>CM052312.1:15574685-15620570 GCA_028455605.1 Lasioglossum malachurum | reverse complement strand
AAATTCATTTAGATATTTAAAGGAATATTTAAAGACACGTTGCCGAATTGAACAAATTCATTTAGATATTTTAACCAGTTTATATGTGAAAAAAACCATTATTATTAGTTGATAAATATAATAGTTAATAATAATAGTTAATAAATATAAATATAAAAGTAATACTGATGTATTAGTTGGTAGAATTTCGTAATTCAGTTTTTACTGTCGTGTTGTTTTTAAACGTACACTGGGATTCTTCATCCGTCCGCACTGACAATTATATCTATTTTATGACCAATTTTGTTATCTCGCGTATGTGTACAGCGGAATGCAACAAAACTGTAGAGAAAAAGGTACAACGAATCAACCTCTGACCTTTCGAGACTGTTGACCGTTGGTTAACGTCGGCAACGGATACCTTGGGCAATAATCATTGAACGTGCTTTTAGGTCACGCGAGTTGAATGATTTTATCGTACATTGTCAATCGGACGATATCATGCGATATACTGATAGACTGATATGGGAAGTGAGTGTTCTTTTTCGTATTGGTACGAAAGTTATCAGGACCGAAGGGTATTTAGTAAATATTGATCCAAGAATATCAACGATAAGATTGAGAAGGATTTAATTTTGTTAATGAAATCGATGTTCGTGTGCTTTAACAAAAGCAGTAGCAGGAAATAAAGTGATCTTAATTTTACATAACTTGTTTTTTTTTCTAATGACTGGGCTCATTTATGACAAAAGTGAGTAGGTGTAATTTAAACCATTAATGACATTAGAAGAATTTAAAAGTACTGTGTTGTATTATTTTCAACCTATTAAACATATTAGGAGATAAAATAAATTTCCATTTCACTCCAGTTTGTTGCAATTCAGGCAGAAAATGTTTATTTTCATAAAGATCCGCTGTCTAATAATTACTTACTGGACTCCGGATTTGATGCGTTTATAACAATAATGAGTAGGTGTAATTTAAAACATTAAATAAATTAGAAGAATTTGATAATACTGTTATAGTATTTTCAACCTATGAGACATATATTAACAAAGAAAATAAATTTCTACATCACTTCAGTTTGTTGCAATTGAGGTAGAAAATTTTTATTTCGCATAAAGATCCGTTGTATACTTATGACAATTTAATACTAACCGTACCTGGAAAAAAAATGCGATTGCAGACAATTATACAATTTTAAAATACCGCTATATTACTTTTACCCTAACAAACATATTAAGAAAGAAAATAAGTTTCTATTTCACTCGAGTTTGTTTTAATTCAGGTAAAAAATGTTTATTTTCATAAAGATCCGCTGTCTAAGTGAGTATACTAAATAGACTGCGGAAATTGTTGAAAAATTTAAAAAATTGAAGACGTCAATATTATAAAATGTCTCCTCTATTAAAAACATTATGGGAAGAAATAACATTCAATTTAATTTCTATTTCTTACAATCGATGCAAAATAAAAAATTGAAAAGATTGAAAGACAGTTGCGAAATAAAAATTTATTTCTTCTTTTAATAATCTGAATAAACCGAAACACCGATACGTTGGTGTCTTTAATTCTTTTTAATATTGGCGACTGCTTAAAACTGCGCTTACCACTTTTTGTCATAAATGCATAAAATCCGCAGTCTACTAATAATAAATATAATAAAGTATTATATACGAGCTCAAGAAATATGATCGTTTTACAAACATAGAAATTAAATGTATGCCGACTACTTTGTGAAAATGAAAGTTACAACTAGACTGTGTATCTTTATGCATTTATGGCTTTTGAAAATGTCCAAAAAGTGTTAGGATATAAAATGTGACAGAATTTAGTACTATTTTAATTGATTTCAGATCTAAAATTGCTTGGGCCACGGAAAATAAGATTCTATATTATTCCGCTTTCTTAAAATTCGTCGACAAAAATTGAAAATTGCATAAATATCCGCAGAATATTAATTTGAGTCACTGTATGTGCGTAATTGTAATTTATTTTCGGTGTTCCGGTTCGCCTTCAATCTACACACGCGCTACACCGGGTTGCTGCAGCCGGTCGACTTTTTCTATTGTTCTGCGATGAATAATCGTATCGAGTCAGAGTGGTACATTGATCATGGGCTAACGTGTCCCTCGAGTTTAGGCTCGACTCACATTCTGCCACGTAAATCGAGCATTTGCGTTGTACGCAACAAGTAAGCGATCGAACCGTAACTTGCCCTCGATAGAGACTGAATAATTTGTAGAACAGTTTTCTCGGCGAGTGGAAAAATCGAATTTTTCAGGTACAGTGAACCACGAAAGTATTTCAACGCACTATAAATCGTTATAACTTTTTTATGATAGGACCAAACGACCTGACTTTTTTTCAGCAATTAGAAGAATTGATTTACCAACTGACATGCAAGAAAGATTTTGAAAAAATTGCAATTGTTACGAATTATGTACATGAGAAAGTGAAAGAGGCTCCGATTTTTACGTTATGTTCTTAGCTCAGCGCTCGGATTTACTTACTCGCTACGGCCGAGTTTCGAAGGGTACACCCCTCGACCCGGCCGCGCGTCCCGCTCCTCGTGGCGGTTATAGAAACGCGCCTGAGAAGCTCCGACCTATGACCGAGGGGGCGTAGCCTTCGAAACTCGGCCGTCGCGAGTAAGTAAATTCGAGCGCTGTCTTAGCTAGTCAAATTTTATTGGTAAAACCAATAATTAAGAGACTAAATAATGATTTTATATATTCTGAGGCCTTAGCTACTAGGTGTGAATATTATGTGATAAAGACATCGATTGAAATTTAAAAATAAATTGAAAGTTTATTTTCATGTGAATCGTGTGCATCTATAGTTTGAACTTTTATTAGGAGAAAAGATTATAATTTAAGTAACCTATTGTTGAAAATTTCACAATATTTAAATTCTAGAACACGCAAAATATCGAATGCTTGTCGACCTGAACACTTTGACGTCTTGACGCTAACTGGAAAGACACTTTGACTTTGTGCTATCATTCTGACGCAGCAGTCAGCACTACTGTTTACGTTTTCGACAAAACCGTAAACCGATAGAAAATAAGCGTTTAACCTGCACAGATGCAACCTGTTACTAACTGGGCAATGACATATACTTAACTGTAATTATTCAACTATACAGGGTGTCCAAAACCACTCGTCCAGAGGTGTTAACTTCTCAGATAAGTATAATATTCGGTAAAAATGTTTGGAATAAAAGTGGCAGGGATTAATGGAGGACATATGTCCATGACCTTGTATTTGACCTTCGGATCCATTTTCAAGGTTATTTGGAGGTCAGTACGTATTTTTTAAATGGGATCCCCTACTTTTGTCAAAGGATTCTGAAAGAGCTCGAAATTTCACGTTCAGATATGTACTTATGTCCTAGGTTAAAATGACTGCTAGAGACCATAAAAAAGTACATACGACCTCCCAATAACCTTGAAAATGGATCCGAAGGTCAAATACAAGGTCATGGACATATGTCCTCCATTAATCCCTGCAACTTTTATGGCAAACATTTTTACCGAATATGCTTATCTGAGAAGTTAAAACATCCCTGGATGGGTGGTTTTGGACACCTTGTATTTGTGAAAATTTACAAAATTTGATAGTGTGCTATCTTTTCGTCGCGGCGTGTAGGTTTGTCGATTCGAATCCACGATTCTACGCGACGCAATGTGAAGCAGTGTCCATTGGACACCGCTTCAGGAAGCAAAGAAAGAGAATGCAGAGAATCGATTCTGAAAGTTTGAATCCGGTTTTTGCACGGTCGGTCGCCATCTTGAACGCTCGCTATCAAGACTGAATCATACGTTGCTCTTAGTCATCGCGTTTTACAATCAGAGTCGCGTCCCGTGCACATGCACGGCGGTCACGTTGCGGCAAAGGGAAAAACCAGCGCGCCGAGTCTCGAAAGGGGCGACACGCTCTTCTGCGCCGGAAAGCGAAGCGTTCATTGCCTCTCCTTGCGTCTGCTCTGCTTCTTTTGTCAGTCGAGAGTCGAGAGTTGAGAGTCGAGAGTTGAGAATCGAGAGTCGGGAGCAGAACCGTGAGGAGTCGTGCCTTGAAAACGTTTGTTCAACGCATGCCGAGCTACACGCTTCGATCCAGATCATTCGATCACCAGCACCGGCATGGCAGAGTACCCACGCAACTGGTCATCACAATGTCCAGCATTCTTGATCAACCGGGGAAAATCGACGGGAATCAAAGTTGTTTAACCGTTTCTAGAAATCGGAGTTCACTTTCGCCTTGGGACTCGATTTCTTTCGTTATGCTTTCCTTCGCCTGGCCAAAATGTCCCCCAGTTCCTCTTTTTTTGTTGTTAGTCGTTGTTTTTGCTCCGAGTGCAAAGCAATTCTTCGTTCAGAAGAGTCAGAATTTAACTAAACCTACCGAGCCCTAAAAATGGCTACTGTACATTGTCATATAAAAATGATACAATCGAATTTATTTGGATTTTGTTCGATTTATATTATAATGTGTGCGTAAATATAGAATCGTGTATAATCATTTTCAATGGAACCATTCTTAGAAAGTAAATAATTGTAAAATACAAAATGTGGAAACGGTCATTTGACCTGTAATGGTGGTAGGTTTAGTGTTAATAAAACCACCGGAAAGTACAACCTAGTGGCCGATGTTCCCCAGTTCTTTTTTGTTGTTGTTTTTGCTCCGAGTGCAAAGCAATTCTTCGTTTAAAAGAGTCAAAATTCGTTAAAAACACCACCGAAAAGATAGCTGTACAACCTAATGACTAGACTGCGGATCTTTATACAAAATAAAAAATTGTTTCCATTGATTGCTAGACACAGGAGCCAAAGAAAAATTTCATTCTTCTTTCGATTATCTTGTTAAGGTGAAACTAATACACTGGTGGCCTTAAATCTTTCTAATACCTCCACTGTTTTAAATTGTACGTACCCATTCTTGTCACAAATGCATAAAATCCGTAGTCTACGTAATGGCCGATATTCCCCAGTTTTTTTTTAGTTTTTATTTGTTTTTCTTCCAAGTACAAAGCAATTTTTCGTTTCGAAGCGTCAGAATTTCTTCACAGATCTAATCATTAACCATTCATTAACCAGACCTTGAGCGCAAACCTAATATTTTCGAGATACGTTGAAATTTTACTCATTCTACTGTACACACGTGGTATGTATCACGATTCTGAAACTCATTTCAGTGATTTAGTAATTTAACAAAGGAAAATTCTTTGAGAACTTTTTGCATGCATATTGGCGCATTGTTGTAGCAAGTTGTACTTTGTGCATTCTTCATTTTTCGAACGAAACAGTCATACTGCGAACGCTATCATTCAACTATATCCTAATGTATTATTTTACACCGAGCTGTCAATGCTATCTAGCTTTTTTATTATCACTTCCTCGCGACATTTGCCGTGTCATGATTTCTCAGCATAGTCAGTGGCCAGTGCAAGGCAATTGTAAAATATCGGACAATACAATGGCACGTCCTTTGCCCGGATCAATTCAGAGCAGTTTATCGTTACGAAAAGCGATGTACTCTAAATTCAAGCAATGAGGTTAACAAGAGATGATGTGCTGTTTATTCTTGCCGCTAGCTTAATTTATCATTTATTTCTTGCATGATCGGAGATGGAAGGTCTTTCCGTGACAGTTTCTTCAATAACATTCTTATTATCAATCGCATGACGAATTCAATCATTCTAATGATTCACTTCTAACATTGAATCCTGTATTTCTTCCTTATCGCGTTAGTAATAACATAAAAATGTTTTATCTTTATTTTAGTTTTCAAACATTGTGTGTAAAGTATTCGATAGTGTTATTTTTTAAGTAAAACTCTTTCGAAGTTGACATTAAAATAGTACGTCGGCTTAAAAATATATACAGTGACTCGGAAAAATTTTGAGACGCTCTAAAAAAGATGATAACATTTTTAATATTGTACTATACGATTTGAACTTTTTTGGGAAGCTAGAGCAATTAGTTTACTACAGGATGTGAAAAGAAATTTTTTCAAAAATTGCAATTGATCAGAATTGTAGAAGAAATACTAAAAGTTGCATTTTACAACTTTTTTATGGGGCTCTATATACGAAATTTAACAAATACTTTTTGTAGATCTGTCTTACCTATATGTGTATCCCGAAAATTTTTAAAGACGGTGAAAATTGCAGTTTTTCACGATTATCAGCCCATAACTGAAATAAATCTAGGATTTTTGTAGCTTTTTTCTACATCTACCGATTTTTACACAGTTTTACAAGATGTAGTTTTTACAAAAAAGTTGTAAACAACAGTTTTCGTTATTTTCTTTGTCATTCTGACCAATTGCAATTTTTTCAAAATTCCATGTGTTACGTCATATAGTAAATTAATTGTTCCAACTTCTCAAAGAAATCCAAGTCGTATGATCTGATATTAAGAAAGCTGTTGTACTTTTAGAAGTGTTCGAATATTACCGTGGTTCGCTGTACATATACTTTTAAAAAATCTGAAGCTGGGTCTCTGAGACCCCACATTCGCTTAATAAAGCATTCAAACAAAAGACCCCACATTACCTTGCGAAGGTTAAGAAAGAAAATAAACTTCCACTTCACTCCAGTTTGTTGCAACTCAGGTACAAAGTTTTTATTTTGTTATATTTATAAAGATCCGCTGTCTGGTAATATCTAATGGAGACTATTTTGAAGGGGATAACATTCACGTAGACCAGGGATGGTCAATCTTTTGCATACCATGCAAAGCACTTTTTCGAGCACTTTTTCTACCTTCTTATGTTCGTTATTGCGGTTGGAAAATAGGAATAGGGGTAGGATCTGCTTCGGTTAGGGGAGGAAAAGAGATAACTCGATCGCACAACTAAATTAATTAACTTACGCCAGTTGAAAAGACTCCACGTTCATTGTGGAGCATTAGTCTACAATAGTGAGAAATGATCTTTTGGACCAGAGGGCGATCCTGTAATTGTAAACTGTCAAAAAATTGCGACGAACTGATGAGTAAGAAGACTGCAAAAATTCAACTGAGAGCTCTCAGGTGTTGAAAATATGAAGATGGATTCAGTTATAGTGCCTACTTCAAAAGAATTTAGAGATTTATTAAAGAAGTATATAGGCGCAAGGATCCAATGCGCCAAAGGTTGGCCACCCCTGACGTAGACGAATAAATGAAATATTTATTTTTTTAACACGCCTCGTAATTCACCAGCTCCACGACAGTGAAAGACACGAAATCAAGCCGTGCGATGAATATCCCGGATATGCAATGAATAGTGAAACGAAAACAAGAAAGTATGAATTTGATGAAGCCACTCGTTGCTCCGTGAAACGAGCGTGTCCGAACGCTAATAGGTGCGATTAGAATCTTTGTTTAAACAGGCGGAATCGCCGCGCGCTTCGAGCAAGGAGAAGACAGCTGACAATCGAGCGTAGCCTGTCTGTGTCTACCGTTGAATCGCTTCCACACGCTGGACAACCGGGTAATTAGGATGGTTAGTCCCAGTCCCGGCAATGCCTCGGTTACGTAAGAATCAGTGCGTGAAGCGCCGCCAGTTTCCATTCAACTGGTGCCGAGAGCCGCCGCCGCCGCCGCCGCTTCTTCGTTCTTGACATCGTAGCAACCCTATTTCGTTATTCACTTTCACCTTTGACCTTCGGAATTCACGGTGTGTCTTCGACGCGACGGTTCAGCTGTAACCTGTAAAACTACTCATCAGCTACGAAACACACAGTGGCTGTACAAAGTATTCGTACACCTTTCAAAAACGAATCACTTTTTCGAAATTGGACCCAACAGCTCGTGTTTTTTGTTTGACGTTAGAAGGATTAGTTTACTCTAGCTACATAATGTATAAATAGTTTTATTCGAATAATTACAGACTATTTATCTATCTATCTATATACGATACAATGTTGTTTTATTATTTTTAAAAGAGAATAGAAATTTTATAACTAGCAATGGCAATAATAAACACTTCAGAAATCAAGTCTATTTCGTAAGTTACCAATAAATGAACCGTGTTATGGTTGACATTAATGGCTTTTTATTCGAATAATTACTAAATAATTATTCTATAGTAACTAAATAGATGAGTGATCGTGACATAAAATATAAAACGCAGACAATGAACCACCAGGAAACGTGTTAAAAATTATTGTAGATAATAATGTATTGTTGAGTGAAGTCGTGATTGTTATGAGAACTGGTTTTAGTATTCAACTACAACATTGCAATCTTGGGAAACCGTTCGAATAGCTCTGGATGATTCATACCGAGTATGTTAGTTTTGTTTACGCATGATAAGAGAAAAAAATTATACACTTATATAATAAGATTTTAATAAATAGTAAATAATTTTATAAATATTTTCGTATTTTATATATATATAATATATATATATATAATATATATATTTATTTATATTTATATTATTTACATATATTTATTATATTTACATTATATATATATATATATATATATATATATATATATATATATATAAAGAAAGTATTTTTTGACGATTTATTACATGCATAGAATTTATTTTCACCAAAATGCAAAGTGAGATTGTAGTTCCACACAAATTTAATTAACATATTTATGTATTTGTGCATTTACACATAATTATTTATACACAAATACATAAATATATGTATAAGGGATAACAATGGAAATTAATAATCTTTTGTACCATGTTTTGCAATGTATGTACGTCGTTAATTGATTGATATGCATTCTTAAAATAAAATTCCAGTATGTTAGCATTATTCGAACACAGAAGTATACATTTGCGTTGCATTGTACTGTTTATCAGTCGCACATTAGCTTATCTGTCTATATTCGGTAAAATATTTCCACGTACATGCATACTCGGAATGGAAAACATTGTTACGTAGATAAAGGCAGTGAGTCGTATATTTAAGTTGACGTAAACGCGATTCAATGTCCCTTGGCGCAGTACATCTTTGGAAAATTCACTTTGTTACCTTCTCCTGCTCTACATTTTCATACGAAACGTGGATCCCAATAACAGAATATACTGTGTACAGAAATAGCTTTTAGCAATACAATATTGAAAGGTTTAAAGACATACAATATTCAATACAATGTTAAACCTTCTACTTTCACACGAGATCAGGTTTATATTTATGTATTTATCAATTTATTGTTTGGATGCTAAAAGATATACGAACAGCTCTCAAAAGCATTTTAGTTCATTTGGATCACCAAAAGTGAGAAGAAATAAAATGAAGATTCCCTATTCTATACTTAACATCGTGTAACCGGTGAAAACCTAAACATAATAAATACAATGACCATAACAATTAACAAATTTAACGAACTTGAAAGTTTTAGGGACACACAATATTCAATATAATATTAAACTTTCAAACGAGATCAGATTTATATTTATTTATCAATTTATTGTTTAGATGCCAAAGAATTAAGAAATAATGGCAACAATTAATCCCTTGTTCATTTTGTCCACAGTTACAGTAACTAAAACGTCTTTATCCCAAAAATGTCGTAGATGTGTGCGAGAAAAGAAAATTTACATTAATTTTAATGCTTAAATATTACAAGCGACTCAAATTTTATTTCATTTAAAGAGAAACCCGTAACATTCATATTTGTTAGACTTTGTTTAAAATCGCCATGACGAGTGTGACACGTTAAAATACGTCAAAGAGTACAAATTTAACGAACTCTAACATAAAATATTATATGTATATGTAGAGCAGAAAGAGAAAGCGTGAATGATAAATTTGTGTACGACGAATGTATGTACACAGTATATCAATGGCAAAGGAAATCAATTAACGTTCACTTGAAGATTTGATAAATGTGACTTCTGTCAATAGTAATTGGCTGTTTGTGTACTAGCTACACCAACTTTGTATTGTATAACTGGAGTAATCGCTCGAGCAGTTCTAGAATCGGAGTCCGCGACAGGAATTCAGTTAATCTGAGACAGAGTAGAATTTCGCTCGATCGAACGATGTTGTAGTCAGAGTTAGGGAAAAATTTAATCAACGATTGACGAATAAATTTTTACTTAAATCGTTAATCGCGATTGACAATTAAACTCCTACTTTAGTGGTTAATTACGGTTGACGATTGCATTCTTCTCAATTGTAATTTTCAATCGGATAATTGATTAATGATTAACTGCTGAAATTTCGAGATGAAATACGGAATCAAAACTGCATGCATACTGAAGAAAATGTAAATCGAGTTTCTGTTGAGATATATTTCTGTCAATTCTCCATCTCCGCTCTCTGTCTCTCTCTCTCCCCCTCCTTATTACAATTTATATAACAATCGATTAAATCCGTCTTCGATTTTTCGATGATTCCTTTTTCTGAATCAACGATTGACGATTAACTTCGTCAATCGATTGAATCAATCGTCGATTTTTCAATGATGTTACCCTTTTTAATCGTACACATTAATCAATCAATCTTGGTTAAAATTTTAATTGATTAATGCCCAACTCTGGTTGTAGGTCCCCCGTACGTTCTCGATCTAGAAGCATCTTTGGTTTGGATATTTTTAAAAAGACGGCGAAGATTATCCCGACTTTTCCTTCTCCGATTATATAAATACTTTCACCCGAAGAATGCAGTTATTTGAAAGATTGTTGACTTTAAACACCGAAGCTTATTCAACGGAAAAAAAGTGGCCACTGTAAATTGTAATAGCCCTGGCAGCATTTATGGTTGGCATTTTGTTGGGTCTTCGTTGCAATATTTATTGGCAAACCGTTAGAAATGTCGCCTTTCCAACCAATATTACTATGTATAATACGAACGGCCAACTGTGGGCTCTCTGACATATTATTCTGATCTTCTCCTTCCCGGTTACGTTTACGGTATATCATAAATAGGATGCGGATCTTCATGCATTTATAGGAAAATTGAGAAGATGAAATTGAAAATATTGTTCAACAATTTTCTAAATTGAAGATGTCAATATACAATTTCTCTATTAAATTTATTAAGGGAAGAAATAACATTCAATTTAGTCTCTATTTCTTGCAATCGATGCAGACAATTCTTATTTTCCATAAAGACCCACAGTCTAATCGTAAATAATATACATATAAAGAATATATAATATTTCCACGGTAAAAATTGGGTGGAAAAGGAAAGAAACTTAATTATACACGATGGACTAGAACCTGGAGTGCTGCATAGTAGACAACAAATTCAACAACAAATTTGAATGAAAATATCTAAAAAACGAAGGCTCATATATTAAGAAACCCAAAAGGGATTTCTTGTACTACATGAAAAATGGAAAAATTAAAGAAATAAATAAATTCCAAGGCTGCACACAATAATAACACTTCAATATTCCAACGATTGCCAAAGAAGAAACAAAATTGTTAATATAAAATAAAACATATCTCGTTAACTTTTAGGTGTAGGACATACGAAGGTCAACACTATTATACTCAGAATTTGATACTCTATCGATCTATGGTATAAAAGATAGGACATTCCTTTTAAAAAACTTAATTTGACTTCGAAATCCTCCCTCCCCACCATTCTAGTCCTCAAAAAAATTAGACTATATGATTGTACCCTTCATACCGAACAATTTTCGTAAAAAAATTTTTTTCGTAATTTCAGTGCGTCAAAATATTTCCGTTATCAGATAAACGAAACACCCTGTATACGGCTACACATACATGTTATATAATGCAATGGCTACCTTAAGCATACCGACAACAGTATAATAGAATTTTGTTTCGGTTTAAAGTTTAAAGGAAATGAATACACATATATTTAGCATAGTGCAAGGGGTTAATTCGATCAGTTTAAACATCTATTTAAACTTTCTTTTGAATATCACTGTCGAATAAGCTGATGAAAGTGTAGACTACAGACTTTTACATAAAATTTCCAAGATTTCTCAAATAATTATAATTTACAAGGTTACATGTGCAAAAATAAAAAAGGCATTTTTTAAAATTTTTATTTGGGCCCTTGAAGAAAATTTAATGTACATGTTTTGTAGATCTATAGTAGAGTTACACACATGCCGAAAATTAAATCGAAACCCATTAACATATACACGAGCTACAAGCGGTTAAAAATTGTGAAATTCGTAGTTTTACACTATGTACTTTTGATCACCTTCTACTTACAATGCGTGTCGTTTTTTCCTGCGTGAACCGATTTCGATGAAATTTTCAGTATGTGTTTAACTAACACAGATCTACAAAACATATATGTATTTTAAATTTTCATTAAAGGCCCAAATAAAAAAGTTTTAAAAGATGCCTTTTTTATTTCTGCATGTAACCTCGTAAATTATAAATTATTTGGAAGATCTTTTTTGCATATCATTTCGCAAATTAATACTTCTAATTGATAATGAAAAATCAGGTCGTTTGGTATAATTATAAAAAAGTTATTCCATTTTAAAGGGCGTACGAGTACATTTTACAATGTATAATAAAAAAAAAAAATACGGTTGTTGCAATAAAACAAAATATTTATTCCTTAGCTACGTTATTGTAAAACAAGTTCAAGTTTATAAATCTTGAACAAAATGAAAATTTTGTGTTTGAAGTTCATATTTCAACGGAGTGCGAAGGGTCAACCTTAATTTAAAGAATAGGGTGCGTCTAAACTTCTGTACGTATCGATTGCTATTTAAAGTTACTGTTGTCCGCCACATTGATTATGTCAAACTGGGAATTCGTGGTCGGCACTTTGTAGCTGAATCTAGCGAGCGCGACGGAGCTGCTTATTTTCAGTCTGCTTCGTGGAAACCTCCTGGATGTGGTCCGCGGAATCGCGCGTCCGTACAATGATAAATGCAAACTACAGACAAACGCGCAAGCCACCGCGGCATTTCCAGAACAGACAGGCTCGGTCCTGTGCCGCAAGGCTCGGTGAAGTTCGGTGAATCATCGATGCAGAAATGAAAACACATCGTGTCGCGTCGCGTCGTTTCCAGTGAGAGGCGTCGACCTCGAGGTTCGAAGGAAATCTCTTGTTAGAATTTATTTCTCCGCTTCTCACGTTGTCGCGACTTGACTCTTCTCTTCTTTTCTTGTAGTCGATGCGTTATTACTCCTCTACGCATATGCCTGATTTGTTTTGCGGTCAATCTGACGTACACTCCCGCTCATAAGTCTTCGGACAGTGATCATTAGGCTGCGGATCTTTATGCAATTTTTCTTTATTGAAAATTTTCAAAATATGCTGGATTTCATATTATTTTTTTTTATATGGATTTTATATTAAATGCTGCGTATAAAATATGACAGAATTTAGTACGATTTTTATTTATTCCAGATCTAAAGAGGGTTACATAATCAGAATTATTCCGCGTTGTCGTCAGCATAAATGATTCTCCGCTAGCTAGAACAATTAACAACACTCTGTTCAACGTATAATGGATGGCATTGCACGCGTCCCAAATCTCGGACTGTTACTTTTCCGAAGATTCGAAAGAACGAAGTGTACCGAAGATTCGAAGCCTTCGAATCGTATGAAGTTATAACTTAATCAATCTTGTAGCTGTGGTGGCGTATTTTTCTCGAAATGTAGGAGTGCTGTAGTTTTATCAAAAATAACCTAGCAGCGAAATTTCGAAGTTCAAAGATTCTCATCACTAGACTCCGGATCTTAATGCAAAATAAAAAGTTTGTGCATCAATTGCACGACACAGGAGCTAAATATAAATGTATATTTTTCACTAATAATTTTAATGTAGTAAAAATAATGTTTTAAATTGCATCCAGTTGTTTTTGATTAGGCGGATCTTTATGCATTTACGGGGCTTATGGAAATTTAAAAAAAATTCTAGAATATAAAATTCGATAGAATTTAAGTAAGACTTTTATTTGTTTCTAACCTATGAAGGCTGTTCCCACTAAAAGCAGGATTTTATTTCATTGAACTTTCTTAAGAATTGTCTATAAAAATTGGAAATTCAATAATCTCTCTCTCGACACGTTCGCTGTCAGCGTCATGTGTATGACCACTCTGTGATTTACTAATTTGCGCGAAAAGAAAGTCTAATTGCTGTTTTGCTCTTCGTTAGTTAGAATCACACCGCGTGCCGTGATATATTTCAAGAAAAATTAATATTTCATGCACGGCGTCCGTTACATTTCTCGTAAACCTGTTATCCAAATAAATGAGAGTAGCGAGAGTAGCGAGTTGGCTCTGTTTCACTTTCATAGACTGATTGTGAGTTGCACAGTCAGCTACAAATTGTGCGTTTGCTCTGCAAGGAAAAAGAACTCGTTAGAGCAACTACTAAAATCATGGGGAATGAAATACAAACAGAAGTATCGATCAAATCATTCGCAACGGCATTTCAAGCTGTGTCATTATTAGACTCTGGATATTTATACATAATAAAATGTTGATGCAAGTGTCAATTGCAAGACACAGCAGCTAAATATAACTTTATATTTGCCATTGAGAATTTTAATGGAGTTTTAACACTGTGTTCTTTTTTATATTACACCTACTCATTTTTGTCAGAAGTACATAAAATTTTTGGAGTCTAGTAATTTTCAAAATAAACATTTTCCATCTGAATTTCAAGTAACCGGAGTGACACAGAAATTTATTTTCTCTCTTAACATGTTCAGTAGGTTGAAAATGATGTAAAGGTATTTTTAAATTTGTTTAATGTGTTTCATGTTTGTATTACACTTACTCATTTTTGTTCATTAATTATTAGACAGCGGATCTTTATGCAATATAAAAACTTTCTACCTGATTTGCAACAAACTGGAGCGAAATAGAAATTTATTTACCTTATTAATGTGTTTAATAGGTTGAAAATTATATAATAGCATCTTTTAATTCTTCTAATGTTTTCACTGTTTTAAATTACACATAAATGCATAAATAAAGTATGACAAGTCCCATTTCAGTGGAAATTATTCAATGGTTTTGTTATAATTACTACTATCTTATAATTCAATTTAAGACATTTAAGATGAATGATCCAGTATCTGGACTATACATATAATCTAAACATAAACGTCTACGTTTATCCAATTAATGAAAATATACTTGACGGTACATGTTAATGGGAACATCTAAAATGTGTACTCTGTTCATAGACAATGTTGTTACAGATTACATTCCTTTATTTATACAGAACATTGTTTGAAGATTTATGCATAGTAGTTCTATTGTACTTCAGTTAGTGTAACGTTCAAAAATATGTTAACATTAAAACTAACGAAACCTGTTAAAATGACAAGTAACCCACCATGATTATTCAAGTGGCAAGAACGCATTTATATGGCAAATTATTCAAGAAAAATTGATTTCTTTACATGTACACTTTAAACCGCTAAAAATCGATGAAGAGAACAAGGAACAAAGGAAGTAACATGGAATAAATGCGTCAGATTATCTTGGTATCGTTTCGTCTGTTTCTTCAAACAGAGTTATTCATGCATTTATCAATGTTATCAAGAATGCGTTGGCTGTTCTTCCGTACGTGTTCCACTCTGTGTGCGTGTGTTACTTTAATTCCCTGTTAACTCATTAGTTGGAACAATTTCAAAGCGTACTCGAAACGCTAATATGTGTATATCGAGGCTTTCTCTTACTTCACGATCGTTTCACACGAACCACTCAACCTTGATTTTCCTCACAATATGCTCCTACACATTTGGGTCGCCTTCCACATTACGTACATACAGGGTGTCCCAAAAATATTGTACTTTCTTGAAAAGGTTGATTCCTGAGGCCATTTGAAGTAACTTTTTCCTTTGCGAAAATCTTCTACGTGACTTTGTTGAGGAGTTATTAACGAAAAACACACACAGATCAATCGGAGCGCAGCTACCGTACCTGCGCTCTGATTGTTCTGTATGTTTTTCATTAATAACTCCTCGACAAAGTCGCGGAGTAGATTTTCGCAAAGGAAAAAGTTACTTCAAATGGCCTCAGGAATCAGCCTTTTCCTGTGGAATCCACCGGATTCCAGCTTGGCGACAGATCGACTTGGCGGAATCCGTCCACTGTAGCTGAGCTCCTATTGGTCTATGTTTTTCATTAACCTCATCCGTCCCTTGTGTCACTTTGACAGTTTTCCCCCGCGCGCGCGAAATAAGTTATCTTATTCGAAGTACAACATTTTGGGACACCCTGTATATTGTTCGAACGCGCAAGTTTGCTTCACCCGACGATCGCCGGCGCGGCGCGGCGCATCAGCCTCCGAATTGGACTTTCGCTGAATTCATTTTCCCGCGGATAAGCACATTCTCCGCGAGCATCATTTCACCGAATCGCTGGCTGTTCGCTGGTAGTTACGTTGCGTTTGCCGGGAATTACACACGTGTCCGTTTACGTTTACGGGCCACTTTCTCCTCCAGCGAAGCTTTTCACCCTGGATCGCGTCCGGTTGTCATTGTACAATATTATGCGGTGAACAACTCGTATTTGACTTTCGCTTCGCTTTGACAGTCATCCTGCCCGACGTTTTTCACTTTTATAGAAGATTGATTCGAAACGTTTATTCAAAGTGACAATTCCAAATATTTGCGCTAAAATGTTATTCGACATATATAAATACATAAACTTAAAGATATAAAAGCCTTGAAACACATAGATATATACACACACGGTCTGTAGCGTTGACGTTAAAAAATAATATTATATTATCTTCTCATGTCAGGTACATTTATCTAAAACAATCACTTCTAACTGATAACATTCGAGTGTTCGTTAACTGTGCCTATGTGTAACTTCATATCTGATCTTCTGTTCCAAAACACCGGTCACAATAAATAAATTCTTGAATTCAGAGCTGGCCACATTCACTCCCGCTCATAAGTCTTAGGAAGGTGATCAAATTTGTATTGAACTGTGTAGAAATGAAATAAACGTTGAAGGACACGAACAAATTTTTCATATGTCAAAAATCTTACCAAGAAGTAAAAGAATATTTATATTTCTTTAGTACGTTCTTTATTCTTTATTTCATACTTTCTGTTATATTATTCCATTCTCGTTCCAAAATATTCCATAAATGTGTTTTCGAAGTAGGGAAAAAGTTTCGTACCTGTCTATCCAGTTGATCCCATAATTTTTCTATGGGGTTTAAATCTGGTGATTGGGGTGGCCATTTTATAATTTTTAATGAATTATTACATTGAAGTTGATGCAAATAGTTTTTACATATTTTTGACGCGTCTTTTGAATCGTTATCATTAATCTGCGGATCTTTATGCAAAATAAAAATGTTTCGCATTGATTGTGGGAAGCAGGAATAACATAAAAATTGATTTCATCCCTTAGCGACTTTGTTACATTGAAAGCAACATTACGTACAATATTCTTGAATTTTTTTTTTAAACCAGAGGTGTTCTAAAACTTATGAGCAGGAGAGTATATACGTGTGTACAAGAGTACGTGTATGTAGAAGAGGTAAAATCTAGGAAAAGCTACGATACGCTACGAACCGTATTATACTTGCGAAATATAAGTGCGAAATTAATAGGTACATCGAGAACATGCTACATCAACATACGGTTTAGCATGTATGTGTTCCCTCATTCTAAACATAATTGCTTCATTTTTTATACTCACGTATTTATCCTCCTCTGATGACATAACCATGACTGTTTCCAAATGATATTGATTCAAATGATTACGAAGTCTATTTAGAATATATCTACATAGTTCCTTTCGAAAATGGCGTTTCGTAACGATTGTACATGTATTTACCTTCCGTCTCAAAAGATTCCTGGAACGAACATATTTGTAAATACAGGCGGTGTAAAAAGTATTTGTACACTCTTTCAAAATGTAGAACTTTCTGAAATGTCAATCAAACTGCTTGAATCTTTTTCAGATGTTAGAAGGATTAGTCTATTAGCTCACGAGTAAATCATTTTTCTTTTTAGATTTTAGAGAAAAAGACTCCAAACAAAGTCTAACGAATGTTACGCCTTCCTTTTGAAATGAAATAAAATTTGATTTGCGTGTAATCATTATTACTAAATTTTCATTACAGACAAAGACAAAGAAACTGAAAAATCGTGAGCTTTTATATACCATTTTCTTCACAGTTGTGATCAATGGCAATTTAGAAAAAAATAAATACTTACGCATTACTTAGTAAATCAATCCTTCCAACAATTAGAAAAAGCTGAGCCCCTTCTGTCCAATTTTGAAAAAGTAAATTAGTTTTTGGAGGGAGTACGAATAGTTTTTACACCACTCAACACAATTCACAAGTCAAGCGACCTCACAACGCTGTAAGACAACAACGAGCGAGACAGGAATAATACAAAGTCCGAAACAATAAAATTCAATTAAATAATAAAAATAATAGATGGAGAATTGCCGTGTTTGTAATTACATTAACAGTTTTCGAACGGCCATTGGCCCTTGGTTGGGGACCGCCCATCGCACCGGAGCGGAGCGGAGAAAGCCTGGTAAACCGGTGGGTCGGTTCAGTCTTGCTCTCCTACTCATTGAATCGTTGCCATAATAAAGTATCTCGTCGCAGAATAAATTCCTCGATACCTTTCGATTCATTCAAAAGTCTAGTAATTACTAGACTGTGGATTTTGTGCATTTATGATAAAAATGAGCGAGAGCAATTTAAAATAGTCAAAATATTAAAAGACTTAAAGAGTATTGATATATTATTTTCACACCACATTAAAATTATTAATGAAGAGTTAATAATATATATTTAGTAAGACTGTGCGTCTTGCAATTGATGCACTAACTTTTTATTTTGCATATAAACATCAAGTTATGACAAAAAACTGGGTGGGTAATATTTAAAGAAGTTTCAGCTTCGTCAAATAACACAGTCCAACAAAATAAAACTTTGACAAAAGACAAATCCAGTAGATTTGTACCCGGGGCGGCTGCAGATGGAAGTTTCGATCCTGTAGGATCAATGGTGCAGAAGTTATGCTTGCTTAAAGTTGAGCAATATGCAGTGTTTTTGACAGATAAGGGTGCCGCCATATTGGTTTGTAGTGACGGTCGCGCGCCGCTTACTGAACAGAATAATAATTGATTGATTTGGTCGGGGTTCTGCTGGGTATAAGCAGCTCGCGGTCGTCACGACAAACCAATATGGCGACTC
This sequence comes from Lasioglossum malachurum, assembly GCA_028455605.1. Taxonomy (NCBI): domain Eukaryota; kingdom Metazoa; phylum Arthropoda; class Insecta; order Hymenoptera; family Halictidae; genus Lasioglossum; species Lasioglossum malachurum. The sequence continues at coordinate 15,601,489 of CM052312.1, read as the reverse complement.
CTTGCACCTGTCAAAAACACTGCAGATTTCTCAACTTTAAGCAAGCATAACTCCTGAACTATTGATCCTACAGGATCGAAACTTCGATCTGCCCCGGGTACGAATCTACCGGATTACATACCAGATATGTACATCATAATTTATAGGAGAAAGTCACTTTTGAGTCCGGTAAAGTAAAGTTTACTTCTAGAAATTACTTTGAATGAATCGACTGTTACCGCAGTCGAAGCATGTCTCGAAAGCGATTCGAAGCTATTGCTAGCCGGTCATCGAATGGAACTTGCTAAGGACAAGAGAAATGTAAAAACAATTCGTTGACCGGTCGCACGTAATTGCATCTGCTGTCAAGTCTGCTTGCTTGATAAGGCGTATGTATGGTGGCAGCGTATGTAGTAGGTACACTCCGAGACGAAAAGATAGCACACTTAAAATTAACGTAGTTTCTGCTTATTAAACATTAGAAATTCCATTTTTTTTTCTTACTGCGGCATTATATAGTTGTAAAATGTATTTTTTTGCCACAATTCTTACAGCATATGTGTTGAGTTGTTTATTTATCATTTCAGTATACCGTCCACGACTCATTCGTTCTTCTGTAAATGTGATTTCTGATGATGCAGCAGAACAAAAACTCGGAAAAAATTGCCTGTTATAGTACGTTATCAGGGAACCAAACAGTACAATAGCATGTTTTTTGATATTTTCGAGAAAAAAATATTTTCCGATTTTTTGGGGGGTTTTCGTTTTTTACGACCACAGTTTTCATTTTAAAAAATCTGAAAAAATTCTCAAAAATGCGCCTTAGGATCCGAAATACGTCACATTTTTGTTCAGAATTTTAGAACGCATTTGAGACTGAAAAATCCGCCGGAAAGCGCAAAATCTATTTTACCCCGTAACTACCCTCACGAGCAAGCTAGAGGGCTGAAACTTTACTCACAGGGGTTTTTCTTGGTCGGCTTTCGAATGGTTCAATAGCCATTGAAAAACCTCTTTGGGCAGTTTTGACCATCTTATTCGGCTAGGTTGAAATTTCGAGTACTCGCGCCGCACCTCTAGTTTATTCTACCAGATGAGAAAAAACAGACGAAGTGCTATCTTTTTGTCCCGGAGTGTACGTGTGCCATGTTCACATTGATACCAGCACAGTAAATAGCCGTTGCACGTTGATGACTACGGGATACCAACACTTTCGACATCATCTGTGTTGTGTGTCTCTCGTTGCATTAATACCTGGGCTCTGCAGACTAATTGCGAGAACGACCGTGTTCGTGTATCGTGTATCGTGTGGCGCGATGACGCGTCCGTGTGTACAGTAGTAGGTATTCAGGCTCGTGGAAATTTCCAAGCGTACGTGATTCGATGTGAATCTTTGATTTTTTCTACTCATCTACGATCAAGCAAGATATTTAACGCCGGCAGTAATTATTTCTCGCGGGTGTGTCTGCGCATAAGAAAAATTCAATAAACATATTCTCCGAGTTCTTCCAAACACGAAATACTTCTCAACGAATTATGTAAGCAGCTTCTCGTAAAACTTCTATTATGAATTATGTTCATTGCCCAAGTTCTACGTACATACACAAGGTACAGCGCAAGGAAACAGCGTTTATGTAAATTTATAAAATACATTTTTTCCTTTCATCTAACTGTACATACTGGTTGTTCACACTATTACTAGCCAGTTTTTTTCTTGTAAAATAGTAAATGTTAGAAAAATAATGAAAGTGGAAAAAGTAGTACATACTGTTTTTTAAATGCAACACAATGGAGTGTGTAATGTTTTCGTGTTTATACTATTTTGTTAGATGTGGAGGTGACCTTCAATTTTTTAAATTGAATGTTGTTTATTTTTTTATATCACACGATAGCATGTGTCTATTTAGACGAAATCATCCCAATACTGCACAGCGACCTTCAAAGTCATAAATGGGAAGAAACATTTTGAACATTTCATACCAATGTGTTTACAAGTATTCTTTATTGGTGAGGCTACAGTAAATGTTCGATATGACTTCCTTGTGCATGTTACGTCCATTTCTGACCTTGCATGAACTTGAACGTCACTGTCAAGTATACGGAAAAAATATAGAGCATTCCATTTAATTGGAGGTCATATTCATATCTAACACAATAGTGTAAACACAAAAACATTACATATGCCATTGTGTTGCGTTTAAAAAACAGCAATACTTTTTCCTCTTCCATTTTTCTAATATTACTTATTCATAAGCAAAACGGTGGCTAGTAATAGTGTAAACATGTACGATACGAAGGCACTATTCGTTCTAGAGGTTCTTCTTCTTCTTCCGAATAAATTCAAACGCAAATAAATTGACAATTTGACGGTCTTGCAAAAATTTAAAACGAGTTTACGTTTTGTTATAATTATACTGCGGATGTTCATGCAATTCTCGATTTTTGTAGATGAATTTTAAGAAAGTGCAATAAAATAGAATTTTATTTCCAGTGGAAGTAAAGTACTGAATTCTGTCGAATCTTACATTCTACCCTTTTTGGAAATTTTATGCATTTATGACAAAAATGAAAAGATGCAATTTAAGACAGTAAAATTGTTAGAAGAACTTAAACGTACTACTATATTATTTTCAACCTATTAGACATATTAAGAAAGAAAATTAATTTTTATTTCACTCCACTTTTTTGCAATTTATGAAGAACATTTTTATTTTGCATAAAGATCCGCAGTCTAGTTATAACCAAAGGTCGATTTCGCAATGTATACACACTATTCAAGTGTACATACCAAATCATTATGATCAATCGCATTGTGTATCTACACTCTCGGCCAAAAAAGTTTAAAATCACGGAGTAAATTCAGAGAAACAGGATGTTTATAAGAAGAACTGAATGCCTTTACAACAACCAAGTCAAAAAACTTACGAGCAGTATGTTTTTAATTTTGTATAATTTTTTTAAATCAAGGAATGTGTATTTTTTTTTTATTTTTAATAACAGTCTGACATATTCAGGGCAGCCTGGCAATTTGTTTTTCGAATGTTTCTAATTTGATATTTTTCCATGCTTCTTGCAGAAGTTGCCGAAGTTGTCCCTTTAGAAAAGTGCATTCCGGACATTGTTTTACATTGGGTGTATAAACTATACAAGAGCATTATAAGAAAATACTGAAATCTGTTTAGAAATATTATTCAACTAGTTAATATTTGATATAACGATGGATCATTTCAAAATTTATCGATATATCCGATTTTTTTACAAAAATCAGCAAGTGATTCGGAACTTTTGGCCGGTACTGTACGTTGATTTTATATTATACAATGTCTTGATGACAGAAATCTTCCGAAGTTCTTATTCTATCCTGTCATTTAGATTGCAGCTCGCAAAATAGGTACCTACAGCTGACTGTTGTTTCGAAACGTTCGCTAACGATGTTTGCACTTTGGTCTATCGGAAAAGAAACGTTACTTGATTACCACACTTTAACGATGATTCAGCGATCGTGAAACATGAATCATTTTTGTTCTTTTTTAAGAATTTGCTTAGAGAAGGAAGTAGTAGTAGTAGTGTTCAGTGGTACGATTAAAATGGTGCAATTCATATAGTACAGTAAAACATAGCATTACCATTGCATTAAAAAGTCGGTGTTACATCTCGCTTAATCTAATATCAATCAGGAGCGTGTTACCTTTGTTTTAAGGAGAAGAATTCTTATTTTATAATTATTATTCTGATGATACATGAGGAGTTATTTTAAGACGGTATGCATCGTCGTAAAGTTTTTTCCTATCAAATTAACCTAAACATTATCAGATTTGTTTATAAGCATGTATTAATCCAAAAATTATACATCACAATTTAAGACAGTAACTTTATTAAGAGAATTTAAAAATACTGTTCTATTATGTCCAACCTATTGGACATACTAAGATAGAAAATCAATTTCTATTTCGCTCCCGTTGTGTTCTTTATAGAGCTCCGATATGTTACCAGCGACCATGATGTTTCATATTCAATCAAATTTCCCCCTTGCCGTATTTTAACGAGTCACGCTCGTCATAAAGATTTTAAACAAAGCCTAATCATTTTTAAGAAACATATAAAATGATGTAGAAATAGTATGAATATTCTAATCTTCAACAGGTAAATTATTGTTAAATTGATTATGTTTTAAAATTGTAACCTTAAAATTAAAAAATATTGTTATAGGTTTTGTGTTTATTTTTCCATTTATTTGTGGTTCAGCAGAGCGGAACTTTTTTAGTCCGTTGTGGGGGGCTCTTTGTTAGTACAATAAAATAAATAATAAAATTTGTTAATGACTAAAACTTTAACGAAATATTCTATTTGTTAATCAAATACAATTATTTAGGTTTACGTTAACAAAAATATGCTATGTTTAATCCCTTGCTGTATTTTAACGAGTCACGCTTTTTTTTTAAATGAAATAAAGTTTGATTTCTACAGAAATATAAATTTTCTTTTCTCTTCTACGACATTTTTGGGGATAAATGTTTCTTCTCCATTGGAAGAATTAATTTTGACCACCTCGCGTTATAAATTTAATCCTTAACTTAATTTAAGACTTAATTGCACTAAGTCTAATAAACAAACTTTAATAATCAATTAGAATCTTCCTCTTCTTTGTCTATGAAATTCTGAACGATTAAGAATTTCTGATCGCTAGACTGCGGATCTCCATGCATTTATGAAGAAATTAATTGGACGAAATATAAAACAGTAAAACATTTTAAAAATTCAAGAATATTGTAATGTTGTTTTTAACGTAACAAAGTCGTTAAGGGATGAAATCAATTTTTACGCTATTCCTGCTTCCCACAATCAATGCAAAACATTTTTATTTTGCATAAAGATCAGCAGTCTACTGATCACTATAACAATAATAATTGTTAAATATTTTATTTGAAAATAGAGAATTGAAAATAAATAATAGTACAAGGAGTTAAGAGAGAGATTGTTTATGAATTTTGCAGTCTAATACCGGTTGTTTACCCGTGCTCCGAAAATATTTCACGAAACAATGGTTCCTTTTCGAGAACAGTTCGGAGAATACCCGAAATGGAAAGTTAGTTTTATGGTTTAGTCCTACCGATAGTCCTTCAGGTTTCCTGTCCATCAGATTTCTTGGCCTGTTCGAAATACCGTACGATTAGATTGTTTCCAAAGGACGTTTGCTCCATGCACGTGTATTTCTAGGTTTCAGGTAGTTTCACGTTCCATGAATTTCGGGCTTTCTCCGTCCTAAAGTGTCGAACCTTTGTCTCTTCCCTTATACCTGAGCGTGTAGCGTGATTTATTCTAGACTCAGGTTACAGCTATTCGAGTTTTCTCTATTTCAAAATAATCTACAGTTGTTGACGTTTCCACGTTGCCCTTCAACATTTCTGGCACGCATCGAACTAATTTAATGGTTTAATTAACATTGTTAAGCTTCTGCCGTTTAGATTACGATTTTAAAAGATCCCCAACTTCGACATATAAATTATTATAACTTTTATATAATATAAATCTAATCTCCGATCTAATCTTTAATATAAATATATAATTCTGCAACTTAGAATATTTCCATTCGCTATGATTTTTGAAATTTTATGGATATGAAATTGATATAATACCTCATGCAATACCTAAATGTTTAGTAATTGATTAGATACTGATTAGGGTTTGCAATACCGGACCAAAAGTACAATACCGGTATTCGGTATTTTTTTAAACGTTAAACCGGTATTAATACCAGTATAAGGAATTTTCAAAAAGGTACAAAAACAGTTGTTTCTTTGCCATATTTATTAGTTTTATACAAAAAATAATAAACTACAAAAACAATTTTGTTATGTACAAATATAAAATAAAGGAACAAATGTTATAATCAAATATTATTAATGAGAGCAGTAAAATAATAGTTTTTAACATTTGGAACAAAAAATATAATATAAAAAATAAACCATTACCTTAATTAAAGAATTTCTATGTGCTGTAGACGTTTTTCCTTTATTATTTTCCGACTTTTCGGGCCAAATGCCCCACTGTGTGACGGTTTGCTAAAATTATTTGAAAGTGTAGCCAGACGTATGTCACGTTACACACAATAGTTTTTCAAAATTAATATACATAAATAAGATTGGTGCGCTACACCGGGTTTAACATAATTTTTGAAAAGACACTCTCTCTTCGGTATATCCTCTAGATTTCCCAAGTTTTAAAGAAATAAACCGTGATTACTGGGGCGATGGATTTACGTCTACCTATTATTCGATTACGTAAAGCTCGCGGATGGCGTAATTGTGTACGGGCACTTGCGTTTTCGGGTAAAAGATCTATTGTTCGAACATTCATTGCAGATGTACAGTAATCACCCTAGCAAATCAACTGTAATCCAGCTCGGGTTTACGTTATTCACAGGCCTCGTGGAATGGCGTAGCCTTAAATCACCGTTACACAGAGCCTCGACAGACAGATAACGCTGATCTACGTGCTCATAGTACGATTCTTTGTGCTCGTATCAGTGATTTGCTCTCGTGATAAATATAATTACACAATAAAGTATTAGAGGACAATATTTCATCGCAAAATACTTCGCCGCTTTAACGCGCCATTTCGAGATGTCCCGAATCTGCGAAATTAGACGGAGTCTAGCAATGAGATACAAAGTTGTTGAAAAATTTCAAGACCTCAAAAACCCTCCCGATAATAATTTATAATTCTCCAAGGATTATATTTGAAGAATAGTTGGCTTTTCTGTTACAGAATGCGGCTACCGCGAAGACGAAGGAAGTATCGTCGACGTCACCGACGAACAACTCCGGCAACGGCACCACCGGGAGTAATGGTGGACACGCGCCCCTTCGTCGCAGCTACACCTCGCTGGTGACCACTTTGATCGAGCAGCATCGTAAACTAGATCGCAGCGCGAGCGAGCCAACCTCTCGCTACAAAACTGAGTTGTGCAGACCATTCGAGGAAAGCGGTACCTGCAAATATGGCGACAAGTGTCAGTTCGCGCACGGCTACAGCGAGTTGCGCAATCTCGCCCGCCATCCGAAATATAAAACCGAGCTGTGCCGTACGTTCCACACGATCGGTTTCTGCCCGTACGGGCCACGGTGCCATTTCATTCACAACTTCGAGGAGGCACGAATCCACAATCAAAAAGTGAGCGCGCAATTGGGATCGACGCAACCGAACATCATGGGGCTGAACCCGTTGTTAAGCGCGGCTGCGGCTGCGGCTGGAGCTGGCAATAATTGCAACGGTTCCAACGTCAATCTAACGGTGAACAGTGTCAGTCTTCTCGAGCACATCGTCGCCTCGCCACAAGTCGCCGCGGCGGCGGCTGCAGCGACGCCCAGTCTCATGAGAACCAACTCGTTGAGCTTGTGCAACAACAGCAACAGCAACAACACGTACAACCCACCGCCGCTACTCAGAACGAACTCGTTGAGTTTGACTACCACTCAGCATCACCACCACCACCATCACCATCATCATCATCAGACCGGCTCGACGGGCGTCAGCTCGGTCATCGGCGCCACCAGGCCGAAGCCGCTCAATCTGAGCCCAACGTTCTCGCTAGGCAGCACGGGAGACTCGATCTCGCCGTCCTCGAGCCTCAGCCAGTCACCGACGAACTCGATGGCCAGCTTCTTCAGCGACGATTGCAGTCAACAGCCGTCCCTGAGCCTACCCACCACGGCGTTCAGTTTCGGCCAGGATTTCGGGCTTCTCGCGACGAGACAAAGCCCCAGTCCGCGGACGAACAGCATGTGCAGCCCTCTCAGCTCGGACGAACTTACACCGAGAACACCATCACCGTTGTCGCCGAACGCGGACTCCAGACTGCCCGTCTTCAACAGGATCAGCAGCACCCTCGGCGACTTCGAGAACATGAAGCTTCAGTAAGGTGCTAACCCCAAGTCCCTTCGACTCTTTGGTATATTTTTCAAATTTACTCGCTCGAAGATCGAGAGACGGCTCGCTAAGACGTCCAAAGGAGACAAAGAGCTTCGGACCCGAGAAACACGATAATTTATATATCTACCGAAAAGACAGGAGAACGTGAGGGAGAGAGGACGTACTCTCCCACCGACTTGAGGAAAATATTTCCTTCTTTCTTTTTTTTTTTAAACATTTGAGCCACATTTCCCCCGTGGGACGATCTTCCTCTCCAACGAACTCGGCTTCTTATTTAAGCGTTTCTTTTCTGTTTGTAGGACACGTTAGACATTTTATTCTCGTTCTTTAAGCAATCATCTCTTCCTTTTTATCATAATCGTCTTGATTATTATTATTATTATATTATATATTATTATTATTATTATATATTATTATTACCGCTACAATTTTTAATAATATAATTATTAATAACGTTATCAGTAATATCGCTATCGACGACTAAATATCATCATTACTCTTAACTGCATTCATAGCGTCAGTCACAGTCTGACTCTGACCACCAGAGCCGTTTTCTTCTCTTTTTTTCTTCTTTACTTTAGGTTTACGTTCATTTAGCGGAAAAGTCGAGATTGTATCAGCCCGGATGTCTCGACCCGCTCGCGTGAGAATCCTCGCGGGCTAATTCAAGGGTGGGCGGAGAAAGAGAGACAGATATCTCCCGAGACAGAGCAAGGATCGGAAGCCGGTGAAACGAGAGGGACGCGTCCAAGTTTCTTCCGAATTGTAACTTTCCTCGAGCAAGTTGTCCTTTGATCTCTGTTGGACCTAGACCAGGTCCCGGCTCGTTTCCCCGGCACCGCGGCCAGCGTGTTCGTTCTTGCTGGTCGATTTTCTCTCTCCCGCGAGGATCCGCGAGGAAGCTCGCGAAGCGTCGTTCGATCCGGGGCAGGTGAAACGTTGCAATATTCCAAAACAGTTTTGTTAGTTGCGTTTCCTTTTCGAGTCCCTTCGTTCGAGAAGAAGGGAAGGGAAAGCCGTCTTCGAGAGTGAAAGGGAGGCGAGGGCAAGTTGCGCTCGCGTGCGAGACAGAAAAGAAAGCAAACAGATTGACATAAAGGAGAGAAAGAGAGAGAGAGTGTGTGTGTGTGCGCGCGCGCGTGTGTATGAGAGAGTGTGTGTCTGCGCGTGTGTATGTGAGAGAGAGAGATACGTAGTATCGGGGCGGTGACGAAGCGCATGAAACGGATCAAGAATCAAACATCGTGCTATGCAAATTAAGTGGCTTAAGAACCCCGATTGTCTTCCAATGTTAGAGAGTGAGTGAAAGTGTGTGTTGTGTGCGTGCGTAGTCGCGGCCAGAGGAAGATGGTGAGACGCGGTGGTGAGAGCAGGCGATGTGGTAATGAGCAAAAGGAAGATAATAAGAGAAAGTGGTGCGTTCGCGAGTGTGTGTAGCATTACGCATGGGAAACGGACGTGTCCTCCGAGTAAGTGAATGAAAGCGTGCTCGTTTAAGGATAAGTTATACGAAGCCATTAGGTATATATATATATATAAAAATATTTTATAGAGCCGGGGAGTCGCCAGGACTTTCGCGATCGAATCGTGTTTCGAACGGTGAAAACGCGCGAAGAAACAAATACACGTTTTTTTACTTTGAGTTTTTTCTCCTTTTATCGATGAAAAAGAGAAAAGGATATCCAGAATAATTTCGAGAAGTCGCTTTGACGATAAATCTATCAGTTTTATCAGTTTTTCATTACCGAGACAATTGTTACTTTCCCGGACCCCCTCCCCCCGTCTTTGAACCGAACTGAAAATTTCGGTTTTTTCGACATCGCTCGCATCTTCCAGATGACTCATTCCTTTTTAACGGTTTTTTTTCTGACGCGGAGAATGCCTAGAGTTTTGTATAGCAGTTCGGTCCAGAAACTGAAGGGTCCAGAAACACCAACTTTTCCGGGAAAGTATTTAAGGCGTATTTACCAAAAAAAAAAAAAAAAGAAAGAAAAACAAGAAATCTCGACAATTTTACTGATGCAACAAAAACCAGGATAAGTAGTATAGAAAAATATCGATGTGGCTTCCTCTCGTAGTGCCTTAAACCAGGCCTCGATATTAGCAGATAAATGACGATTGTGTGAATGGTTATATAGAGAGAGAGAGAGAGACAGAGGAGGGAGAGAAAGAGAGAGAGAGAGTGGGAGAGGAAAAATGGTCATCAATTTCATGTATGTATATATATGTAGATATACATACATATATATATACACACGCATTATTCTCTCCTGTTAAAAAAAATGTGATATGTAACTACTGCAATAGAAATATAAACTATTATTAAAAGAATATTCTATTATAGGATGTGAGAACAAGAAGAAGGAGGAGGAAGGGAGTAAGGGAGGAAAGAGTGTTGAATCGCGCGAAAGAGAGAGAATGAGTGAATGAGAGAGCAGTGCGAGACGGCGTATTATGAGAGTGCTTCCGGTTTCGCGGAAGGAATCACTTTTCGGGCATTCGACATTCACGTTTCAGAGAACGTGGAATGATACTCGAAGGTTCTCTCGTGACTTGCAGAAAGTGACGTATATAGTACTCGATTGGCTTATCGAGATTAAATATCTTCTCGCCGAAAAAACGCTTACTTCCGCCCCACGCGCGCCGCCGTCTCTCTCTCTCGCTCGAGAATTTTCGAGGTTAGAACACAAAGGGAATGATGAGAGAGAGAGAGAGAGAGAGAATAAAGAAAAACACAAAATAAAATGAAAGTGCCTAAATGACGTGGTTTCTGAAAATCGAATACATTTTGTATATATACACACCACACACACTTCTTATGCTAAACAAACAATGTTTTTGTTTAATTTATACTTGAAAGCAAATGTTATTATAGTTTTAGTTTATTAATATTATTCTATTATTATTATTAATAATTATTATCTATTATTATTTTTATTATTATTATTATTATTATTATATTCGCAACACTGTACGCCTCAGTCGCAACTGAAGTAGCTCCCGCTACTTCGACGAACAGCACGGCATCCATTTAAAAAATATTCTCACCATTAATTATTTATCTGGTCAATTGTTTCTTTTTTTCTACTTATTTTCGTTTTTTCCCCCTCTCGCAACGATTCAATCAATTACGAGTGGTCACGTAGTCGGTTGCTTTCGACGATCGTCGTCCAAAACTCTGAACTAACGTCAATTAGTCCCGTGTCTTATCTACATACAAACACACACTATATTATTGCTATTATTATTAATATATCACTATTGCTATTACTGCTACTACTACTACTGCTGCTATCACTATTTTATACTACAACTATTACTACGACTTTCTACTACTGCTGTTGCTATTACTCTCATTATCGCTAGCGCTGGTCCAGTCCGATTCACACGGATCGTCCTAGATCACCTAGATCCTCTTCGATCGTAACGTCATTCTCTTCTCTGGCTACTCGGTTTCTGCATTTCCAACGCTGTTTTCCTTCACGTTATTTCATATCTTCTCGCCTCGCTCGAGCAACCTCCGGAAACTCTGACATCTGTTTTCAAGTTGTTCGAACGCGGATGACGGTTCCGTGTGAGCAGGTTCATCGCGATTCAACAGCATTTAAAGCGCAAAACTTCTTGTGTTTCCAGTTTGCTTCTTTGAAAAGTTGAATTTAACAAACCAGCGGGCGCGAAAGAGAAATCCGATTCAAAGTTTAACGAAGTTTGGAACGTCGATCGGCAACGGAACGCGTGTCAATTAGAAAATTCTGTATGTGTGACGCGCGAAACGGTCAATCGAACCGAGACGAGCCCGCGCAAACCTGCCGGACAGGCGCAGAAACACAGAACAGACGGAGAAACAGACCAAGAGTACGAATAGAGAGAGGGAGGGGGGGAGAGAGAGAGAGGAGGGCAGGCTCCGAGTTTGCCGAGCGCAGAGAGTGAAAGTCCTGAAGAGTTTCTTCTCGCTCTGTCGAGAGAAGTATTAGGTTGTTGCATATGAAGTGTCCGATTTTAGAATGCAACTCTTAGAAAACGGTTCGACCGAGAAATGGTCGTTAAGTATGAAACTTGACAAATATGTTTAAAACTTGTGTTTTATTTGTCAAGTTTCATACTTAACGACCTGATATTATAGTCCGTAGGTTTATTGTTACTAAACGTACCACGACCGATCAAATAACCGGTTCTAGATTTTTATTTCACAGTTAATAAAATTATAGAGATTCCTTCGTAGCAAATGATTTAATTAATATCTTTATTAGAGCAGATGTTATAACGAGAACCGCGTGCAAAGTCTAAATGAATTAATTCTTGTCTGTTACTTTTATATAATTTTACTTCGAAATCAAGTTTATTTCAACGTCAACCAACGATTAGCGATAGCGATTTTTGGTCAAAATCTGGTGTTTAACCCCTTGAATTACGATTTAGTTTACGATTTCAGTGATTAAAACTTTTTCTGTGATTCTTAATTTCCTGAAAAAGGAGGAACTTTATATTTATTGTACGCCTGTATGTTCCCCAAGTACATTAACGAAACCAAAATAGAATTTTATTTCGATTAAAGGGGAATTAATAGCATGCATATTTATTAGACTCTGTTCAGAATCTTCATCACGAGACTGACACGATATTGCAAGGCGAGGGGTTATTAAATTACTAGACGTTGATGGTAAAAAGGAACCACAAAATCACAAGAAAACAATCTTGTAAATGGAATACGTGAACGACCATATTCTTTTATTTCACAACCGTAATATACAATGAAGAAACTCGAAATTTCTGGATAGAATACATTGGGTTAAATGACATAAGTGAATGACCATATTCTCTTATTTCTTCCATAATACAATCAAGTAACTCTAAATTTCGAGATAGGATACATTCGATATACAAGATTGCGTTAGTTTAATATCACTGCTAAAACTCGGACATTTCATACGCAACAACCTAATAAAAAGACGCGCGATCATGGAGGGATCATGGTCGGGCCGGGCCGGGCGGCACTGGAGGACAAGTAGTCGTTCGACGCGCGTTCTTCAAAGCCAAGCCCCGCTATCGCACGCTCGTTTGTCGCGTTCGAAGTGAAACGGGGAAAAGACGTTCTCTCGACTACACTCGAGTTGAGTCGAGTTCCGCGACTAAATCCGCGCGACGCGACGACGAAAGAAGTAACAACAGCACAACCGTTTCGAAAGCGTCCGCCGGGATGCTACCACGGGTTTCCTCGTTCAACGTTTGTTACTTTCGATATTGTATGCCTCTGTATTCTCGCGTCTTACGAATCCTAACCCGTCTTCTTCTTCCACCAATCCGGGCTTCGGTAGTTTTTCGCAGACTCTTCTGTCTATGGAAGGCCCTCGGCTTTCGTGGCTGTCGCGAAATTTTCGTATTCTCCCGTAGACTGGACTGTGGGCAGTTGTGTTATTTTTTCTTCCTTTTTCCGTTTTCATCTTTAATCCTAAATCGATATTTAATTTATCCATGCGGTTCGGATGCGACGAACAAAGGCAAAACTTCGTCTTCGTTCTCTGTTGTCCATGGATTTATTTATTGCGGTCGTCCAGCCAGGAAATTCGGATTTCGAACACTCGACTAATCGCTGGACAGCGGATCTTTACGCATTTTCTACGTGGATCGCGAATTGCACTCACTTTTGTGATAAATGTACAAAATAAGTCTAACAATGTCTATCTACTACGCGAGTCAAAATTCGAATTGATGGACACATTTTTGTCACACGAATGTGTAAAATCAGTCCAATAATGTAAATCCTTCTAATGTTTTCACTGTTAGACTGATTTGCCAATTGATAGACTAATTTTTGTCACACGAATATGTAAAATCAGTCTGATAATGTAAATTCTTCCAATGTTTTTCCCATGAACGCATGAAATCCGCTGTCCACTAATCACCGTGGATCAACTTGGATTCCGTTCTTTCAGTTCGAACAGCTCGCACGCTTCTTTGGCTTTCCGAGTATTTCATTTTGTTTTATGCGAAAACGAGCGATTTCGATTGTCACGTCGAAGCGAACGAATGAGAAGGAGAGAAAGAAAGGAAGGAAGTGTGTATGCGTTGTTTTTTTTTTTTTTTTTTTAGTTAATTAGTGCAATTAATATTATTACGTATTTATTTGAACGATCATTTTTAAGACGATAGATTTTTACAGAACCAGAAGCAAGCATGTTTTCTTAGTCCGCGCGCCACCCCCCACCCCCCACCTTCCCCGCTTATTTTTCTCATCAGGAAAGAAGCGTGCGCGATCTTTCGAAGTGTGTACATAAAGCCACGAAATGTTTTCATTAAACCGCTTTGCCACACGTAGGTTACATAAAATTCTCCGACGAAACGCGGTTTTTCTGGAGCAGAACCATCGAACAATACTTATACCATACACGAATCCCCACCCCCCCCCCCCCCCCGATAGAAACGTGCGAGGAAACTTTGTCGTAGCACCGAACGACGCTGATTTCGCACCCTCTCGTGTTATAGACTTGACAACTTATACATATAATATAATACTAATAAATAATATACTTTACGTTACGTCTCTTTTTTAATTTAATATATTTATTTTTTCAATCAAGTATTTATATATTTATACAATATTTTATACAAACGTTCTTCACAGATACACGCTGATTAAATGTAACCGACGCGTTACGAACGATATATAATATAATGTGACAGGTCGATCTCTTGGCTCTCAGAGGATAAAAACCGATCATTCTTGCAAACCCCTCGCAAACCCGTTTTTTTTTTTTTGTATTTTCTTCCATTTCTCCGAGACCAAACCAACCAACCAACCAACCAACCAACCAATCAATCGAGTTATATAGTTTTTTCTCCCCTTTTTGTTGCATGCGTGAAGACCGGGTACACCGGTCGCCACTCTGCGGTCTTCTCATCGAAACGTCGAAAGTGTGTATACTTAATTTCTCCTTGTGATACGACGCGACCGCGACATGGTCGTTCGAGAAAGATTTTGCGCGGGAGATCATGTTCGACGAAAGATACGGTACGAAAGAGAACGAGGGAAAGAGAGAGAGAGAGAGAGATAGAGAGGGAGACTGAATGAATGAGAGAGTAAGAGTGAGAGAAAGAGTGAGAGGAATGGAACTGGAAGTGGAAGCGTATGTATGCGTGTACGTATGCGTCAAAGAAAGAGACACTAGCGATACGTACTAAGAGAACGAACTGCGATGTAGCGATTTGGGAGCCAATTGATAGGCTGACGAAAGTCGTTCGAACCGGATACGCGTGTCGTGAAGCCTCGACGAAATCTCCGACAACACGTTTTCTGCCTTTCGTGAAGCCTACGTGGACGACCATTGGAAATTGAACCCGGTTTTCTTACCGTATTATTGAACGGCAACAGCTATTTTCATTGTGGACTAACGAGTCACCCTCAATAACTTCATCTAATAATTTCACTTAACCCTCGCAAGGTTTAATACATTAATATGTAGTCAATTGGGCAAAAATTTTATTGAAATAGGAGTTTCGAATAAAGTGGGTTCAAAACCCACTTGGAAAGAACTGTTTGTTTACTTTTTATCCCAAATTTATTAAAAACGATTTATGGAATTCATTAACGGGGTCTAAGACACCCCACCCAGAGTTGGCAAAAATTGTATTGAGATAGAAATTTCGAATAAAGTGGGTTTAAGACCCACTTGGAAAAACCCACTTTATTCGAAATTTTTATTTCAATACAATTTTTACCCAACTCTGGGTGGGGTCTCTTAGACCTCGACAAATAAATTTCATAAATAGCCTCGTTTTTAATCAATTTGTGATAAAAAGTAAACAAACAGATTTAATTTTATTCATATAAAAATTCTTTTGAAAAATCTGGAGTTACCTTGTGGAGGTTAGGATTGTAATAGAAAATTTCTACGCTTTCTTTTGGTACAGCACAATCATTATTGAAAGTCCTATTAACTCTTTGAGGTTTGGGGATATATTTTAACCCTCCTCGGAATGTTGAAGTTATAATTGATATTAAAAAAAATTCTATGCATCTTGGCTTTTTATTTTCTTTAAAATCTTTTGCCTCAAAGAGTTGACACTAAACCTACTGATATTATAAAGATGCCTTCGGGATATTCTTTGTTCAAGAATATATTGTCATAAAAATGGTGCAAAATCTAAATAAATTAAATCTTGTTATTTTTAGAGAATACATATCAGCCACTTTTAATGTCTAGTAGGTTTAGTGTTAATAGGCTTTCGATAGGTAAAGTGTTAAATGTTTCGTGGAGTAATTCCACTGGAAGACTAGCTTGTTGTTTACGGAGATTTCACCGAGATTTCACGAAGACTGAGTGTGCAGATTATGATCGATTGTCGATATACACGCGCAGGCTCGAACGACTTCCGTCTAATCCACAATGGGACCACAAAGGTGATAAATGCATATAGAATTTCGTTAATTAGAGAAATGGCAAGCCTCGATGAAAAAGAAATATGTCCGCCGTAAAGACCCGAATTTGTCCGTGTCAGCGAACGGAGCTAAAAATACACAGTAGAATTTTCATTTTTGGCGAGAAACTGATTTTTGTTCAATTTTTGGATTCTATTTTGCTCTTACATTTTTGCTCGTTGCTCCCGCCGCCGCTCGGACAAATCTCGACGCCTTCGCGGCACAACTACATTTACCGAACGAAAGAACACACATACACGCAAGTCTCATGTACCACGAATGAAAAAATTGTAGTTCGATAAGTATTGCCAACAATACACTATCTATTTATAATACATTTTATTATTACAAAATAATAAACTTTGTGTTCACTGATTTCTTCTTCCTATTTTCCTTACTCCTTCTGTCCCATACGTTGTTCTGAAAAAAAAATTGCGTTTATATAGTTTACATAGTCGATAATTTGCAACAACGATAAAAGACTATCTTTCAAACCCTTGGAATTGAAAGATGAAATTCTCTTTGGATTTTATGGTAACACTTTATAGGTAGGCAGCTCTTCTGCGTAGAAGAAAAGTGAAAGTGTAGTTGCAAACAGAGTAGGGCAATAATCAATAATAATTTTGAATGTTAGTCATAGCAGAATGGTCATTAGACAAAACTTTTTGATTAGTTAGTGATAACTAAATCGCAAGTAGTCACAGCTTTAAGTAATCGTAGTAGCTGATGATCAGTCATCAATCTTTAATCATCAGTCACTATTGTACGACTAACATACATTAATATTATTAATTAGTTATCAGTGTTATCACTAACTAATCAAAAAGTTTTGACTAATGACTATTTTTCTATGACTAACATTCAAAACGACTATTAGTCATTTTTAAATATTAGTTTATTATCGTGCCCTATACTCTCTGGCTGCAAATAATATATGCAACAGATGTTTCTTTCTTTCGAATTAGCAATTTAAATATTTAAACGTTAAGTATAGACGCCTTTGATAGGTCTTCGTTAGCTGAACGCGATTTTATCATTTTGTTTCATAACTTTCAGATTCGAAATTTTTGTGAATTAATTACAAACTATAAAAGCAAAATAAAAAGTTCATTCACCTTTCAATGATTTTAAAAGGTTCAAATAGTACATTACAGTCCTTAAATACTCGTATGTATTTCGTGTTTTAAATTGCACTTATTAATTTTTGTCATAAATGCATAAAATTCGCAGTCTAGTAACGACATTCAATCCGCGAAGTTCAAACTCAAAACGCAGCAATTACATTATCGGGACAGAAACATATGCACACGCAAGCAATAATCACTAAACTGAAAAGACCAGCTAGAATACTCCAATTTTTTTACGATATTTAATTCATTTCATCCAATAGTATGTATAAAAGAAGTTATCTAATTACATCATGCGTTGGGGTAAACCTTCGGCATTCGACCGGCGTTTGATAAAAGTTGCTAATCCTGTGTATATTTATGAAACAAAATCGAATTATAAAATAGTTTTGCAACGCACGTCATGGTCAGGTCGACGGTGATATTGAACGCTGGCGTTGCGATCGCCTTTCGCTCTACTGATGGTATGTATTAAGAGGATTTTGGAACAATAATCCTTGATAACAATGCTTACGTTGTTTACACATCGGAGACAAGGCAATATGGAAATTCCGAGGGACACCCTCGTGTAGTAGCTCCAACAGTAGGTAAGCGACATTTCTATAATACATTTTTTCGGGAAACTACTGACACTGTGAGAATTTTCTTGGGATGTATAGTTGTACAGTGACCCGAACTAATATTCGGACGATCTAAAAAAGACGATAACTTTTCTAATATTGTACTATATAATTCGATTTCAACCTTTTTGGGAAGCTAGAGCAATTAGTTAACCTAATAGTTAATGAGATATTATCCAAAGAAGAAAGAAAACTGTTTAGACAGTATCTCGTTATCTATTTAATCTATTAGATTTAGAACATGTGGAGGTCAATACATTTTTACTCAGAATTCGATAGTCTATCGATTCATGATACAGAAAGTAGGTTAGTATTTAGTAGGTTAGTTATGTCACAATATGCCCCCCTCTATACCGTGTAAGTTTTGCATACAGGGTGGGTCAATAACTATGTCCACCTTGAATATATCCGCCATTTGTAGTAATATAGAAAAATGTAATTTACAATATTGGCACGGTACAGAGGGGGCCATATTGTGACACAAACATTTTCTGCGTGGGTGGAGGCATAGAGGAGATTTCAAGGTCACCTTGAGTTTTTTTTAAATAGAATGCCCTTTTTTTATACCATAGGTATAAAACATCGAAACAATTTTCTTTCTTCTTTGGATAATATCTCGTTAACTATTAGGTTTAGGACATATGAAGGGCAACACTTTTATACTCAGAATTTGATACTCTATCGATCTATGGTATAAGAAATAGGACATTCCATTTAAAAAAATGAAGGTGACCTTCATATCTCTAAAAAAAATTACATAAAAACAAAAATTTTTTGGTATCGTATGAGCCCCATTTTACTATTCAACTTTGTCCTTCAGACATAATTGACGTATCTTTAAAAACAACAAAGATATTTAAGGTGGTCAAGTTAGGTGAAATATCCTGTAGAATAAAAATAAAGAGATATAGCATTGCACGGTTTCTTGTAATCGAGACTGTCCTGGAACTTTTTTAGCACGTTCGTATATCACTAAAGACTATACATATTCAAATTTGAACAAAATCCGACACAGTACTCCAAAAAGTGTCCGATTTCCTCGTGGAATGACCCTAAACTTACCCAGATCGTAGTGGTGATGCAGTAAGCATGAGCGAAAAACGTGGAAAAACCCGGACCCTTAAAGAAAATCCTCCCGGAAGTTTCCAGACGCACTACAAAGTAGGAAAACCCGGGGAAAACCGAACGGATGGCATCCTTAGGCCCATACCATTGTACCGTCGTCATCCACATAAAGGTAGTTCTTCCTTCCCTGAATTGACCTATGTAAATCATGAAAACAAAACTTCCATCTGTCGAGGGAGCCCGGACTCCGGGCCATCCAAATGAACTTTTTTTTTGTCTTCGCTAAAAATTGCTTCCTTAATTCCGTGCTGCCTTAGGGTTAGGGTACACCAGAGTAGTGCAATAATCAACTAATATTTAAAAATGACTAATAGTCTTTGAGTGTTAGTCATAGCAAAATAGTAATTAGTCAAAACTTTTTGATTAGTTGGTGATAACTAAATGGCAAATAATCAGTGACAGCTCTAACAGTAAGTAATCGTTAGCTATTGCTTATTAGTGAATTAGTAGTTGATGATCAGTCATCAATCTTTAGTCAGCAGTCACTATTGTGCGATTAATATACATTAATATTATTAATTAGTTATCACTAACTAATCAAAAAGTTTTGACTAATGACTATTTTGCTATGGCTAATATTCAAAAAGACACCGATCGAAATCAATTGTTTTATCTCAGTTGAATATCAACCCATTGTAAAAGTAAGATGAAAAAAAAAGTTATGCTGCAAGTCTGGAAGCGATGAAGAACGATGGCGGCAATACTTTTAAGCTCACGCGTATAGGGAAAGCAAAGTTAAAATGCAGTAACGAAACTATTGAAAAATCCAGAAACTCTATCTGAGCACTCAAAATAAAAATTAGGAGTAATAGTTTTAATTTATTGTTCAATGTAATCTAGTTTTTTGATAATAATAATGGTGCGGTCTATATTAATTTTCTTTTGCTACCATATTATGGGACAAATTAAATTCATCAACTGCCTACTATTATTATGGAACAGAGGGGGTATTAGTTTATAATCGGGATCTGGTTAATCGAGGTCCTACTGTACTATTTTCTATTTCAAATACTATTTTGCCCGGCGCTGCATCTCTACAAAGAAAAAACTAGAGGGAAACAAAATTATTTGTTTTTATATCGCGGTCGGGAGAAAGCATCTCGACGTGATCTGGCTCGTGATTGGTCTAATCAAGGTCACTGGTTGGCCTTCTCGCTTGCTGACATGAAATCATCGTCACTATCACAACAGAGCAGCAAACTGCGACTGAACCGGTATGTTTTCGCTCCTCCATCTATCTAGAATATTCTAGAAACCGCGAGTATCGGCATCGAAGCATTGAGATGGCGACCGCGATCGCGAGGTATCGTCGGCATATACAGTGTGAACCACGAAAGTATTTGAACGCAATTTAAAACAGTATAACTTTTTTGTAATTGTACCAAACGACCTGATGTTTTGTAAGCAGGTAGGAGCATTGGTTTACTAAAAGATCTGCAAAAAAGATTATCCGAAACTTACAATTTGAAAGGTTGCAAGCAAAAATAAAAGATACATTTTTTTAAACTTTTTATATTATATGTTAGTTACTATATTTTATTTTATATATTATATGTTAGTTAGACACATGTAGAAAATTTCATCGATTTCGTCGGATCCCGACTCGATCCCGAACAAATTTCCCGGCCTGACCCGAACCTGAAATTTCGATTACTCGCACACCCCTAACTACATAGTATACATAGATTATAATAGACGTTTATTCTGCGTCGCGTCGAATTTCGGTGGTTGTAAAACGGTTTAACTTTCTGACTGTGCCAACCCCGAGTCTTCCCTTTCGGCCTTGTAACAAGGATGCACCAAGTTTTCCAATCTCTCTTTTACTCAATTGTTTTCGAAATCTGATCAAGAACAATTCAAGTAAATATAGTTTGTGCTATTTCGATCAGCTTGGAATTATTTTCTGCAGTACCTCTGAAGAGTGTTCTTTCAATTCCCGCGAGAGTTGCGTGATATAACATTCATAATTGCCAATGTTACAAGCTTTTATTGCTCCAAATGACCAACGCGGGAGCGGAGCGCGTCGCCTCACGTCGCGTCTTTCCGGCACATAGCCGCTCGCTACTCTTTAGTAAGGACATCTGCTTCGAAAAACGAATCCAAGTAATTATCTTTAATAAATACCTACCAACGCTTGCTTGATCATGGGGAAAAGCAATTTCTTGATTGCAAGGTACT
Source organism: Lasioglossum malachurum (assembly GCA_028455605.1). NCBI lineage: Eukaryota > Metazoa > Arthropoda > Insecta > Hymenoptera > Halictidae > Lasioglossum > Lasioglossum malachurum. The sequence continues at coordinate 15,580,112 of CM052312.1, read as the reverse complement.
GGGGGAGACCTGGGCTAAAAGCACCGATTTTGAAGAAACATATAAAACGACGTAGAAATAGTATAGATATTCTAATCTCTTTAATAAATAAATTGTTGTTAAATTTATGTACAATTAGTCTCATGTACGTTTTCGCAATGCGTTCGTGTTTCAATAAGAAGAACGTAAACAGACACAGGGTGAGGCAATATAAACAGGTCACCTGAATAACTCGCTTGCTTTTGAAGATAGAAGAAACAAACTTACTTGATATCCGGGTGCTCGTAATCTGATGTCATTAATTTTTTTATAGGTGGAGATCTCAAGGAGATATGAAGGTCAACTTCATTTTTTTAAATGGATCGAGGTATTTTTTAATTGAATTACAGAATTGAATAAATCTATGAATAAATATCTGAATTTCAGCTTTCAATTTTAATTTACAAACCCTACGAACTTTCGTTCGAACCCAATACGTGAACAATCTTTTTATATGTTTTGTGCAGTGTTTAATGATGTTTTCACTGGGCTAAATTAATATTTTGGTATGTTACTTGCTTGATAGATAGTTCCGTGTCTTCTTTTTAAAATTTCAATGTCCATTCGATGTGTGTGCATTTTTTATTTATTGATTTTCTTTAGGTTTAATAGTAGATGCATATTGTGTCAGGAAGTTAATATGCAGTGTCATTCTATAGTGGGAAGTATACGTTGCGTCGTTGTTTTTCTTTTCCTGAATTCCAGCGTCACCAACTATCACTCTGAGGTTGTATCGTACGATTTCGCAGGATTTGATTAGTCATCGTTAGGTATTCGAGGTTGCTCTAGGATCGATAAACATCATTCTGGGAACACAAGGAAATGTAAGAACGAAAAAAAGAGAAATTGACAAAATGTCGATATTACAGATTTGTAATGCGCTAGTTTTAACTATCCCAGGTTTCATCAATCACTCCGTTAATACAATACAATGATATCGATACGAGAATGGAAGAATGTACTTATCACTAACCGTACCGACTACAAAATGTATCGGGTACACATTGTTTTATGAAAGTGACAAGACTGAACTTATTTAGATTTTTCACCATTTTTATAATAGTACGTGATTAACCCTCGGACAACGGACGATTTGGGTAAACTTTTCTTTACCGGATTCGAAATTTGTGCCTTGTATGTAATTCAGTAGATTTGTACCCGAGGCGACTGCAGATCGAAGTTTCGATCCTGTATTATTAATGGTTCAGGAGTTATGCTTGCTTAAAGTTGAGCGATCTGCAGTGTTTTTGACAGGTAAGGACGCCGCCATATTAGTTTGTAGTGACGACCGCGAGCCGCTTACCTTGCTGCCCCCCCCGATCTAATCACCAACCAACTACCACCTAGCGGCTCTGCTCGGTACCAATGAGGCGGCGCCCCTACCTGTCAAAAACACTGTAGATTGCTCAACTTGAAGCAAGCATAACTTCTGAACCATTGGTCCTATTACATTCTCCTAATTTAATTGCCACAAATTGAGTACTTACATGACAATTTGTATGTTCCCGGTCAAAATAGACTCAGGCACAGCCGTCGGAGGGTTAAATAAAGAAATTTATTGAATAATTTCTGATGGATGCACCTTTATAATTGCAATAATTAAAAAACAAAAAATGTGAAACCGTTCATTTGACCGGTCGTGGTACGGTTGGTGTCAAATAAGTATAACAATTCGGTTACAGTGAAATTTTATACTACAATAATTCAAATGTTGTTGTCTTTCATTCACAATCTAGCACAGGATAAAAGGCAACCAACGCATAAACAAAATTGATTACAACTTTGATTGATTGTAAACGTTTCACTATCGTGTTTGAAACGCCTTTTTGAATTTTCAATATCTGAAAGTGCATGCTGTCTCCGCTATTAAAGGAGCCTGTTTTCAGCTTCTCCATGGCCGCAACGTTTAATTGCGAATTGTTCTGACTGCCCAACTGTCGGAGCAAATATATCTTTGCTCTGCCGCGCCGCGCTGTGCACTTTCATTCTTGGAGCACAGTCACAAATTGTAATGCAAAACGGAACTCAGTGCAGCTCGGTTGTACATACTACGTTTTCTTATGCATTTTCTTGTTAGCTGTACTGAGCGCCCCATCTGAAATTCCCAAGGCAAATATCTCGAAAAATACAAATGACATGAACAAATGTCATAAATGAAAGTTGCATAATTTCGTGTAGGACACACCATATACAGGGTGGTCCGTTTAAATAAGGCCACCTAAATATCTCTTCAGGTTATTGTGATGCAAAAAATATTTGTTACGTAATGTGCATGGTGTCAATGGACCAAATATCTGGCACGAATATTTTTTTCCGAGGGTCATTTTTTCGGAGTTATCAAGGTCATCGATGTTTTTTGATACATAACTACATTCTTTATTATTGATTCGGGTAACTGATTGAAAAATACATTCATATATGTATAACACGACCTTGAAATGACCTTGATCTTCGAAAATTAAAGTTTTACCTTCAGATCAAGGTAATGTCATGTTATTATACATATACGCGATTCCGCTATGACTTCCTCAATGATTGAAAACTGTGACATGATTACGGTTTACTGTGAATGTAGTCAAAATGCATTGTAGGCCCGATTGCTTTACGAAGAAAGGTACCCTGACCGAAACACTCCTTCTAGACTGACTTTTACTAATATAAATACTGGAAGTGTAGATGTAAGTAAGCGTAAACGAAATTAATATTTTAGCAGTTATAGCTGTCGATCCACATGTGAGTACGAGAGAAATTGCCCGAGAAGCTAGCATGAGTCAAAGTAACGTAATACGAGTTCTGACTCTAATCATGCTTCGATTAATCTACGGAATGGTCATTATTCGTCCGTTGATAATCCGCATTGGCTTCGAGAAATCGACCACCAAAAACACTGGAGCGTAAACGTATGATGTGGTATTTTGATAAAAAAGTAAATGGACCATACTTCATTACCGGAACGATGACAGGACAAAGATATGCTCAATTTTTGCAAGAAGATCTGCTAATTTCGTTGGAAGTTGTCCCTTTGCAAAACCGCTATGATATGTGGCATCAACATGACGGCTGTCCTGCTCATTATGCACGGGTAGCAAGAGAAATGTTGGATTCTAGCTTTCCAAACTGATGGCTTGGACGAGGTGGACCTGTTTCATGGCCAGCACGTTCGCCTGATTTAAACCCACTGGATTTCTTTTTGTGGGGTCTGCTAAAAGAGACTGTGTACAAGAATGCTCCAACAACAGTTGGAGATATGCATCAGCGTATCATCACAGCATGTGCGAATATCACCTCGGATGTACTTGTCCGAGTTTCTACATTCCCTCGGAGCCCGTTTACAGGCATGTATCGACGTAGACGGCCATCATTTCCAACATTTATGAAGTACAGGTATTCTGCTTACATATTTTAGTTTTATACGTTTTTTCTGTCCGTGACCTTGAATGACCTTGAGTAATTATAGTCACTGAATTCGTAATGAAAGGGACCATCATTGTAGATGTTTAAAAAAGGGTGGTTCCATTTTAAAAAATGAAGGTGACCTTGATAATTCTAAAAAAAATTACATAAAAACAAAAATTTTTTGGTATCGTATGAGCCCCATTTTACCATTCAACTTTGTCCGCAAGACATTTAATGTATCTTTGAAAACAACAAAGATATTTGAGGTGATAACATTAGGTGACTCACCCTGTCTATGTATACAATATGTATATATGTATATGTATACATACAATATGTATATATATGCCCTCATTGTTTGTTTAATCTCGAGATGACTTTGAAAAGGCGTCTCTATAGGCCTACACCAATTTTTTTCTGATTGAAACCTATATGTTTTTATTATACTTTTATTTAGTGATTGTTTATTGAATTATTAATTGGTAATTTTTATTGACTCACCCTGCTAAAACAGAATTCATAGAAATATTAATACGATAGCACCTCTATTAACCGGCTTGATCGGGAGGCAAACAGCCCGGGCAAATTAAGGTCCGATGGATAATCGAGACCCGAGGGACATAATTAAAATGTACATTATATTCCAAAATAAACTTTTTATTTTTGAAAATTAATTTCCCTTAATAATACAGGGTGTCTCAGCTGAAAGAGGCCACCTAAATATCTCCTTTATTTTTAATGGCACAAAAAAAATATTTATGGCACAATTTAAATGGTATCTCGAAGGAGGAATATCATAGAAGAACAATTTTTTTTGTCCGGTTAGGAGGCGTTGGAAACCGCTGGCCTCAACCCTTATATCTAAGACGCTATGGTATCGTCAAATCCCAACAGTTCCTCTAAAAATATCACAACGTTTCTCTGAATGTCCATTCCTTGCTAGCTAATATATCAATTTCTAGTCTTAAAATGAGAGTGTCTGCAAATACGTTAAATTCAAAAGGTTTTAAATAATCTACATAAGGGTTAACAGTGGTCCACGAGTACATAGTCTTCAGTGGCAAGTTGAAACACAGACAGAGAAATTAAGCTGGCGGTGATTGTCTTCATGCCAAACAATTGACGGTACGCACAGTTGGCTGATTTGAGCGCGCGCACATACACACACGTTACGCCTGGCTTTAACTCTTGTAACCGTGTGAGCAAAGGCGATGCGACGCGCGACGATAAAAATGACGTCTCATGGCGGTTCTTTTCTTTCTGCTCGTTTGCTTTCACATTCGTTGTTCCTACTAAAGAAACACAAGAAACACCAAAGTATATGTATACATTTATGTAATTCTTTGTAACCTTGTAAGAAAGACACCCCCCTTCCCTAAAGGTGGACCCCCTTCCTCCGGTCGCTCCTCATCCATCCCAATCTTTTTTATTACCACGCTTATATTAGCTTGCCGAGTTGATGTTGTCGTTGTCGTTATATTCGTCAAATCTTGTAATCGAATTTTAAATCACTTCCTGATGAGCGAGAGACTTGAAAATTTTAACATAGCTCAGAACTGGATGACAATGCAATATTAAAAAACAAATTTAAAAAAAAACTGTTCGTCTAGGAGAAAAGAAATTTTAATATTATCCGTCACACCTCGCCGCGCGACACTCGGTAGTAAGTACGTCATCACGTTCAGCGATCCCCACTCCGCGAGCCAGCGCTCCCCACTCCCACTCCGACTCATCCCCACTCCACTGACCCACTTTGCACCGGAGGAGCTCAGTGTGGCGTTCATCCATTTCGGACAATTTCGGACTCCATACCGAGACGTCGTCTCTCGGAGTCATCCCCTCATTCTATCTCGTGTATTTCCATATCTTGCGTTTCTATATCTTACTATTTCATACCAGTATTACTATATCTTGCGTTCCATTTAAAAAAGACTAAAAAGTAGGAGAAATTAAAAAAAATATATATAAAAAGAACTTTTTAAAAACCACGCTTATATTAAAATGCACTCTAAA
>CM052312.1:15539739-15574585 GCA_028455605.1 Lasioglossum malachurum | reverse complement strand
TGAGAACCTTCTTTTCAGAAACATTGGGTGGGTGTGTGTGGTATTGTCGGTTCTCATCCCCACAACGTATTTACAAACAAAAAATAAATAGATGCGTCCCCGAAACTGATTCACGTTGCCACGGAGCGTGCAAGAATACGGAAAATTCAATGCAGTATGTATTAGCAATAGTTTTTCGCAAATATCTCGAAAACTAAGAGCGAACACCGGGTAGTTGTAATGACAAAAGTTGTTCAGAATGTTGTCCTCGATAGCATATGTCAAGGTCAAGGTCATCGGAGCTGGCTCCCCTAAACGTAAGGTTTACCAAAAAGTTATACTGTTTTAAAGTGCGTTCAAATACTTTCGTGGCTCACTGTAGTTATTGTTGTTCCGTTCACTGTTTCGAGGAGCACTAAACGCGTAATTGAAAACTTTTCGCAGAAGGTTGTGAATGTAACTACCGAAGCCTAACTAAACGAAGTCGTGGAAAGTTTAGAGGAAAAGCAGTCGTTAACTTTACCAGGCTTCCACAGTCTCCTCTCTCATATCGTACCGACATTTTTCCATTTCTCTATCACGATGAATGCGTTTGTTGGAGCAAAGGTCAAAACCCCCATCTGGCTCGAACAGATCAGAAAACAACACAGACTCCGCGTTGTCCTGTAGATTGTAGATCGTATCGAACGGAGTTTTGAAAGTGAGGTAAATGTACGTATTACTGCGGGTGTACGTTTTACTGCGGTATTTTGTCCCAATGAAATTAACCCTTTGCACTCGAAGTTATTTTAACTCGGAAATTAAACATTTCTTCCGACCTAGTATTTACTTACACCCGGTAAGCTTCAAAGTCTCAAAATCACGTAGTCTTCGCTGCAGTAGCAGTGCGTTAGAAAAAATGAAGATAATTGATAACTTATCTATAATACTCTTTATCTAAAATCGTATCCTACCTATACCTACGTGCATAGGATAGGTACCTAACCTAAAACGTTAAACTGAAGCTAGTTTCTTATCGTAGTTGCAATTCACACCGCAGTATTAGGGAGATTCCTGGTAATTTTTGTGCCGCAGTAATGAGCTCCTCCTTCACCTTAATGCACGTAATGCTGAGGGCTTAATTTTTTATAAAAAACAAGAGAAGTTTCTTTTTATATTTTTTATATTGTATCGCAGTAGGTATGTAAATAATAATGAAATTTTCCCCTATGCAATCTAAAGCAATATAAAGAATGTACAATCATGTCAAAAACAATTCTTTGGTGATAATGTTCTTATTTTTACCTTTTACGAAGAACGTTTTTTCAAATCCTGAAATTATCAAAATCATCAAAATTATCAATTTCATTTTCCTCGCCAACGAGAAGACATTCTCATTGAATTTGTTGTGCTATCTACCATGATTATAAATATTGGGATCTAACCAATTACTAAACATTTCAGTACTGTATGAGGTATTGTATCAATTGTTATCCGTAAAATGAAAAAAAATCATTGTATATACAAATACAATATTTTTAATTAAAAAATGCACTAAAAAGTATGAAATAATTTCCATTTAATTTATGTGAATACACACGAACTTAAATACAATAAGTACAATCTTTCCGGAGGCGGCGCAAAATTGGAAATTTTCCAAATGACAGGCTGATTATGATTTCATTGGAAAGCATGTAGAAGAATTTTATGGATTTTCGTAATTTCCAGTGTCAAAAATTTTCAATTTTCCGCCGCCTCCGAAAAGATTGTATTGTACAATATTTAAGTTCGTGTGCATTCACATAAATTAAATGGAAATTATTTCATACTTTTTATTGCGTTTTTTCGAAGTTGGTTTAATTTTTTTTTATAAAATTTTTTTATTTCACACGTTTTAGTGGAACGTAGGATGGTTTTTCAGTCTTATTGGTTATTTGCAATACAAAACCGCAAATAATGAAAAAATGCAAAATTTGTTTTCAGAAGGTTTCGTTCCGGTTGGTCCATCCATCTCGGAGTAATTGAATTGAGTACCCTCCTCCTTTTTCGAAGTCGGTTGAAACGTACAGTATTGTCCTTTACATAAAGTCATACCATTGTCATTTACTTCAATAATATATATTCATCATAGATTTCAAGATGTGAATTTTGGCCACGAATTTGGCCGAATTCGCCGCTGTGCGACGCGTGACGAAAGATTCAGACACAGTTTTCCGGTGTGCATTCGGGGCCTCGCGCGATCAGTAGGATGGTGGGGCCGTTTTTCTATCATTTATTCGTTTCCCATGTGTCTTGGCACGCATGTATCGTGTGGAGGTCGTCGACCTGCTGGCAGAGGCCGATTGTGGACATTCGAAAAGGCAGCAGGCAAGATTGGCGAGGGCGAGAGTCAACGGCTGTGAGCTTTCTCTCCTCTCTATTCCCCTCCTTGTTTCACCTTCGACGCCCTCTTCCTTCCACCTCGTCACGTTCGCCACGTACGCGTACGTATGCACATATGTATACACCTTCCAGCATCATTCAGAGTGGAGCCACCTAAAATTAGCGAGGGAGTATATGGCGTAAAGAAATTTGGCAACGGCGATCGGCCCGATCCTAAACTACGGGAACCATTCTGGCTGCTCATCGTGTTTCTCCATTTCTCTGAACCTCGTGGGCTGTGGTATTTATTAGCGCCTTCCAGAAACTAGTTCTCCCCTAAGCTTCAGCCCTCTGCTCTGGTGTACTTGACAGAGTTGTGTCGAATTACAAATTGAATTAGTTCAAGAATTGTAATTACGAAGTAATTCAATTATATTGTAGGTTTACCATAAATCAATTATATTAGGTTGGTAACAGAGCTGTGGGGAAAATATTATTTTAAATAATAAATAGTATATAAATAATACTATTTATTTTAAAGTATGTGTACAACTTTGAGAATGAAACATTTTATTTGATGCAGTAATTTTTGAAAATAACATAATTTATTTGTGGCAGTAATTTTTTTGAAAATAGTATTTTATTTGAAGAATATTGAAAATATTTGTACTTTGTCTTTATTTTCAATTTTAATTTTAAATATTATTGCTGAAAACAATGGTTTGAATTAAATACATTTATGGGTGTATATCATAGACTGTACGTTTATGTGGTTTCTCAGAGTATTATAACAATGCAAAAAGTAAAATATTTTATTTCGTGTTTCTGATTGTTAAGTGGATGAATCTTAAACATGTTGGTTCGTTAACAGGGTATATGCTGGAGATTCTTTCGGAAATCAATTGGTCAACAAGAGCTTGAGGTAAGTATCGTGACAAGCATTTTAAAAAGGCTGGTTTCGAGAAAAACGCGTTTAAAGATTGAACTATCAGTATGTAACTTACAACGCGAGTTGCATTCTTCAAATTCTTTTGCACTCATATTCTACATTTTTAAATAGTTGGACGTAGCATATGATCTGTTTTCTTACGTATCAACTTTTCTTATGTACAGGGCGTATAACAAGCGACTACTAAATAATCATTGATTAATGAATAATTACTGATGAATAATAATGAATAATATACAGAGTGGGGCAATAACTACGTCCACTTTGAATATTGCCATTATTTGTATTAATGTGAAAAAATGTTATATACAAAACTTACACGGTATAGAGGGGTGCATATTGTGACCCAAACATTTTCTGCGTGGATGGAGGCATAGAGGAGATTTCAAGGTCACCTTAATTTTTTAAAATGGAAACACCTACTTTCTGTATCATGAATCGATAGACTATCAAATTCTGAGTAAAAATCTATTGAACTCAATATGTACTAAATCTAATAGTTTACGAGATATTATCCAAACAGTTTTCTTTCTTCTTTGGATAATATCTCGTTAACTATTAGATTTATGATATATGAAGGTCAATACTCTTTTACGCAGAATTTTGTGCTTCATCCGAGTTCCAGAAAAAATATTGGGTATTCAATTTAAAAAACTGAAGGTGACCTTCATATCTTGATAACAAATCGAAGTAACAAAAATCAGATGGCAGCATTGCATGTCCCCCTAGGAACCATGCAACATTTGTTTGAACTTTTTTTTTGTACAACAAAGAACTTACGAGTTATTTGAGATCGTCACGTTACGAGACTCACCCTGTATACATAGTACATATGTCGTGAAATCTCAGTGGAAACGAATTATATTCACGGATGAAAATAAACTAAAGGATAATCCAGATGGATACAAGTACTATTTCCGTGATTTAAGAAAGGAACAAAGGGTGTTGAGTCGTCGACAATGCGGTGGCGGTACAATCATGATATGGGTACGAATCGCCTATAGAGGAAAACTGGAAATAAAATTTATTCAAGGTCGTATGAATAGTACTGGCTACTTAAATTTAATTAAAGAACAAATCGGAACATATACTCGCAGAATTACTGGCAGAAAATATATATTTGAGCAAGATAAACATTATCGAGGACGTTTGGGGAAGACTGTCAAGAATATTATACGAAGGTGGAAAGCAGTACAGTACAGTATCCGAATTGAAATCAGCAATAAAACATCTATATAGAAGTTTACCAAGAAGAATTATTGAAAAGCTAAGTTGCCTGGATCCTTGTCCCATTCTGTAATCTATTACAGAAATAAATTACGAAAGACTTAATTACTGCCCAACTCTGGAAGATGATACATAATTCTCAAGGATCATGGGGTCCACCGAGAAAGCCAGTCTCTTGCAAAAATATAGTAATCGGGGTGTCTGGAGAGGTCAGAAAATTCCGTTGTTTTTAGGCTTCGAGACCACTCTTTGTCTTTGTTGTCGCTGTTCCTTCGAAGCCTCTACTCATCTCGTGTTCTAGAGAATCGGTTCGAATTCTCTGCGGTTTCTCCTCCACTGCTTTAGCTCTTTATCACTACTGTGTCAGAGGCCGTTAACCTCTTCCACTCCGTTTCTTCTTCTTCTTCTTCTTCTCCCTTCCACCCTCCCTCTCTATCTCCCTCCCTCTCTCTCTCTCTTCTCTTCGTTCCTCTAGCTAGCCGGCTCCTTTTTCGTTTCCGAGAGATCAGTACTATGGCGCTTATCTGGCGTTCCTCTCCTCATGCATCTCGCGATTCGTTGCCGTTGTATGGTTACTTGGTCGCTTGGTTACTTGGTTACTCGGTTACTAAGGTGCTAAGGGAAAAAGGACCCGCAGACTCGGGGTCCCTCGACAGACATCCGCGAAACTTTCTAGCTGCGTCTCTCTTCCGCGGTCGTCTATCTGCTTTTATTGCTTCCCCTCTTTCGACGAGTAACGATCAAAGAAACACTCGTTAACCCTTCGGGCCTCGTATTTCGTTTCACGACCGGCGCGCAGCGAAGCGTCATCCGAACGAGTCGACTCGACGTTTCCACTTCGACTTCGGCTTCGGCTTGGCATTGGCAGAATTTTCATTTTTAACTTACAGTTTAATTCACGATGATGTCCAGCACGCTGAATTGTGGTTTCGAGAGGTTATGTAACAATAAGCCACATTAACCTTTCTGTCCTCCTCACTCACACTGCACTTTCATGTCCCTTTGGGCGACAATAAAAGTGTGACACTTTATAAACATTATACAGGGTGTCCCATTTAAGTTGATATTGTAGGGAATATCGAAGACATGTGATTTAAAAAAAACAAACTGACACATGTCCTTTAGTGTTTCGAGTGGGGAGTCAGGTGGCACTGTTAGTTTTTATAGAGTTTTTTATTTTTACATGTAACCCTGTAAATTATAATTTTTTTGGAAAATCATTTTTGCATATCACTTCATAAACCAACGCTTCTAATAGATTATAAAAAAATCAGGTCGTTTGGTACAATTGTAAAAAAGTTATTCTGCTTCAAAGGGCGTTCGAATACTTCCGTGAGCCACTGTATGTACAAATCAATGTTTATTGCTAAAAACCTTGAGATGCCAAATCATTTTGACCACCAGTGTACGTTCTCTCTCTCTCTCTCGTGATAGTACCAGCTGGAAACGAATAGTTTGATTTCCGACGCACATTGTTAGAACACTAGTCAGCTGATCAGTAACGCCTATGTGTGCCCATACATCGTACATCGTACATTGTACGGGCACACACAGTTAAAAAGCAGAGGTCAATGTCCTCAACTGGGACTAGGATTATCGCAGCAGGGTGCCCAGGGAAAGGGCCCTAGTCGGGGACGTTGCCCTCCGTTTTTTGAATGTTACACATATGTATGTGTGTATATGTAGATACAGCTTACCGATCAGCTGACCGAGGTTCAAACAGGTAAATATGTATGCATGTCGAAGGTAGGACCGTCGGAACGTATTAATAAATAAATCCATTGTACAAAAGACTCCGTAAATTCTTTATAAAAAAACCATCAATAATAAGTAGGGATGGGATCAAACACTTCGCAAACAGGTTCGAACCTTGATTGATGGAATTCGAACTATCTATAAGTACGTCGGAAAACAAAAATAGTACTCCCAAGTATACTCGAACTTTTAACGAATTTTTAACTGTTTTTATGTGTGCCTATAATGAAAATTTAAAATATGCCTTTTGTAGACCCAAGTAAGTTATTGACTGCGGATCTTTCTGCAAAATAAATATTGTCTACATCGACTGCAAGAAATAAAAACCAAATTGGATGTCAGATCTTCCCTTAATGATTTTAATAGAGGAGAAATCATACATTGACATTTTCAATTTTTGAAATATTTCAACAGTTTTGAATTTCATCTACTCAATTTTACTATAAATGCATTAAGATCCGCAGTCTAGTTATTATGTACAGTTACTCGAATTAATATTCGAACGCTCTCTAGAGCTCTAAAGACGATAAATTTTTTAATATTGTACAGCACGATTTGAACTTTTTTGAGAAGCTAGAGCAATTAGTTTACTACAGGACGTGAAAAATTTGTTTGTTATTATAGCAATTAATTGGAATTGTAGAAAAAATACTAAAACATCGAAATCGGTTGATGCATAAAAACGATAGACACTAAGAATCTTTGTCATTTTTATTGTAATTATTAATTTCATATCGTAATTATTTGTAGCTCATCGCCTGCTTATATTACGCAAAGCTATCCTAGGACAAAAGGAATAATGGATTGTAAAAATAGATATATCAACCTTTGAAATGAGTCCAATTTAAATTTAAAAAAAAAAATAACTCCAATGAGTTATTGCTGTTTAATGTTTAAATGCTTGTCATAGCAATCTTAATCGGTTTGGATTTATCGATTTGTATGTTTTTACAAAAGATATATTTTATATTTTCATTATAGACACAGATAAAAATAGTTAAAAACCGTGACCTTCACTCGTGTCTTCGAAATTCCGGACAATTGCAATGTTAAAAATCAATTCTTTTTACACATTATCTAGTAATCCAATTATTTTAAAAATCTCAAGGCGTTAGGTTCAATTTTTCAAAAATTCTTAGTAGTTTTTAGAGGGTGACCTCTTCATTTTGTCCTACGACTGTATGAATTGTTTGAAATCACTTTAAAAAATTGGATATTTATCGCGCTCGAAATATTTGCAAGTACATATTGTGTTGTACTATGCATTTTCTCATTATAAGTTTTAAGAACAATTAAGCAGCAGTAATTACCGTACAACTCCTAGAATAAAATCATTAGCTTTTACATATGTAAATACATACATATTAGATAATCCGGAAAATACGTCTTGCGTTCGACGTAATGTCTTCAGTCTTTACTATTCTTTTTTCCTAATAGATAGGTAAATAAAATCTGGTTTGACTAGGTGAATATGCAATCTTCTAGGTTAAGGTTCTACGTATATCTTCTTTATATATGTATGTATGTATGGATATATAAAATTTTCAGGAAATAAAGTGAAATTACTCGTTAATTATTAGGTTTAGGGCTAATGAAGGTCAATACTTTTTTACTCAGAATTCGACATTCTTCCATATTTCGGTATAAAAAATATAGTATTCCATTCAAAAAAACAATGTCGATCTTCAAATCTCCGAAACGCTTCCACCTGTAAAAAGAATAAATACACTACATAATGTACCGCTTCAGACCATGCAACTTTTGTATACAAAATTTTTTCGTGCAACGCATACTTTGGAAGTTATATAGGTGTGCAAAAATTGCGTGGACCACCCTGTATAAATATATGTATATATTATATAGTTAGTATACAGGGTGGGGCGCCACATTTTGCCACCTTAAATATCTTTGTTGTTTTCAAAGATACATCAAATGTCTGAAGGACAAAGTTGAATGGTAAAATGGGGCCCACACGATACCAAAAAAGTTTTTGTTTTTATGTAATTTTTTTTAGAGATATGAAGGTCACCTTCATTTTTTTAAATGGAAAGAGGTATTTTTTAATACGTCAATCGATGCAGCTGGACATTCGTTATAAAAAAGTACTAACCTATGTATGTCGAAAAGTTAGTAGTTCAGGAGATATTTCAATTTAAATAACTCTAAAACACCATTACTCTCGTACTAATTGTAAGACGTTACACAAGTATGTAAACGCTAACGTCTTAGTACGACAGTAATGGTGTTATTTAATGGCGTTATTTGAGTATTATTAATGATTTTGAAATTAAGCGTCAATTATTTATAAGGAAAACCGCTTACATCGGAAAAGTCGGTCATGAAAATTATCCTTTTTTCATGTGTTTCTCTTCCATTGCAAGCCCAGTGTCTGCTATCCATTTGCTAGTGTTGACGTTAATGTCAATGAAGGACACCGGACAGTGCCATCGCACCGTCCTCTCCTGCAGTTCAACCATCTTCGCTTTCACTGGGCCCCCAGGCTGTTATTGCGAGTGAACATTTCACCCTTTTGTCTTGTTTCCTGCCGTGCCGTTGCTTACAATAGCTCCTACACTACGGTGCATAACCATAGCGCCACCCATATTTTTCAGATTTTTCAACTTTCGAAGAACAATCCACGAAAACCAAGTGATCATGACGTGAAAATAATGTGAAGTGAAAATAACGTACTTCAAGAATAAAAAATATTCAAGTTGTCTGTGTGTGTATTGTATTGATATCGAGATGAAAGCGGGAGATATTTGCGAATCGTTACAAAACTATAGCACCACCTACAGTAACTCACGAAAGTACTCGAACGCCCTTTAAAACAGAATAACTTTTTTATAATTGTACCAAACGACCGGATTTTTTATAATCAATTAGAAGCATTGGTTTATGAAATGTTATGCAAGAAAGATTTTCCAAAAATTATAATTTACAAGGCCACATGCAAAAATAAAAAAGACATTTTTAGAACTATTTTATTTGGGCCTTTAATGAAAATTTAAAATATATGTTTTGTAGATCCATGTTAGTTATACTCGTGAGGGAAATTTCATCGAAATTGGTTGACGCAGGAAAAAAAACGAAACGCGTCGAAATATGTACGATTCTGTGGATTTTCAGCAGAAACTTATCAAAAGACGTGTAAAACTACGATTTTCACCATTCTTAACCGCTTGTAGCTCGTGTGTATGTTAATCGATTTAGATGATATTTTCAGCATGTGTATAACTAACATAGATCTGCAAAACATATATTTTAAATTTTCGTTTTAACGGCCCAAATAAAAAAGTTTTAAAAAATGTCTTTTCTATTTCTGCATGTAACCCTGTAAATTATAATGGCTGAACTTCCGAAGACGTCCATGCTCAGAATTTGATGAAATTTTTGGAGTAGGTTCCTTATTGACTAAAATGATGATTGTCAGAAGGATTTTTGGCGACTCGAAAGAAAATTTTTTACCATTTTAATGTCACTCTCTACCTTACCGACACCAACTCGCGGGATGCATGTTAAGCTGGGAAGTGACCTGTAGAGCAGTGAAGCCAGACTAGGGGAGTCACGCAAAAATGTGTAAATACCCCCTCTCTGATGACCAGAGCAGTTGCGCGACCAGTCTACGGTCTTAGTGGGGGACGTTGGAGTGTGCGCATTGCTGGAATAGGGTAGTGGAAGGGGAAAGTAGAGGAGTACGAAAAACGTAGGGCGCAAGATAATAGTAACGAGTGTAGAGAGTAGCTGCCGTTGAGAGAAAAACTAACACAACAGTTCATATCATTTGCAGTGCAATAAAATTGTTAGTGACTTAGATGAACTATTTTTCGTTTTAAATCTTACAAGTATTTTCATAGCTATTAAAAATTCACAATCTGTGTGAGGTTAGGAACCTGTATGGGGCTAGGAAAAATTATTTTATACTTATCAGTCCGTTTTTAAAAATTTATTTTTATTTATATAGAGATATTATATTTGATACTTTTTAGTCCGTTTTAAAAACGTGGTATTTTTTTAAAATTAATTTTTATTTTTCTCCCCCCTTCTGCTTCCCACAATCAATGCAGAATATTTTTATTTTGCATAAAGACCCGCAGTCTAGTAATATCTAATGGAGACTATATTGAAGGTGACGTAGATAAATAAATCTTTCCTTTCCGGAATTCTTTCCGAAAAATGAAAATTCCCTGTTATTTTTTTAACACACCTGGTATTATCAAAAGATTGGGAAGTAAGCTTCGGCTTAAATCACTGAAAATGAAGGAAAGCGAATTCTTGAAGTGCTGCTCATCGAAAGAATGAGGTACCTAAATGTAAATACCTATACATAGACGTACCATTGCGATAGGTGTGTTCAGGTTTTCAAACACTTGTCGCAACCTCTCGACCGGTTCATAAATTTATCCCGATACGTAATTCTTTTCCTCGTATCTTGGTTTTTTTCTTAAGTCTTAAGTGATAGACACTTCGCAACAACATTGCATCGAATGTATTAAGTCTCGTATTTACACCTAACTCCGTTCGATTTGTGCTGCGCGAGGAAAATATCATATTCTACGTCCAGCACGGTAACGATTAGACTACGGCTCTTTCTGCAAAATAAAAACTTTCCACGCAAATTGTACGCAACAGAAATTAAATATGATGGAAATATTAGCCGTTTATTTTGAAAGTGGCCTGAGTCCATTTAAGTTTAAATTGAGATATTTAAGAGTTTCCGTTTCCGTTTATAGGATACCAATGTATCAATGTATCCAAGAGAGTTAAATTTACAACTCCTATTAAAATAATAGCGATTATTAAGTGAATAATATGTGTCTTCTTACCAAGAATGGACTTAACCACTTTCCAAATTAACAACTAGATTTGTCATAAAATTTGAAACAGCCCAAGTCCATTAGATATAATTTAAAATGCTTCAAATTGAAAAAACTATATGTATTCAATTTATTTTATATTTCATTACAAAACTTGTGTGTGTGTGTGCGTGTGTGGAAAAACAGCATTTATGCAATTCAGGAAATCTTCTAACTATATAAATTACATGACAATTTACTCCTCATTTACATTCTCTTTATGCGGGAGGGATTTGAAGAAGTTATGGTGCTCCGGTGGTATACACAGTATACAGGGTGTCCCATGTAAGTTGAAATTGTAAAAAATCTCGAAGACGTGTGATTGAAAAAAAAACAAACTGACACATGTCCTTTAGACGCTTGGAGCGTCTAGAAGACAACGCGAGGGTGTTTTCAAGGTTATTTCAAGGTCATTTTGTCTTCTTTTATCATAAACCCATATTTTTTATTTCGGAATTACATTCACAAAAAGTTGTGCATCTTTTTACGTAGAATGTGATTCCGAAATAAAAAATGTGGGTCTTAATCAATTTATTGTTTGTCCGTTAGAATTCTTTATCCTTTTAAAAATTGCATCCTTCAAAAACATTGTTGATGTGAAATCCTCTTGTTTCATTTCATTTAAAATAAAGATATTACCTCTTCGGCACTTCTTGATGACATTGTAATAATCTTGGGGGACAAACAGTAAATTATTTTGCTTTAATGACATTTCTACGACGTCAAACTCTCTGTTATTCGGTAAAAACGAATGTCCTGATACTAAGAATTTGTGATCCATGATTTCCACACACACGCACACACACACACACACACACACACACACACACACACATATTATGTTCAATAATGTTCCTCCTTAATTTAAACTTGAAATTTTCCTCAATTTAATTTTGTAGTTTCTTTTAATTTAAACTTGATATTTTTCCCTAGATTTAAACTTAAAATTTCCCTGAATTTAAAACTTGAAATTTCCCTCGATTTAAACTTACAATTTCCCTGAATTCAGAACTTGAAATTTCCCTCGATTTAAACCCGAAATCTCCCTTAATTTAAACTTGAAATTTCCCTCAATCTGAACTTGAAATCTCCCCTTAATTTAAAGTTGAAATTTCCGTCAATTTAAACTTGAAATGTCCTTCAATTTAAACTTGATATTCCCCTCCATTTAAACTTGAAATTTCCCTCGATTTAAACTTACAATTTCCCTCGATTTAAACTTGAAATCTCCCTTAATTTAAACTTCAAATTTCCCTCAGTTTGAACTTGAAATCTCCCCTTAATTTAAACTTGAAATTTCCGTCAATTTAAACTTGAAATGTCCTACAATTTAAACTTGATATTTCCCTCGATTTAAACTTGCAATTTTATTGCAATCTTAAAGGAAACTATTTGAGTTGACATTTCTACGATGCCAAAATCTGTTATTCGGTAAAAACGAATGTCCTGATACTAAGAATTTATGGTCTATGATTTCCACATTATATGTTCAACAGTTTGGACAATTTTTAGCCACCTTAAAGCTACTTTAATATTTCTGTTCTGTCCTGCACACATGTCACTGTAACCTACAATATGCCTTTCATTTCTTAGATTTTTAAGATGCTTCAAGATACACGAAGCTACTTCCCGGGAACAACAACTGACAAATGGACTTCGGCCACTTTGAAAACAAAAATTTGTATCATTCTATCAACCAGCTAATTTCCTTTTTACAAAATCATTGCGATTTTAAATATATCAGTTACAATCTGCTTCCGTATGAAAAGATAACGTAGAAATGTGAATATCAAAATTGCTAGCTTGATTTTTTTCGAAAACGGACTTAGGCCACTTTCAACGTAAACGGCTCAATTAATTGATTTGGCCTGTGACCGGCTCACTTTATGAAGTTGTCAGCCGGATGTAATGATACTAAACGAAATGTAATCGTTCATGTTTATATCCTGTGGAAACTGAATGCCGAAGGTGTACATGGTTACCTCGTTCGATTGCGAATATCGTTAGGAGCTACTATTATAATAAATAACGAATAAGGTGGAATAATGAAAGAACGAGAAGTACCATGTAACCAAGAATATTACAGCAAGCGTGGTGTGACACCTTCGGTAACAATAAAAACGCATCTGTCCATGGAAAAGAAAAATCTTGGCGGTGCGAGACACGACCCATGTGCGCCATCGGGCGAACTGGTTGCGTGGTTTTTTGGTCGACTCGAAAAATAGATAAAAATGTGCAAATAAACGCCGGTCGTGGCTCAGGGACAACCGGTTGCCATCTTGCTTTCTTATATAAGTCCCTCCTTGGTCTTAAAGACGTTCCATCGCTGTGCACTCGCTAACATTTGACTTGCCTTCTTCGCCTCTGCCTCCCTCCAGCCTCCTCTTTCTCTCTCTTCATCTCTCTCTCTCTCTCTTTCAACCATCTCTCTTCCTCCTCCCCTCCCTTTGCCCCCGCCCGCCCCCCGCCGACAAGTTTCTCCGTCTCTGCTTCGATTTTCCGTTTTCTCTTTCCCATCCTCGCACAGCGTGTAGTTAATAATTTTTGCCTGTTGTCTAGCTTCTCCCTTCCACGTTTTACACTTCCTTCTTTTCCTTCCGTTGTTAACACACTACCCGGCACAAAATGTATCGGGTATATGTATATTGTTTTTTATAAAAGTGACACGACTGAATTTAGTTAGATTTCTCGCTTAGTTAGAAAATTTAAAAAATACGTTTTGTAGATCTGTGTCATCAAAAAGGAAATTTCTTTTCACATCCTGTAGTAATACTAATTGCTGTGTAGTACAATATTAAAAAAGTTATCACTTGTTTTAGAGCGTCCGAATATTAATTCGAGTCACTGTACCTACAGCGATTCTTATTAAAGACGGCAAGAATAGGCTAAGAATCGTGAGGAATTGTAAATAATTTTATTTTTTAAATTATCAATTTTTGAGGAAATATCTCTTTCCACCCTGTAGTAAACCAATTGCTCCAGCTTCCCCCAAAAAAATCAAATCGTATAGTACAGTTATTAAGAAAGTTGTCGTTTTTTTTAGATCGTCCGAATATTAATTCGTGTCACTGTATATATTTTTGCACGTACGACACTTTTTCTCTAGTCTCGACTGATTCGCAATATTCTTCCAATTGCTTCATTGCTTCCATACTCGTATTAGGTTGTCGCAGAAGCATCTTTCGGAATGTGTTCCTTTAATATTTATATAAAAGCTGGTTTTCGATTCATGCACATAGCGCAAATTCATGTCGGGAAATACTAAAACATTAATATAAAGATTATCGCAGTCCGTATTTATTCAGCAACATTAAAGGAGCACATTCCGAAAGAAACTTTCGGGACAACCTGATACGTACATTCGTACGTTCTATGTACGGCTAAAAATATTTCAGCAAGCAAATTGTTCTTCGCTTTGCTTCTCTTCGTATCTATTTGTGAAAATCGGAACGTACTGGGATTCTTTCCATCCTGTCGATATCTAATCAATTGCTTGTTTGCGGCTTCCAAATAGTCTTGTGGACTAAATTTATAATGTACATATGTGTATGTTATGTAATAGAATTTCATCGGTTTTCGCATATCTCGCAGTTTTGATCGACCAACAGGAATTTACGTCTAGATGTTTGTTCACTCAATTATCTTCGATTTTATTAAGCGATGTGCAATCCAGATCTAATCTCATTAAATTAATGTAACCGAGTAGAAGCTATATAAAATATAAACCAGTTGTAAGTTAAGTTAAAAGGTGCTATTATGTATTATTAAGATAGCAATTATGTAATATGTTAATATTTAATTAAATTATACTTGGTTTAAAGTCATAAATAGATTTTTGCAATAAACGAATAAATAGATGTTTGTTCATCACTGGACAGCGGATTTTACGCAATTATTACAAAACTCAATAGGCGAAACTTAAGCAGCAAAAACATTTAAGAAATGTGCAAATGCGGAGACGTTATTTTCAATCAATTAAAATTATTTATACGAGAAGTTAATTTTTATTCAGCCTCATTTCCATGCAAATTATGTATAAACATTTTATTTTGCATAAAGATCTGTGGTCTGTTCATTTATTGTGAAGTGACTGTGTTATTCTATTTTCTCTATCCTTCTCTTTGTTATTTAAGTGAAAAATAAATGTGTACTTCGTTGACGACGTAAGAATACGTTCTCTCTTCTCGATATTCCAACGAAAAATACAGTAGACGTGATTTCTTTTATCTCCACAACGCTTCTACTTTATAAAGAATTTTTCTATTTTATTTCGCTATATGCGCAGGTTGTGTCTAGCATCTCTATTTTCTTTGCAATCTTATCGCTGCGCTTTTTTCTTCTCTTATAACATCGAGTTTGTGTCTCTCATTTCACTTTCAGTGCGTAAGCAGTTCCTCAGGTTATTCGTAGGTTTCACCTTTATTCCTCGTGAAACGCGTATAAAAAATATTTTCTTTCTTCGTTGTTTGCCACAAATACAGTGTTGCTCAGCCAGACATATCCTTCGTTCTGCTCTCGCGAAACGCTATTTAAAAAACGTTTCTCTTCTCGAAGTTCTTGTATCTTCCTCTTTTCTCGTTCCATTCACTCTTTCTTTCTCCCTTCTGCAAAATGCACAACAAGTAATTTCTCTTTCTTTCGGAGCGCCTCTATTTTTTTTTCTGTTTGCCTCGAAGCATATGATACATAACCCCTTTCCTCTTCTACAATATTTTCTCCGGTTCTTATCCTCTCTGTTATTTTCATTTCTTTTTGTACCACAATGCCTTTCAACTCCCTCTCCCCCCTCCCCTACTCTCGCTCCCTCTTCTCCCCCTCACTCCCTCTCTCGCTTTCTCTCTCTCTCTCTCTCTCTTTCTCCTGCATCAATCGTTTTCTGTGTTCTTTTATCTTCGACCTCTTCTCCCCTTGTTTCTCTTCTTTCATTTTATTTCTTCTCCTCCTTCCGTTTCTTCGCCACCGGATCTCAACTTTCGCGAGTCAGTTACGTTTTCAAGCGTTGTCCCATCGTGTGATTCTTTTTCATTCGGTAAATATATAGGGTAACTGTGCCGATTACTGAGGTATCACGCTTCGATCGTACTTTATTTTAACATTATTCCTGATTTATTATGAAATAATAATGGATGTAAGCATTTTATGGTGGAATTATGTGTTCTGAGTACAAAACCTAATACAACATAGGAAAGTATTAACAAATAAAATCGATAACATTTTGTACGCATTATTTTAGGAATTCAAAATATATAAATCCTGAGTACAGTATCAAATAATATTTTTATTTATTACACTTTAAAGGAACAAACCTTTTATATTAATTTTAACATCGTGGTATCATGATGGTTTACGGCATCAATAAATACATTAATAAATAACTAAATACATTGTTTTAACAAATATTGGGGTAATATTTATTATCTTTAATTACTTTTATCTTTAATAACCGATTATTGCGGTACTTTATTTTAACATTATTCCTGATTTATTATAAAATAATAATGGATGTAAGAGCATTTTATGGAAGAATGATGTGTGTTCTGAGTACAAAACCTAATACAACATAAAAGTATTGACAAATGACATCGATAACATTTTGTAGGTATTATTTTATGAACTTAAAATATATAAATCCTGAGTATAGTAACAAATAATATTTTTATTTATTAAATTTTAAAGGAACAAACGTTTACACACGGCATCAATAAATAAATAAATAAATACATTGTTTTAACAAATATTGGAGTAATATTTATTATCTTTCGATTGAAGCTGTTTTAAATTAAGAGGATTGTAAAGTTTTCAACATTTCACAATTGCATTTGCAATGACAACTCCTTTGTCTTTCTGAATTCTTCTACCTTCTTATTTCTTAAAATAAGCTCCAACCTTGCTTTGTTTCTTAAGTTTGCAGTTCTGTAAGTAGATCTTTTCCTACACTTCACTTTACTTTGTTTTTTATTTGTATAACTGTTTTTTCATTACTTTTCGATTTAATTTTGCCATATCACATTTCTTAAAATAAGCTCATACAATCTTTCTTTGTTTTTTAAGTTTACAGTTCCATAAGTTGTAGATCTTTCTGTGCTTTCGTTTTTTTCGTTACTTTTCTATTTAATTTTTGCCATATCTACTTATTTTATCTATAATACTCTTTATCTAGAATCGTGCATTCCTTAAAATCCAGAATCATAAATGTTATTCAAAAAATAATTATCTAGCTGAATCGCAAACATTTGAAGTGAAATAGAAATTTGTATTCTTTCTTAATATGATTGATAGAATGAAAATAATATAATAGTATTATTAAATTCTTCTAATATTTTTACTATTTTAGATTATACGGCTACTCAGTTTTATCATAAATGCATAAAATCCGCTGTATACTTATAATTGTTAAGTAATATTTTGATATTTTGTAAAACTTTATAGATTGTATATACATGCATATTACAAACTTATAACTTTTATAAACGTATAACTTTTTTATGATCGGACCAACCGACCTGTCGTTTTGTCAGAAATTAGAAGAATTGATTTACCAAATGACATGCAAAAAAGATTTTGAAGAAATTGCAATTGCTACGAATCACATGAGAAAGTAAAAGAGGCACCATTTATAACTTTTTTATTAGAGCCCGTAACGAAAATTTAAAATATGTGTTTTGTAGGTCTACGTTAGTTATACACATGCTGAAAATTTCATCGAAATCGGTTGACGCAGGAAAAAACGACACGCAAGACGTAAGAATCTGTGGATTTTAAGCAGAAACTGACCAAAAGTCGCGAAAAACTATGATTTTCACCACGCTTGTAGCTCTTGGGTATGTTAATCGATTTTGATGAAATTTTCAGCATGCGTATAACTAACGTAGATCTACAAAAACATATCTTCCAAATTTTCATTAAGGGCCCAAATAAAAAAGTTTTAAAAAATGCTTTTTTATTTTTGCATGCAACCTTATAAATTGTAATTTCTGGAAAATCTTTGTTGCTTTATTAATTTAGTTAGTTGTTAAATTAGTAAACCTTATTACGATTTTGAAATAAGGTACGAAAAACAAATTGAATCATTAAATGAAGTAAATTTACTTTATACGTACACAGAAAACGTAACGCCTACTCGTTTTTGTCATAAATGCATAAACACTCACCGCTGTCTACAAATGACTTATTAAACACTGAAGTGTCTGTCAGTTGTTAAAGCCATAGAATTCTGAAACATGTATTTGGATAAGGAAATTGCAGCATTCAAAAGAGAAGGTTGTATGTGGTCGCGTGAAGATCACTGGCAAGAGCGGGAAAGACGAAGTTAGGATAAGCGAGATAAGGAGATCGAGAAGGGTGAATGAACGCGTGATATAATAAAACGTGTCTTGACGTTTGCATCACTCGATCACACTTGCATCGAAGACATTTTCCGAGTCGTAATTCCGTGAGATTGTGACTTTCGTCACGTACCGCCACACAACAATTACCACAATACGAAGGACAGAATTTTCTACAATTAAAGCCGCAAGGATAATTCGCAGAAGTCAATTTGTAATTATCGAAGAACAGTTTTTGTTAATTTCATGCTCACTCGTAATTATTTCCATGTTATCCCCATTCACATCTGTATAAAACGGAAATGTACTCTACTCGTACTAGCTTTGAATCCAAAGACCGTATTTTCTCATTTCTAATTACTAGACTGCGGATTTTTATGCAAAGTAAAAATTGTCTGCGTCGATTGCAAGAAATAGAAAGCAAATTGGATGTTAATTCGGTAATTGTTGACAAAAGGTCTGCGTCCTCCGATTTTGATGAAATTTTAATATGTTATAGATTTCGACATTTTGCACAACTTTTTCCTTTTCCAATATAGGGGGGTCGCTTTTAGTTTTCGAGATATTTGCAAAAAACTATCGCTAATACTGTATTGAATTTTTCGTATTCCTGCACGCTGTGCGGCAACGTAAGTCTTTCCCGGCGCGGCGTTTGTTTACATTTTGCTTCTAAACACGCCGAGGAGATGACAGAGAAAATAGGGTCTCACTCTCATAATATATTATATATATATCATATATAATGTTTTCTCTCTCATCTCCACAGCGTGTTTAGAAACAAAATGTAAATAAACGCCGCACCGGGACTGGCTTACGTCGCCTCGTAGCGTCCAACAATACAATAATATTAGCGATAGTTTTTTGTGCAAATATCTCGAAAACTAAAAGCGACCCCCCTATATTGGAAAAGGAAAAAGTTGTTCAAAATGTGTTGCTGCATAACATATTAAAATTTCATCAAAATTGGAGGACGCAGACCTTTTGTCAACAATTACCGTTAATTCTTTCCTTAATGATTTTAAGAGAGGAGAAATCATATATTGTCATTTTCAATTTTGAAAATTTTTCAACAATTTTGAATTTCGTCTACTCAATTTTGCTATAAATGCATAAAAATCCGCAAGTCTAGTGGTAACATTTTCCCCAAGTGAAAATCTTCTATTTTATAATTACATTATTCACAGTAATATAAAACTATTTTCCATACAATTATGTTTTTAAATTGACAGTGATATCAGTGCCATAGCTGCCACAGAAACATTCGTCAAATTCAGTTGACGGAAAATAGAATTATAAAAATTCTAATGAATGCCTACTGTGATAAATAGACTGCGGATCTTTATGCAAAATAAAAATTGTCTGTTTCGAATGAGAAATAGAAACCAATTTGGATGTTAATTCTTTCCTTAATGATTTTAAGAGAGGAGAAATCACATATGTTGTGACATCTTTAATTTTTACAATTTTTCAACAATTTTGAATTTCATCTACTCAATTTTGCTATAAATGCATGAAGATCCGCAGTCTACCAATTACAAATTACAATCCCGCAAGCAGTTCTAATAAAAGCAGTTACATAACGATCGAAATAAATTTCTCTCATTGATAACTGTTATGAGTGATAGAAATAAATTTCTCTCATTGATAACTCTCTCATTGATAAATGAACCTCTCTCGTCGATAACTGTTATGAGCAATCGAAACAGTTTTTCTTCATCGATAACAGTTATCTAGGAGGATCCAATTTCTTGAAAACTAATAACTGTTATTTGTAACCAAAAAGTATAAAAATCGATATTTTTAAATTATTACGTTCTTCGAATTTTTTTCTTTATATTTCGTGTACATTATCTTAAATTTCAATAATAATCAACTATTTATTAATGATTTTTATCGTAGAAAATTTTAGAATAACTTAGAAATACTTTTGGTCCCTGCTTAATTTACTTATATAATTTTAATTTGATCAATGTAGTAATTGTTTTTTGTAGCAAAAAAACTGTGAATCTCCTTTCCATTTCTTTTGAAGTTTACAATAATTAGTTTTTATACATATTATTAGTACAATCCGCTTCTGTCGTATCTTACATTTTTGCATGAAGTATAAACTAAAATAGTAGAAAAAAAAATTCAAATAACAAATTGATAATCTTGGAAAGTACTTGTCTCTTTTACTTATTGTTAGATCAAAGTAAACCAACATCGCTTCATGTTTCTGGTGATGAAAATGCTTTTGTTTCATACGTTTATTGAACTTCGAAAAATAAACGTATTACATAATGGCGGAAAGTTTAGAATGCTCCGAAAAAGACGATAACTATTTTAATATTGTACTATAGGATTTGAATTTTTTTGGGAAGCTGGAGTAATTAGTTTAATACAGGATGCGAATAGAAATTTTTTCAAAAATTGCAATTGATCGGAATTGTTAAAAAAATGCTAAAAGTTGCATTTTACAACTTTTTTATGTGGCCCTATATTGAAAATTTAATAAATACGTTTTGTATGAATTGATCTGTGTGAATTAATCATATTCTGATAATTTCGTCAAAATCGGTCGATGTTGCAATGAGCTACAAACGCTTAAAGATGGTAACAATTGCAGATTTCCACGATTTTCGGCCTCCAACTGCAATAAATCTAAGGATTCTGACATCTTTCAATGCCTGTCGTTTTTTCCCGAATCAACCGATTTCGATGAAACTTTCTTATGAAACTTAAGCCCACATAAAAAGGTTGAAAATGCAACTTTTAGTATTTTTCCTACAATTCCGATCAATTGTAAACTAAATGCTCTAGCTTCCCAAAAAAGTTAAAATCGTATAGTACAATATTACAATAGTCTTTTTTAGAGCGTCTTAAGCTTTTGTCCGCTACTGTAGCATGATATCTTGACCTTTTATTTTAGGAATGTTGAAATTGCACATGTCTACCAAAAGAGAGAAAAATAAGAAGCTACTAACTCATATTGTTTTTATGATGTATCGCATATGAACTCATACCAGAATTGGTTTCTCTGGTCAATAAAATTTCGTGATTATGATTACAACGATTTATTTATAAGTTATAAGTTATATTATTTATAATTATAAATTATAGCTAATGTAAGTGACAAATATACTGAAATTATACATGTTGTTTTATCCTTCTTTTCAGTATTACCTTCTCGTGTAATAGTTTATAATCTATGGCTGTGCCAGGTATGAAAATATGAAACCGGGATTTGCTCATAGGTGGCTCTAGCTGTCAATGTAGTTACCGTCAAACCGCGTCATTGACGCCATTTTCTTGTTTCGACATCTGGTAAAGATTTTCAACTCACAACCATACAAGTTTCATACAACAGCATAGTTTTTAATAACGTGGAACATGTCGAATTTTGTGCCTGGAAACTACGATATGAGGACAGCATTGATTTTCTGTTTCCATTTGAAGAAAAATGCTGCAGAATCGCATCGAATGCTTGTCGAAGCTTACGGTGAGCATGCTCTTGGTAAATCACAGTGCTTTGAGTGGTTTAAAAAATTCAAAAATGGCGATTTTGATGTGACAAACGAAGAACGTGAAAGACCACCGAAAAAGTTTGAAGACAAGGTTCTGCAAGCATTGTTGGATGAGGATGACGCTCAAACGCAACAACAACTCGCGGATCAATTAAATGTGACACGAGAAGCCGTCCCCATATGTTTGAAAGCCATGGGAAAGATTCAGAAGATGGGAGAATGGGTTCCACATGAACTGAATAAAAGACAGCAGAAAAACCGAAAAACCACTTGTGAAATGCTGCTCGCCAGGTACAAAAGAAAGTCCTTTCTCCATCGAATTGTGACTGGCGATGAGAAGTGGATATATTTCGAGAATCCTAAGCGTAAGAGATCATGGGTAACTCCAGGCGAACCATCGACATTGACTGGAAGGCCAATCTCAAATCAAGCCAAGCTCTGTGTTTGGTGGGATCAGAAGGGTGCGATCTACTATGAGCTGCTAAAACCTGACGAAACCGTTAATACTGAACGCTACCGACGACAAATGATCGATTTGAATCAAGCTTTGCGTGAAAAACGACCGGAATATCAAAAAAGGCAACACAAAGTGATTTTGCTTCATGATAATGCACCATCACACACAGCAAAACCGGTAAAGGAAACGATTGAGGCGTTTAGTTGGGAAATACTTTCGCATGCGGCTTACTCACCAGACTTGGCTCTATCCGATTATTACTTATTTGCATCGATGGGACACGCACTTGCTGTGCAGCGCTTCACATCTTACGAAAATGTACGAAAATGGCTCGATGATTGGTTTGCCTCAAAAGAGGAACAGTTTTTTTGCCGTGGCATCCCCAAATTGTCAGAGGGATGGGAAAAATGTGTAGCTACCGATGGGCAATACTTCGAATAAAATATTTTGTGTCATTGTCATACAATAAACGTGTATTTTCTACACAAAAATTCCGGTTTCATATTTACATACCTGGTAGATCCACAGAGATCCTGGATTCGTCTCTGTGCGCGCGTCTCCGTGTGCAGGAACGACATATTACCTGCGGCCGCGGACCATGGGGCTGATCCCTCCGCGTGATATTTTTCATCGCTCTAGGTTACGGGGTAAGTTACCGTGGTTGGCAACACTTGACTCCTCGGTGCAAGGTTACGGTAGGCGGACTCTATCTCCTATATGAAAAACATACCCATAAACTTTGATGTGCACGTGTAGACTGGTACGTCGTGTTACACCCACGTGTGTTGCTCTTTCTTTCTCTATTAAACTGTATCTCTGTTTCTCTTCACAGTCCGCAAACGCGTGTTCGTGCGTTCTACATGCGAACCGGGTGCGTCGCGTCGTGTGAAGGAGGCAGGATGCAACGAAAAGTAAAGAAGAACCAAGAAGGATGGAGGCACCCGCAAAAAGGTTGCCGCGACAGAGGATGAACGAAGGAGTGGAGGTAAACGAGAAAAAGAGGGACCGGGAAGTGAGAGGGCGAAAACGATATTAGAACGCAATACGGGGATACGGAAAGGATGATCGAAGAAGTGAAGAAGGATGTAAGTGGAGAGAAGTCGGCGAGAGACCCGGGGGGGGGTGTAAAATCGACTTCATTGATGGCAGATAACAAGAAAGGAGTCAAAGATGCGAATTGAAAGGTTAAAGATGCGTATACAGTATACACTCCCGCTCATAGGTCATAGGACTCCTCTACTTTTTAGTAAAACTCTGATATTTCGCGTATAGATTATGAACCTTTAACTGTATTAACTGCATAATATAAATATAATGATAATGATCGAAAGCACACGTCAAAAATATGTAAAAACTACAATTTGGATCAAGTTCAATGTAATTCTTTAGAAATTATGAAATGGCCACCCTAATTACCAGATTTGAACCCCATAGAAAAATTATGGGATCAACTGGATAGACAGATACGAAACTTTTGTCCTACTTCGAATGTCATATGCGGAATATTTTGGAACGAGAATGGAATAATATTATATAACCGGGTATTTCACCTAACTTAACCACCTTAAGTATCTTTGTTGTTTTTAAAGATACGTCAAATGTCTGAAGGACAAAGTTGAATGGTATAATGGGGCTCATACGATACCAAAAAAAATGGTTGTTTTTATGTAATTTTTTTTAGGGATATGAAGGTCACCTTCATTTTTTTAAGTGGAATGAGGTATTGTTTAATGCATTAATCGATGCAGCTGGATATTCGTTATAAAAAAAGTACTAACATATGTATGTCGAAAAGTTAGTAGTTCAGGAGATATTTAAACTTAAATAACTCTAAAACACACACACCATTACTGTCGTACTAAGACGTTTTCGTTTTTTAGAACAAACAGGTTTATTTTTTAGTTTAACGAACTGTCGTTTAACTTAATGTTTAAGTTTAGGTTTAGGTTTAGGTTTAGGTTAGGTTAGGTTAGGTTATTCCTTTTTGGGCATGAAGCTTCCTGCAGAGGGTGGAAAGTTAAAAAACTGCAATGATACAGAAAACACGTGGGCGAAGGAGGAGCTTTGCTGTATCCCTTTCTAGAATCAACTAACGAAATTAACAATAAAACTTGATTTGTGTTGGATGAGTTATATGGAGTTTTGAACATTTAATATCGTTTTTCTCAAAAACTATTGCCTTTACGACAAAAATCAATAGGACATAAAATGTGTAGTTCGATGAGACCTCCAACTTTTATTTGAAGTATTTCCCAAAATTACCATTATTTGCGGAAATAAATGGGAAACACTATGATTTTATGGTTTTTTCATGGTTTCCGCTATGAAAATAAGCGCCAAACCAAAAGAATCCGAGGTACGTCCTTTTCGGAAGTGTATCCCTA
This sequence comes from Lasioglossum malachurum, assembly GCA_028455605.1. Taxonomy (NCBI): domain Eukaryota; kingdom Metazoa; phylum Arthropoda; class Insecta; order Hymenoptera; family Halictidae; genus Lasioglossum; species Lasioglossum malachurum. Next base: position 15,549,810 of record CM052312.1, on the reverse strand, counting down.
GTTTTCACTATATTAAATAACATACATAATATATATTTTTCGATTAATTCCTAAGTTATTGATTTAAAATAGAAAATATGCACATTTTTGAGACGTGTCAACATACTTTCCGCGGCGACTGTATCCCATTGTGATAAGGAAAAGACGAAGCATCCTTATGAAATGTCATTCGTATAATTGACGTTCGGTGGTAATAAATGAATTGTTAACTGGACAATTCGTAGCTCTGTCGGCGTGCGAAATATTCCAGCAATCGTTTCGACGCGGCGCGGCGCGGCGTGGAAGATCAAAACAATTGACGTAACGGAGTTGGCTTGAAGTGGATAATAAATCCTGACTGGTAAAAGTTATTAGGATTCCAATGGAAGCGATCTTGCAGGAAACAAGCTGAGTAAGAAAAACCCGTGGGCCCGTGGAAATGCAAGCGGTTATAACGGCGCGGCGCGCGGCGTCCATTTAAACGACTGGTTTGTATGTGTATACGTATATATATATGGGTGAGCCATACCGAACAAAGTTGCGTTTAACATATATGACTCGGATGATAACCTATGAGCACTGATAGCGGGCTCCGTTGCAAGCTATCGATTGAACATCGCGTCTTGTGTCATATTGTGCAATTCGTATGTGTGTGTGACAAACAGTTTCGTCAAAATAACTATACGGGAGGTTAACAAAAATTCGTGTTATGTGAACGTGCAATCTCTAACAAACCAATAGATTTCAGACGTGAACGCGTCTCTAATGTTATGCTAAAGAGATACAACTTCGTTGAGAGATATTATACATAAATAATTATTTAAATAGAAATAAATTTTTAAAAAATACCACGTTTTTAAAACGGACTAAAAAGTATAAAATATATAATTTCTTAACTTTAGTCCGCGGAGTACCTCGGTATTTAACGCACCCTAATTGGGCTTTCTGATCATCCGACAAACATAATATTGCATATCTGACCTGTACTAGCCTAGCACAAGTCAGCACAACTTCTTTTTATGTCTCACAAATTTTTTATGTCGTGTTTTTTTTAATGAAATTTCAAGGTCACCGTTGTTTTTTAAATGGAATAGTATATTTTTTTACGATAGCATGATAGACAATAAAAAACTGAATTAGACTGTAACAACTAATATGAATGATTTCAGCGCAATGGTTCGATCTAATGCTACTGCTTAGCAATTTTGCAAATTACCACCAATTTTTCAACGTCTCGGTCAACATTTAGACCATTTTCAGGAAAAAATTTTAATATAATTGCGTCTGTAAAGATTATTGAATTAATATAAAGTTTGTGTTGTATTCCATACACAGAACCAAAAATTTTTAAGCAAAAAACCAGATAAACATACTTGCTATGTGACAAAATTACTTTAAACTCTTAACATCTTTAGAACACATGTTGATTCCATGTCAGTTATCTATTGACTGAGGAGAAACGTTAGATTTTGAAGAGCCAAACTGAATCAGAGAACATCGATCGACCCATAGGCCAATCAGTTGGTATTAGTTATTAACAAATTGTCGATCGAAATCAAGGAAACAGTTAGACTGTAATTGTTATAATTAATTAAATAGCAATTAAATAATTAAATAACAATAGACTTAAATAGACCTGAATAGGACTGTAAATACGAAAGATATTTAGGTGTTCCCATTTATGTGGGACACCCTGTATATGTACAATGCAATGTTCATTGCTAAAAACCTTGAGGTGCCTTATCATTTTGACCAGCAGTGTACACGCCGGGACGACAAGGTAGCACACTTTGAAATTAATGTAATTTCTGTTTATTAAAAAAACATTAGAAATTCAATTCTTTTTATACAGACATTTCCAGTGTGGCTTTCTTCCCATACAGTGGGTAACGAAAGTATTTGAACGCATTTTAAAACAGAATAACTTTTCTATAATTGTATCAAACAACCTGACTTTTTGTAATCAATTAGAAGCATTGGTTTACGAAATGGTGTGCATATAAGATTTTCCAAAAATTATAATTTACAAGGTTACATGCAAAAATAAAAAAGGCATTTTTTAAAACTTTTTTATTTGGGCCTTTGATGAAAATTTTAAACTATTTTCAATTTAGTAAAATTGTTAAAGTGTAGAAGTTTACTAAGAAGAATAATTGAAGTGGTACAACTTAAAGAGCAGTCCACGCATTACGGAAACTACCAAAAATTGTGTAATTTTGTTGAATTCGAATACTTTTCTTATTTTATATTCAAAGCACCTTATCATTTTGCCCACACTAAAAGTCGATTTTTGTAGAAATAATAAATCGTTTGAACGAGTTATTTAAATGTTCAGTGTATCACATAAAACTATAAAAGTTAGTACCTTATTTTGTAGTATATTCGCTTTCTACGTGTGTATATACATATGTACAAATGAATGTTCATTGCTAAAAACCTTGATGTGCCTTATCATTTTGACCGCCAGTGTACAATTGAGCGAGTTCAACGAAAACTTGCACTTTTTATTAAGTACAATGCGAGCAATGAACTTGAATTGGTGTCATTGGCGATCGCATATTGTTCGCACTGAATGAATCGGCGAGAGATTACTGTGATCAAGTCAGATCAATACCAATCGATTATTTGAAAGCAGATAAGAACGGAAATAATTGAAGTAGATTCATCAGAGGCGGTCGTGGGGCAACACTTTTTCTATAGCATGTCATATGTATACTACGTATCTCCCCTTTGTGTTACATTGAAGCGTGTGCATTTCTTTCATAAACAAAGAAAAACGAGAAAAGGAAACGTAGCTGACGTGGCAAGTGCAACGAGGACGCAGTCAGAAGCGAGAGTGTGTTGCACTCGACAAGGACAAGGCGTGTTTTCATAAACTCTGTTAATGAAACAGATGCGTGTAAAGTGTTCCCCCGGCTTCCCGTCGCTCCTTCTTCTCCCGATGCTTTTAAACGACGGGATGCGCGACGTTCGAGAACTTGGCATGTCGCAAAAAAAAAAAAAAGAATTACCTAGAGATCATGGGGTAACGCCTTTTTCGGGTAATGTGAAAGCGGTTATGATTGGTTCGGATGTCTCATTAATTATAACTGGAATATATTCATATTTCAAGAATAAAATGCTACTTAAACCTCTTCCATTTCTTACCCAAGCGGAAGGAGTATAGTGTGAACATTCAATTGATTGATGTAACTCGTAGCGAGTATCTCTCGAGTGATTTGTTGAAATTAAACAGATCCTGAAACATGACGATGTTTTTACGTTTTTACGTTAGGAAATAAAAATTCACTGAGAACGAGAACACATCAATCAGTAAATGCACTTACCACAAATATACAGGGTGGCCCATTTATGTAAATATGAAAGCGGAATTTGCACATAGGTGGCTCTAGCTGTCAATGTAGTTACCGTCATTGACGCCATTTTCTTGTTTCGACATCTGGTAAAGATTTTCAACTCACAACCGTACAAGTTTGTGCCTGGGAACTACGATATGCGGACAGCATTGATTTTCTGTTTCCATTTGAAGAAAACTGCTGCAGAATCGCGTCGAATGCTCGTCGAAGCTTACGGTGAGCATGCTCTTGGTAAATCACAGTGCTTTGAGTGAAACAACGTGGAAATTGACAGAATTGACATTCTACGTATAATTAATTATATAGTTGAATTATAAATTGCAAATGCTAGTAATAATGTGCATACAATATGAAGTTATAAGTTATGTACATAATAGACATACCATATATGTGTATTGATACAAGTTCTCGTAAATACGACCTCGTTTGTATGCGCGTTTATTTAACTGACTAGGATTTAAAGAGCACGGCCCGGAAGTCGGGAGTGGGTTTACGTACATCATTTGGTATTGAAGATGAATGCGTGCATGTGTGTATGTGACAAAAACAGAGAGACGATCAAACGAACCGTACATTTATGTGTCTACAAAGCAATTTCCTGGACTGAACTCTCACACAGCAGTGCGTGCCGCGTCAAATTTTCAAACGACAGCATGACCATGTGGCTTTTTTCGAACGTTTTCGTGTATGTTCACTCGAACGAGTTCCGATTCTTGGTTCGATATAGGTTTTGCACTCCAGATTCACCCTTTTGCAAGTCAAATCAATCAACCTTATGCATCAATCAATTTCACCCATTAGGAATATTTAAAATTAGTTAGACTTGGAAGCATCCCTCTCGAGGTCAGAAGAAGTCACCGTGTGGACAGTGATTATAATACTGAGAGGGGAACGTATATATACATATAAGACCCAATACCCAATAGACTTCAATAAATACATACAGTGAAATATTATACATTGTTCCTTTTGTGTGTAAAATAATTTAGAACGATCTGGCGTTATACAATATACAGGGTGGTCCACGCAACCTGCATACCTGTACAGGGTAGTCCGTTTAAATAAGGCCACCTAAATAATAGTAATGTGCATGGTGTCAATGGACCAAATATCTGGCAAGAATATTTTTTCCGAAGCTCATGTTTTTTCGGAGTTATCAAGGTCATCGATGTTTTTTGATACATAACTACATTTCTTTTTATTGAATCGTTTAAAACGACCTTGATCTTCGAAAATTAAAGTTTTACCTTCAGATCAAGGTCAGTGTCATGTTATTATACATATCTGAATGTATTTTTCGATAAAATATGTATCAAAAAACACCGATGACCTTGCTAATTCGGAAAAAAATATTCGTGCCAGATATTTGGTCCATTGATACCATGCACATTACGTAACAAATATTTTTCGCATCACAATAACCTGAAGGATTTAAATTTATATTTAGCTCTTGCATAAACATCCGGTGTCTGGTTATGCATTTTATCAACGGAATGCACACAGGCATGAAATTTAATATAAAACACATACTCAGTTCTAAATTGTTTGCACTTTCCGTGAATAAATATTCTATTACAGGTCGTTGAGGACGAGAACCTGGCGCGCGCGCGATGCAAACATCTTATCGTTTGTATCTAGCTTGGTGCTCCCTCAAATTACAACGACTACATATAACGAACTAACGATGGCAGAAGTAGAAGTACGACAATAAAAAGCGAGTCGTGTCAACTTCATACGTTCTCGTTCTCTTCCCGACATAATAACGAGATAATGAGGCTTAACGTATTAAACAATACACGATAAGACAGATGATAAGAGTACTGATAACAGAATATCTCTCTCTCTCTCTGTATCAGAAAACGCAGCTGTCCATTAGACTTGTCAACCTAAAATTAACATTTCAGTTTGAAAATTAAAGCCCGAAAAGTTCGCTACTAAACAGAAACTTTTCGATAATAACAATACGAGATTGGACAATATATATTATTATCATTTATTATTATTGTTGCTTTACAACCTACAATCTACAGAATCGGATCATAATGGCTCAAACCCCAGCTTCCTACGTTTAGCCGTTTCGGACTTGTTAGATTTTGAACGAACGAACATTACATTTTTATTTATATAGAATTATTATTAATATTGCTTTATTTCAACCTTACAACTAAGAAATGTGACTCGGATGGTCGGATAGAAAAATGTTTCTTACCAAAGTTAATCAGTATTTAAAAGCTCATGCGATACCAAAACAATTTTTGTTTTTGTGTAATTTTTTTTAGAGATATGAAGGTCACCTTCATTTTTTTAAAAGGAATGAGGTATTTTTTAATACGTCAATCAATGCAGCTGGACATTCGTTATAAAAAAGTACTAACCTATGTATGTCGAAAAGTTAGTAGTTCAGGAGATATTTCAATTTAAATAATTCTAAAACACCATTACTGTGTGTCTCCGTACTAAGTAAATACTAAGACGTTAGCGTTTATTTAAATTGAAATATCTCCTGAACTACTAACTTTTCGACATACATAGGTTGGTACTTTTTTATAACGAATGTCCAGCTGCATCGTTTGACGTATTAAAAAATACCTCATTCCATTTAAAAAAATGAAGATGACTTTCATATCTCTAAAAAAAATTACATAAAAACAAAAATTTTTTTGGTATCGTATGAGCCCTATTTTACCATTCAATTTTGTCCTTCAGACATTTGACGGATCTTTAAAAACAACAAAGACATTCAAGGTGGTCGAGTTAGATGAAATACCCGGTATAAGATTTTCTCTCATATTTTGCAACTTCAGGATCTGAATGGCCAGAAGGACGATGATGATTTGGTACGGGCCTAGCGACGTGTTTTATTTAACAGTTCCTTGACTGCTACTTATTTTAAACGATTTTGTTCACTAATTAACTTCTATTTGTGGAACTTATATTGAGGAACTTCTACTTGTTTTTAACTAAAATAACAAAACATTTAGATAAATAAAGGAAGAACTAAATACATATAAAAACCCAGTTTTATTTACAATTTTCTTTTGTCTACGTAAGTCTACGTTATAACTGGAATCACTTTGCCATTCTGTAGGTTCCTTATTTATAAAATCTAGAGAAATTGAAAATCTTTCTAAAAAACTCGATGGTTTTTTAGAAATAAAATCTGCAACGTTGTAAAAAATAACAATGTTATTTTACATTGTGAATGTACATTGTGTTAAGTATTTACTTAGCTCTTAAATTTTTGAGGAACCTCGTTTAAGAAAAAAAGTAGGCCATTCAAGATGAACATTTCCAATAAAAAATAAGAGAAACGCGACAATAATCACTCGCATCACCTTACTTACAACACCGAGTGATTCGTCATCTGAAAAAATCCGGTTGTTATCTCGCAGAAAATGATTACGCATAGATCAGTATGGTCAACAATAAACCGGTAACACAAAGAGAGTAGCTACATACTGTGTGTAAATGCGGCATTAATATTAAACGGTCCGATCGCGAGGAGACCTTCGTTTCATTTCGAACTTACCAACATTGCTTGCAAACAACGAAATCTGTTGTATGACCTTTAGTTTGATGGTGTCAATGGTGCCATACGTCGACCTTGTACTTAGGAAGGTGTAATGTAAGAACGTGCGAAATGCGACAAGGACGCTCTGTGTCAGAGCTCCGCGTATAGTTTACTTGTGTTACACATGCGAAACCTCTACACGTGCGTTCACGTTCACACGCACAGATTCGCACGTATGTGTGTATACAATTTATGTGCAACTTAAACAGAACGAAGACCTTGATAGACTGATTTGAGCCGCAATCAAGTTCTTTCCTGTAACTGGCGCCATTGCTCATCGACTTAGGCGACTTACGCGTTTTAATATTTCCTGGTTTTTCTAATTAATAATTTATAATAATTTTGAATACATCAGTTGTTAAAACCGATGAAATAAATCAGTAATCAGTAGACTGCGGATCTTCACGCAAAATAAAAATTGTCTGCACCATTTGCAAGAGACTGGAGCCAGATAGACGTTTAATTCTTACTTCTTCTCATTTTAATAAGCTGGAGAAATTAGATTGGTATTATTAGATCATTGTAACTTTTTCTCTGTTTTAAATGGCGTCTACTCGTTTTTCCCATAAATGCATAAAATCCGCAGTCTAGTAATCAGTAATCAGTAATCATTAGACACCAGATTTTATGCATTTACACATATTAAAATACCAAAATTACGTTTTTGCCAACCCAATATATTATTTTCACTACATTCAAATTATTAATGGAGAATATAAATTTATATGTAGCTCCTGAGTCTTGCAATTAATGCATAAACTTTTTATTTTGCATAAACATCAGGAGACTAGTAATCATGATTACCTGAAATAAACCATGATTATAAACCATGATTATAGACATTAGACAGCGGATGTGTGTGTGTGTGTTTATGGTATTTTCAATTTTTATAATCAAATTTTAAGAAAGTGGAATCAAATAATGTAAGAATGTAAATTAATTGTTAAGAAATTCAAAATTTTATTTATTGCAATGATGTACACGAACACAAATGAAATATTTATTTAAAAGTAATTATTAACTTTGTAATGTATGAAAACCGTGTGTAGATATGTATATTCATTGTAGCCATTCTCTGTGATTCATAAATTTCAAAATGAAAGTACATATGTATTTATTGAAGCGTATGGAGTATTGAATCTTACGTTTCCCTTTTGCAGTAATGATCACGTGTGTCTAAAATAGGTTAAATAAATATGTAATTTAATCTAAATAAATAATTTTAAATACTCTTAATGGATGAAATTGAATTGCAAAAGGGTTGAAATTGATTTGCAAAAGCGTGAAACTGATATACAAAAAGGTGAAATTGATTTGCATAAGGTTGAATTTGCCTTGCAAAAGGATGAATTTGAAATGCAAAACCGTACAACTTGTCTTATGTATTGTTAAATTTTATTTTATTAATTGCGAGTTGTATTAAAAGCAAACTACACTAAAAATAAATAAGTAACTTGTTGTAATCATTGTTCGTGATTGCTTTATTATTAATTTTTAATCATGAAATGATTACATGTGTTTGGTTGTGATTTAATCTGTACTTTTTGCTATAATAACAACTCTCCGTAAACGTTTTTTTAGAAATATATATTTATATGGTCTTTACACAGTTTTGCATAGGAAATCCTTAGAATTTCTGATTCCTTTCTTATTCATTAATCGACTGCGGATCTTTATGCATTTATGAAGAAATTCATATGAAATTCATGTGAAACATGAAACAGTAAAAGATTTAAAAAATTCAAGAATGTTGTATTGTTGCTTTCAATATAACAAAGCCGTTAAGGGATGAAATCAATTGTTATGTCATCCGCAGTCTATTCATTAATAAATGATTACTGATTATTTAGTAATCAGTAGCTACGATTAATAATTGGGTTTTATATTAATCGTGATTGTCAATCATTAATCGGATTACGTTTCGCCCAATACTGGAACCAACCACAGTTCACTTACAAAAATACATATGCGCAGCAGTTGAATTACGATATCATAATTCGGTTTGGTGACATCGATATTGCAGATAGGTACACGACACCGTAATGTTGGACCAACGCGGTGCACACTACGGCATAGAGTCCCGAAATAAATCAACCGGGCAATTATAGAATTAAGTCAGGCCCGATGTGTTAGCGGAAAACACAGTTGAATCAGAAACGGCATCGCGCTCAAAATACAACGCCCCTTCGTGGCCATGGCTTTCATTGACCTGCCAAGGACTCGTACTATACTTTACTTTTGTTGTATGGAAATTAACGAGCAAGAACTGAGAATATGAAACGAGGCACAAAGAGAGGTCTCGCTACTTCGCGAGAATCTCTTCAACGCAACGGCGCGGCGCGGCGCGGCGACGTTGTTCTTTCAGCAGGAAACCATTCCTGTCGTCACTCTTACATACACGACAAAGCCGATTTAAAGATATCTTATCGAACGATCCTTTTATTCTACAGGGTGAGTCTCGTAACGTGACGATCGCACACAACTCGCAAGTTATTTGTTGTACAAAAAAATGTATAAACAAAAGTTGCATACTTCCTAGGAGGACATACAGTCATCGTGGAAAGTGTGATAACACGTTTCAAAAATGCATATTTTCTGTTTTAAATCAATAATTTAGGAATTAATCGAAACTATGTGTTACGTATGTTGTTTAATATAGTACGAACTAGTATGTGTGTAGCAACAAAGATGTTTGTGACATGAAGTTTATAATGACAGAAAAAATTAAATAAGTAAGAAGAAAGTAAAACGACATAATTAATGTGAAGTTTGATACCCTTTGTTTTTTATGGCCTCAAGTCTTCTAGGCATACTCTTTCAAACAATATATTTATAACATTTTCGTCAATACTATATTCTAATCTAAGATCTAAGATCCATTGAGGGGGCCATGGTAATAATTGAATATCATTTTTTCACTGTAATATTTCGTCGCTAGTTTGCATTTATGTTTGGGGTCATTCTCTTGCTGGAAGATATTATACAGGATGTTCATTTGAAAACTTTCCAGCCGAATATCTCGAAAATACTACTTATTATTATATACAGGGTGTCCAAAACCACCCGTCCAGGGGTGTTTTTAACTTCTCAAATAAGCATATTCGGTAAAAATGTTTGCAATAAAAGTTGCCGGGATTAATGGAGGACATATGTCCATGACCTTGT
>CM052312.1:15487134-15539639 GCA_028455605.1 Lasioglossum malachurum | reverse complement strand
ATTAACAAAATTCCTTTTGCATCCCAAAAAACGGATGCCGTGACATTCTTTGTCGATTTTGACCACTTTGGCTGCTTTGGAGATGAACAACCGGGCTCGGTCAACTCTGCGGTTTGTTGTCGCAATGCAGGATCATAGTGGTAAACCCAAGTCTCATCCATGGTTCGAAATCGACGCACAAAGTTAGTTTTATTTTTTTGCAAACGATCCAAATGTTGTTGAGAACATTTCACGCGAATGCGTTTTTGATCCGAATTTAACGTATGCAGCACCCATCTTGTCAATAGCTATCTCATACCTAATTCATTAGTTATGCCTGTGGCTTCAGCTAAGTCAACCACAGTTAATTGGTGATCTTCCAAAACTAAATCATGGACATGATCAATAATTTCTGAAGTGGTTGCAGTTCTTGGACGTCCTGAACGTGGGTCAACATTAATGTCTGTACGACCATGTTTAAATAGAGCAACCCATTTTTTACCATTGCATATGAACGAGCACTGTCCACTAACACATTCACCATATCATCAAAAATTTCCTTTCTGCTTAATCCTTTTTTATGTAAATATTCAATGACTGCACGATTTTTCAAGTTTTCCATTTTTCTAACCAAAGCAAACACGTCTACTTTAATCGGCTGCCTGAAGCAAGCTATTTGACAGATCGATTTGGAATGTATGGTATGTTCACATCAAGGACGGATGTTTTCAACAACGATATGTTTTTGCTGCTACCAATATCATCTAGGTGTCAGGCTACGAACTTTCTGAATGACCTAGTATATATATATACTTCAAAGTAATTTAAGTTATAACTAGACAGCGGATTTTATGAATTTATGGCAAAGATGAGTAAGATGAGAAAAATTTCAAAATACTGTTGCATTTTTTTAAACTTATTAAACATACTAGGAGAGATAAGAAATTTCTATGTCGTTTCAGTTTGTTGCAATTCAAGCAGAAAATTTTTATTTTGTATAAAGATCCGCTGTCTAGTTATAACGTTGATATAAACTTTTAGATTCGATTCCGCCAAGTGGTCAAATACTTATGGACGGTAGTGTACAGCGTACATACAGTTTTCATACATTAGAAAGTTAATGGATTGTATATATCTTTGCAATAAATAAAATTTGGAATTTCTTACATTTTATTCTTTTACAAAAACTTAAAAATACTTTATTTGTAAAAGATTGAAATTGACTTGCAAAAGAGTGTAATTGACTTGCAGAAGGGTGAAATTGACGACTTGCAAAAGGATGAATTTGGAGTGCAAAACCTGTATCATATCTGAAATATTAGAGGTGAAGTTATTGGAAATTCAATACGAATTAAAACTGAAGCAAGTTAGAGCATATACACTATAGTATCAACTTCAATCAGTTTCCGCTTACAAATTGCTTTTAATGGATGAACTTCTGCCAATATAACATACATGCTTATAGTTGTAGTATATTGCATTCGAAATTTTAATCAAAATAAATGTGTAATTAAAGTTTTGTTACTATAGAATATTTATAGGTTGTTATATTCCTACACTCGTTTATACACGATAATTTTACGTTTTACATATTTCATTTGTAGAGTCTGACACATTTTAAGTACATTAACATTCACAGTCTAATGATAAGACTGAATTACAACATGGATGTAGATGATATCCGACTTCCTATTCGACATCCTGTATCTTTTTATGAGAGGAACAGAGATAAAACGAAACACGATTCAGTGCACTTCTTGCTATACCCTCAAGTTAAAATTCACGAAGAATAAAAACACAAATTCTTCATACTCCACTCACCGTCTGGAATAATATGTTGTCAATAAAGTACTGAAATAAATGAATGATACAAAAACTGTATACCAATGAAATTAATTATTATTCATAAAATCTTTCAGTAATACTTTGTACAAGATAAAGTGTTACAAGCTGTTTCCTCAGAATCTAATGAAGACATCGACTTAATTTTCTTTTAAATTAAATGCACAATAATAACAGTAACTATGCACAAAAGAAAGTTAAAGTAAATGCTATTGAGTGTAATGTGTGTGTGTGTGTGTGTGAGGTGTGTATTACAATAACAAAAAATCAATAATACTTTCCATTTAAAAAAATGATGGGGTCCCCCCTTCTCCCCCAAAAATTACGCCAAAAATATTTAATAAATACTAAAATATTAGCCCTCCTTAAGCATTTACTTATTGTTAGAAAAATAATTAATTCTAATCTTCATTAGATTCTGAATATCTTAGTGTTTCATACGATTCGTGAAAAGAGTTAAATCAAAAATCGTAATATGTATTTCCTATTATCTGGGTTAGGTGCTGCAAATGTCAGAAATTAAAGGAACAAGATTTTTTGTAGACGGGGGCAAGTTTCTTACATTATTGATGATTATTCGATGCCTTTTAAAAATGTACACAATTCACAGCTAAGGATTTCTGTTAGGAAGTTTTCCAATACCAGTAGATGATTCTAGCCTAACTATGATAATGTGGTAGTATGACTGTAACTCGTTATTCAAGTTTTTATGATGTGTAATTTGGAATTGTAATTGAAATTTTATCACATATGAAATCAATACTAAGGTGTTCATCCTTCATTTTACAGTACATTTAGCAGATGCATAGCAATGGAAAACAAGTGAAAGTTCAGGTAAGAGGTGGACAGAGATCGCAGAAGCAACAGTTAAATGTTACCATAAGAGAAGATAACATTCCGATGAATATGTTAATTTATTCCTTTCGTTTTCCATTGATGTACTTTTATCTTAACTGATTCTGATGATATCAATGTGCATACATTCAAATAATGTTTCTAAACACACACACACATTTCTGTTTCATTTTCTCTCCACATCTTCACGTTATGATTACAAGATCGCATTTAAGAATTACAAAATTCGAGCTTTTATACAAGACCCGTTTTAATAACATGACACAATTTCTAAGGAATAGAATATTTGTTTCGTAGGGTGAAAGGTTGTAACGAGACACAATTTCTTCAAAGGTCACGTTATTTCAAATTTTATTCTTCAATATATATACAGAGAAAAAATAATAAATATAATAGTATATATAATAAAAATTGCTGTACCATTATTCAAAATATTGTTTACATTATTAAATACATCGGCATCTAATCATAAAAACATTGAATAAACATTTCAGTATTGTGTATGAGGTATTATACCAATTTCTCATATCCATAAAATTTAAAAAATCATATAGGGAATGGAAATATTCTCTGGGTCAGAAGAAATGTTTAATATGGACATAAGTATTAAATACAAAACCTTCCATTTTAAACTGTTAATGCACTCGTAGACATGATGATGGCACATTCTTAAATTTTTGTAATTTTTATACAATACAATAAGTAAAAAATGTAATGACAAACTTCATCCAGCAGAATGTATACAATTACAATTATTTTAGTTTCTAATTTTATTACTCTGTATTGTATAATTTTTTGTATACATTATTAATATGTTTTGTATATTTTCTGTATGTATGTCTTGTATATTTGTTATATGTTTTAAATATATTTTATGTATGTCGTTTCTGTTTAATCTTTACTCGACTTCCTATATATGTATACGAAAATGTTTCACTTTTCTTCGACATATTCACTCGTGCACAAGAAAAACGTCACAACTAAAAATTGTTCAGTTTTCATTTTATTAATAAGTACATTTTTATGTTAATACATACTTATAAAACTAACTCCATAGATAACCCTATTAGGTTTTATTTTTTTGTTACTTGCAGTCACAGCTCATTAAACTATCAAAGGACTTTGAAGTGCTCTCGTGTAAGTGTTTTTATATTTGTGACATTTTTCTTATGCATGAGCGATATTTATGTATGCGTCCCAAACTAATTTTTATTCTAATTTTATTCATTTAAGAATTAAATATCTTTCGTAATTCTCAAAGGAACGCTTGAATGGTAATAAGTAAAGCAGCTAGACGAAGTGTAGCAGAGGTGGGCATTATGTGGCGAAACAAATATTTAAAATACTATTTAATATTTTAGATTTTATTTTGCTTAAAGAAAATAGTATTTTAAATAAGATTTCCAAAATAAAATGTTTCGGCTGTATTTCCGATTACGTCCATACTCAGAATTGGATGAAATTTTGGAAATAGGTTCCTTTTTGACTAAAATGATGATTGTCAGAAAGATTTTTGGCGACTCGAAAAATAATTTTCTACAATTTTTGAACAATCTGAACCACAGAACAAAATATTTCTATTTCAACAATTTGATTCACAGAATAAAATATTTCTATTTTAACAATCTGAAACACGAAATAAAATATTTTACTTTTTGCATTGTCATATAATACATTCTGAGAAACCGCATAAACATAGTCTATCTTATCGTTAAGAAACGATTTACACTCATAAATGTATATTGAATTCGAACCATTATTATCAGCAATAATATTTAAAATTGAAATTGAAAATACAGACAAAATACAAATTATCTCAATATTCTTCAAATAACATACTGTTTTCAAAAAAATGACTGCCTCAACTAAATTATTTTATTTTCAAAAATTACTGCATCAAATAAAATATTTTATTTTCAAAGTTGTACACATACTTTAAAATAAATAGGATTATTTATTATTTACTCCTTAAAATTTTATTTTCTCCAGCTCTGAAGTGTAGCTTCTATAAAAACCTCGATTAAAATTCGAGATTCTACTTCCGGTAAGGTGTTTTCAACTACATATGTATACTTGTTTTTCTATCACTTGTATTCTGTCTAGTCGCCTTCAAAACAACTCGTGATCATCTAATCGCCGATATACTCACTTTTCCTCGCACATTTGGTTGTTTTCCCGCGATAAGCCGAAGTTCTGCTATTCGTTGCATCATTTCTTGACGTGGTTCGAATTCTTGTGAAAAAGCTTCGCTCCTCGTACACATGTATACAGGGTGTCCGACAATTAGTTATATAAATAACCGGGCCAACGGGTGACTCTACATGAATGTGTAAATGAAAAACGCGAATTGCAATATTTTCATTTATCTCAAGGTTCATCTATCTCAATATTCAGCGCCTCCACCATTCGCAGTTTTTGCTAAACAACGCTGCTGCCTCAGAAGATAACTACCATAGATGATTACAAAATGTGTGTTATTGATACTCTGCTTATTTTTTCATTAATGGAGTGAAGTCCATTGCTATTGGAGCTCGTATCCACGTGCTCACATAAACATTAACAAGAAAAGTGCATCTATCACGAATTTCAACTTCTTCTTCATTAGATAGACTGACTTGATTTTTTAATAAATACAGTGTGAGTCACCTGACGTTATCACCTCAAATATCTTTGTTGTTTTCAAAGATACATTAAATGTCTTGACGATACCAAACAAATTTTTGTTTATATGTAACTTTTTTAAAAGTGATTTATTATATATTGCTCGGTTTACAGATGTTGATCGGTTTACATTCGAAAAGGTACTGCCGTCTTCTGTCTAACAACATGCGTTGCTCTAAATACCTTGGTAACAGCCATAAACCACAAACTACTACAATCTCAAGGTCACCTTCAATTTTTAAAATGGAGCCACCCTTTTCTGAACATCTACAATGTTAGTCCCTTTCATTACGAATTGAGTGACTATGAATACTCAAGGTCATTCAAGGTCACGGACAGAGAAACGGATGAAAATGTCGAGCTAGAAATCATATTATGCTACTTCGACTCACATGCTTGCTTCTCGGGCAATTTCTCTCGTACTCACACGTGGTTTGACAGCTATAGCTGCTAAAATATTAATTTCATTGTCTTCAGTAGTCATGGGATTCTTTCGTTTACGCTTTCTTACATCTACACTTCCAGTATTTCTAAATAACTTGTAGATATTAGTAATAAGTCAGCCTAGAAGGAGTGTTTCGCTCAGGGTACCTTTCTTCATAAAGCAATCGGGCCTGCAATGCATTTTGTCTACATTCACAGTAAACCGTTATCATGTCACACCTTTCAATCATTGAGTAAGACATAGCGGAATCGCGTTTGGAAATATACTGTTAGTAAATACATCGCAGTATGTTTTCGGTTTTGATGAAATTTTCAGCATATGCATAACTAGCATAGATCTACAAAACATATATTTTAAATTTTCATTAAGGGCCCAAATAAAAAAGTTTTGAAAAATGCAAACCTTGCAAATTTTGAATGCAACCTTGTAAATTGTAATTTTTGGAAAATCTTTTTTGCAGATCATTTAGTAAACCAATGCTCCTAATTGCTTACAAAACATCATGTCGTTTGGTACAATTTTAAAAAAGTTATACTGTTTTGAGGTGCGTTCAAATACTTTCGTGGTTCACTGTAAGTGCTACTGGGGTTAGGAACACTACCACAAGAAAAAGTATATTTTTATTTAATTTCCCTTTGTTACAATTGATGTGGAAAATTTTTATTTTGCACAAAAAATCTGCAGTCTAATTATAACATACATATAAGATATTCAATATCGTTGTCATTGTTACGTGGCCTGTTCGCTTCCGCAATAAAAGCCAATCTAACTCAATCCACAAGTCACTTTGTATTAACAGTATTGACACGCATCGAACAGTCCAGATCACAAGATACATATGTAAATCAAAAGTGTATTTGATGCCGATGATAATATAATTGGACTAGAAATGTGACGATCAATTGTGTCGTCCTACAGTTAACACAGTGACTTACGTTCCATTTTCAAGTTATACGAGTACATAATGGATAAAGTCCAACAGTAATGTGCGGTATTAAACAGTTAAATAACAATTTAAGTGTGATACAATTGACTGACTGTCAAGTCACGGCAATCTCGTGAAATCCGTGCGACGGGACGGCACGTGGTGTACGAGTCATTGAACATGGCTTGTTTTTTTTTCAAATTTTACTATTTCGGAACCACTTAATAGTTAACACATTACCTACCAGTAATTATTCCATAATTGTTGAAAGCCTATGGTTCGTGGCTGAGGATTTTTTAGAAGAATCCTTCAATAACAACAGCAATTTTAATCATAAACTAACAACTCACCCTCAATAACAAAATCCAATAATTTCCTTCGGGATTATTGTGTAAAACAAGATTTTTCAGCTTCCATTTGGTGCAGCGCAATTATTCAAAAGCCTATTAAGGGAGTCTTCTCCTAGCAGACGACACTCGCGCGTGAATGTGTGGTATTTACACACACACCGCTAGACCGCATATACGTAAGCGAGGATGCAAGGGTCCGGAATTCCACTTCTTATTTCTCTATAATGCAAAGACGAGGGTTTTTAGTAGTTAAAACCGCTAGATGAAACATCAATCTACGACGCTGTTTGCCTCAAAAGTCGTTCTTTTACGTTTCCGAGCAATGGTTTTGCAATATTCAGCTGCATGTTGCCCGTCGCATGTTGCCCGTCAGAGGGGGCTGCAGTCGCGCCGGCGTACTAGCCTCTCCGACGGGCATCATGCAGCTGAATATTGCAAAACCATTGCTCGGAAACGTAAAAGAACGACTTTTGAGGCAAACAGCGTCGTAGATTGATCTTTCATCTAGCGGTTTTGACTACTAAAAACCCCCGTCTTTGCATTATCGAGAAACAAGAAGTGGAATCCCGGGTTCTTGCAATCCTCGCGTACGTATACGTGGTCTAGCGGTGTGTGAGTGTGGAACTGTCGAGCGTCGTCTGTTGAAAAAGATCCCCTTAACAAACAAATGCATATATACAAATTAATCGAAACTATTTTACAAAATTTACAATGAATCAATATTTCAATAGGAATTTACATTATCGACGTTTGTCTGCATTATCGACATTATCAAGATCCACCACACAGTAATATCGTTAACATAGATATTATATCTCTCTATTAACATATTACTCTCTATATTATTTCTCTCTGTTAACATATATATTATATCTAGACCAGTTAAAACGCAATCTCGTGGTCATGCCTTCCAAAATTCAAACAACAATCGCAATACCCGCACTATGTGTATACCCGCTACTGCTCTAACGCGTGCCAGTGGTGCCATCTAGCGGTTCTGCTCGGTAAGCGGCGCGCGATCGTCACTGCAAACCAATATGGCGGCGCCCTAACCTGTCAAAAACACCGAAAAGTGCGCAACTTTAGGCAAGCATAACTCCTGAACCATTGATCCTACAGGATCAAAACTTTGACCTGCAAATACCAGCCAAAAAAAGAACTAATTTAATCGAGATGAAAAATGAGGACGGCAGTGAGAAAATTTACTCTAGATTATAAATTACGATCACGGCGTGAATGACGTTCAAGTAACAACCGTGATGGTGAAGCTGCGATCACTGTGATAAATCATGGTTAGTGATTTTGCACGCCATCACTAGTGAGGAGTAGCGTTCACTTAAAACCAGGGTTGTGCCAATTGAAATAAATTGTAATTAAATTACGTAATTCAATTAGATTGTATTTCATGTATACAGTATTTGTACTACACTCTAATTGCATTATGAAACTTTTCCTTAATGTAATTGCTAATTACGCGAATCATGAGTGCAATCGAAATGCAATGTAATTGAAATAAAATGTAATTGAAATACAACATAATGCAAATTACATTTAAATGAACGACATGAATAAACGTAATTCTTGTTGACATTACGTGACCTGATGAATAAAAAATTTGCGTGGAATTCCTTTATCATCCTCAGCCCGCCATGTTTTCTAGTTTTAGTGGAACATTGGCTGGTAACGACGATTCATTTCATGCCGCAATCAAGTAATCACGGTTAGCTTTCCTGTCGTCGACATAAACGTCGCTTGACTTTCGCGAATTACAAACGTGTCTTCTGCTGCGCGAACAAGATTACATTGACAGTCGCCCCGTAACCCGTAAGTGGCCACTTTCAATTGTAACGGCAGAAATCTCGCGCAACTTTCCATTTCAATCTGGCATATTGTTTGTATCGAGCTTTGTGCGGCGCGTCTTCCACTTTGCCTCGGGCGGTGCTGGGCAAAAAGCATTTCAATTTCGATAATACTACAATTGGCTAACCAAAAATATGTTATATTCCAAATTAATTTTTTTCTTTTCGTGTTTCTGAATATGTATACTTACTATTTGTAATTTTTGCGCGATGGCTGATCCACCAAAGTTTTATTGTGAGCAGCCTTGGAATTTTTTAATTTCTTTAATTTTTCCATTTTCCAAGGGAAAAGCAAGGAGTAGTGTTCATGTGGTATATATATAAGAAAACCCTTTTCGGTTTCTTCAAAATGGGCTTTCCTTTTTTAGATACTTTGATTAGATTCAGCGGTAGGCCCAATCAGTATGTTGCTCAATATCCAGTGGCGGATCAAGACAAGTGGAGGCCCTAAGCGGTCAAAATTTCGAGACCCCCCCCAAAAGAAAGTTTCAAGAAAACCTCTCATTAAGTTATACCCAAAAACGAAAAGTAATCAAAAATTCCATAGAATGCAACTTAAAGGCCATACATTATACATTTAACAGTTTGTTTTTAGATTTGTTCCATTATTTTACCAGAGGGCCCTACGTTTTGTATGATAGGAAGATACAACACAATGAATGATCCTTTTTTTAGCAAAGATACTTGTAACGGTAGCCAGGGTTGTTGCACAATTTTCCAAGCTAAACATTTTCTGCTCCAAGCACGCGGCCCCCAAAACCACGGGGCCCTAAGCGGCCGCTTAGTCCGCTTAATCCGCCCCTGCCAATATCAGCAAAATCTTCGAAATTATAATCAACAATTCAATAGATCATTTCTGCACATCCAACAACTTAATACCTGAAACTCAATTCGGTTTCAGACGCATGCATTCAACAGAATACGCTATATCTAAATTCACTTCCGATATCTGCTGGGCAAGAAATGCAGGAGACTGCGTCGGCGCAGTCTTCATAGACCTAGAGAAGGCGTTCGACACTGTTTGGCTGGATGGGCTTTCGTTTAAACTTACAAAAAAGAACTTCTCCCCACACTTCACAAAAATGATATGGAGCATGGGGCACGATAGGAAATTCCAGGTTTCCGAAGGGCATAACACCCCTCCTTATCATTCAAAGTCCAGAATGGACTACAACAGGTTGCCGTCAATTCCCCCATCCTGTTTATTTTATATATAAGCGATTTATTAATAAATTACGACCTAAATAACCTTAAAGGAGCAATATCATACGCAGACGACCTTCTCTTATACAGGGTGTCCTAAAATTCCTTCAATAGCCGGAAATGGGAGGTTCCTGAAGTCATTTGAAGCAACATTTTCCTGTTCAAAAATGTCGTCCGCGGCTTTGTTTAGGAGTTATTAACGAAAAACACGGACCAATCAGAGCATACCTTAGCGCCAACTGTCTATTATACATTCAAGAAATTCTAATTTCATTTACAAGCATTCAGTAATTCTTCCAAAATAGCTGATCACAATCGTATTCGGAATTAACGAGAAATCAAATCTTTGTTATCAATAAATATATGAAAAAATGTGTCAAACAAAAGTTGTATAAATCCAATTTTCGAAATTTTAAAGTTGCGAAATTTTTTTCACGATGACCTTGTACTTTATTTGCACGTAGTTATAGAGCATGGAAAGACAAATTCAACGATTTATAGGAATGTATATTTACGATATACCATAATGGAGAAAACGAAGTTTCAAAAATAAACAATTTTCAAGCGCGCAGCGGCATGGGTTCCCATTGTCCGATCGAGCTGATATTTTGCACATATCATTTTTTCACCAAGTGTCATATTTTAAGGAAGAAAGGACCAAAAGAATTCGGAAGTTGGAAAATAAGGACCACCCTAATATTGGTAGAAGATATGGTTTACATACTCCACAGAGTTTCTACGCTAGCATGATTTTAACACGAGAAATTAAAGAATAGCACACGCGTGCTATCTTTTTGTCTGCGAGTGTATAATTCTTAATGAGGCCTTTGGTGGTGAAAGAGTTTGACATGCCTGAATTTCGAGCAATTTTCCATATCGGAAAATACGTTGGCTTGGGTAGAGGTCGACGAGATCCTCGGCAGCGGGCACATTTGAAAATAGAACCGAGTGCTCGAAACTTCTCAAGGCCTTGTGGCTGACTACGAGTAACAGATTTACATGGTCACAGCCATGGCATCCGGCATCCTGCATCCGTTTGCTCAATGTTTTTATCGTACGCGAGAACGCATGTACGAGGTATGTTAAAAAAAAAACGGGAATTAGATATAATTTTTGTTCTAGGTTTGTAGAACGGTAAATAATGTACATGTCAATTTTCAGTAATCTTTGTTATAGTATGATGTACAGCTTGGAAATGTTTTAAATGTTAAAGATATGGCTACTATCTAGCATTAGATGCAGCCCGGCGTTAAGGAAACTACCCCTATCAGTCTACAAGCAGTCTGTAGATGTAAAATTCGTAATGGGTAATAATGATTTCACTAGCGAAACAGATCAAAGATACGTTCAACGTTATTATTCGAGTAATTCTTTACTTTTGTAAAATCTGCCATATAGTTTCTATTTAGTGTTAGGCTGCATCAATAACTTCATTCCAGGCGTTTTTACTTCATTTCAACATTTATTTTTCAGAGTTTTCGGGGTTTCTTCATTAAATTGGCTATAACATAACATATAAAACTTTATAGCTAAAAAACGAAACGTGTCCCAATCTTCACGACAGTCCCTTATAGAACCTTAGAAATAATTTCCCAAAATATTGGGTTGGGGACAAAATCTCATCGTATCTTAATACAGACATTAATCAAATTTTTTCCATACTTTAAATAAAGTTTATTAAATTACGTATGTGCTGTTTTGATCGTCCACCTTTTGCCATTTTTCAGGTAAAACCACAATCCCGTCACTGTAGAACTTCTGTGATTTCTGGGCGAAAAACTGCAACACGTGATTTTCACAGGCCTCTTTTGAAGTCAACTTCACACCATTAAGAGAGTTCTGTAGAGACCGAAACAAATGGTGGTCTGATGGTGCAATATCAGGGCTATACGGTGGATGCATCAAAACTTCCCAGCCAAGCCCTCTTAATTTTTGACGGGTCGCCAAAGACATCGATCCATTAAGTTTTTCAATGTTAACTCGTGAGGCACCCAAACAGCGAGTTGTTTTTTGTATCCAGCCTTCTTTAATTGGTTTAGAACTGTTTTGTGGTCGATGTTTAGTTCCTTACAGATATCACGACTGCCAATGTGCCGGTCTTACTCAACTGGTTGCATGATTTCACTGACTTTTTCAATGACTGGTCGACCAGTATGAGATATATCTTTGACAAAAATTTCCAGATTCAAAACGCTTGCACCAACTTTGTACAGATACTGATATTGTATCACGTTCACAAACATCACAAATTTTTTTAGCAGCTTGAGTCGCATTCTTTAGTTTTTTGTAATAAAATTTCAAAATGTATCTAATTTCTGGCTGCTCTTTACTTTACCAGACTCAAAATTTGTGCCTTTCTCCTATAAATTACAATGTATTTGGTATGCAATCCAGTAGATTTGCACCCGGGGCGACTGCAAATCGAAGTTTCGATCCTGTAGGATCAATGGTTCAGGAGTTATGCTTGCATAAAGTTGTGCATTTTTCAGTGTTTCTAACAGGTAAGGGAGCCGCCATATTGGTTTGCAGTGTCTCGCGCCGCCGATTGGCAAGTGAAATAAAAATTCTTGATTCAAGCGATGGACTTTAATCAATAGAATATTTTCTTATTTATTCGTTTTGGTAAAAAATCATCGAACAAAAGGGAAAATATCTTATTCATTAAACTTGAGCCCAAAAAATTGGGCTCTCAATTTCACCTTAAAAAATAGCGAAACTACTTTCTTGCCAACCCAATAGAATGGAATTATTCTGGGTCGCGCGCATAAGTTGAATTCTTTTCGTATTACGTCACAGTCATGAATGAGGTAAATGAAAAATACAGGGTGACCCATTTCTGTATTTGTTCATTTTGACGAGATTGCAAGCAGATGCAGATCAACGTTTGCAAAACTTTTGCGCATGAAAGATATTATTTCTAATAATGTATGCATTGTTTCGAAATATTGTTGCTGCAAAACGAAGAATAAACATGGTGGTCTCAGCTTGAGTAAGATGTTTTGGGACACGTTGTATATATGTATGTATGCACAAACAGCAAGGACTTTCGCTTTCGAAAGCTGTGCCACTTATCGATTGACTTTCTTCTCTTCCGCCATCGTTCATTTTCTATCCAGTTCTGTCGCGGACTATACTCACGGATGTTTACTGTATTTCACTTTTATACTGTCACCTTACGACACTCTTTACTTTTCCTTTTTCTAGAGAACTACTTTCGTGTAACGTGTTAATTTAAAGTTCATTACGATACGTGAACTTTCTTTTTACGGATCCGAGAAACTTGCGAAAAGTTTCTTAGCAACGGTTGAACCGTCTCATTGTTTCGAGCAGGGCTTGAATGAAACTATAAACTTTTATAAATAAAAGTGTAGTAGTTATAAATAAAAGTTTATAATTAAAACAATTAATTTAGTGCTCATAAAATTTTTTGATTTCGTTTCATTTTTGTATTTTGGTTTGACATTTTTCTCAATTTGTTCGTAAACCGTTTCTCTCACGAAACATTTTTTGATCACTCACAGGCTTCATTCACAAGATTCTCGTCTCTATTTTGTAGTTCTTTTTACTATCAACGAATAGTGCGTTGATGAGTAGACTGGAGCCACATAAACAATTTATTCTTACTTTAATAATGTTAACGAGCTGAGAAAGATAGATTAGCACTCTTAAATCATTGTAACCTTTTTACTGTTTTATATCGCACCCACTCATTCTCGACATGAATACATAAAATCCGCTGTCTATTGATTAATTACCACATTTTCACCAAATATCACACAATGCTATCGTCAATATATTGTTTTTCCACACATACAAAAAGAGCACGCGACAATCGCACTGGTTGACGTTGAAATGCGTAAATTAAAATTGGAGATAGGATCGTAAGCTTTGTACCTTAAAGTGACGTACGATCACAGACGAGATATAGGAATAGACCTGACACCTTATGGGACTTGGTGTCCATAGGAATCTGTAGTACCGACACCTTAAAATGCCTGTTATTTTAGCGTCCTCTACGCATTGAGAACGGTGAAGTCGAGAACTAGAACCAATCCGAATCGGGTTCGACTGGTAAAACTTCTACAGCCAGTGCCGGATTAATCCAGCGCGGGCCGGTAGCAAATGTAAACAGGAGGCCCTATGGTTTGCACAATAATATAATAAAATCCAATGAATGACCTTTTTTGTAGCAAAAATATCTGCGAACGGTATGTCTACTGCGTTGTCAAGTCTAAAGTACATAACGTTGTCCGATTATGAGTTCTCAACACATCCGAAAATCATCGGAGAGTGCAATCGCGAAGAGGCTCTCTTCTGACCGTTCGCCGTAAAGAGATGCGAATACGCTAATAAGAAAGAAATCTCCTTACGTTATGCCGAGAACCTGTGTATGTACTAATTGTAAGATACACGAGAGAATTTTGCATGCGCAACAAATTAAACCCTTCCGACCCAAAGGACGTACAGTGTAG
The DNA here is from genome assembly GCA_028455605.1 of Lasioglossum malachurum. Classification (NCBI taxonomy): domain Eukaryota; kingdom Metazoa; phylum Arthropoda; class Insecta; order Hymenoptera; family Halictidae; genus Lasioglossum; species Lasioglossum malachurum. Next base: position 15,525,048 of record CM052312.1, on the reverse strand, counting down.
GTCCTCACGATCTATCGTATGCGGAAGAACGACGTATGGCGTACGGTGTACGTCCTGATGCACTAAAATTTAAAGACACTCTAAAGAAGACGATAACTATTTTAATATTGTACTATACGATTTGAACTTTTTTGGGAAGCTACAGCAATTAGTTTATTAGAGGATGCGAAAAGAAATTTTTTCAAAAATTGCAGTTCATCGGAATTGTTGAAAAAATACTAAAAGTTGCATTTTCAACTTTTTTATGTTGGCATATATCGAAAATTTAAAAAACACATTTTGTAGATCTGTGTCAATTATATGCACTGAAAGTTTCATCGAAATCGGAAGATGCGGGAAAAAACGATAGGCATTGAAAGCAGTGTCGTTTAAATACACGTAATGCGAATGGAGTATACAATTTTTTCTTCTTGCTAATAAATGCTCAAAACATGTGATTTATCGGTCATGTTGGGTGTTGACACAGAATGGTAATGGGGGGTTAGCGCACTGATACCGACGGACACCAAAATGCATTGGGTGTCAGGTCTATTCCTATATCTCGTCTGTGGTATGATGAAATCGAACATTTCATATGCAACAACCTACTATTATATAATATGTGCTCTAATAAAGATATTGGGTAATCTTTACTTTATCGGACTCAAAACTAGTGCCTTTCTCCTATAAATTATGATGCATTTGGTATGTAATCCAGTAGATTTGTACCCGGGGCAGCTGCAGATCGAAGTCTCGATCCTGTAGGATCAATGGTTCAGGAGTTATGCTTGCTTAAAGTTGAGAAATCTGTAGTGTTTTTGACAGGTAAGGGCGCTGCCATATTAGTTTGTAGTGACGACCGCTAGCCACTTACCGAGCAGAACTGCCGCGCCAGTCCTTGCCGCCCCGACCTAATCACCAACCAACTCGGTAAGCGGCAACTTTTGTGGCGCATGCGCGGCGATTCCAGCCTCAGTAACGTAAGTTTCTCGATAAAATAGGGTTCCTTGAGCACCCCGCAGAATTTTAAAAAATTTATATGATCTGATTCTGAAAAATGAATGTATAACAAGTGTATTTGTGTATATTTTGTAACTCGTAGGACACGTCCTGGAGTCTTTTTGTCCGGTAAGATTATTTCGGTACATTCCCGCCAATATAACTGCCTCAGGGCTCTGGCCGCTCTGCTACCCAATAGTAGATACGTTACTGTTTTCTCGCGCTTGCGCTAGTTGTCACTACCAATATGGCGGCGCCCCTACCATCAAAAACACGGCACAATGCTCAACTTGATGGTCAATTGATGTCTGCTCGAGGCAGGCCTGGCTGACTGGGTGTAAATGAGGAGTAAATTGTTATGTAATGTACAATATATAGTTAGAAAATTTCCTGAATTGCATAAATTATGTTTTTCAGCATTATAAATTATATCGAATGGACTTGGGCTTTTATGGTGTTTTGGAATTTTATGGCAAATCTAGTAATTAATTTTGAAAGTGGCTTAAGTCCATTCTTGATAAGAAGACACATATTATTCACTTAATAATTGCTATTGTTTTAATAGGAATTGTAAATTTAACTCTCTTAGATACACTTAAGGAGTGTGATACATTAGTATCCCATAAGTATATTTTTAATTTCGTTGAAACGCAAACTCGTAAATATCTCAATTTAAACTTAGATGGACTTAGGCCACTTTCAAAATAAACGGCTCATTTCACATGCAACAACCTGACCTAATAGATAAAGAGATCGTTAATTAGAAGAAACACAGGAGGAACAACGGAGCGCAAAGAATGACAAAAAAACAAACGTATTCTCGAAGTCGTTGCCGTAAACGTGAATCTCATAGTGATTTCATTTTCTTAATTACGTACTCCATGCACGAGCGCGGTTCTTGCGCCGCGACGCGACGACCCATGGTTTGTTCGTTTCCTTCGTGTTCGCTTACATTTTCCACCTTGACTGCGTTGTTTCGTGACGGAGTCACCAAGACATCTATACCGCTACGTGATCCTTCTTTCGTAGAGAAAACGCTCGGCTGCAGATAAATCATGGATGGCGTGGCTGACTCGTAATAATGAAATGTTATAGAGAGAGCCCAGCGGGAAATGGTAGACGAGTTGAAGAAGCAAGAAGAAAGGATAAAATATAGCCGAACGTCTACCATTTGGACTCTGCACACGACCATAGCTACCAACGAATCGCGCATACAACGCCAACGTCCGCTTATGTTTTCGACATTGCAGATAGATTACATCGTTAATTCCCCTTCATTTTCAATGACTTTTTGAGTTCACAAGCGGTTACAACCACCAAATTACTGTATTTTCAGCTTCGAAGTATTCTCTTTCAGAGATTTATCGACGCTATTTTAGCGTTGAGTATTTGTTGGCTTCAGGCGGAAATTGACAAGTTTCGTTAACCCTTGTGTAGTCAAACGGGTACCATTTTCCATATTCCCTTCAAGTAATTTGTAATGTTCCTGACAAAATATTGCAAAACCGTACTGGATCCCCATTCTTTGTACGATTTTACGTCGATTAACGTTTCGTATACGCTTGTTGTACAAACGGGGTACCCGGGTATCCATATACGAAAAGTCATAGTTGGACGGCATTTCGAATGGAAATTTTGGAATTAAATTATACAGAATACAAAATTCTTAATGCTACTTGTTTATTAACATAAAATATTAACTTATAATAATTAATGGCTGCTCTTTACTTTACGGGGCTAATAATTTTTGCCTTTCTCCTATTAATTATCTACTTGGTATGTAATCCAGTAGATTTGAACGAGGAGAGCCTAGGAATTGTTTCGGCCCTGTAGGATCAATGGTTCAAAAGTTATGGTTACTAATATCGATCATGTATATCCCTTGTGTAGTCAACCGGGTACCCATTTACTGTATTTCTTTCAACAATTTTTTAATGTTCCTCTAAAATATATAGGTTGGGGAAAAAGAAATCCATTATTTTTACGTTTATTTCAAGACGTTTTGTTCTATAATTTGTTGACATTTTAAAGGTAGCTTCATAATGCCTCGCTCATAGAAGCCCTGGTCCCTATTGGAGAAAAACTCGACTAAGCGATTTTCATAATCTTCTGTTGATGCCAATTTTTTATCACTAAGTAAGTTTTGTAAGACTATCACAGACGAGATATGTATAGGAATAGACCTGACACCCAATCACCGATGAGATACTGTTAAAGACTGCCAGCCCCTGTGCTATTCAGCGAGACCCGTAACCGGGCGCAACCGGGCGCGAGGATAACGTGGAAGTTACAGTGATCTGATATACCACATCGCTAAAAGTTTCACCACCGACGAGAAACTCGTCAAGTACACAGACTTAGAATAGGTACAGACGTCTCATCTTACGGGGCCGTCACGCCGTACTTGCTGGATCCAAAGTGGCCCCAATAGCACTTCGGTGTCGCGCCCAATGTTACCGATAGTAACGTATTAGCAAGTACCGAATATTCTGTATACCCAATTTCTACTACGGATACTTGAAGATTACAAATGTATATGGCGCGTGAATTTGAATGTTCAAAATGATGTAGTAGGATAATTATGATAATTATATGAAGTGCTACAGTAATGTAAAGTAATAGATTGATGAGCATTAATACCTTAACGTACATTTATAATATTGTGATCTTGTGATCTCGTTTCTGTTAATTACAAAATTACAATAAAATTATTTAGGATAATTTTATATCAATAGTTTTTCATTTTGCATTCATCTTACGCATCAAATCAACTTTATAATCTTAATGTAATAATGTTTTTCTGAACAAAACTAATAAAATCATTGTTTTGATGAAATGAATTGATAACTCACTAGTTTGAAGGTATATTGTATTCTCATATATTAAACACAATAAAATCGACCACTTTTTGCAGGTGCCATCGTCGATTTGGTTCTAAATGATATATATTGTAGTCCATGTGAAATTAGAGGGGGTTTAGGTCATCATTTAGCCGGTTCCGATTTTTTTAGAAATGACAGCCCTTCAAAATTTGCAATTTTTGCCCGCTTTTTGGCAAAGACTTTTATCTCAGGAACTGTTTGTCCGATTGAGCTACATTTTTTTTGTTTTCTTCAGAAAGGATTGGGCTATTATAAAATGAATTTTGCAATCTCGATAATCAACTTTACAATGTCGAAAAATTTAAACAAACGCGTTTTTTACATTTTTTTCGATGAGGGCAGAATGATTTAAATTTTGGGAAAAAATATATGGTTATATTCCTTGAAGTTTCCCCTTTTCAAAATGAGCCCTTGGAAACGGTGGCGACTTGAAAATTGGCGTCACAATGAGCTGCGAAAGTACGCGTATATGTACCCCCGTTTCAGGTAGAGGCGAGTCAAGCGCACCGCTATTATCCCGAAACGCTCATCGGTTTGAATGGAATAAAATCATAAATCTTGTTGGGTTCTAGAAAACATTTCACAAAGTTTGGACATTACTAAAAACGGATGATCTATTTATTATATAGCGACAAAATGTCATTAGTACAAGAACCCCGCGTAAGCAAAGTAGCTGAGGCTGGGCATTCATTTTGGTTGCCTTTTAAGTTCTTAAGTTTATTTTATCTCCATTCCATCTACGAAACGTATTTTAAAAATTTTAAATTACTAGGCCAACATAAAAAAGTTGTAAAATGCAACTTTTAGTATTTTTTCTACAATTCCGACCAACTGCAATTTCTGAAAAAATATCTCTCTTCACATCATGTAGTAAACTAATTGTTCATGAACAAATTTTATTTGTGACTATCGACGACGTACTCTAATCATTTTTAATATACAAATATCAGAATATTAAGATAATCGTTTAATAAAATTATTTACGAATGAAAATTCTATACTTTAAATTGAGAAGCAATGACTGAATTTCGACAGAGCTCCGGAAAGCAGAAAAGAAACCGCTCGAACACTTTCGATGCGGGCATCGACGATTACTGTACATATGAATATAATGCGGCAACATTGCACTTATAAAACTGACAACGCTGTAAAAGCTAACATCCTCAGACCACGGACCTAAGGACTGAGCGTAAAGTAGACTTCTGGGTGAGAGGAGGCGTCGAGTAGTCGAGTTAGCGGGGAGCTTAGACCACATATACCTATAAACCCGGCGCAGATAATTTTGCCCTCGGTATAGATAAAATCAGTCGTGACGTCACATTCTCGAAAGATGTACAAGCTATGCTCATCGACAGTGTGCTTATCTTAGACCATATATACCTATAGACCCGGCATAGGTATAGTATGTGTATAGGAAAACCTTAGACCATATATACTTATAGACCCGGTGCAGCTAAGTCTGCCATGTTCCAAGATTAAACCAGCTAGCAGACGACTTTGGTGGGCAAAGTGCTATAGTATGTTGAGAAATCACAGTACATACSACGAAGCTAAAGTGGGAGAGGGGAAAGGRGAATCGTCATCGCATCTCATTCTGTATAAATATATTTATGAAAACTGTAACTGTAATWTACATATATACATGTATTTTATTTTATTACTCGTTCATTTTTACTTTACTCTTATTATTTTAAATATGGCTAACTCATTTTGTCGATTATAATTTGGAAAAAGTTAAATTTTAATGTGGAAGTTGATAATATTTAATCTGTATTTATTTCCTCACAACTTACTTTATTTAAAAAAAGAGTAGAGTAAGAACAATTATATGAATTGGTGGCTGGAGCAATGTTGAATGTGAGATGTCCTTAAGATTAGCTTTTATTATTCTCCCATCAAATCCAAATGTGCAAATTTGAAATCTCACATCCAACATTGCTCCATCCACCAATACATATATATTATATTTGATGTAATTGTTACGGATAGAGAAGCGTCCTAGATAACCTTTCATATCGCAGTTGAACCTTTTAACGAGTTATTAGTCTGGCCCTAAGCCCTAAGCATGATTCGACCATGAACAGAGCATTTTTTTCATTTGTAGGGGTATATAAACCTAGATTCTCGTTCTCGGGGGCTAGTACATTCGTAGTCACGAATCGTGTCACGTCGTGCTGTATTCTCGTAGAGTCAATTTCCAGTTAGATCGGGCTAAAGTTCCCCTTCGATACAATGTTAACCGTATAGATTCCGCGTGTTTGGCATAAAATCTCTATTAGGCATTTCTTTTATAACTGACTCGAGACCCCCGCATTCGCGAGTTCGTCAATCTGAGCATATAGTTAGGTAACTATCCAATTCTATTTTAATTCTTATTTCTTACGCGACAATTACAAGTGTACCACAGATTTTTATAATTAGAATATATTTGTGTGTTCTCTGATAATTGGAGCAAAGTTGTTTAACCCATTATTATTGTCCAATATCATAATCTAGTAATTGAACGTTCCCACACGATACAACCTAACCGCTCGAGTTGTATCAATCAAATTATATTAGTTACGAGGCCTACTAATTATCCTAGCGACTCCCTGATTTCGCATCAGGTTCGTTCGCGCTTCACCAATTGTCCAAACAGAGATTTTTCCTACCTAGTGGCTCCCCAATTTCGCATCAGGTTCGTCCGCATCCTAGCAGCTCCCTGATTTCGCATCAGGTTCGTCTGTGCTCTTATCCAACATCCCAGCGGCTCCCCAATTTCGCATTGGGTTCGTCCGCGCTGTTCTACAACCTCCTAGCAGCTCCCCGGTTTCGCACCGGGTTCGTCTGCGCGTCTTTCCTAGTGACTCCCCAATTTCGCATTGGATTCGTTCACGAAGTTTCACCTTCCTAGCAGCTCCCTGATTTCGCATCAGGTTCGTCCTCGCTGTCTACAATCCCAGCGGCTCCCCAATTTCGCATTGGGTTCGTCCGTGCACCTTACTAACAAATTGATACCATATTCCTAGGACAACCCTTCGCCGGCCACTCGTTGCTACTCGCGGCCCTGGCTTGTAACATAATACATATAATATAAAACACAATAACAATAATATTAACAATATTTATTCTTAAAATACTTATTCTTAATTATTGATTACAAAATAAAATAGTTCTTGTTACTTTAAATCTTATCCTAATAAAGCAAAGAAAAGACTGCCTAAAAAAGTTAAAGATCTAACTCTAAATCTTCTGTTTGTTTGTTGTAATGTTTTAATTTGCTTGTCCTTTTTAGCTAAAGTTCTTTTAGTGATACATCCACGCTTCTCCTGCGTAATTCATTCAATAATTCATTTAAATCTTAAACTTTTTGAAGCAGTCTTCTGTTTATTCGTTGTAATGCTTTAATTTGCTTGTTCTTTTTTGCTAAAGTTGTTGCAAAAAATGAAGTACTTTAATTATATTTGTATTTCTTGAATTAATTGAATTAATTGAAAGGTGTTAATTATGTAATTCAGTTACGACGTAGTTGAATTACTATATAATTGAAATTCAATTGCGTAATTGAATTAGTAATATTTTTAAATTAATAGTTTTATTTTTAATAGTTTTATAAATTAGTTAATATTTTCAAAGTAGTCCCCTTCGTTGTCCACTCTTTGTCAATGACAATATCTTAGTAATAATTCTATGTTGCACTCTTTACAGCGAGTCCCATCGTCGAACGATCTGCACGGATGATGGTATGTTTAAAGTAGTAGATTTTTACATTAACACTAGAACTACCGAGCACTAAACGCAATTGGCATACATTGCCTTATAATAGTGATAGAGTTGCATTTATTTACATTTCGTACCAGTTTTCTTTAAATATGTACTTCAATAGAGAAGTTCAAAAACAATTCCTCAGAAAAGCATATTTATAATTTTCACATTTCTAAAAAATCAAATCAGGAGCGAATTATTTTGACCCCCTTTGGTAGATCTAGTGTTAATACTGTGGTTTCAGAAATCGTGCGCCTATTGTAAAGCAACAATATTTCGAATTACGCGACTCTTTCGATATTTTTTTTCAGATAATAACCTACATCGTTACAGCCATTAAAAATGATGTACTGTGTAAAACATACGATAATTGGAAATATGAATAAACATAAATGCAATTTTGTATGTCATAATTCGTCCGAGATCGACGATTCTGAACTAGAATACCCCGTTAATTTAAAAAGTAATTTATAATGTATTTGAAATAATGGATTCATACAAATTTTAAACTACACACATTAAGCTTATAAATAATACTATATATATATAGTAATAATACTATAAATAATACTAATTTGTTAGTATACTTGCGATTGTAATATAGCTTTCTGTAATAACATACAAAAAGTTTCACTAACTTCACGGCATAAGATGTCTGCCGATTTATCTCCTAACGCTGCTTGAGCAGAATTAACTCTACCAAGCTGTAACAACAAACCAGTAGTATCTTCGGCTAATGGTGGAAAAGCTAAACATATTCGAGTTAAAGCTGGTAATACAGGCATAAATAAAATTACACGATCTTTAGCAGATAATACTCCTAAAAGTGTTACCATAGTATTAATTGCTAAACGAGAAACGCTTAAAGCCTTTGGTAGAGCATACTGAATTGCAAGATGCGATGCCAAATCTACAGCAAATATTTGCTTCTCTGATTCTGGTTGAGATAACAATTCAGGGATCCAATCAAGACATATGTGCATAGATGGGATACCAGTAACTGTGATGGGTAACAATTCTCTTGGGTAACCCTATTAAGAGAAAAATGACATTAATATTTAAAATATATATGTATGGTATATGTTTGATTTAAACTTTCTAAACTAATTCTCTGCAGTACTTATACTGTGGATTTTAATTTTATAATCGTTCTATAGAACAATGTATGTATAATAAACATATATATAATAAATGTATATCAATATATATGTAAATATATAAATACATTTGTATATAATAAATATATTTGCATACGCATGTACATAAATAAATGAATTAAAAGCACCGTTCCATCAAATTTAACTGGTATTAGATATCCAATAATAGTTGTAAGAAAAAAAGGGACGGTACATAAATATTAAAATTGGATTATTTGACATCGTTCTGTTTTACATATGCAAAGTTATATGCAAAGTCACATGCAAAAAAATTTTTAATTTAGCGTATTGCAGTTATTAGGACACATGTTAAATGACTTTGTTTTTAATAAAGAGATAAATCTAATTATATACACGTTGTCCTTAAAAGTTTTTATAAATTTTGATATGAAGTACGACATAATTAACAAAATTTTTAATTATGTTTTAATGAGAGTAAGCAGTTATACAATTTCAAAATATAGTGTTGTGTCTGCGTTTAACGATACAATAATTTCTCTCGTAATGTATTCTAGATACAAAAAGTTGTCAAATGGAAATTGAATTATACAAGAGAAGACATTTTTGTTAAACCTTTGCACTCGGACCTATTTTAACTCGAAAATTAAACATTTCTTCCGACCTAGACTATTTCCGTTTTTTATGATTTTTTAAATTTGGTGGATATGAAATTGATATATTACCTTATACACATACAATACTTAAAGGTTTAGATACCAATATATTAAATAATGTAGACAATATTTTAAATGTAATGCAATTTTTAGTGGGGCTTCTCACCTTCACCACTCGAGTGCTAAGGGTTAATTACGATGAATTTTCCTCTATTATCTATTTAAGAGACATATAAGCTCTGCTTCAACATAACATCTTGAACGGACATCACCATGGTATATCTTATCACCACTATATCATGAATTTGCATAGGCATGCACAGTCACAACAAAAATTGCATTATATGACCATTATAATAATATTTGGATTCAGTTAACATACTTGGAAATGAACCAATTTGGCCAATGATGGATCCGCTATAAAAACTTGATGCAAGTACGAACAAATGATACTTCGAATTTCCCTTAAGGACCACATTTGCCCAGGAGTTTCTCTATCTTCCTTTGTTTCTAAACATGCCTCTAATAATATTTGAACGGCAGCACTTTCTTGCCCTGCCACTAAAGCTGTTCTTAAATCTTCTCTTTCAGTGTCACTTGTTAACTGGCCAATTTTTTCAGTCAATGGTTTGTCTTGTATATGCCTAGATAACTGTGATCGAGAAGCAGCTAAAGCAGCTTGCAAGATTCTAAAAAATAAATTTATTGTTAAGTCATTTTTTTTTTGTAACTCTAAGAATACTAAAATTTATAAAAAAAGAAACACTTACCTTATAATAATAGATAAAATTGGGGCACATCTAAATACCCTTGTATCACATCTCAATACTTGTAAGGGATCTAAGACAATATTTTCTTGTGTCAGAAATACGTTTTTTATAATGGAATTCTCTATTAACAGTGCGTTTATAGATAACACCCACAAGCATCTTGGAAGCACGGTATTTAATCTAAGCCACACTTGTTTATATAATTCTGAAAAATAAAATTAACATGAGAATATTGAAATTTAAATGATACTTTATAAAAATTGTTGATATACAATTGTTCAAAACAATCTATATACAGGATATGTCGACTAACACTTTTAAAACGGAGTATACACGAAGGTAGTTACAGCGTAGACTTGGTTTTAGTGAGTTTTGCCCTACTATTTCTGTTCTGCTCAACAAAAAATTACGAAAAAACTCATGAACATTCTATCTAGTAATAGACACAACTGTGATTTTTTCAGAATTTTTGGTTGCAAATTAGATTTTCAAAACAATTCGGAAGCATAAAATAGCCGATTTTTTATTTTATTAATTACAATTGTTCGCGCAAGATCGAAATACTCGCGATTCGCCGATCGCGTTCAGAAGAACACAGGAGGTCGGGATTCGGGATACGAAATTGACGACTTGTTCGACTTTACGTACGTTTAGTAACTCGATTGGAAATGCGTTCGCTTCGGTGGTACATACACCAGGTTCTGACGACGGCGACTCGCGCTGTTGCTAACGAAAACGAGCTAAATAATTCGCGTATTTTGCTGTGTCCTCGATAACAAAACATTCAAACGATAAACCATCGCGACCGGACGAACACCATGTTGTCAAACACCGTGTACCGAAAAGGAGACAGGTGCGCGGGGCAACAATAAACCCCATAAAGAATTTTTAAAACATTAAGGACAACGTTTTCGACAACACCTCACTATTACATTAACATAAATCTGGTTTCTTTTAACCCGGCAGTGTTCACGTGGGGGTGCAGCTGATACCCACCGCTGAGATATGCTATCTATTTCTCATATTTCTTTCGCTACCATTTTGCAACACAATGTAGCTCCTTAAAAGCCGATAATAAGTAAATGGTGAAAAAACATTTTTTCCAAATCACAACATTTCAGTAGATACTCTTTATGTTTTCACTATGAACTCACAAAAATTCATTTTCATCGGTTTGATAGTTTTAGACTTACATATGATTCTATGAAAAAAGGTTGACACGCTTTTTTACACGTTCATAGGTCGCTAAAGACTACAACATATTTAAATTTGAACAAACTTCAAAATTTTCTACAAAAAGTGTCCGTTTTCGCGTGGAATGACCCACAAGCTAATATAATTTACAAGTAAAAGAAAGCTTACCTTGAATATATCTAGGAACTCCTTGATTTAAGATAGGCTTGAAATAATAAATTATGACTTCAGCATGGGGCCAGATATCAATTGGTTTCGTTGACATCAACTGTCTGAGCAATCTGCCTGTTCTTGAAGGGCACGTTTGAATATGTGAAAATGTTTCGATAATCATGATATCAGTAATTTTAACATTTTCATAATTTATAACCGTTGAGTCTATATTAATCATCTCATTATCAAGCCAATCATCTACTAATGAAAGATGAGGAAAATGAGTTGCCAATAGCCTGAGAAGAGGTGAAAAAAGGCCTGCATAATTCATTTGATCTCTTTGAACCAATTGAAGTAGGTATTTTATCGGTAACTCTGATAGAAATTCAGTTGAATATGATTTCACTTTTCTATCCTGTGATATAAATGTATGCATATTAGACAATCTTACGTCTTCATACAATAGTAAGTAGTACAGCAGTAACAACTGCGATGTAAGAGACGGTTTTGAAATATCAACGTCTGCATTATCTATCTCACAGTGAGTAGTAGTGATACCTTTCTTGAAATCAAAATTCGCTCCGAAAACACTGTTCTGAAATACTCTTCTAATTTCGTCTTCGGTGATTGGTTTGTTTGTGTGTTCTGATGTTTTATTGTTCGTTAATACGATAGAATTGACATATACTTCAACTAAAGCAGGAAGAACTGGATGTAGCGGTGGCACGCTATTACAAATTTGTTTATAAATCCAATTTTTTATTGGAACTCTGTGTTTCGCAAATGCTCGCGACTTCAATAATTGATGAATACAATGTACAGGCAAAAATCCAGGTATATTTGCATTTAAATTAGCTGTTACTGGCACTTTTACAGCATGTGCAGTAACAACTTGCTCTGTGAATATCTCTTGCATAAAAATCTGCTTCATTCTAGTCAAATTATTTGGTCTAATTGGTATTTTCATTCCAAGAGTTGCGCATACAAGTTCACAAATAGCTGATAGTTGATTGCTGTGGAAATGTATAGCCATCAAAAGTAACATTTCTCCAAAACTAGCTGTTACACCGCTAGCACTTTCAAAATAAGCTTCTTCGCGAACAAGCCACTGCACCCATTCTATACTACGCTTTTCAAGATTATGATGTCCTATCAACGACGAACATGCGATAAGCATACAAAGACCTAAAGAAACGAATCTTACACCAGCAGGGGAGGGAGGCGGATGAGATGTTAACAATTGAACAATCATTGTTACTTCATCGTCTTGAAATTTAATACCTCCGATACCTCTTAACGCACAATAGAGACGTAGTAATGCGCTAGCTTGAACGACTTGACTTTCTGGTAATTGGCCTGCATTTTGAGTTGTGATCACTTGTAAACGTTTGAGAAGTTCCTCTCTTAATGATTGCAACGCTGTATGAGATTCCCATTTACGTTTCTGTCCATTTCTGATAAACATTGCAATCCACGTTCTCACTTGTTGATCACTGCCAAGCAATAATCCTGATACAAATGCAACTATATCGCTTTCCGATTCATTGCTGTTTATACTTTGATGTTCTAGACTCAATGTAATTGCTAAAGCAGGCATTCTACATAGTTCTACACACTTTGCTCTTATCGCTAAGGCTTGACTAGGATTCATTTGACATAACATAGTCAAAGCCATTGTTCTAATTCGGCTTAACGGTGATTCCTCTTGCCTTTCTCCATTAGCAATTAAATGCGCACATACTTCATTAAAACTATCAGGAATATTTGCAACTATCCAACAAATTATTTCTGGACCATGTTTAACATGTAATAATGTTTCTGTAATATCTAAAATTGATAATAAGGTTGGCAGCTCCGCAAGTGCAATGCAAATTACATAGCTAATCTCTTCCATGTACACTGCATTGTCAAACAAATCGGACTGCTTTATTTGAAATTCTTGATTCTTTTGCAATTCTTGTACTTGAGAGGCTATATATAACAATTCACTTAAAACAAGCCTTATACGCCTTGTCGACTCACTGCGTTCAAACTCCAAAGCAAGACCACTTTGTAGCGATTGGGCAAGTACGCTATCCCTCTGCAAACTACCCAACTTTTGCCTAAAAATAGAATTAATTTAATTTATAGCAAATGTACAATTATAGATATACAGGATGAAGCACCTAAGACTTCCACCGAAAGTATCTCTGTTGTTGGTAGTAATACAAGAAAATGTTTCAGGCAGACTGCTGTAAGCAGAGCTATGCTAATTTAAATACACATTGTAATTTAATTACATTATATTTTATATACACACAGTATTTGAATTACATTGTAATTGCATTACATAATTCGAATCTTTCACTTCATTTAATTGCTAATTACACGAATCATGAGTGTAAACGAAACACAATGTAATTGAAATTAAACGTAATCGAAATAAAATGTAATTAAAATATAATATAGTGTAAATTACTCGATGTGTAGATTACTTGTTCAATGTGAAAAATATCTTTCAATCTTAGTGACAAGATGTTTGAACAAAGAGTGTTCCTTAAAACTAATTTGAAACTTGCTGACAATTGCTTTCAATGAATATGACAGCATAAGTGATTAGTACCACATAAAATATGTTCTTTTTATAAGGGTTTACTATTAAATAGTGTTACTTCCTTTTCTGTAGTAATTTTGTCCTATGTCTTTCTACAATTTATATTCGTTTTCTGAAATGAACGTAATAAACAAGTTTTAGTTTTTGTCACACAATATGAATTTGTGAATAATACCATGTTCATCACTCATACTAATCTTTTTCTTTTTCCACCTCTTATTCTTCTTATATGTATATGTATAATTCATAATTACATTGTACTTTATAACTGAATTTCAATTTTAAAAACGAATTACATTGTAATTTAATTGGATGAGAAACCAGAATTACAAATTACATTGTAATTTAATTGAATGAAGCGACTGAATTTTCTAATTACGAAATAATTGAGAATACAATGTAATTGAATTACTTCGTAATTATAATTCGTAAAATAATTCAATTGTAATTCAACACAACTCTGGCTATAAGCATGAACATGGTCTTCGTACGTTATACTTTCTAAAGAATAATTCCTTCGAAGGTCATTTGAATGTCAACATATTACATATGGTTGAATTTGGCTTTTCATTAGCTATAATTTTACACTAATCAAAATACGTCGTTTCATTTAAACAAAATGACGATGGCCTTGAAATATCAGAAAATATAACCTAGAGAAAAAAAACTTCTCCGTCACAATAATTGCCCCACTGAACCAAACATTTTCTGCTGGAAATATTTTCTTGTAATGCTAAAAACAACGGAGATATTTTCGGTGTAAGTCTTAGATACCTTATCCTGTGTTTACTAATAGTAAAACTAACCTCAACTGCTGCTCTTTACGGACATCAGTTTCTAATGCATGAAAGTCTATCGAAAGCAGTGCAATTATCGAATTCACTGATTCAATACCAGACAAAATTGTTAAAACTTGTTTTCTTTCTTCCACACAATCCTTTGTTATGTCTAAAGGAGAAATTAAACTCATACGAACCAAACATGGTAAAATTGGTCGTATTTCTTTATGAGAACACATTGATAATTCATATATATCCACATTTTGTATTGCAGTAAAAATTCGTGGTGTTACAGATGTGCTTGCTTGCATGATTATCAATCGTTTTTCACTACTGTTTCGAATCACATACACCCGGCTAACAGTAAAATATTACTTTGTACAAAATCTGACACATTTTCAACCTAGCACGAGTACATTTCTGTTATTGGGAGCTGAGCAGAGCAGTAGGAGTAGGGAGTAGGTAGGAGTTGGTAGAAGGGTAGGAGTCAAGCCGGGTCTACAACAGAGTTGCGATATTGTGCTTTGTGCTATGTTTGGGATTATAATTAACATTTTTTTCAAAGAAAATTATGTTCAAATACACAATTCTTTATTAATTATGTATTAGCAACATATAAATATTATAACTATAGTATTTAAGTAGAAGTACATTTTGTTACATTATATCTTTCAATTATTATCAAATAGAAGTGGTCAAAAGAAGATTCATTTTGTATCTGCAACTACATTCAAAAATTTTGATTTCATATTTCCCGCCCCGCAATACACAGCAAGATGGCTGCACTCGGTTTACACTAGATCCGTGGTTTACACTTAGGTCCATAGTCCATGGTTTACACTCGGATCTCGGATCACTGAATCAGTGATGATCAGTGACTCGGATACGCAAGTATGAGATGAGGAAATTAGATATACAATATACAGCATAAAAATACAAGTAGTACAACTGAGTGCAACATAGTTTATAATAAGAAATATATAAATATTGTTAATTGTAGATAATATTTATTTTCCTTCTTTTTATAAAACGTTGTTCAATTATCGATATAACATCGAAAGTAATTTCTTTCTGTGAGTTAATGTACTATGAACCGTTTGGATGATCCTCCGGGTCTCATGAAAGGCAGGAAAACATCTTTCATTGGAATGAACGGTAAATACCATAAAATATATATTTTTTACGCCAACCTATCGTTTTCATTGCTAACGAAACAAATTTTTATTATTTCTATATTCTTATCCTTTCTTTAATTAAACTATTTTATGTATTTGTGCTTCAAAATTTCTTTTTGTGTGTATTCTTCTTAGGTATTGTCAGGTATTGTGTACATATATTTATTACATCTTTAATATACGTGAAAGTAACGTGAAAGTCAAAAAATCAAATTACTGACGCTTGTAATGTATTTTGGAGTTTGTTGAAAAGAAAAATATTTGCCTTAATATATGTATGTCTCATAGTCATTGAACTTTCACACACAATCTACATAAATTATTAATTAATTAAATGTCTTGAGGATAAAGTGAAGTGGTGTAATGGATCTCACACGATGCCCTAAAAATTATTGTTTTTATGTAATTTTTTAAAGAGAAATCAAGGTAATCTTTTTAAATGGAACTATCCTTTTTAAAGCACCCACAATTATAGTTGCTTTCATTAGGAATTCAGTGACTATAATTACTCAAGATTATTCAAGTTCAGAGACAGAAGAAATGTATAAGATTTAAAATATGAAAGTTGAATATGATTATTATGAGTTACATTTCTAGTAAACGTACTATACTAAGGTCCTCCGTATCCTGTTATTGTACATTTTCAAACATTTACTAGTCAATTACATTGCCATTTACTACCAGTATGATTCCAAATGTGATTCCGCTGTCTTGTTCATTAATTGAAAGGAATAATATGGTAATGGTTTATTGTGAATGTAGACAAAATGTAGTATAGGTCCGACAGCTTTATGAAAATCATCAACACAGGTTTCACCGTCAATATTTCATCGACTCCAGATTTGACCAATAATAACTTTGACCGACTACGTCTTTAAAGGGGATAGACTCGTTTCCAGGATTGCAAGGGTGCGAGATGCGCTTTCTGATTTCTCGATAATGCAAAGATGGGCTTTTTCAGTAGTCAAAAGCGCTCGATAAAAGATCAATCTAAGCCACGATTGCCCTCGAAAATTCTATTTTTACATTTACGAGGCATAATTTGCATTATTCGGCAGCATAATTTTCATTATTTGGAAGCATACAGCTGTGCATGTAGCTATTTTTATACTGCTGCAACAGCTATATGCTGTATAGTCATGTTTATGCCCCTCCTATGTCCTGTTTAAGTGAGAACAGCAGGATTTCTCGGAAGGCGTTGTCGTTATGAAAAAAGTGTTTGTACAAAAGTTGTTTGGTGTAGTATCAATTGTTTTCTTGTGGATGGAGTAGTGGAGGAGATCTGAAGATCAATCTACTTTTCTTAAATGGAATACTATATTTTTTCTTGAGAAAATAACAGTAGGTAGCCAAACGGCTCTCACACATTCTCCTCCTTTTCCCCTTCCACTATTCCATTCCAGCACCATGCGCACACTCCAACGTCCTCTACTAACAAGTCCGTAGACCACAGTGCCCGTGTCGTAGACTGGCCTGGTCATCAGAGAGGGGGAACATCATCTCACCCTGTATGTATATGTATGCATATTCTAAATTATGTCCAGCCATTGGAATTAGTAGTTATATTGTGGTTGTATTAATATTATATTAAATAGTTGAAAAAGAATGTATAGCACAAATCGCTGCAGGTCATTTTTCTACAAATATAATTTTATTTAATAACGTAGTTACACTTGAAAGAATACTTATATGTATAAAAAGTTTTGTATTTTATCGAAAATAAGCGATTTGTTGCTACCAATACTATGATATCTCATAATTAATAGTAGTACATAATAGCTTTTTCAAGTAAATGCTTGTGCATTATAATATTATTATTGGTTTTAAGGGGAAGTTGAAATCAACTGAAATTCAGTTTACTCTTTCAAAATGTCGTTATTTCTGGCGACAGAAAGAAACGTTTTTCCGTGAGAAGGATCTGCAGTGAACTAAGTAAAAACTGACCAGCACAGTAATTACCTGGACACTCGAAAAAAAGCTGGGCCCTTACATACCTACGGATCGTTTTTTAATTTTATTTTGGTGCATCGGGGGTTTTTCGAGGCAAAACCCTTCTGCGACACATCTGGCAGCCCTTATACTATCCTCTTTTATTTCAAGGACATTTTAGAAAGTCGAGGGAATTTTGAAATTATCTGTATATCCAACAATTATAATAATATTAAAATGTATTATAAATATTACACACTAATGGAGAAATTTTGAAGCATACATGTTGCGTTAACGCTATAATGTAAACAAAAATTTAATTTGATTTATAGGTGGTCCAGAAACAGAGGAACAGCAGCGCTTACGGTTTCAGGTTGAACTTGAATTTGTTCAATGCCTTGCTAATCCAAACTACTTAAACTGTATGTTTATTTTACCTCATTTGATTAATTTGTAATGTCTCTCAAATATATTAACTAATTGTTTGTTATAGTTCTAGCTCAACGTGGATACTTTAAGGATTCGACATTTATTAACTATCTGAAATACCTGTTATATTGGAAAGAACCAGAATATGCCAAATACTTGAAATATCCTATGTGCTTGTACTTCTTGGACTTATTACAATACGAACACTTTAGAAGAGAAGTAGTAAACTCACAATGTACCAAATTTATAGATGACCAACAGATTTTATTGTGGCAGCATTATACTAGACGTAGGACAAGATTACTGCAAGCAGCTGCAGAGCAAACACAACATGTCAATCCTCAAAATAATGGTATTGTGCAACCTAAAGTTCCTTGAGCAATACATATGACCAAAGAATATAGACAATTAAGTGGGTCTATAAAAGCTACAACATAAAAATGTTGCTATATAAGAGTATTTCTATAGTTCCTTACGAGAATTGTTTTATTAGTTATATTTCTTGGCTGTGGTAAACTGCAATCAAATTAAATACATGTCTATGTTCATTATGTACGTGTAATTATGTCTGCCTTTCTTCCTTCCTTCCTTTTTATATCTAACTTACAAGAACATCGTATAATACTGTTACTAGTGAATACTGCATATTCATTACAAAAAGAAATAATATAAGCAAACGAACAATCAACAGAGTGTATACATGAAATGATATTCACATAAATACCAGATTTGAAAAGGTGTATTTAGTCTGCATTACTAGATACAAATTTAAATGAAAGCACTCCAATTGTAGAATCTGATTTTGGAGGAGTGATGCTGGAACCTGATTAGCGGTTCATAAATGTTTATGTTGTAAACTTTAGCTATTAGGGAATACAGGTGTGAATAATTGGAGTGCAGATGCGAAACAAGACAAAATATATTTAAAAAAAACAAGATGTACAAAATTGGAATTAAATTTGAAGGACAACTACCTTCATGTGGTAATTCAAAATTGCTTTAAAAAAAATCAGAAGTGAGCAAAGAGTTATAGGCCAGTTTGTATTTTTTGTATTCGAAACAATTTCCTTCAAAGATACATATTTTTTATGTTACCACATTGAACGGTAAAGCAGAATGACAAGGCTGAGTTCTGGGGCCACTTTTTTTCTCGTAGAGCCCAATCCATGGTTAGAGTTATTTAACTTTCCAAATCTCTTCCCGATCTTTGACTCCAGGCATTTTGATTTAACAACATTTACATTATTCGCTCTACTTTATTACCATTACTTTATTATCAATCTGTTTATAAAATTAATATCAATTATTTATTATCAATAATCGTATTAATAAAAACAAAATAATTATGCTAATCTAAAATTTACATTTTCAATTAAGTACTTCTATTTTTAATTCTATTGCTCAGTATTTTTATTATCTGTAAAATTAACTAGTATACCATTTCCGGCATCTACCCAATCTTCCGAAAAGAGTTTTGTTCGAAGTATTTCTCTTTCCGATAAATCTTCTTTTTTTGGCACATCTTCATTATTTATAATCTCGTTATTCTCCTTTTCTTTCCTCTTTGCCGTTAACAATTTTGAATCTTCCACAGTATCGGGTAAAACAGTGTCCAGAGTTTCTGGTAGAATTAGAGCCAGGCCTCCAGATACTAAACAGAGCATTCCAATGACAATTAATGGAATGGTTACAGAAAAGTATTCGCCCTGAAACAAACATCGTAACCAAAATTTAATCCACATCAATTATAAATATTAAAACATAGGGGAAAGGATGGTTACTTCTGACAGTTATATGAAACACAAAAAAATATACTATAAAGTCTCAATCTAAGCCGATTCTCGGTTCTGTGCTGTGACATAAATCGGGACCGGATACATACTACATATTTTTTTGTGGCCGCGTCCACCGCGCCGAACGTAGAAAAGGACGGCGAAGCTCGAGAGGCCTCGGTCGCCGAAAAGTGTAAACGTAACTAATACTAATCCAATAACAAAACTTCTTTATTTTTCATAATTTTTTTATGGGACTTTGACCAACATATTCGTGGCATTTTTCTAATGAAAATTATACCAAACATAATATAATTCCAGTGATATTTACTTGCGTATTGAATAGTTTTGGACGCAAAGAAGGACAGCGTATGGGAAAGAAACAGACGTAGAGAGTCGCGATGTGCCGGCACAGTTCAAAGAATTTCCCATAAACTGTTCTTCCTGTAACAATAGCTCCGAGTGCGAAGGGATAATTTTGCATATTACACGATATGAATTTTGTAAATTACAGATATGCAAGTCTTACCGATAATAATACGTGTGGTGTGCACAAACTGCCGATTTTTGCGACAACAGTGCACAAACCTAAGAAAGTCCCTCGTACCACAGTCGGATAGATTTCAATTGTATATAAATATGTTATACAAATCGTACTTGTGACTGCTACTCTACCAAGTAAGAGTACAATGGTCTTCGTGAGGTCTGAAAGTAAAGATATAGAATATAACGTAACTTTGAAATAAAAAAAAATAGACAAATAGAGCGACTCTTACTAATATTCGGACACTCTTAAAAAGACGATAACTTTTTTAACATTGGACCATACGATTTGAACTTTTTTGAGAAGTTAGGACAACTGGTTTGCTACACAAAAGTGGGGGCCGAGTCGGCTGAGCCGGCGGAGGGGAAAAATACCACGCCCCACCAGTGTCGCCAGATGAGGGGAGTCACGGTGAGATCATCTACACCTTCTCTGATGACGAGAGTACAGTAATATGTGATACGTTGCGACCGCGCACGCGCCCGCACATATTACTCTACTCTGGTCATCAGAGAGGGGGTATTTTTTCCCCTCGAGTGCAGGTTTGGACACTTTCTGACGACACTGCGTCCAGTGTCGCCAGGTCGAGAAAATCGAGGGGAATACAAGTATGTATCCCCTCTTTGATGACCAGACCAGTCTACGGCACGGGCAGCGTGGTCTACGGTCTTAGTGGGGGACGTTGGAGTGTGCGCATGGTGCTGCAATGGGATAGTGGAAGGGGAAACCCCCTCTCTGATGGCCAGACCACTCTACGGCACTGGCGTCGAGGTCTACAGTCTTAGTGGGGGACAGTGGGGGACGTTCGAGTGTGCGCATGGTGCTGCAATGGGATAGTGGAAGGGGAAAAGGAGGAGAGGAAAGAGATGTCCATTTGGGCATCTTCTGGCGACACTGATCCGAGCTCAATCTGGCGACACTGCCTGGCGACACTGCCCACGATTCATGATTCTGGCATCACTGTTACGAACATTATCCTGTCCGAAGGACGCTCGAAACTGCTCCAGTCCTGCTATTCGGCCCAACTTTTCTCGCGCGATGGCGGCGATTTCAGCCTCAGTAACGTAAGCTTCTCGATAAGATGGGGTACCTTGACCGCCCCGCAGAATTTTAAGAAATTAGATGATTTGATTATGAAAAACGAATGTATGACAAATATACTTCTGTATATTTTGTAACTCGTAGTACATTCCTGCCAATATAAATGCCTCAGGGCTTTGCTACCTCATCATCTTAATATAGATATGTTACTGTTTTCTACTATGCTGTTTACTAAATGATGCTCGTTACGTTGATTACCTACCGGCTTCAATTGCAGGCTTCGTCAGAATGATTATTGCTGCTAGTAAGATGCAAATAACACCGTTGAGAGACTGATACGCCGACATGGGCAATCGTCTACCGTATCTGGATAATATAAAATAGGTGAACACATAAGTAGCAATTTCTAATGCACTGCCAAGTGCAAACGTGATGTGCCGGTTGACAGGAAAATTTGGTACCAGTGTCATGAACACGCAACACGCCATGGATGATGTCAACCTTTAAGAAATAGAAAAATAGTAATAGAAATTAATTATGTGACATTATGAAACTAATTTTAAGTTTTAAAAAAATAAGTTCCACAAGTTCAAAAAAATATACACATTTTATAACAAAGAAAATTGTTGTTAAAGTTGTTTTTTACATCAACATCTTCCACTCATCCAAAAGAGAAAAAGTTTGAAAGAAGTCACAAGTCGCAAACAAATAGTTATTGAAATATAAGCTACCGCCTTAAGACGATTTTCTCGACAACAAATTATATTGGACATTGTTACTTCTTTTTTCTAAATCTGTAGAATCACCCCCTTTCCGTTTACATTGTCAGTTATCTATCACCCCGTATATTTTGAATTCAATTTCAAATTAACAAACTTGTAATCTAGAACATATTTAATGAAACGTTCGAAGTAGAAATAGATTTGATTTTATATAAAAAATGAATGTTGGAACTTACCACTGACAAAACAACACTATGCTACATCTCCTCAACATCGTGGACTTGAACACATCTTTGAGTACCTGTGCCGTTTGTGCTTTTTGAGGTTTTTCTTTCACCTTTTTTTCTACCGTCTCTTCGTCTTTATACAAGATCTCCTTGTTTGCGGCAGTCCTCAACTCGACGATATCATATGCATTTTTCATGGAAAGTCGTTGAACACCGGCCGCGGCCGGTTGGGATATGGATTTCGACTTGCGATGGCTTTTCAAACTTGTAGGAATGTTCTTTTTGTTCGTTTCGCTAGATTCAGGAAAGTCTGATACCGATTCCATTTTGGGAATTTTAACATCCAAGTTTTCTGAAATAGCTCCCAAACTTGTTTCTGAAACACATGTAACGTATATTACCTACTTACTTTATATCTACATACAGAGTGTTTATTTTATCTTGAACACACCTACATTATTTCCGCGACTATTAAAAGTAAGAGAAAATAACTAACTAGGATGTACATGGTTTTAAGACGCGCATCAGATGGTAATAAAAAAAAAATGCTTCGAAGGTAATTTTAACAGTTTTTTCAAGGTCACTGTATTTTTTTGCGTATTAACATGTATTTTTCATAATGCAATGTTGTAATCGGCGTCGAGATGAGTTCAACGACCTAAACACCATGACCTTGAAGTGACCTTGAAGGCGAAAAAATCAGTTTCAGTTTGAAGAATACAAAAGTACTAAAACGAAAAGGGTAATATCACCTTATTTTTTTAGTTGCTCCAAATGCTGGCCGTCCGCAGCGAGACACGTCTGTACACGAGAAGTCTAAAAAAAAACTTAAAAACCTACTGTTTATAACAAAAGTACCACGACGCCACGAGAAGTGAATTACTGAATGGCATTTCTTATGGCATTTCCACAATTCATGGTGCAACATGCATTCCGTATTCGTTCTTTCATATCTTCCGGCGTCGTGGGACTTTTGTTGTAAACAGTAGGTTTTAAACTTTTTTTTAGACTTCTCGTGTACAGACGTGTCTTGCTGCGGACGGTCAGCATTTTTAGTAACTAAAAAAATAAGGTGGTATTACCCTTTTCGTTTTATTACTTTTGTATTCTTTAAACTAAAACTGATTTTTTCACCTTCGAGGTCACTTCAAGGTCATGGTGTGTAGATCGTTGAACTCATCTTGACGCCGACTACAACACTGCATTATGAAAAATACATGTTAATATGCAAAAAAATACAGTGACCTTGAAAAAGCTGATGAAATGGCCTTCAAAGCATTTTTTTTTAACCATCTGATGCGCGTCTTAAAACCATGACATCTTATTTAGTTATTTTTTTCTTACTTTTAATAGTAGCGGAAATAATTTAGGTGTTCAAAGATAAAATAAACACCCTGTATACCGGGTGTTTCATAATTCATGGTACAAATTAAGTTATAAATGTGAAAAGAATAGCTTATTCTGTGAACTTTACAAGTCTGCAACATTTAAAACTATAAATTATTAGAAGAAAATAGTTTTTATACTTAGTGAGTGTAAAAAGTATTCGTACACCCTTTAAAATAGAATGATTTCTTTATAATTGTACCCAACGTACATAAAACTTTTTTATTTGGGCCGTTAATGAAGATTTAAAATATATGTTTTGTAGATCTATGTTAGTTATACACATACTGAAAATTTCATTGAAATCGGTTGACACAGGGAAAATCGATACGCATCGAAAGATGTGTACGATTTTGTGGTTTTTAAGCAGAAACTGAGCAAAAGTCGTATGAAACCACGACTTTCACAATATTTAACTGCTTGTAGCTCGTGTGTATGTAATCGATTTTGATGAAATTTTCAGCACGTGTATAACTAGTATAGATCCACAAGACATATATTTAAAATTTTTTTAAGGGCCCATATAAAAGAGTTTTAAAAAATGCCTTTTTTATTTTTGCATGTAACCTTGGAAATTATAATTTTTAGAAAATCGTTTTTGCATATCATTTCGTAAACCAATGCTTCTAATCAATTATAAAAAAACAGGTCGTTTGGTACAATTATAAAAAAGTTATTCTTTTTTACTTTTTACGAATACTTTTTATACTCACTGAATATGTAAACAATTTTGTTTTTAATAAAAAAGTGTGGATGAAAATTAATTTAAAAATATTGTTTAACAAATGCAAAAAATATTGCATTTAGTTGCCTATAGTTAAAAATGACTATTTTGAAAATATTATTAGTGAAAATTTAATTGCAATGTCACTGAATTTCTCGGTCCGGACCACTGTCGATGGGACATTTTCGCAAAGGAAAAAGCTTCTTAGAAAAACACCAGGAATCACCCTTACAAGGCATTCGAACATTTTTGAGACACCCTGTATAATTAAAAGCTAGTCAATACTTTTGTTCGTTTCTGTATTCTATTTTTTCCGATTTTTCTATATTCTTTTTACATACAATTAGTTGCACAATTTTAGCATCATTAATTCTAATATCGGAAATGATCATTTAGGACAACTCATTTGTTAGAACTTATTATTGAATCAAATGTAGTAAAGGTCATAACTTGCCGTTATATGTAAAAAATACTTATTTGAATTTTATTCTAAAGATTTTATTATCTGTTCCATACTTCGAATTGTTTGTTGCATATTTTCCACGTTATTAGTTAGCAAATTAGTGGCTTCCTCTTTCGTTTCAGTATCCGTTTTTAATTTTGCTACGTCCGAGGATGATACCCGGGACTTTCGTTCCGGTTTCAGCGGTGCCGTATTTTCATTCTCAACTTCATCTGTTTTAACATTTTCTTTGTGAGACCTTACACAGCACACATTGTACTTCACGATACGTTCCAATGCCATATCTGCTTCTGTGGTTTTGCCCTTCGCGAGTAGCCATCTTGGTGACTCCGGTACGATCCTAAAAAATAACAACATTGTATAAACATTTGACTATCCACGACAACAGGAATTATCTGTTGATCGACACATTACCGATAAGATGAATTCTGTTTTTATTTATTTTATTTCGAAGTAGTTCTTTGCAATTCTTACAACTTTAAAATACATTATCGGCCAAAATAAATTCAGAGAAACAGGGGGGAGATTGTAGTATTTATAACATAACAATATTTATAAAATATTCTCTTTAAATTATTTCTCTTCAAATATCTCCGAAATTAGTGAGCGGATAAAAAATAGTCTTTTTACGTACAATATGATCCAAAATAATAAAAAATATAGGTTTCCATTTCAAAAAACAAAGTTGACCTTCAAATGACCTTGAATACGCCATCCAAATAAAAAATTGATACTGCCCCCCTCTTTCCCCCTCGAAATCCTTGGAAACGTGTTTTACACTTTTTAAATATCTTTCATACTTTTCGAGATATTCGGCTGAAAAGTTTCCAAATGAACATATATATATATTTTTTAAATTTTCATTATTGGCCCAAACAAAAAAGTTATAACGCCTTTTTTATTTTTTCATGTAACCTTGTAAATTATAATTTTTGGAAAATCTTTTTTGCATATCATTTCATAAACCAATGCTTCTAATTGATAATAAAAAATGAGGTCGTTTGGTACAATTATAAAAAAGTTATTCTGATTCAAAGGGCGTTCCAATACTTTCGTGGCTCCCCCTGTAGTACGCTACACTAGGAGAAAAACAAAATGTAAATTACGCTAATTACCAAATATAGAGTACAGTAACTGCAGTAGGAACTGATACTGCTAGCTGCAGAATTCTCCAATCTGGTATGACATAACTTAGCGTGGCTAAAAGCAGTAGGCCGATGGCCCACGCAATTTGCATAACTAATGCAATGAATGTCCGAGCTTTCGCAGGAAACAATTCCAAAGAAAGAATATATGTAGAATTTTGCAAACCCTGGGCAAAAACTCCTTGTAGTCCCCGAAAAGCCAAGAACGTGGGATAATTCTAAAACAAATGTATGTTATTTGTCGCGTTAACAAGAATCTTCAATTATTTTAACTAAAATTTAGGTTATCTATTAAAAATCTTAAGATGTGTTACTGATTATTTGAAAGAATATTGTTCAATTGTTTATCGAGAAATTGTCTTTGAAAGAACATTCAACATAAATGTCAACAAAATATTGTCTATATATATTTGTAAATAATATCAATAATATCTGTATAAATGTATATGTGTAAATAATATCATATAAATTCAATTGAAAATTGAAGATGCCAATATATGATTTCTCCTCTATTCAAATCATTAAGGGAACAAATAACATTCAATTTAGTTTCTATTTCTTGCAATCGATGCAGACAATTTTTATTTTGCATAAAGATCCGCAGTCTACGTATTAGATTCCATTATCTCTCTTTTGCTAATTCAACGATTTATCGTATTTCAAATATACAGTAAATCCTCTATAATCGCAAAAGCTCTGTAGAGAAGGACAGCGCGTGTAAAGAGAGACCGCACGCGGCCGAAGCGACTGCGACTCTCCGTGTCTCTTTCTTACCCATACGCCGTCCTTCTTTGCGCCCGAAACTTTCATCGTCAATTAAACCAGTAAATACAGTTGAAATTATATCGTGTTTAGTCTTATTTTAATCAGAAAAATGCCATAAATATATTGGTGAAAGTTTCATAAAAAAATAAGTAATAATAAAAAAATTTTATATTGGTATTACATTGTGAGGAGAGAGAGAGAGAGAGAGAGAGAGAGAGAGAGAGAGAGAGAGAGACGCACGGGCCTTTGAACTATGCCGGCAACTGCGACTCGACGGGTCGCATTATGTAGTAGTAGTTCACACCGATATACTCGAGCCAAGATCAGATTACTACAGTGGGGGGGATATTTTTTTTGCGTTTATCGTGTACGGCCTTTTTGCGATTATAGAGGATTTACTGTACTTCGACAAGAATTTGGTTTGCTCTTGGTGTATTCTTAATTAAAACATAATAAAACTATTATACCTGCACGACGTATAATGCAACAGCCATAGTCCCTTGAGTGTAAAGACAAATAGCTTGTACGGGAAGTCTTCCGATACGATCACTCAATATACCTGCGATCCAGGCACCTATTAAAACCCCTACGTAATAAACTGTAGGTCCAAGGAAGGTCAGATATCTCTTCTCACAAATCAAATTCCATTCTGTCACTACACTGTTTTCTCCAAACTCTGTAGCGAATTCGTAATCACCGAAACATAGATCTGTATAGTTGGAAGCATTTTTGTGACCGGAAGTCTCGTTGTTTGCAACGATCATGTTGCGCGAATCCTGGCATCCGTACGTTCGTTTCGTATCATTTCTTACCTGCAATAGGAAAATTAATTTTTATTCTTTAACCCCTTGTCGTATTTTAACGAGTAAGAGATGTCATGAAGATTTCAACATAGTCTAACAAATATGAATGTTATGTGTTTCTTTTTAGATGAAATAAAATTTGGTTCGAAAGAAAGCATTAAAATAAGTGTAGCCATACAAAAAATATATATTTTCTTTTCCCTTCTACGACATTTTTGGAGATAAGGACGTTTTAATCACTGTAACTGTAAAGAAAATGGTACGGCAAGGGGTTAAATAATTTTAACTAATTTATTTCAGTAATGATCAAAATAAAAAGTTTGTAGAAATTTCGTTTTTCACGCTAAGCACTCAGAGTCATCACTAAAAATTGCTGTGCAGTATTCAAAATATTATTTGTATTATTTTAAATATGTAGGTATTAACAATATGAAACACAGTAATTTTATATTCACACAAAGAAAAAAATTAATATAGATTAGAGATATTCTAGCTAGGAAGAAATGTTTAATTTTCGAGTTCAAATAGCTCCGAGTACAAAGGGTTAAACACGACTTGAAACATTTTATTGAATTTATTTTTAAAAATAAATAAATAACTCTTGTTCTAAGAATTTTCTGTTGTGTTGTGTTGTTATGACAGCAAAAGTACAGATTAAATAATAATCAAACATGTAACCGTTCCATAATTAATAATTATTACAGCAATCACGAACCTTGATTAAAAAAACTTCTGATTATAGTTTTTATTCATTAATAGATGTGGATCTTTATGCATTTATAAAGAAATTGGTTGGTTGGAATATAAAACAGTAAAAGATTTAAAAAATCAAGAATGTTGTATTGTTGCTTTTAATATAACATTTTTGTTAAGGGATGAAATCAATTTTTACGTTATTTCTGCTTCCCATCAATGCAAAACATTATTATTTTCCATAAAGATCTGCAGTCTATTATAGTGACCAGTAGCCACTCTATTAATAAAATTAGATTTTGTATTAATCGTAATTTTCAATTGTTAATCGGATTACATTCTGCCCAACTCTGCTTTATCCTAAACAGTCAAAATGTACAGCATAAAAATCTTACCTGACAATAAAATTTCGGTGTATAATTATGAAAGACCGGTAACGCATGGCTCATAGCGACAATAACATAGTTAATAGACAAGAGTATCACGATGACCACTTGGAAACAACCAACTTTGACCTCTTCCGCGTTCATCTTTCACAATAACAATATTAGATACACTTACAACTATCCCGACAAATTAGCGTTACGAAACAAGTAACTAGCTCACAATTGTCAATCGAAAATCCACTCGAGGAGAAGGGGAAGAGAAACATTAGAATTTTCGAATCACTCACACGAATCCATTTACGTGTATTCAGTATATCAAGTCGCACTGTTCAAAATATATTGGCAATCACAGGAAAAAAAACCAAAACAAAACAGAGAAACAGTTTAATTCGACAACGTTGTTTACTGTTAAGGTACGTGTGTTTGATGCATTTCACCTGGAGGCGTTAGGATCTAACGCATATTCACCGGCGCAAGTAAAAGTTGTCACAAAGCGCGGATAAAGTGTCATCGGTGAGGGTGAGGCGCATACTAACAGAGAGGAAAAGTCTGTCGAAGGATAGCTACGGAAGGAGGAACCGATTCCTGGCGGCGCTGGAACCAACAAGGACGGCTGCTGCGCTGGTGCTATTGTTTTGCGGTTAGCGACACGTATCCCATTAACGCATCCACGTCACGAGAGGACGGTCTTCTGTCAATAATAATCGATATTTAAATTGATCTAACATAAATCCCTTATGTCTCTTTCAAGTTCATAAAAGGAAATTTAATCATCAGATTTTCTATACAATTATAAAAATGTTATACTGTTTGAAAGTGCGTTCAAATACTTTCGTGGTTCACTGTATAAATTGAACACACGACAGTCGCGTTGGTTGACGTTGAAATAAACTTCATTTAAAAGTGAAATTGTACAATAAATATAAAACTATAAAAGTAACAGGCACGTGGTTGCCTTAGAAAAACGACAATAATTAATTTATTTAGACTTTGCGAAATGAAATGACAGAGCCTGACTAAGGGTATGAAATCGCGACGTACATTTATTTCGTTCTCTACCCATATTCGTTGCAACAGAAAGTTCTATTGACCGTCGAGGTATTAATGGTCTCGCTTTACTGGATCGCTTGTTGCAATGAAAATCTTTATTTAAAAAAGTAAGGTCCGCGTCTCACAATTATAATTGCACTTTATATAGATGTAATTTATAAACAAGTTATAAAAACTAGCAAAACCATTAACGGATAAGTCAGCAAAAATGTTAATAAATGATTCGTGAATTTACGCACACATTCGTAAACCATCATAGTAAACATTTGTAAAATTCGTATAAATTATATACGCGCTCTGAAAATTTCATTGAAATTGGTTAATTGGTTTACGAGCTATAAAAAATCAAAAGTGGTAAAAATTGCAATTTTTCAAGAGTTTCGGCCTTTTTACCACTTTTGATCGTTTATAGCTCGTAAACCAATTAACCAATTTCAATGAAATTTTCAGAGCGTATATAATTTATACAAGTTGACCAAACACATCTTTTAAATTTTCGTTATTGGCCCAGCTAAAAAGTAGTAAAAATCAATTTTTACTATATTTTTTTTCGCAATTCCGAATCAATGCATTTTTTCAAAATATTTTTTAGTCGTCATTTACTAAACTAATTCTTCTAGCCTTACAGAGAAATTGAAGTCTTTTGGTCCGTTCATAAATAAGTTATTCTGATTTAAAGTGCGTTGAATCTGTTATGCTCGTTAGTGTAAATACCTATATAATAATATATAATAAATATTGATCATAGCAGCATTTAACACCTTCCGAAAAACTTAGTTATGCATTGTGTGAGTAGATCGTTCATTCAGTACAAAAGTGACATAAGTCAAAAAAAGAAAACTTTACAAAAGGGCCATTTTAAAATTATTTAAAATTGCCAATCTTTTATGTATTCATTTTTTCTTCATCTTCAAGCCTCACGGAGCTATTTAAGTGTTCTGTTTCTCGTGAATCACCCGGTATAAAAATATGCAGAACGAATAAAAAGACATTGGCCGTTATCGGCAATTGAAAGAAAATGAAAATTCGCCAGAAGCGTTTTTGTACCGGCTTGTCGAATGATCAGACGTAACAAAAGGCGATGCTAATAACATGACGTCGCGTTGTGCCGACTTGTCGTGTAATCGAAGGACAGGGATTCATCAAGCACGAGGGTTTCCTTTGGAATCGGCGATCAAGCAAACGCGAGGTAGTTCTAATAAAAGGCAGGATGCGCCGGGGACCGGACGTGACGTTTGCCGCATATAGAAACAGTTCCAGAAACGAAGGAAACACCGTCGTTGGACTACAATGATCGGTGGTGCCCCTCCACAACCCATCAGGATTATCGTGACCTAAGTATGGTGTTGGTGTGGCGTAAAAACGTCATCAACGATAGCCTTTACGTCTTGACAACAGTTTTTATAAGACATTTCTAACGCCATGATAATTTTTCGTTCTCGCAATTCGTATCGCGAAACCGTATCTCGTTCATTCTTAAGAAAAGTAACACAACTGAAAATATATTCCTTCTCAACAAGTATAACAATAAGTAGACTGCGGATATTTATGCATTTATAGCAAAATTGAGTAGATGAAATTCAAAATTTTTGGAAATTTGAAAATATCGAAGAGGCGAATATACATATGTATGATTTCTCCTCTATTAAAATCATTAAGAAAAGAAATAACATTCAATTTGGTTTCTGTTTCTTGCAATCGATGCAGATAATTTTTATTTTGCATAAAGATCCGCAGTCTAATAATAATAAGTATATATAAGTTATCTTACATTTTTCTAAGTTGGTTATATACAATAAAAAGATTGGCAATTGTAAATAATTTTAAAATGGCTCTTATTTAAAATTTCTCCTTTGGGTGTACTTCCGATTGTTTTAATACTCTGGATTCTTACGTATTTTGACGTGCTGATTACGAATATGATAGTAAAAATTGGCGCAAATGTTATTTTCATAGCGAAAACCATGAAAAACCATAAAAATCATAGTTGTTTTTGGTTTATTTCCGTAAATAATGGTAATTTTGAAAAATACATCAAATAAAATAGAATAAAATTAATCGAATAGACTTTTTATATGTTAACTGAAGCTTACGATTAATACAAGTAAATGCATCGAGGAAATGAATGGTTTTTGCAGAAATTCTAAATCTAAATATTTTTACAAAAATAAGAGAAAAAATATTGTACTTAATAATTTATAAAAATATATTTCATCATCTTATAAGCCATTTATCGATAGAAAAGTGATCAATAAACGTAAACAGTAAATGGATAAAATCTGACTATGACGTCAAATAATCATTATTATTCCACGATGGCGAACGATCGGATAGTAATGAATCATCATTTCCAAGACAATCGATAGCGGTGTCATGGCGATAGTAAATCATATCCGTTGTACCGGAAATACTTTAATTCCAGATGTACAGACTTTCCGAAATCATATACATGTATACATATTATCTGTCAGCTATTTACATCTTCGATTAGTATAATAATACGAGTTGATATACAATAATACACATACGTTTACTTCCAATTCGTTTAGCCTGAAATACTTATACATGCTACTTTATTCCTTACTCAATTTTGCACTAATCCCAAATATTAACAGAAAGATATATTTAATATTTTGTTCAAACATCTTTGATATAAAATATCTATAATATCTGAGTTATAAAGCTCCAAAAATGCAATCTGTACGTGTACTACCTAGTTCTGTCTAAAATATTGAACAGAACACTTCAGCGTTCAGAGTACCACGATGAAAGTGGTGAAGTGGTCAACAGGTAAAGTGGTTGAAAAGTGTGAGTTATTTCTATAACACATAAGTGTTGGGGTTAGATATACAGGGTGTTCATGCGAAAACTTTCCAGCCGAATATCTCGAAAAGTATGATAGATATTAGAAAAGTGTAAAACACGTGTCCAAGGATTTTGAGGGGGAAAGAGAGGGGCAGTATCAGTTTTTTATTTGGGTGGCATTTTCAAGATTATTTGGCCGTCATCTTTGTTTTTTTCAAATGGAAACCTGCGGATAATAAAGTGCGCGAATAAAAAAAAGTATCCTACGAAAATTGCTGATCTTTTTACGTAAAATAAGATCCCATAATAAAAAATATAGGTTTCCATTTGAAAAAACAAAGTTGACCTTCAAATGACCTTGCAAACGCCACCCAAAAAACTGATACTGCCCCCCTCTTTCCCCCTCGAAATCCTTGGAAACGTGTTTTACACTTTTTAAATATCTTTTATACTTTTCGAGATACTCGACTGGAAAGTTTTCAAATGAACACCCGGTATATATATAATATAGATAACATACAATAAATTAAATATAACAGAATCAAAATATTCATTGTGTCTTATGTCCAAGTTCTCCTGGAAAAATATCACTGAACATATGCATAATGAATGTATCAAGTTTTATCAGGCTTATTTTCCCTTTGAAAATAGAATAAGATAAAAAACCTTTATAATTGGCAGTAACACGAACTCGAGACCAGTGGATAATACTTAAAACGCATTGATCCGTATCAGTACTATTTCTCACAATTCAGGTTAATGTTTCGAGCGCTTTAAATTAACAGAAGAATTTTAACTATTCCAGTACGGTATCGGGCTCTATCGAAACGGAACGGTCAGCTAGTGAATACATGAGACTTCAACACAGAAAGTGTGTCTTCAAGGAGGCTAGAGTTTGCAGCATTGTCAGCTTTGAAAATGTAATGTGTTAAGTGTAGGGGTGCGCGGGTACTCGAAATTTCGGGTTCGGATTCGGGTCGGGATCCTGAAAGTTTACAAAGTTCGGGTGGCCGAAATCGCGGGTACGAAATGCTGACTGACTGTCCTGACGAGGAGCTGTCCCTCTTAATAGATCGGTCAATCCATTGTCCTAAGCTTGATCTTCATGGGGGTGAGTGTATCCTCACCATTTCTTCGTAATCGCTTTCCTTACTAACTTGTCTGCATTTTGACCGGATGTATAATCTTCGATTCCTTCTTATCATCCTCCTGGCTAGGTTATGTTGCTCGGCACATCCTCCCAGTTAGTCACCATAGTCTATTGTTCATCAATCTTTTGTTCATTTCTTCTGGACTATCTTTTACATTCTTCAGTGATGAATGAGTTTCAACGGATGTTTCGTTTAATTGTTCGCTCGCATATTATATTTCCGATCGTCTCATTTGTTTAATAAAATACATTTCGCTGTGTTATTAATTTGTGTTCAATGAAATTTTAAATTCAAGATGAATTTAAGTTTGAAATAAATCACATGGGTTGGCATAAGCGAAATATATCTTATAGATTTTCCTTAATTCTATCGCTCGCAATGTAGTATAATATACGATAGTTTAATATTAATTATCAATTATAGTATTTGATATTTTATTTCTCGTGTGCAACATTATTAGAACAAGTATAAAAAGGACTTCATACATGATTGACTTTATCAATTATTACTAATGGTTGGACCACTGAACGTGACAAATGTTGCTGCATTATACATATTCGTTAAAAAAAATATTGACTTTCGGATCGAAAGCGTTCGAACGGTTCATTTCTTTCCCCTCAAGGTCATTTGTAGGTCATGGTGTACCACATCATTGAACTCGTATTGGTAACGTTGCCGATTATGTGGATCCTCACCGGTTTCGATGTCCTTCAAATACAGTAGCGGACAAAAGTTTAAGACGACTACCTTTTCATTAGATTGTCGCATTTTATTAGAGATACTAAACGTCGAACAATTCTCAATTGTTCTCAACATTTACACATATATATTCGCACTCTATCTACGAACAACCTAGACTCTTCCAAAACATAAACAGTGTTTCGCAGAATGCGCATGAAACTTTCAATGCTGTATTTGCGGCATAATTAATTTAACAGTTATTTATGAAAACGGCATTTATGTTAATATAAGTAACAATAATTTCTTTAAAAGTTAATATTTTGTGGGGTAAGCATTATTTGTAATGAATGCCGCACATCTTTGTCGCATTGAACCAATTTAGCTTTACACATTGTTCTATTGAAATGTTGTTCCACTCTGTTTCAATTGCAGTGTAAAGGTCACTCAAATTTTTAGATTTATATTTGTGTACGTTCCTTTTAACAATGTTCCACAAGTTCTTAATCGGATTGAGATCCGGTGATCGTGATGGCCACATGGTAAAACAGTAATATTTTCTTCTATAAAGTAATGCTTCACGATTTTAGAGATATGTTTGGCACCATTATCCTGCTGGAAGATGAAACTGTATATGTATATCGAATTCCGTCAGAAGATACTCTATTGGATTTTTTTTTTTTATTTTATCGTGAAGGAATTCAATTGTAATTCAACGCAACGTAAAAAACAATTTATTTACATTTTACGACATTATAAAGTTAATTATCGAGATTGAGAAAAAATTATTTTACAATAGCTCAATCCTTTCCGAATAAAACAAAAAAAAATGTAGCTCAATTGGACCAACAGTTCCTGAGATAAAAATTCCTAAGTGAGGCTCGCTTCCGCCAAAATGAGCAAAAATTACAATTTTCGAACCCCTGTCATTTCTAAAAAAAATTGAAAACCGGCAAAATGATGACTTAAACCCCCCCTAATTTCCCATGGACTACAATATATGTCATTTAGAACAAAATCGACGAGGGTGACGTCAAATAGTGATCGATTAGGCATGGAATGACCCAATTATAGTTTTGCAAGAACTTTTCTGCTTCAGAACACAATCAAGAGAAGTCGGAAAGTAGTTTATATTGTATAATTTATTTATCTCGGCTTCGCAGCCCAGAAATGGACTTGGTTTTATACATTCTACTTTCTCACTCACTCATTTCCATACCGCACACATACACACGCTTGACTACGCTTTAGATACTGCACGCAATACTCCTATTTCTGCTCTATATTCTTTTTTATTTCATTTATTCTAAATTATACAACCTCGCGTGTGCTTGCCTTTGGTCTATCGCTCATTTCCGACTCCGCTGCGGTTAGCTTCCATCATTCTCAGCCAGCTTACCACCCCCTCTCCTGATCTACCCTCTACTATTTTATCCTGGAAAGTATAGTTTATATAATTTATTAAAAAATATTAACCCTTTGCACTCGGAGCTATTTTAACTCGAAAATTAAACATTTCTACCGATCTAGAATAACTCCATCCTATACTGTTTTGTATGAACATGAAATTGATGTAACACAATACTTATAACTCATACAATACTTAAATATTTAATAATTGATTGGATACCAACATAATTAATAATGCAAACAATATTTTGAATAATGGTGCTGCAATTTTTAGTGGGCACTACGAGTCAACCCGACCTCAACATCATTGAAAATTGTTGGGGACATCTTGCCGGAGCTGTGTACCAAAATGGCAGACAATTTCAAAATATTAACGATTTAAAATAGTGTATTTTCAAAACAGTGATACAAAACAGTGTAAATCTTTATCAAAACCAAATGATTGAATATAAAAAGATTGAGCATTGATTTTCATTTACCATTCTAGTTCTCAAAAAATTTAGACTATATGATTGCACCCTTCATACCGAAAAATTTTTGTAAACAAATTTTTTTCGTAACTTCAGTGCGTCACAAGATATTTCCGTTATCAGATAAACGAAACACCCTCCTGTACATATGTTAGTTACACACATGTTGATAATTTCATCGAAATCGATTAACATACCCAAGCTCTACAAGCGCTTAAAAATGGTAAACAATCGTAGTTTTACACGACTTTTGATCAGTTTTTTCCTGTGTCAACCGATTTTTATGAAATTTTCAGCATGTGTATAACTAGCATAGATCTACAAAACATATATTTTAAACAAATAAAAATGTTTTAAAAAATGCCATTTTTATTTTTGCATGTAACCTTGTAAATTATTATTTTTGGAAAATCTGTTTTGCATATAATTTGGTAAACCAATGTTTCTAATTGATTATAAAAAATCAGGTGGTTTGGAACGATTATAAAAAAGTTGTTCTGTCTTAGCGTACGAACACTTTTTACACCCACTGTATGTATATTATTTGTGGAAGTTCGTGTGTAATTTAAAAATTGATAAAATTGATTATTCTGCTATCTTTGTGTCCGGGAGTGTCGGGATATTAATTAACAAGCGGACTGTCCGATTATTAATGAATCCACGAAACTAGTACACACAACACACGTGGAACAATGTGTTGACACTTTCACAAGGACGTCCCTGTTTTTACGCGCACGATCTCGGTAAAGATCCTCTGCCATCCGTGACTGTACACTGGCCGACCGAGCACGTATCGCGTAACCTGGAGAGATGGCCTGGATGCCTTTTTTCGTCGTATACCGTTACCGCAGAATAACTTAGGTATCTACCATCATGGGACCGGCACTTATTTCACTTTGTCCCCATCGTTCACCTGTTCGATCGAACGTTACAATCGGAGCTCTATCAGCAACTAAGTTAAAGAGAAAAGGAACTATAGCTGAGTTTCTCCACGGGGAATAGTGATTTCGTTCAGTCTCTCGTAGGTGCTCGCTCGAAGTGGGCGCACAAATGTAACCGAATCCGTCTCGTACTGAACGGATTAAACCAGACGAAACATCGGAGAATTCATCAGCATCAGCCGGTGGAGAACTTCACTTACTTACACTGTTGTTCCGAAGCCGAGCGATACTCACAATGAGAGCAACATTCGTTCTGGCGCTAGTTATTATCGCTTGCTTTAATGTAAGTCCCAACTAAACAAACGTGTCTTTTCTTTTTGAATGCAAATAACCCCTTGCCG
>CM052312.1:15472669-15487034 GCA_028455605.1 Lasioglossum malachurum | reverse complement strand
AATTTCTTTACACCCTGTACAACAATTCAAACTTCACTTCGATACATTCAGTTACAAAATGATTTGCACGATTATTCAAATGTGTCAACTATAAATTCTGTCAGCAACATGCCACCTGACAATAAAACATTCAATTATTCACAATTGTATCTATTGCTTTATAACCCTTCTGATTGATACAACACATAATTGTATACGTTTACCTAATCGGTGTCATAGGGGCCATTCCACACGAAATCTGACACTTTCCACAGTACGTACTATTTGTGATTTTGTTTAAATTCGGATATGTGTAGTTTTTAGTAACATACGGCCGTGTCTCATAAGATTTTTCGAAATCATAAAAATTGTTCTATAGTCGTCTAAAACAGGAGTCGGCAAACTTCTTTTGAAAGGGGCCAGAACGTAAAATTTTTAGGCTAGGGGGCCGGGTAGCAAGCTCTTGGATATTTACATGGGTAGCTAATTCTACTCTTAGAGCAACGGAAAAACCAGATTCAACACTTCTTTATTAGGGAGTGATATTTTTATATAATGTTTTTTAGTTTACGTAATTTGATTTATTTTTTCATGTTCATTAAAAACATGCGGCGGCCGGATTTGGCCCGCGGGCCGTAGTTTGCCGACCCCTGGTCTAAAATAAAGAGTCGATTTTTTCCATTAAATTGTAACAGTTGAACTAACAATTCCGTGTAAAGCTAAAAATAGGAAAATTTCGGGAATTCCTTTGAAATACATTCATATGTCACTAGATACTACAACATCAAATTTGAACAAAATCCGAAACAATATTCCGAGAAGTGTCTGTGTGTGATTTCGGTTGGAATGATCCATAGTGCACACGTTAAAACACTTATGTATTAATATTCACATCTATTTGTTAATATTCAGCAAGGAGATCTCTAATATCTTTGCAAAGAGATGCAAAATCTGGTCTCTGATGACTTTGTAAATGCCAACAAGGATACATAATTTTTACATAGATAGCTTGTGGGCAAGTCGAAGGACAAGGAAGACGGGTACCTCTTTCTAATGCAGCCAATAATTCTGTACTCCCTTTCTCTTGCTCATTTTGAAGACGCTCTGTACTTGAATCGACTCCGGGTAAACGGGGTTCCTCGCCAAAGCCAAATGTTTCATACATGGTTACACCGAAAGACCATACATCCGACCGAGTAGAGAATTTTCCGTCCCTAATACTTTCGGGAGCATACCTAAACAACAATTGTTCGTGAAATTCCTCCAAAATTAATGTATCACAATGATTAAAATAGATTGAAGTATTTTTTGAATACTGTTCAAATTTTACTAGCGAAAATATTAACCTCTTGCCCTACAATATCATGTTAGATTCGTAATCAAAATTCTAAACAGAGTCTAACAAATATGTATATTATTAATTTCACATTTAAACTAAACTAAAATTCTTTTTTGGTTTTGTTAATAGGCATACAATACGTATAATTTTTCTCCTTTTTTAGGGGATTACGATCAATAAAAAAGTTCTAGTCACTCAAACCGTAAAATAAATCGTAGGGCAAGATGTTTAATAATTTCTTTCGCATTTTAATTATAATTATTTGAAAATTATCTCAATAATATTTATCGCACTTACCACTTAATAGGAAGTCCACGATCTGTCTGCAAGATATAATAATCGTTCTTCCCTGTGACTTGGGCCAGTCCAAAATCACTAATTTTTACTTTATTTTTATCTGCAACTAAAATATTTCTTGCAGCTAGATCTCTATGAACAATGCTCATGCTGCCCAAATAATCCATTCCCGTTGCAATATCCAAAGCAAAACCCAACAATCTCCTATGTGTCAATTCTTGTTTGTGTATTTGTAGATAACTTTGCAATGAACCATGCTTCACGTATTCCATTACCAAGCAGACTTCCGGTTCCGATATTACCCCAAGAATGTCTACTACATTTGGGTGTTTTAGGGTCTAAGTTACATTTAAAAGATTAAATATAAAATTATATGTTATAAATACTACATATAATGCTATTTAATACTTTCAATACCTTCATTATGGCAATTTCTCTTTCGAAGTCTCGTATATCAGCTTCAAGTGCTCTGGTTTTCAATTTTTTAATAGCAACTTGTTGTGGTTCTATGTCCTTTCCGTTTTCTCTTTCCAAAGTACCCCTATAGACTTCTCCATAGAAACCTTGACCAATTCTACCTTGCAAAATTACATTGCAATCTATATCTAACTCATATATTCCTCTCAATTGACCTAACGAACCGTTACTGCTTCCTCTTGAGCCACAATCTTCTGTTCCTGGTTCATTCGCACCTATTACCTGTGAAAATAATACATATCATAAATTTAAGTGTGATAATCACATTATAAATTATGCTAGAGAATAAATATTATATAATATATCTTAGAGTGAAAGTATAATTTTGATATCTCTTTCCTCAATTTTTAAAACAATAGGATCCAATATTGATGTTTATAAGAATAGGAAGCATATTCAGCTTGTTTTTGAAAACATAAATACAGTGTTCCCTCGCATAGTGTGAGAATTTCAGGAGCATGGAGTCTCAGAAAGCGCAGATCTGCAAGCTCGGTACTAGATACCTCGGTGTTACGTTCTTTCAGGTGTGCCGAACATAGAGGACAGAGAGGGACTGAGCGTCGAGGCAGCCGGCACAATTCAGAAGACTGCGTATCGATTACAATATGTCAATGCAAATAACAAAGTTTTTTCTTTTTCATTCTTTTTTTACAGAACTCTTACCAACGTATTTGTGAGATTTTTCTAATTAACACTTGGTTTACAGGAGCCGCCATTTTGACAGATTTCGAACTTCATGAGCAAAATTACAAAAACCATAAGCCCTGTAATTTCAGAATTCAAGAAAATTCGACAAACGTAAAAGTAGTTAGAACGTAGATACTAAATAAAAATCATAATTCAACGAAGATATCGTTTGATGGCTTCGAACTAGGGGTGTGCGCGTACCCGGAATGGCAGTCGGGTCGGGTCGGGTCGGGGCCCCAAAAGTTTGCAATATTCGGGTACCCGAAGTTAAAGTTGTATTTATATATGTAAGTATAATGCTGTTTTATGATTTTTCAGTTCAACAATAAGACAAGGACTCTTCGTCCGTACACTGTTCGTATAAGAGCACTGTTTAGGAAACAGTGTTTACTACAAATCGAAATATTATTACAACCGATGATTGCAGAAACAGCAAAATAATACCTTGGCATTCCTGCCACTCAAGTATCCACCGAACGATTGTTTTCTGATGCTGCAAATATTTTCACAGCTACGAGAACAAAACTTGTATCGGAAAAAGTAGAGCAATTATGCTTCCTGCATGCGAATGTAAAATAGAATACTGTTATTCTATTTATCACAGAATGTATTCGAAGTTATTTCTTTCCGTCGCGAAGTTCGAGAACCGATTACACGGAAAATACAAAAATCATTCTGAACCTGTCAGTGAAAATAAATGATTGAACTGAAAAATCATAAAACAGCATTATACTTATATATTTAAATACAACTTAAACTTCCGACCCGAAATCCGACCCGACTACCCGAAGTTTATAAACTTTCGGGATCCCGACCCGACCCAATGATTGCCCGATTTGACCCGAGGCTCGGGTACCCGAGATTTTGGGTACCCGCACACCCCTACTTCGAACATAATACAGTATTTTATCGATAATTGTCCCCAATTGTCTTTCAACGTTTCAACATCACATTATCCAAGGCCTGGAAGCGAATGCGACACTGGGCCTTTGAACTGTTGTGTTTATATAACTCACT
This sequence comes from Lasioglossum malachurum, assembly GCA_028455605.1. Classification (NCBI taxonomy): domain Eukaryota; kingdom Metazoa; phylum Arthropoda; class Insecta; order Hymenoptera; family Halictidae; genus Lasioglossum; species Lasioglossum malachurum. The sequence goes on along the minus strand of CM052312.1, from coordinate 15,483,238 downwards.
ACTGGAAGTGAATTTTGACCGCTGAACTTTTGATCTATGCCGGCTGCTACGACTCTGCGCGTCTCTTTCTTTCCTCATACTGTCTTTTGCGTTCGAAAGTTTCATCGCTTATTAAAAAAGTAAATATAATCGCTATTCTATCGTTTTGGTCTCGTTACTTTGTAGCGCGACCAACCGTCCAAGGGGAAACCCCCTAATAGTAGGGATAAAATTTGTGCACTATCCCTACAGAAGAAAGTCACACCATGCGTAAGAACACTGTAGTCAGCATATACGTATGTATATTGATCGATATTACCTCACCCAAGGTGCTATGATGGCCGATTCGAAGAGCTTGAGTAGAGTGTTCAATACGATTTATATTAGCAATTCTGTTTTCAGAAATTGAGCAGCCTTCTGAGTCTCGTCTAGCACTAGACAACAAACCTAGATACGCAGAAAGATCTTCAGTACTACCTATGTAGTTTTCATTAGTATTCACTAAACATTGCATACCTGAAATTTAACCAAAACAATTACAAAACACGATCAAACATTAGAGATCGAGGTAAGATGGAACAATTTAAACAATTTTACTCGTAAAAAATTAAATTCATTAGATTAAGGCGGTAGACTCGTTTCCAGAATTGCTAGGGTGCGGGATGCGCCTTCTCATTTCTCGATAATACAAAGATGGGGTTTTTCAGTAGTCAAAAGCACTAGAAAAAAGATCAATCTAGGCCGCAATCGCCCTCGAAAGTCCTATTTTTACGTTTATGAAACGTAATTTGCATTATTCGGTAGCATGTAGCTAAGAAAATAGCTACATGCGCAGTTATCTGCTGCCGAATAATGCAAATTACGCCTCGTAAACGAAACAATAGGACTTTCGAAGGCGATAGCGATCTAGATCGATCTTTTATCTAGCGTTTCTGACTACTGAAAACCCCTATTTTTGTATTATTGACAAATGAGAACGCGTATCCCGCACCCTTGCAATCCTAGAAAAGTCTACTCCCTTAAAAGCACTTTTTATCTCAAGTAGAATTACATGATAATCAGCTGTATCTTACTATCGTCGGTATCATTCCAGGGGAGGCTTGTATTCTCTGTAAACAAACTACTAGATCTTGATTCACTGCTTATTGATTTGCTGTCGGCACTATCTGAATTATGTTCATCAAATCTTTTCGATTCAGAGCTGAATAGTTTAGGGAAAGCCGGCGTATAAGCATGAGTTCTGCGAGAATTGTAGACTTGGTACAAAATTTGATTTATATCTCGCATAATAGCTTGTGGTTGTTTCCTAGAACCACTTAAGTCTCCCCAACAGTCTAGCATTAATCTATAAACTTCTGTAGGACAACTGGCTGGAATGGGCAAACGTTTCCCACATTCGTAATAACTTTTCGTAACAGTAGCATTTTGGAAATGTGATAATGTAGCTCCTCTGAAACGGAGTAATATATAATTTACAATATTACAATAAATTACACGGCGATTACACGGCGTAAACAATACATTATTAACATTATGTATTCATTGTTATGTTTTCAACGTGAAGTAAACGGTATTACCGGGCAAAGATTTGCCAAATTGTTGTTCCAACAGCCCAAACATCAGCTTGGAAGCTATGTCTAGCTAATTCTGGATCATTGTAAGTTTCAGGTGGTAACCAATGAATATCTGTTTTCGTGTATGAAAATAATCCCGGGTCAGCCAATTTTACTACAAAACTGTTATTAGTGTGTGCATGTACTAGGAGTTTATTGCACCTAATATTGCCATGAACTACACCATTTTCTTCAAGGTGCCAAAGTGCAGTAGCTAAGCAAGCCGTTGCTTCTACCATATCTACTGTTTTAATAGTTTGAGAAGAAGAACTACGTAAATATTCATCAAGAGGTCCATGTCGTACCAATTCTAAAACCATTCCAATTGATGGTGTAACAGTTAGTCCATATAATCTATAGAAATAAAAATAGTTGTTAATTATCTTATGTGATTATAAAAGCAGCCTAATTGAAAAATTAATTGAATTCCTTTTACAAAACTTTGGGGAACGAAATTCGGAAATGAAATCGGGGTTACGATCTTTGCTATTCCCCTCCCCTTCCCCTTCTCGCCACATTTCCCCCCTGCTTATATCACTACTATATCATTACTTTCAAATATACATGGCGACATAATGAATTGTTAGTTACCTCACAAGTGTACCTGAACGTAATTGACACCATTTTCCAGCGAGATCCAGAAATTCTTTGGTATAGTTGGTTTCTTCTTCCTGCTTCAAAATTTTTAGAGCCACCTCTAACTTTTTTCCCTTAGTCAACCTCCAAATTCCTCTATAAAGGGCTGTTGGCGAATAATGTTGACTTTCTGTACCTCTTAAGAAAGGTTTATATAGTTCAAGTTGATTTCGCGGTACACAGCGCGGTCCAGTTTCTAAAACTGATGCTACAATTTCTTCGTCAGCTGCAACTTCACTGACTGCACTCTCAGGAGCACAAAGTAGTAACGATGACTTGTCTTAAATATAAAAATATAAACACTAACATATTTCATAAGACTGTGAAACGTGTAGGTATTGAATCATGTGTTTTAATGCTACTTCGTAATACTAAAAGTAAGTGCTAGGCATGAAAATCTGTGATATATTGGTCATTATTGAAATCCACATACCCTTCGGAAATTTATATATAGGTATGTAAATATGAAACCGAAATTTTTCTATAGAAAATACACGTTTATTGTATGACAATGATACAAAATATTTTATTCGAAGTATTGCCCATCGGTAGCTACACATTTTTCCCATCTCTCTGACAATTTGTGGATGCTACGCCAAAAAAACTGTTCCTCTTTTGAGGCAAACCAGTCATCGAGCCCCAAGAAAAAAATGTTTAGCCTCCAAAATTAAAATCGCGTGGGTACCGTTGACAGATATTTTGGCTAAAAAAAGGTCATCGCGCAAAACGTAGGACTGGGTTCAACTCGGTCCCCCCCCCAAGATTAAATCCTGGGTGCGCCACTGCCTGGAGTTACCCATGATCTCTTACGCTTAGGATTCTCAAAATATATCCACTTCTCATCGCCAGTCACAATTCGATGGTGAAATGGCTTTCTTTTGTACCTAGCGAGCAGCATTTCACATCGATTTTCCTGCTGTCTTTCATTCAGTTCACGTGGAACCCATTTTCCCATCTTCTGAATTTTTCCCATGATTGACTGCTAGAGCCACCTATGGGCAAATTCCGGTTTCATATTTACATACCTGGTAAGCATGGATGATCATTAAGCTCCTGACCCTATATACAATGTATATTTTTATGATACAACAAATATGAAAAGGAATTACCATATTCAGATGGTGGTAAACATTCTGACAGATATGAATTCCCTTCAAAATCTTTAAATGATGCAACACATTGTGCTAAGGAATTATAGTGACCAGAATTGCCAGTAATAATAAAATCATCTAACGACACTCTTTCTTCTATTCTTTCTGTAAAAAGTTTTCCTTCTTTGTTACATGCATCCAAGTAGTACACATTGTATTCTGTTTCACTTTCTCTAAGCAAGTAAGAACCAGGTTTATTGGCACGTTTCTGTTGAAGTTTCACATATGAGAAATCTTGCCTAAAATATAATTTCAGTTGTCGATTATTTTCTCATATCTTCTTATTATACAATTCAGCATTTCCAGTAATTTCATTTCTCAATGTTTTACTAATGCTCCACGTATGCAATGAAATATTTTAACAGGTCCAAGTCAGCCAGGCCTGCCCGAGCAGAAATCGAGCCCAGCGTGACGAGCAGGTAACAGACATTATACTGGCCGAACGTCGCTCGAAGCTGCTCGAAGTTGCTCGAAGCTGTTCGAAGCACAAGATGCTCGATTTTGGCCGGTGAGCTGGGTTCGCGTGAGTACGCATTCTGCCGGCAGAAAGACGGGGCACAGCCTGTGGCCCGGTCCCGGCATAAGCTGCCCGGGCACAATGCTGGTCGCTCGGTCCTGGATTCTGCTCGATCCGGCCCCGGCAGAACCTGATGCCCCGTCTTCCTGCCGGCAGAATGCGTACTTATGCCCACACAGCTGCCCGTCCAAAATCAAGCACGTTTGCTTACTGGGGTGATAAGGAATCACAGAAGCAATAAAACAATGTTCTATGGCATTTGTACTATTTCCAATTTGTAATAATAACATTGTAGAGTTAAGGTACTAGATTTAAAACGAGTATTAGCTTTTGCATCAATAAAAGGTGTAACACGATCAAAAACTTACTTTACAAGATTGTACATGTATGTAGGATTTCAGAAAAAAGAGTGAACCCCTCAGCAAGAATCGAACCGGCAATCTCATTGGTTGTAACTGATCAGCTAACGCACACACCCACAGGACCCTCCGACTTTTCCTAATCTCTATACGCCCCCATAGCGCACCCAGGAGGGGGGATAAGGCCCCCTGGCCCCCAAGAAAAAAGGAAATAGAACACTGGAAAATTGGTCAAACTGTAGAACAGCTGCTTCCTCTCCGATTTCGATTTTTGGATATGTTACACGTAAAACTCAACATTATGTAAGTACATATGCGCGTACTCTATGGGCAACTCGAGGCAAAAGTGGGCCTCGAACAAAAACCAAGATCGAAGATGCAAATTCTACGTTTCCCCCCCGGGGAGCAGGGCCGAATTAACCGTAATAACAGAAGTAGCAAATGCTGGGGCCACCGCGCTTTTGGAGCAGAAAATGTTTAATTCGAAAAATTGTAGGACAGTCCCGACTACCGCTAACAGATATTTTATTTTTGCTAAAAAAAATAAGAAACAAAAAGTCATTCATTGTGTTTTATTTTATTATCACACAAAACTTAGGGCTTCCTGGTAACATTTGTTACAGGCCCCCCTGTCGGGGCCCCGACGCGCTACTATATAGTTCAACTCGGCCCCCCCCAAGATTATAAATCCTGAGTGCGCCACTGATACGCTCAGTAACCAAAATGCTCAGTTTTGGCCGGGCAGCTGCGTCAGTAGAAGTAGCACTTTATGCTCGCAGGGTGTGCCCGGGAGAATCAAGCAGATTCCGAGCATCCTATGCTTCGAACAGCTTCGAGCGTCGTTCTGACAACATAATGCCCGCCATCTGCTCGCCAGGCTGTGCTCGATATCTGCTCGAGGCAGGCCTGGCTGACTGGGCGTATTTGGTCTGGAGGGTCCTGATCCCACATGTATGCATATACAGAGTGACTAACTATTGCCACCTACAATAACTCCGTAAGTATGATAATAGTAGAAAAGTTTTTGAAATAAAAGTAAAACCCAATAGAGATCTCATTTCACTTAAAAGTCGAACTCCTGCGGGTTGTAAATGTGAAAAATCGGAGATGACCTTATTATCAAGAGCACGAAACAAAGTAGCAGGAAAATGATGCACGTCTCCCACGTTTCCTCACTACCATATAATTTTTGTATGAAACATTTTTTCACATAATAGATAACTAAAGAGTTATTTTAGGTAACGTAGTAAGAGAACTCGTCCTGTACGAAGCAGAATTTTTTAATTCACAATCTAATTAAAATTTTAAAAACAGGAAAAATATTAACCGAGACTTACCCAACTGGACCATGACATTTGAGTTTATGTAATCTTTCTAAAGTAGGGGTAACAATTTCACCACACAAATTAAATGTCCATTTCACTGCTAAACGATAATATCCGTCCAAAGCAGAAACAAAGGACATCAAATGTGCATTTTTCCCAAATTTCAGATATGATGGTATGCCATTTTTCCTTGAAATTTCTACTGTGTTGTCTTGTCTGAAACAATAAATACAATAAATTTCGAAGTAGTCTTAATGTAACAATTAGTATATTAATGATAACGTTTCATATATTAATGACATCGATTGCATATGTGCGATAACAGTCTATGATTAAAGTAAAGTCGAAAAGAACGAGACAGAATAAACGCTTTCTTCACGCATGAACGCTTGTCGACAAGCGTACAGTAAGACAAAATCAAATTTCAAGATGTTGAACTACTTACCAACTTTTTAACATTAAAAAAAAGATCTACCTCATTTTAGAAATCCACACGTATACATATCAGTATAATTATCGTAAATAATTTCAGAGAGTCTAAATACAATACGAGTAGAATAAAATATATTTTTGTAGAGGCATTTTCGAGATTTAAAAGTGATTTCTTTTAACAGACATCAGTATACACTGTTTTATAACAATTACCATGTTCAGTTATCTGTAGATTGTAGTAATTGTTTACAGGAAAAATAAAATCATAACAAGACAAAAACCAGCAACGTCTCAGTAAGCAAAATCGAGCAGATTACGAACATCCTCAGCTTCGAGGAGCTTCGAACGTCGTTCTGACAGCATAATGCCCACCATCTACTCGTCAAGCTGTGCTCGATATCAAGGCCTGGCTGACTGGGGTGTTACCGATATTCGCTTTATTCAAAAAAAGCATTCGATACAATGATCATTTAGTAACAACTCTTATGTAGGACTACTTGTCAACAATGTTATAATAATGTGTGATTCTATCCTAGCACATTGAATGAGGATATATGCCTTGATATTAGTCACTGTGACTATGACTTTTGCATTGTACTTTATATTGATTATTATGTTCTGTCTGCAGACAACTATCTGCAAAAAAACATGTTGCTATTTAAAGGAATAGTCACCTTCAAATCTCTAAAATACCAAATGTATCGTCCTGTATAATTTATCAATATACCCAGTCAGCCAAATGCTCGGTTTTGACCGGGCAGCTGCGTCAGCAGAGGCAACGCTTGCTGCTGGCAGGAAGACCCGACATCTGCCCGGAAGCTTCGGCCAGGCAGACGCTGCCAGGAGAATACCACGCAGCTGCATCAGCAGAGGTAGCGTTTTATGCTGGCAGGGTGTGCCCGGCAGATTCGTCCATATTCCGAGCATCCTATGCTACGAGCAGCTTTGAGCGTCGTTCGGATAGGATAATGCCCGCCATCTGCTCGCTAGGCTGTGCTCGATATCTGCTCGGAGCAGGCCTGGCTGATTGGGTACATACATATATTAATATACATAAACAATTAAATAATCAATTATTATCTTTTAAAAAAGAATATTAGCATCGAAATATTAAAAATACATTTACTCGTTTAGTTTTTCTTGAATTTTTCTTTAAATATAATGATTTCCATCAAATCAAAGTGATAATCCTGTCGAATATCGTGTTCTATATATGTATTACATAATTAATCACAAACCTTATAGAAACAAAACACAAATCTTCAATTGCACATAATATAGTCCACGAAGTAGCGTTTGCTTCAGAGTACTTCACTGCATCTACATTAACTCTCAGAGTTACTTTTGTTGGAGAATTCTGAAGGCCTCTATCCATTAATACTTCATATTCCTCGAATGGATAATTCGGTGCCATGCATTCGAATTGCTTAAGATACTGTTCTTTAACGTAATTTGCATCGTATCCAGAAATCTTTTGAAGGGCATTATGAATTGGCTTTCTAATAAAAAATCCATGGCGTTTTATACATTCTTTAGGTATATATTTTCTATATTCTGACTCCACTGTTTCTCTTGGTACTCTTTTTTCTAGCATTACTCTGTGAAAAATATTAGTATTTATGTTCATGACTAACTTTTTTACTATTTTAGTCTTTCAAAAATCCAGTGACAAAAATACAGTGACTCCCACTAATATTCTGACACTCTTAAAAAGAAGAACTTTTTTAATATTGGACCATACGATTTAAACTTTTTGAGAAGTTGGAACAATTAATTTGCTACAGAATGTGAAAAAATTTTTGAAAAAAATTGCAAGTTGTCAAACTTGCAGAGAAAATACCATCTCCCAGACGTCATTGTATGTTAAGGGGTTAAGTCAGTAAGAAATTAGAGATAGGTGATCTTTAAAAAAATTATGTATACCTGTACATATCACAGACACCTAGACCAATTAGTTCTTGTTTGTGCCTTTCGTAGACAATATCTGGTACTTTATTATCCATAACATCAGAACGTGCTTGTTGGAAGTAATAGTCATAAGCATTCGAATCTATTTGTTGTAATCTACGTAAACTTGAAGGTTTAAATCTAAGTCTCAGGTCAAATTTATTCTTGTCTTTCGATTCTAGACGATGCCCTAACGGATACCATAGTTTTGCATAGTGATTTCTAAGTGTGAACAGATGTCTGGCAACTGGTCCTATGCCTATAGTTTTACAAACCTATAAATCAACATGTTATGCTTACAAAACAGAAACACAACAAATAACATTGACATGTGGATTAAACAATATTGATATATTTTCATTGGACATTTACTACATACATCGAATTACAATTGTTTAGCTAAATTTGATCCAAGGTCTGTTGAGTATAATTTTATTGAATATTGTGTTTATCTTTTAAAAATTTCAGTAGCTAATGTTTACTATCGTTCGATAGTACTTTATATCAAACGCGATATATTTATCATAAAGTTTAAACATGTCAAAATATGTACTGAATTTTATATTAAGATAATAAAGATATCAGATAAACATAACCCTCCAAGATTTTTTACCTTGATACAGAGATCTTCAATTGTTTGACCATATTTCACTGTAAAATTTAATTCTTTGTCTTCGTTCGCAACATAAACGATCACCAATCGATCGTTTTCCATTGTTAGTACATGTATACGCACTTTTTACATTTTGTTATTTGGATTATAAACCTAATAGTTGTTTATTTACAACGCGAATGTGCAACACTGTGCCACTGCGCATGCTGCAAGAAACACAAAAATGCACACAATCATACCACAACCTATTATACAGTGATAGATGCCAGCGGATGGCGGGTGCAACTTTTCTCGCGCATGCGCGGCCAAAACAGTAACGTATCTATATTAGGATGATGAGGTAGCAGAGCTGAGCAGTGAGCAGAACCCTGAGGCATTTATATTGCAGGAATGTACCGAAACAATCTGTTCCGGACAAGAAGACTCCAGGACATGTCCTACGAGTTACATGGAGTTACAAAATATACAGAGTACACTTGTCATACATTCATTTTTCATAATCAAATCATATCGATTTCTTAAAATTCTGCGGGGCGCTCAAGGTACCACATTTTCTCGAGAATCGTATACGAAAGTAAAGTATACTTTACTAAGGCTAAAAGTTTCATGCCTATATCACAAGTATATGGTATCTTTTACGATTAGCAATCATAATAAATAAATCCATGCACCGATAATATCAGTGGGTATATGTCTATATGATCTAATCCAACCCACCCTACCAGACTCCCAATCTCCCCTATCGGCACCGGTCTCTCAGTTTCCCGCTTATTTTTCGAATGTTTACACATCAATGTGTAAGTACTTATCTTCTATGTAAATAAAAATCAATGCTGTTCGTTGGTAAGCGCATCACTAGAGAACGGCTGGACGGATTTAGCTAATTTTTTTTTAAATGTTCTTAATAGTCCTAATAAGGTTTTAGGGAAAGAAAAATTGGTAAAGTTGCCCGGAAAAATGGAAAATTCGGGAAAAACTAAAAGTGCTTTTTGAATCATATTTCAATACAACAAAAAAAGGAACGTCGCAGATTTTAATAAATATTTCAATAGGAATTTTCATTATCGTATAAGTATAAGCGAGATTTTATCGAAATTGCCCACTGTGCGCCGCCCGCCCGGAGGGCTAGTTGTTAATAAGTAATTTTCAAAAATATGAAAGTTCAATAGTCCATTTGTTTAATAGAATATATTGTTCTTTCAATATATTCCAATTTAGTATTAATTACATTTTAATAGCATCATGTATAAATTTTTACAAAATTATATTTATTATATACACTATACTGTGCAAAAAAAAGCACCCGGTATAATTATAAGATATAATGACAAACAATATCTTCACGTAGAAATTGTATTGTACAATGATTGATTTGCTAAATACATAATCTGCAATAACACATATTCTCAGAACTATTCAATTAAACAGTGGAATTCTTTTAGAAAACTTATTACATATATATTATTTGATTTTTTACGCTTTTCTATTAAATATGACCGGGTGCTTCTTTCTATTGCACAGTAGTGTACATACAGAACTTTGGAAAAATTTGTTTTACATAGTACTTTACACAAGTTTCTTGTTGTGTTCCCAGTTGTAAGGGAAATTATTATAGTATGTACTCTGAAAGAATAATGTAATAGATATCATTTTTAGAAAACAAGAAAATAAACTTTTCATACATATAGAAAAATAAAATATTAAAATTTTCAGAAATAAACTTTAATAATGTTAATAAGAAATTATAAAAACCGTTAATGCGCCATAGTAATAGCCCTAGAGTGGTGAGAAAATTTACGACAATTATAAAATTATCCTTTAACAATAAGACGATTTTATAATGTTTACAGGGCATCCCAGGTTTTAATGTTGAAACTTTGTCAGTATATTCTATGGCACTAAATAAACAAAAAATGTTCTGTAAACATAGGTCACATAAAGCTTTGTTAAAAAATTATAACAAAAATATGGAATACAAGTAATATTAGGAATAGTAA
>CM052312.1:15431214-15467826 GCA_028455605.1 Lasioglossum malachurum | reverse complement strand
AGTCTAGTTATTACGTATATGGCTTATAAAAGTAATACTTAAGATTTATAATTTGTAAAATATTATTAACTCGTAAACATCAATAAAAAAATTATAAGTTTCTCTCTATGTCTGTGTCAAAAAAATGTTTGTGTTTTAGATATGAACAGTATTTGATCAAGTGAAAGAAGTGTTTATACCAGGAACATACTCATTCTGTACTAATAACTTCTAAACTTTTTAAAACATTTGTATCTCGTGATAATGGCTTTTAAATAATTTTAATTAACCTAATTTTATTATAATATCTTTATGTGCTTTTGTTCATAAGCCGTTTAATTTGGTCCAATGACATTTTTGACCTCCTACTCAGCTATACCCGTTGAGATCTGTAAAATGAAAAATATTTTAACATTTCAATTTTTATGTCATTAGATACGTTATTTTGATTTTATGACATTTTGGTTACTGAGTGGCAATCAAAGAGTTCAGTAAATATGTAAAATGAGCAATAAGAGCATAACGACGTAGTTTCTCTACACGTAAATATTTTTCTTCACATAAGCTTCATGTATATTTGTAATTTTCGCAACAATTCGCACCAATCAGCTATTTATATCACTACTTCGAAGCTGTGATTACTAGAATTATTAGAATTAGTATAGTTACTATAATTATTACTATAATTAGACTTGCATGCTTAATTTTGACATAAATCTTTTTTACACAGGTGCTTGCATAGAAAGTAATAACGAAGGAGCTGCTGAATGGAAAGATTCAGTAAAAGAAGCTGCAAGAAATCTTGTGACTGCAATTAAAAGTTGCCCGAGTCTTCCTTCTACACCTGATCCAGCAACTGTTGAAATTTTATTGAAGTGGATGCAACCGGTAATATATTTTATATTTTATAGAAATAGCTAGAATACGCTCAACAAAACATGTCCCTGAACGGTTTTGGAGTAAGTGCCGCATGGTCAGTCAGATTCTTCCTACCAAAAAGGTGCTCACGCCTTCCCCACTCCGTGGCCAGATTCTCCAGGACAGATTCTCCAAGTCCCAATTCTTTTAGGCAATGCAACCTCGGGTTGCATGCCCGGGACAGTTTCACTCATACACTAGTGTGCAAAAGAAAGAAGCACCCCCGCCATCTATCTATCTATCTTCTTCTATCTATATAAATAAAAATGTAAATGTTCGTTTGTTCAAAATCTTAAATCACCGAAAATTCTTCACCGATTGCTTTGAAATTTTGACACAACGTTGCATTCGAATACGCATGTGTTTTTGTATACCTATTATATGAGCCACAGCAACGCATGGCCGGGTACAGCTAGTATTTAATCGAAAAGAACACAGTAAGCTTTGAAAAAGTATTCCGCTGTTTAATTGAATAGTTCTGAGAATATGTGTTATTGCGGATTATCTGATACTTTCAATGCAATAAATCAATCATTTTACAATACAATTTCTACAAAAAAAAATTGTTTGTCATTATATCTTATAATTACACTGGGTGCTTCTTTCTTTTGCACAGTAGTGTATCTCATCTCATTTAGAAAGTTTGTTAAGGGAGGTATAGGACAATAGAGACTGTAAACGCTACTCGCAACTGACATTTCTACTAGAGATCCCTATTTCACGCGTATGTAAATACACGTGTACACGTGTAGTAAACGAATCCGGATCTCAATCCGTGTAGTGATTAATACCCGCGCGTTCTTGTTTTACATTTGGATACGGATCCGTGAATCAGATCCTTTCTCTCGTTTGAGAGAGTCAAAAGGAATTCTCTAGAAAAACATAAACCCATCAGTCGCCGGAGTTGAACGTCCTGAACGGATCTGTATTGATGAATCCGTCTACATCAGTGCTGAGCAGTGTCGCCAGATCGAAGATATCGGGGGAATACAGTTTACCCCCTCTCTGATTACCAGATTAATACTTGACCAGTCTACGGACTTAGTGGGGGATGTTGGAGTATACTCTCATGGTGCTGGAATGGGATAGTGGAAAGGGAAAAGGAGGAGAGGAAAAAAATCGACCAGTTTTGGTCACTGATATACATACTATGGATACGAAAAGCCTGACGCTCGTTAGAAGAAGATTTTGCCAGTTTGCAAGAGGCGCCATCAAATGTCAGTGAGACGCACACTAAAATAATATCAGTATTCCGGCATCGACATTTGGCGGCGCTGGTAAAAGAAAGTGCCTTCTTCTACTGGCTTCAACGGCTGTACGGCTGGCTTATGGGAATCTCGTATCCATAGTAAATATATCAGTGGTTTTGGTCGATTCTGGCAACGCTGGTGCTGGGCATGGTTAGGGTTGGGGCCCCTCAACGCTTGCTTCCCCCATCAACCTCTCTTTCGTATAGCGCGCACCTTCGTTGCGTTCGCTGGTGTCTCATAGTCTCATAGCTGCTTAGTAACGACCACGGTGTATTATAAAGGTGTTCGGACTTCCCTCAGAAAAGTGTGATAGATAGGGCCTAGTTCTCTGATCGCCACCAGATGGCAAATTGGACAGGATCCCAGTTTTCGTGTACGTGTAAATGAGATTGTGTGTAGCATAGCAGCGTGTAGTGATCACCACACACATATACGTTGTAGTTAGTTTCCGATCTTTAGGTGAGAGGGCGCCCTGCTACACTGATATATATATACATACTATATATGTATCAGTGGCTGCTACTGCTACTGGCTGCTACACACAATCTCATTTATACACGTACACGAAAACTGGTATCCTGTCCAATATGCCATCTGGCGGCGACCAGAGAACTAAGCCCTATCTATCACAAAACGTCAACCTTACAGAGGTGCTTAGAAGTGATGCTAGAGTCGTGGTACCGTGGTACTAAACGATACCCCCACTATGACGAACTATTGCTCCTACTTTCCTTCTCCAACGCGACTCTGGCATCACTGGTGCTTAGTCGTAACACCTCTATAATACACCGTGGTCACGACAGGCGAGGAGCGGCCTTTTTCCATGGTAACGTTGATCACTGGAAGGGGACAGTGGGCACTATGGTGGGAACTGTTCTGCCTCAATTGAGACAAACGTGCCCACCACTGGTCTACACGGATCCTTAATTTCTTAGTACACGGATCACGTGCCACGTGTATTTTAGTACACGTTCAAAACCGCGATCTCTAATTTCTATCTCTTACTGGGTAGAAGCTCAGACGATATTTTCGAGCAGTTACCTATTGACTCTGCGTACCAGGTATACAGGAAAACCGAAACATGTGACTGTCACAAATTCTAGTATTACAGCATTCCCTCTCGTGTCCTTTTTTTTAACAAGTTGATCCTGTTTGCGGATTGGGGAAGGGCGGATATATACAAGGCTCCCCGAAGGTGCGGCCAGGGGTGCGGATATACCTACTAAATCCACCCCGGTGACCTCTCTGAGCTAATAGGGTTGGGACCAGGAACTTCAACCCGAAAGTCACTTGCCTCCCTCCCTCCCCATCAGTGTCGCCAGAAGATATCCAAATGGATACCTCTTTCCTCTTCTCCTTTTTCCCTTCCACTATCCTATTCCAGCACCATGCGCACACTCCAACGTCCCCCACTTAGACCGTAGACCACGGTGCCCGTGCAGTAGACTGGTCTGGTCATCAGAGAGGGGGTAAACTGTATTTCCCTCGATTTCCTCGATCTGGCGACACTGCTCCCCATTAACAATCCATCCTGAAGGGGAGTACAGCTCCCCTCAGCTTGTACCTACTGTAGTAGGAACCCGTGTCAGTGTCGCCAGAAACAACCGAAACTGGTAGTTTTTCCTCTCCTCTTTTGTCCTTTCACTATCCCATCCCAGCACTATGAGCACGGTGCCGCATACTTCTATATTCCCCACTAAGTCCATAGACTAGTCACGTATTAATCTGGTCATCAGAGAGGAGGTAAACTGTATTCCCCTCGATTTCCTCGATCTGGCGACATTGAGAGTGACAGCGACACTCCAGCCACCGATTAAGTATAAGGATAGACGTATCGGATCCAATGTATTTTTGCGGCCAACTTTCCGGGGGCCACGTAACCCCATTACCATTTTCATTTCACGCGATTTAGACGAGATTATACCAGAATCTTCGTGCCACAAATAAATAAATAAGTCTATTTCTATTCTGAATCGTTGTTTCGCGTGCTGGATCGCTTCATTTGCATAGAAATAGGCGAAATGGAAATAATAATGGTGATGCCATGTTATTGAATAAACCTATGAATTTTAATTTTATCTTTGAATTTTACCAAACCAAATATTTAAAAATAGAATTGAATCTTAAAAATAAGTCGGCTCATATCAAAGCAGATCTCAAGCTTGTGGTCATATATTCCACAGAAATTTGACCATATAGCCGGACATCATTGTAATTTTTTCATATTTGAATTAAATATTCTAACATAAAATATTTAAACGTAAGCGTATTGAAACATACTTATAACATTTTAGGTCTCTTCAGATGATTGTTTAAATATATTTACATATAGATAGGTACCAAGCTACATTAAACTGTATTATCTCGTTCAGGAACATGCATAGTACGGCTGTTCAAGTGCAGAACATGTTCAAAATTCGAAATTTGCATGTTTCTTTAAGACTGATTTTCGTAAAAACTACGCTTGAGAAATAAGGAGAGAATACGTATATTTGACAAAAATCTATGAGAAACTAAAAGTCCGGAAAAAGTTAATAGTCGTTGTCCACAATAATTACTAATTAGATTGCGAATTAAACTGAAATTTAATTTGATTAACCCTTTGCACTCCGAATTATTTTTCAATTTTGTTGCCAACAACTCCCTACTATTTTAAGCGTTTCATTTTGAAATTTATTTCAAAGGACAGTTCCTTGACCGCTACTTATTTTAAACAATTATGTGTAATAATTATGTTAAATATAGCACTCAAACTTTATTGTAATTTATATTTGTGGAACTTATAGTTGGCTTAAACTACAAAATAAGACTTAAATAAATAAAGCAAGAACCAAATACATATAAAAACACGTTTTATTTACATTTTCATTTCTCCGATGTCGAGTCACACTCTACAAAGAAGTACAAAGGGTTAAATTATAGGCTATAAAAACATTTATTTGCATGATCTTCCGTTTACCTACACATAACCTATGCCCGAAGAGTTCAGGTATAGTTTCAGAAAGTCTGTAGTGGTACGATTTAGGAAAGATGAACGATCAATCTATTTATAAATATAGATCTAACTTTTTCGAGGAACGTAATATGTACCTATAACGAATAACATATTTTAAAATAAATTTACTTTTAAACAAATACAACTCTTTAGGAAAGTATTGCTTTGTTTATAGACTACTATAATATAAACTAACATAAATTGATCACAGTTATACCGATTGTTTAATTTAGTTAAATATTTGAAGAGTAGGTATAGAAAAACTGAAATCTGGGGAAATTTTCGTTTATACTTTGTGCTATATGTTTCGTTAAATATCGTTTTTACGATATCAAGTAGTAATGAAGAAATTGATGTATGTAGTACGATTTGGGAGATCGTTTTAATAGAGGCATCTAACTTCTACAGTTCTATGTATACTCGTCGGACTAACCCGTATGCATCACGTGACTACTCGTATCTTGAGAAATTTTAAGACGGTAATTTTAGTTTCTTCCTGAACCGCGTTGTGATAGTTTTGCGGGATTTGTTTCTTGCCTAATACGTTTTCATTATGAAAAAATTATTCATACTTAAATAATTCAACATAAAGTAAATAAGTATGAATCATGTATGGTGTACGTGGATGAGAAATATTCATCAACAATTTCGGAGACATAAAGTCAATCATGGAAGAGAAAGAGAACGGATATGCAAGAGGTTCTATTAGAAACGTTTCTGTGCTTCGAAAAATCAATGAAATAAAATTGAATCATTTTTTATCGAGTAATAAACGAGATATAAATTATGAAGTATTATTATATGTAAATGCTTTGCAGGAAAATTTAAGTAAAAATATAATGACGTATTAGAGTATTTATCGTCATGGATGTTCGAATATTTCAAGTTTTATTTAAGATTTTTAAACGAATTTATTATATTATTCACACAATTATTTTCTCTTAGAGAAAGTATGCAGACGTTCGAAATTTTCTGTAACATTTCTATTATACTATATATACCTCTGTATCTTTGTATTTTCAGTAGGATGTTTTTAGATCTGTCTAAATTGTCTTTGGGATTTCGAACAGATATCGAAATGATTTTTTAAACAATGTTTGTACATTAACTATATTGAAATAACATTTCCTCATTGCTAAATTTTGTAATAAAATATTCTGCATATGTACATCAGAATTTATTTGTTAATGAGCATATAGTTCTTACTACTGTTCAATAGAAATAATTATGTTTTGGCTTACAGTGACTCCCATTAATATTCGGACGCTCTAAAAAAACCGATAACTTTTTTAATATTGGATTATACGATTTGATTTTTTTTAGAAGTTAGAGCAATTAGTTTACTCACGCTGTGAAAAGAAATTTTTTCAAAAATTGCCTTTGGTCGAAATTGTATAGAAAATACAAAAACTTGCATTTTACAACTTTTTAATGTGAGCCTATATTGAAAATTTAAAAAATACCTTTTGTAAATGTGTGTCAAATATATGCATCGTGAAAGTTTCATCGAACTAGGTTGATGCGTAAAAAATGATAGACATTGAAAGATTTAAGAATCCTTAGATTTATTGCAGTTACAGGCCGAAAATCGTGAAAAATTGCAATTTTTACTATCTATGAACGTTTGTAGTTCATTGCAACGTCGACCGATTTTGATGAAATTTTAGAATATGTATAATTGATATACATAGATCTACGAAACGTGTTTTCTAAATTTTCCATATAAGCCTACATAAAAAGGCTGCAAAACACAACTTTTAGTATTTTCTCTGCAATTCCGACAACTTGCAATTTTTCTCAAAAATTTTTTTCACGTTGTGTAACAAACTAATTGTTCCAATTATATATTTATATTTATATTTTCCTTTCACTGATGTCGAGTCACACTCGACAAAGGAGAGCCATGAGTTAAAAAAGTTGTCGTTTTTTAAAGAATGTCCGAATATTAATGGGAGTCACTGTATGTGCATAATATCATATATAATATAAATTCCATGTTACATATTTCATTTGCTCACATTCCCAAAAATTAGTTCATGAAATTCATTTGCGTTCAGAATATTCAGATACGTCGGAAACGATGTCGGGAGCAAAACAGTGGGATGGTAGATGTATACCCTCAGAAAACTATGATTCTTCAGGAACATCAAATTGTGATCAAGAAGAGGATGATTTTCCAAATGTAGATAGTTTTGAACATCGTACATATAAATCTGACAGCTGTTTTTGCCAGGTATAATTTCTGAAAAAATTATAGACGCATTTTAGAATTTAATGACGTTAACTACGAATAAAGTTACAAAATATTTAATATAATATAAAAATATAGTGACAATAATTAGACAAAGTTTTTATTGTTCTGATTACTGGACAAATTAATTCCAAAAACGGCAAGGAGCATAGTTGTACTTTTTAAAATAATGTAGGTACTATCTCTGTGAGAAGAGTTTTGCAATATACAGGAGAGATGGTTCCATCGATATTACTACCTCGATTTTCGTCGTTATCATTATTCGTAGCGAAGAATATTTATATAAGGTTGAATGGTTTCGAGAAATGCATACTTTAAAATATCTCTGCATCGATTGCAAGAAATAGAAAATAAATCGGATGTTACTTCTTCCCTTAATGATTTTAATAAAAGAGAAATCATGTATTGGTATCTTCAATTTTTATAATCTTCTAACAATTTCGAATTTCATCTACTCAATTTTCCTATAAATGCATAAAGATCCGCAGTATAGTCATCAGTATTCTTTAAATTAGATCGTATGTTTTTTCCTGCACCAATCGATGAAGCTTTATATTCTCTACAAAAAAGTATTAACCTATTAATATCGAAAAACCATTGGTTAAGGAGGCATTTTAATTTTAGTGTTGTTATGGAATCACGACGGTTTTTCGATATTACTAGGTTAATACTTTTTTTGTAGGGAATATGAAGCTCCATCGATTGGTGCAGGAAAAAACATACGATTCCATTAAAAAAAATATTGGTAACCTTCATATCTCCTATGCGTCCACCTACAAAAACACTCACAACACCAAAGTATGCATCTCTTGAAACCATACAACCTTATACAAACATTCTTCGCTACGAATAATAATATTTACGAAAATCGGGGTGGTAATATCTGGTGAACCACTCTGCATATGTTTATTACTCTTAAATTGTTTGTTGTGCGCGCGCCGTTGTATCTAATTACTGTTAGACGTTTTTCCAGTGCAAAATCTTTTGAGAGTATTGTGTTATGTATCGATAAAGATGAAAAACTTCATTAATGAAGTCTCTTATGAATTTTATATAACAACATTTAAATACATTGTCTATTTATTTGTTAATGTTATACACTGCTAATACAGAATATTCGAAATGTTAATGCTCCTTTTCAATGTAAATTAAAGAGTGCACTTAAACTCAATAATTCCTTAATGAATAATTAAAAGTTCATTACAAATAGATAATACGCTAATTAGATATAAATTGTTAGAAATTGTATAAAAATGATACACAAGAGAATTATATTTTGTTTCTCAGAATTGTCCATTAAGTTACACTAAAATGATTGGCCTTAGAGGAAGCGTGCCAAATCTCTGTTCAACCACAAGTTTAACTCAGACGGAGACTTACCCACCATTTTGTTCAGCAATATATAATATGAGGTCGTTTTTGTTGTTCGTTCTGTTTTTATTACTTTTGTATTCAAATTCATTGACATTATGATATCTGATATAATCAAATAGCCTGTGTTCGAAAAAGCATTGTTGTCAAGAAAATACTAAAGAACATAAAGGGAACCAAAGCAATCAGCCTTTTGAATCAGGAACCAAAAGACGTCTCAGAAACAGAATAGATTGCGAGCAAAGATTCAGGTCACAAACAGACCTTTTCTTGAGAAGAAAAGAATCTTCTAACTGTTGTCCCTTACAGTATTTTCAAATTTCTCGAAAATGGGAAGAATACCTAACAAAGACCGAGGTACATCTATATTTCTAACATAGATAGTGACTTGTTTGATCGTACATATAACAGTTTACTTTAACATTTTGTGTACAGAACTTCAGGATGTGTGCATAATATTTTTATCATACAATAATAATAACTTTATATTGTGTAATGTGGATTATATTTTTTAGCCTATGCATTATTCAAGAATAATATTTTTTATTGTTAATATGCCCCATTACATATACAAACACCATAATGTGGTTTTATGTTATGTTATGTGTATATTATGATTTAACATTATATACAAACCTCATTACATATAACTTTACATTGTGTAATGTGAATTATATTTTTTAGCCTATGCATTATTCAAGAAAAATATTTTTTATTGTTAATATACCCCATAATAACTCATTACAAATTTATATAATACTCATTTTAATATTATAGGATCGTTTAAGGAAATTAGAAGATGAACGGGGAACGTTACGAATGGAAGTATCAGTTTTATCGGAGCAAGTGGAAGCACAGTCCAATAAAATTCAAGAGTTGGAAAGCATGCTCAGGGAAAAGAAGGATTCTCTTAGAAGAATGGAAGAAGCATTACAGCAAGTAACTACATTTGCTTACATTTACTATTACGTTGTTGTATCCTATTGAGATTTTATGAGCTGTAATTATTTTTTATAGATCGATTTTGTTGCTATCCTGATCATAACTCTTATGTTTCTTATTGTTAGTCGCACTAATGTGGCGGATGTCGGATAATATCCCTTGTAAAATCTATAGATTATTTAAAACCTTTCTATATTTAACATGTTTGCACAAATTCTCATTATAAGACTATAAATTAATACATTAGCGAGTAAAGAATGGACATTCAAAGAAATTTTGTAATATATTTTAGACGAACATTAACAAATTGTTGAAAGAAATACAGCAAATGCGTACGTGGATACCCGGTTGACCACACAAGGGATATACATGATCGATATCCGACATATTAGTGCGACCGTGCTGCCCTCTTAAACGAAGGACCTAACCCAGACCGGGCCAGCATAAAGCGATACTTCTGCGACCGATTAAGTATCGCTTTATGCTGGTAGGGTGTGCTGTCCAAAATAGAGCAGATTCCGAGCATCCTATGCTTCGAGCAGCTTCGAGCGTCGTTCTGACAGGATAATGCCCGCCATCTGCTCGCCAGGCTATGCTCGATATCTACTCGTGGCTGACTGGGTATATAGAGAAAATTATCGATAAAAAAACGAAGTAGGCTAAAATAGATCATTCTGGAATAAAAGTCATTTTTAAACAGTTACAAATTTAATGAATAAAATACAATAATAAGGTTTACATGGAATGCATTGTTTAAAATCTGTCTTGCAAGGTAAACCATTTGATATGGTTAATTTAAATTGTTCTTTTGCAAATGAATCAATTAGAAGGGGTCAAGCAAGACTTGGACAACCGAAATCGCGCCCCAAGCCTATGTTTTAGTCGAACATTAGCCTTCGATAATCTACCAAGGAAAAACATTTCATAAATCTCTAGCTCTCACTCAATTTTGCTGGCATTCTCCGTAAATAAGAAGCGTATCAACTGGTTCTTCGAAAAAATATATCGTTTACAATCGCTTGATCCGATGATACTAATCTTAACATTCTTATTGTTGATGTCCTGCGATATCGTTCGGAAGTGTTTATTTGTCATTGCCAGGTTTAGTAAATACGCTGAAAGATATCCTCAACGTTCTGACCCTAGACGCCGGTCGATTGAATACATTTGTACAATAAATTGTTACAGCATGTGATTCGATAAGTGCCGAAGTGATAGGATATACTACTCAATCCGTGATGAGAAGATTGCAACATTGCATTGACACCAATGGCAATCACTTTGAACACCTTCTGTAAATGCAAGTTTATTTCGCCTTTTTTTTCATAAATGACCTTTGCTGATCTTCAAAGACCTTAATGTTGCACCTCGTTGGATTCGTCTCAATAGTCGTTATCTGAAAACAGGTACTAAAAAATAGAATTCTATTTAAAAAAACAAAGGTGACCTACACATCTCTGAAGCGACTCCACCTAGCAACAAAAGATTAATGCCACACTACAGCCCCTGTTGTCCGATGCAACTTTTATTTCGAAAACTTCTACTAGTACCATACTTTCGGAGTTATTGTAGGTGGCAGTAGTTAGTGCCTCACCCTGTATAACTGGTTTGTTTATTTTCCCTGTAACTACCCTTGCAGACGAGGTATAGAATTGAAACTTGGGAGTATGTGTTTTTTCTTGGTAGACTATTAAATGTTGGTATGTTCGATTAAAACAGGTTTGAGGACAATTTTGATCCTCATATCCAGCTGGATCCTTCAAATTGTTGTTATGATTAGCAGTATCTACTGGGTGATCCATATAGAGCTTGTCATCCGAAACATGTGTCTGAAAATCAAATCGCTCCATGACCCTCAGTTTTTCAAATTCGGGCCATTATTTAAAAATAAGGTATTGTGTGAAAACTAAAAATGTTACATGGTTATATAAAGGCTCTAAAGATAGAATAGATTTTTCCCAGAATATAATGCTACAGTAGAGTCGCAATGTAAGTGAAATGGACCACGGACGATGTGTTACCGCCATGACTGTCATCAGTTGTCTCGCTCGAAGTGGGCATCAATACTAACGCGTGTGTTGCTACAGTTTTTCACGAATATCTCGGAAACGAAAGGAACCACCGTTAACATGCAGAGGAGAAAGTTGTTCAAAATGTTGAGACTTATAACATATCCAAAAATCGTTGAAAGTGAAGGGTGGGTAGCTGTTCTGCAGTTTGACTGAGAGCTTACGGGTGAAAGTCGCAGATTTCAAATTTTCAGTATGCATATAAGTTACCGAAATCTACAAAACGCATTTTTTTAAGTTATCGTTACAGGCTCAGCTAAAAATGTCGAAAACAACATCATTTTAAAAAATTTTTATGATTTCTACCAATTGCAATTTAAACAAATTTTTGTTTACTCATTCTCTAGCAAACTAGTGGATCTACCAACTTAAACAAATTCAAGTCGTTAAGTAAGTTCTCCATACCTTCTAGTTTTCAAGATATCTCAAAAAACGTATTTTTGATTCGTAACTCCAGGTGCTGCTGTCAATAAAATAAATTTTCAACGAACAAAAATATGTATTGAATGTTTTTCTAATTTTTCGAATGTCTTTCTAAAGCTTCATAAAAATTGACTTGTGTAACTTGAACATGCTCTCTTGTAAGAAAATGTACTCATTGCCCGATCAAAAACAATTCAGAACAACATAATTTAATAATTGTTATATACCATTGTATTCCGAAGTTCGTTGAGCTTTTTATCTTTTGAGCTTCGATCGAGCTTCTTAGCGTTTTTAAATTTCACACAATACCTAATTTTCTGAAAAATGGCCCGGTTTTGTGGAGACTCATGCTTTTCAAAAACTGAGGGTGATGGGGCAATTTGACTTTTAGATTCGTGTTTCGGACGAGAAGCTCTATGAGGATCACCAGGTGGATATTACAGATCAAAATTCGTGTCGGAGAGTGTTATCAATTTACCAGTGGTATTCAACGGCTTTGGATCAGCCGACATTTGTAACAAAAGGTACGTGTCAAACTGGAATTTACGGTAAAAATTATGAAATGTATTCTACTTTGCAAAGAATTGTATCGTACTTGCCTCATGAATAAGAAGTAAAAAAGATGAAGAACTATGTGCCACAATGAAACCATTCTCTGAATAGTGATATTGTAGAAGTTTCATCGTCAGTTAGTTGTTGTCACCACAGGATAAGTTAGAAATTATAGCACAACTAACAATAAAATACAGAGTATCGTGCATATAAAAGTAATTAAAAATTTTGTAATTATTACCACTGGAATATGGTTTCAATTTGTTAGTTAGGCCATTAGGGAGTTGCAAGAATTATAGACGGCGAGGACGAACCTGACGTGTACTCAGGAAGTCTTTAGGAATGAAGTCAAACACAATATTTATTTTTTTACGTGGTGGTAATCACTCATAAGGATTCCCCGCCCTCCCTGGGGGAGAGACGGGGATGTGCGGGGCTCGCGATATACTTTTTTCTTCTTTTTTGGTTCAAGGGCGGTTAAGGGGGAAATGCGGTTACGCACACCCCCCTCAGTGCCATACTCCCACTTTCTCCGCCCTGCTACGCCGAAAATTGACGCGTCCGGTGCTCCGTTCTGTCCGCATTTCTGCCGGACTCGTCCTTTCGGCCCATACCACCCCCGTGGCAGTGATGCCAATTGTGATACCGTGGTACTAAACCATAGCCCCACTATGACTAAGACCTACTGTTGCCCCTCCTTTCCTTTTCCAACGCACTCGCGCGCTACATGCAACAGCGTACCATGTCACATAGTGCAGGGCCACTGATGCCAGAATCGTGGTACCGTGTTATTAAACCACTACTGTTACCCCTACTTTCATTTTCCAACGCACTCGCGCGCAGTGTGACCAGATGAGGGGAGTCATGTAAAAATGTGTACCCCTCTCTGATGATCAGAGCAGTTGCGCGACTGCGCGACCAGTCTACGGTCTTAGTGGGGGACATTGGAGTGTGCGCATTGCTGGAATAGGATAGTGGAAGGATAGTGGAAGTAGGGGACTACCGTGCATCCGCTAGGATGCAATCTGGTCAGACTGCTCGCGCGCTACAAGCAACAGTGTACCATGTCACATAGAACGGTGCCACGATTCTGGCATCAGTGGCCCAGTCAGTGTCGCCAGACCGAGAAAATCGAGGGGAATACCATTTACCCCCTCTCTGATGACCAGAGTACAGTAAATATGTAATTTTAATCAGTTAATCAGACATGACGTACAATACACATTTCACAGATTATGTTGATTTTGTTTTTTAATGGTTTCTGTGAAATGATAAATATTTAACGGTGCTAATATACACATATAGAATACATGACATGTAAAAACTGTAATTGTGCATTACTTTTTCGTGGCACAACGTCGAATAAGAGGTTGTTATTTTTCTTTTTACCTTAGACTCTTTTTGTCCTTAGACTATTTAAACATATTTTTATTTTTAAAGGAAATGCTTTCACGAAGTGCTCTGGAAACGCAAAAGTTGGAATTACTAAGTTCTATGTCAGAAATGAAGCTCAGACAAGCCAGTTTAGAACATGAAAATCTTGTACTTCGCAGTACAAGCCCCGTCTTAAATGTAAGTTCATTTAGATGTATCGAAATATAATATATTAAGGGCTATCTTTTTCTTTTTACAAAAGGTTTCAATATACTAGATTTTCTATACGTATACTACTACAGGAAATGTCACTTTCTTTCAAACAATTTATTGTACAATTTAATCGATTTCGCACTAAAAATCTGATAGTCGAAACAACAAGTCAACGAAATGGACACAGAATCTCAAGTAGTTTAATACGTTTGGTACGAGCTACATTGAAAGTAAAAATATCAAGCGTGACGTTTAGAACGACGCTACAGATTGAAATAGACCTTAAAGTCTCAGGACGTACAACTAGCGTCGCAGCTTGTTAAATCATAATCAGTGGCATATTATAGTTTTACGCGTAAAACAGTTTTTTTGTAGTGTCATGATAGCCGTCAACAGGAACACAGATCTTAATCAGTTTCAATCAGTAATATCCTCTCACCTGCTAAAGTGTCGTGAAACAAACTTGTCGAATCGGTTGCGTTCTATAGTATAATATAAGAGTAAACTTTTCCTTGCGTAACCAGAAATTTTTGCTTTTGTCCTATAAATTTTGGCCTTTTTCCTATATTATCCAGTAGATTTGTACGAGAAGATGTGAGAAATCCAAGTTTCGATCCTGGAGGATCAATGGTTCAAAAGTTATAAGTGTTTAGAGTTGAGGGTCTCCAGTGTTTTTGACAGGCTAACACCGCCATGTTGTGTGTAGTGGCGGTCGAAGTTACACGCAAGCAGGCGGAGTGGGGAGAGGGAGATAGGCGGAGAGATGTTTATGCAAATTCCGATTTTTTTGTACATAAATTTTAAGAAAATGGGATTTAATTACAGAATTTTTATTGTTCAATATCTGAATAAAATTGTTGTATATTACTATTTTTTTTAAATATCGATTATTACAAGCATATAAATATTCGCAATTCCTTAACAATGATTATAGTCTTATATTGATTCTTGATGTCGCAACATGCACAGTAAAAATTATAATTTCTGTGTCGGTTTCATCTGACCTGCCTAATTGTCACATACATTTAAAAATACTTTGTGTAATATGCAAATTACATACATTTGAAGGGGTATTCTAGTCTAAAGGATGTTATGTACTTTATGTTTAACTTTCGGACTTTCTTTATTATAAAACTACAAGACCTTCTTATTATCAGAATTTTATAATTTGGTTTCTGTTTCAACAATATATTTATAAAATACATGCATTTTATTTTTAAAATGACTGTTACAAATTAAATTAGTTTCATATTTACTACAAATGTATGTAGAGTTTCTATTTCGATGAAAAAGATATCAGCAACATTAAATATGGTAGATCGATTCCTCACACTTTTTTAATGTCTCGCCTGGACTATTCGGTTAATTGAAATAGAACATAAAATTATTCTGTGTAAATTGTGGTTTCGGCTATCAAGACTAGCACATATATGTATATATATAACGAAGGTACAGCGCACATTTTCAGTTAGTCGGTCGAATTTACTTTGAAATATCTGAACAACCAATTTAGAAAATATAATTTACAGAAAAACGATTGAATTTTCTGGGACCATATACCCAGAACTGTCATTCTTTATGCATATAGAATGCATATAGACTTTCCAAAATGAAACAACTGTGAAATCTTGATATTAGAAACATCGTATAAAGTAATTGCATGCTATACTCGAATGTGTAGACTAGAATACTCCACTGACAATGAGTAAGGTTTGCCATAGATTGCCATAGAATGATCACTACAATGAATATAGAGGGAATATTTATTGCAGGGAGAGAAATTCGGAAGGCATACCAGCCAATATAGTAGTCTCCCTAGGCCCCTGACTTCTTCAAAGAAAGGCGTAGTGTTCGGTAAGGTTCCCAGTTTAACTTCTGGAACACAAACAACGGTACCATTGACCATTAGAGGAGCCTCCGCGAGATGCCTGTCTGCGCCTACTCTAGGTTGCAATTGATTTTTCTCTAGGCATGCATTATCAAACGTTTTACGAAAATGCAATTTTTATTTGCTCCTTATACGTGACAGGCAGTCATGGCCAATAACTAAACATCGACTTTACGCTAGTGATTCATCAACCGATCAGCCGAATAAGAAGATAAAAATCGCCCTTCAGCCGATTTAAACTGAAAATAGCTGATTCGATAGCTTACCAAGACAAAATAATTTCCAACATGCTTCAATCCTATACCTCGTATGCGAGGGTACCCAGTAAGCAAAATGCTCGATTTTGGACAGTAAGCTGTGCCAGCAGAATACCATACTTCTGCGTTCAAATAAGTATCGCCAGAGAGGATATGAGAGTGCTCACGCTTAGCACGGAACAGCTCCTACACCGACGGTAGAGACCGCTTTTACCATGAAACAGAGACCACACCATGCAGCAGCATGTTTTAGCATGAGACAGGATCAGGCTAAGCGTCCGCTCTACCTTGGGACTAGGATTGGATCAAGGCTAATAGTGGGAGAGGGAAACCAGGGGACACCGCTCTACCGTCGGTCTAGGATGTGATCCAGGCTAGAATTCGGAGGCATCGAAAACCCGGGCGTGAGCACTCTCATATCCTCTCTGCTCTATCGCTTTATGCTGGCACGGTGTGCCGGCACAAGCTGAGGGCGGAATCCCAGTCAGCCAGGCCTGCCCCGAGCAGGCAGCGAGCCCGACCTACCGGGCAGATGGGGGGGTAGTATCCTGTCAGAACGCCGCTCGAGGCTGCTCAGAGAATTGGATGCTGGGAATCTACTCGGAGTCTGCCGGGCTCACCCTGGCGGTGCAGCTGTCGATGCAGCGCCCCGGTATCTGCCCGGTAGCTTCTTCTGGGTAGATGGAAGGCAGCTCGGTCCTGGATTCTGCTTTCCCTGTATAACGGCATTCGCCACATTAGTGCGACCGTGCTGTGATCTTGCGGGGAGGCAGAATCCAGGACCGAGCTGCCTTCCATCTACCCGGAAGAAACCGGGCATTTTGCTTACTGTGATGAAAGCAGCTCGGTCCTTCGTTTAATACATTAGCGAGTAAAGAATGGACATTCAGAGAAATTTTGTAATATATTTTAGACGAACATTAACAAATTGTTGAAAGAAATACAGTAAATGCGTACGTGGATACCCGGTTGACTACACAAGGGATATACATGATCGACATCCGCCATATTAGTGCTACCGTGCTGCCCTCTTAAACAAAGGACCGAGCCCCCTCCATACTGTCCACAGCTTGTGCCAGCACACCTGGCCAGCATAAAACGATAATTCTGCGTTCGAATAAGTATCGCTTTATGCTGGCAGGGTGTACTATCCAAAATCGAGAAGATTCCGAGCATGCTCAGCTTCGAGCGTCGTTGTGACAGCATAATGTCCGCCATCTGCTCGCATTGTACGATTGCAGGCTGTGCTCGATATATGCCCGAGGCAGGCTTGGCTGACTGGGTAGTTAAGTGATATTTTCCCATTTGATGGCTTCTAAAAATTCAGATAAATTCTAACACATTTAACCCATTTACAGCATTAGCGTATACAGGTTGGATCACCAGATATTACTCGTACTACTTACAAAAAACTCACAACCGCAAAGTATACATCTCTCGAAACCATTCAACCTTATACAAACATTCTTCGTTCCGAATAATAATATTGACGAAAATCGAGGTGGTAATATCTGGTGAAGCACCCTGTATATCCGCTCTATTGTCCTGTGTAAAACAGTCAGTTTGTTGTTGTTATTAGCTGCGTTAGGCTTGAAGGTAGAAGAAAATGTTAGAGAGAAAAGTTGTACTGTTAAAGGAGGCAAATATGGTGATATAAAAAAATATTCTGATTGTTATCGTTTTCGAGGTCTTTTGAAGGTCATTGATGATTTTTAAATGCCACCATATATGTTTAACTTCATAGTGTTGTGTGTGTAGCTGATGATAAGTTGAAAAATGAGAACCACCGTATGTCCACAAGTTTTGATCGAGCTATCGTACACGCAGTTTTAGGTTCAAGTCTGTTGAAGGGCGATTTTGGCTACCTTATCTAGCCAAGCTTTATTGTTTTATAAGTTTGCTTTATTTTTACTGCATGGAAATTTTGTATGTATTCCTGACTTAGATAGAAATGTGTATTTCACTTGTTGTTAGATTATAGAACTCCATATGTAATAATCAGTCGAATTGATTAGATTATCAAACATTAGCAAACAATTCATTAACGTTATTTCCCTTTAATACTATACTCTGCAATTACAAGTACCAACTATTGTAAGAAAACTACTTTACTTCTATCGTACCAGTTTTAAATTGGCATTTTTTGTATATGTACTTTAGCCGAAGAAGACAAGAATGTTATTATAGAAAGTTCGAATTGTCGACTGCAAGAGATTGCACAGAAACCTCTGACAGAACTATCATTGGAAGAAATTGAAGGGTGGCTGGCAAATTTAGGATTAGAATGCTATGCAGGTGAATTAAGACGGTGGGGCGCCACTGGAGCAAAATTACTTGAATGTTCTTCACAACAAATCGAAAAGGAATTAGAAATTAAGAACGTTCTTCACAAGAAGAAGTTATTGTATGCGATAGAGTCAGAAAAGTCTGATGGAACTGATTTTCTTGGGTCTGATAAGGTAATCATTATTCAGTTGGAATTACTTATATGATTTCTTATTTTAATTCTTTATCGTTGATCACTTAATTTTTATATCTCCATTAAAGCTATTAAATCAAGTGTCATAAAGCGTAGGAATTGTAAATATCTATTTAATTATAGATGGATAATGCTGCAGTTCTACGATGGCTTGATGATATAGGGTTACCACAACATAAAGAGGCATTTCAAAATGGTAAAATTGATGGTAGAATGTTACACCGATTGACTACTGAAGATTTATTAAATCTTGGAGTGAATGCGCAATTACATGCTGCAAGCTTAAGACGAGGCATTCAGGTATTTCTTATATGACATATATTTTTAAAAAACAATACCACATAGTATACAGGTTTTCAATTGTTTCAAAATAAACTATACATTTAGAATAGTAGACAGTTGAATTTGTCTTTGTCTAATTGCTTTAGCATTACGAATGAACATTGTTTCATTATGGTGCATGGAATAGTGAGAAATGAAAAACGTACCACGTCTCATCTTCCCATCCACACTCTACACTCTCTTGCTTCCCCATCCATCCAGTATCTCCCATCCCTCATCCCATTTCCCAATTTGAATCTAGCCACCCATCTCCCCCCCCCCATTCTTTCACTAAATATCTCGGCAACCCTCTCCCTTTACCAAACTGTACCACCTGTTATATCTGGAGTTTCTTATCCTCTCCCATCTCTCCTCCTGCAATCCTTTTCCTTTATCATTTTCTCCACCACCTCCGCTGTCCATCCTCTCTTCTCGAAGAAGTCCCATCTCTCCTTCTCCCACCCGTCCTCAACTCCTCCCTTTGCAGCTCCAACCTCACCATGTACCTCATTTATTATAATTGTAACTGTAATTGATAAGTGTGGCCAAATATTTTACAAAGCATTGCATATTGACGGATGTAAAGATATAATAACATACTGGTAATTTTTGTTGTTTTTTCAAGGTCTTGCGAGAATTATATTTTGAGTTCGATAACCTTGAAAGAAGGTCTATAAATGATAATGGGGCTGATGGTGGTAATGTACATCTTTGGACTAATCATCGAGTGATGGAGTGGCTTAGAGTAGTAGATCTGGCAGAATATGCTCCCAATATGAGAGGATCTGGGGTGCATGGAGGTTTGATGGTGTACGAGGGAAGATTTACTTCTGAATTATTGGCTGCATTACTTAGTATATCACCTGGGAAAACACTTCTTCGCAGACATTTAACTACACACTTTAATCAAATTCTTGGCAGAGAAGTTGTACAAAGAAAGAGAGAAATTGAAAATACTTCAGGTTTTGTACCACTAACGCTGACTGCTCGTTTGAAGGTATGTAACGTTTCATTTGAATTTCAACACAAGACTGCTCTTTTCCTTGCGTAATCAGAAATTTTTGCCTTTCTCTTATAAATTTATGTCGTTCTTATATGTTATCCAGTAGATTTGGACGAGAGATGTGAGAAATCCAAGTTTTGATCCTAGACGATCAATGGTTCAAATGTTATAAATGTTTAAAGTTGAGGGTCTCCAGTGTTTTTGACAGGCTAGCGCCGCCATGTTGTTTAGGTGACGGCACAAACACGCGGTAATGCCGATAATTAATTAGTTGGCAGGTGGTTAGGTTGGGTGTCAATCTCTTAGATTGAGAATCTACGTGGGGATCAACAGCTCCGTAGCGGCTCTACTCGGCAAGCGGCGCGCGATCTTCACTACACACAACATGGCGGCGCTAACCTGTCAAAACACTGGAAATCGTCCGACTTTAAACATTTTTAACTTTTGAACCATTCATTCTCCAGGATCGAAACTTGGATTTCTCACATCTTCTCGTCCAAATCTACTGGATAACATAGCAAAAAGGTAAAAATGTATAGGACAAAGGCAAAAATTTCTGGTTACACAAGGAGAAGTTTACCCCAACACAACACTACAGCAATCACAATGCATTTTCTTAATATGTCATTTAGATACCAAAAAAATCTCAGTTCACATTAAAACGTAAAAAAAGCAAAAATGAAGTGGACTATGGTAACTTGGTATGTCCGTTGGAAGCATCACCGCCCGGTACTCCATCGACACCTGTTTCGACTCCAAGCAGCCCAAACTTGAATTCACCCGTATTCTAATGAAAATCATAGATACATACTCTTGTAAGTTTCATTCTAATACTTCAGATCAGTTCTCGTCATTGTATGTCCTTCTTTAATTAAGTAACTTATTAAATATCCTTTTCTGCATAACTTTCCTTGTTTTTAAAACTTCTGTTGAAATTATAGTTCTCAAAAAGATTAACATGTCGTATCATGTTTAATTATAATAAGATACAAGTGATATCTCTAAAGGGTTACATTTTGAATTCATTTTTAAGAGAATGTACAATTTTCTTATTGGTTTGAGCTCAGGGTAACTTCTCTAAACACTGCTAATATTTTTCATAAATCATTAATGTTTATACATTTGTAACAATTCTTAATGCAAAGTAATGATACAATAAACGAACTTGTCATAGATTATTGTTCAACTATTTATTTAATCATTTACGTAGGAAGTAGACACCGTTTTCGAACAGTTACGCATGAACTCTACTATTGCCTCACCGATACGCTATTTTTTGTTGCGCCTTCGGCCGCGCGGTCCGTGTTTACATGCTGCTCTTTTCTACGTTTGGCGCGGTCGACGCAGCCACAAAAAGATAATGTCTTGTTCGGATCTATGTCACAATACAGAACCGAGAATTGACTTAGAATGGGACATTACTGTATAACGATTTAGAGTGTAACCACAGAGCCGCAGTTTCCGACCACTGCCTTAGGTTGTCGCATACCTACTATCTACCACTAGTTCTACTATTCGTTTCTCAATAGTACGGTGACACATTTCGAAGCAGCAAGTGTATTTACGGCTGAATAAGTGAGTATTCAATTCAATCAATTCCTGCTCCCTTTCTTGTTCACTGCTTCATCGCGGCGCAACACCAACAACGCTTCGCTCAGTGGAAGTAGTGGAACTTGCTGCCGAACTCTCCCTGCCAACACGCGCCGAAGTCGCGCTCTGATTGGTCCGTGTTTTTCGTTAATAACTCCTTGACACTAGGGACCCGTTAAAATGACTTGTAAAGATGCTCTTCCCTGAGGAATTATTTACCAAATTTATTTCTTTGGGTGTATATTGTATTATTGGAAAAGTGGCCACATATTTGGATAGACACATACTTGTCATGTTTATAAAGTAATGTGAAATGGTTATTCCTAAAGCTCCGTAAACCTCCCAGACAACCAGGCCTGCCATGAGCAGCAATGAGCAGAGCCTGCCTAGGGCGCAGAATAGGCAGAACACTGTCGAGGCTATTCTCCGACCTGCTCAAGGCAGGATTAGCTCAATTCTGAACGAGCGTCTGTGCGCGCAGCTGTAACTTGTTCTGCTGGCACCCGGACCCTGAATTTGCCTTTGTTTAAGAGGGCAGCACTGATGTGACAGATGCTGTTTCCTTCGTTT
Source organism: Lasioglossum malachurum (assembly GCA_028455605.1). NCBI lineage: Eukaryota > Metazoa > Arthropoda > Insecta > Hymenoptera > Halictidae > Lasioglossum > Lasioglossum malachurum. The sequence continues at coordinate 15,445,381 of CM052312.1, read as the reverse complement.
TGGTCCAGCCGCCAGCATGCTGGCTTCGTCCTGCCCATGCCCAATGCCCTGCACCAGCTGACGGCAGAACATGTTACAGCTGCGCGCACAGACGCTCGTCAGAAATGAAATTTTTGGTTGGCTGGGGCTAGTGTTAACAAAACCAAAGCGGGCATTTTTGCAAAGGAAAATGTTGCTTCAAATGACCTCAGGAACTGTCCATTTCATGGAAATTGAACACTTCTGGGACACCCTGTAGGTAATTAATGCGACCAAGCTGCCCTCTATAACGACGGCACGGTCTGCCTTCCATCTGCCCTCAGGTTGTACCGGCAGAAACCCATACCTACTTATTCGGAAGCAGATGTATGGTATTCTGCCGGAAAGTCTGCTGTCCAAAATCGAGCAGATTTCGAGCAGATTGATTAGTGGGTTCATTCAAGCCCTGATAATCACCATCTCCTAATTGTCTTAATCATATTTGACTATATCCGTTTCATTGGTAGAAACCTTCTTTCTATAAAGGAGTAAAGTAACTCGTCTATTATTATCAATATATATGTAGTACTTTAAAAACATGAATTCTTAATTAATTCCTGTAGAAAATTGTTAATATTTATTCATGTCTACAAATTGACATACAAAATATCTCTTAGAAACAATCAACTAATCTTTATTTCAAAATTATTTAAATTAAACAAACACACTATACAATCTCAGATTGTACGAATTAATTTTGATTTCTGGTTTACGCAATCCTAGTCAAAATGTAAGGCACATTGGGTACATTAAAATTTTTATAAAATATTCAATAAAAATGTTATTATTATTCATTTAATTCTCAACTGATAAAATTACTTTTTAGTTATAATAGTACTATTATGTACATATATGTATACATATTATATCATTTTATCATATACATAATTATAATTGAAATGAAGTACAAAAGTGTATACGTAATAATATAAAGTCTTTTAATCACAGTAAACTATAAAAGTTAACACTAAGTAATTTTAGTAATTTAAACTTTTACATAATCTAAAATCGCGATGCACAACTTTCACTAATAAGTAGACAGCAGATCTTGTGTCTATGTACTCATTTTTGTCATAAATGCATAAGATCTACTGTTTACTAATACCTTGTAATACATTTCAGGTATACATCTTTACTTTACTAACAGGAGTAAGCATAATTGCTTAACCCTTCGCACTCCGAATAATTTTTCATTTTTTTTGGCAAAAACTCCCTACTATTTCAAATGTTTTATTTGGAATTTACTTCAAAGGACAGTTCCTTGACTGATGCTTGACTGCTACTTTAATTATATTAAATATAACTCTCAAACTTTGTTGTAATTTATATTTGTGGAGCTTGTATTTGTTTCTAACTAAAAAATCAGAAAAAGGAAGAACCAGATACATATAAAATTCGTTTCGTTTACATTTTCCTTTCTCTGATGTCGAGTCACACAAGGAGTGCAAAGGGTTAATTTTGTTAAATTTAATATTTTGTTCATAACTCTGAGTTGACATGTCTTCTTATATCATGTATATATGTATACATATATAGGTATACCTTTGCACATTATAGTGGTGGACTAAACAGTTTTATTTTTAGCAGTAAGATAAAATCAATTCTGCATTATTCTATGACAAAAGAAAATGTAAAGTAGCCTTGGAAAGTGTTTAAAGTGTACACATATTCTCTCTCTATTTCATTCATTCAAATATCATCCTCCTATTAATTAATGTTTTATTTGGATGAAAGTTCTGCCAGATCTAATATACATGTGTATTTAACTCATATTTATATCACACCTAACCTATTGTTTTTAATAGTCTGTTAATTACTTAATATTTCATGTAATAATTTCTTGCTTTGAAAATTCACTTGTGTATTTCTTATCCATACATATTATATAAATACAATATTTTTGGAATCAATTCGTATAAACCACAAATTATTTTAATCCTTTCTTTCTGTGTCACTAAGAAGGAAATTTCTTCTCTGGTGTTAAATTATATATATTAGACAATTGATTTATTTTATCTATATATATATTGTATTATATTGGAAGATATATTTAATGTTTATTATTTACCGTTCAACTACAAATTTAAAAGATTCAGGATGCATCGCTGAAAGCTTATTTATTGTACGATTATATGTATACATTAAATATTTAGTTTAAATTTTACTAAAGATTACAGTATGACAAATTACGAATTCAAGTAATATTTAAATTATTTCTTGAACATAAAGATATCATCCTTCTACTAATTAATGTTTTATTTGGATAAAAGTTCTGCCACATCTAAATAAATAATATAAATATACAATGTGTAACTCATATTTATATTGCACCTAACCTATTGTTTTTAATTGTCTGTTAATAATTTCTTGCGTTGAAAACCCACTTGCATATTTCTTATCCATACATATTATGTAAATACAATATTTCTGGAATTAATTCGCATAAACTACAAATTATTTCTGTACTTTTGTGTCAGCAAGAAGGAAATTTCTTCTCTGGTGTTAAATTATATATATTAGACAATTGATTTATTTTATCTATATATATATTGTATTATATTAGAAGATATATTTAATTTATTATATATCGTTCAACTACAAATTTAAAAGATTCGGGATACATCGCTGACAGCTTGTTGTCCGATTAAAGATTAGTTCAAATTTTACTAAAAATTACAGTATTTCAAATTACAGATTATTCAAGTAATTTCTAAATTATTTCTTGAACATAAAAACATTTCAACAATAACATTTCATATTGTACTAAGAAATATATGTATTCATTTATTTAATTATAATGTGCGTACAAATGTATTTTCTGAAAAGATGCATGTTATATACATATTGTAATAATTATAATATATATATATACATATACACATATATAAAAATCGACCAGCAATACCGATTTGATAAATCGAAAATAACTATATGAAGTCGAATATCGTAAGATCGATAATTTCGATTAATCGATGTTATTCTAGAAGAGAGTAAAGACCAGCGTGTAGTGATTCACAGAAGTGTATCTTGCATTTTTGTGTGAAACAATATTAAAATAATAGAAAACTGTTGATGACTTGTTCTACATAATTCGAAGAAGAAGACAAAAACAGAAACCTTCTCAGCTTCCTCTTCTTTGTAGAACAATGTCAAGCATACGGTGATAAATTCAACGAAATCAGCAGAAAACTACGTCACCAGTGACGGATTCCCCTGAAACTGGGACAAAGTGCAGTGTACTCTGGCATTGCGCTTTACCGGAATTTCTCTCACTCCATGTCCTAGTGGTTTCCCCTCTTCTCTCTCTCTCTCTTTCTCTCTCTTCCCTTACTCTCGTAGAATTAGCCAATCGTCTGGTCATCCTCGAGCCTTCGATCGAAACTGACAGGTAAACATGAAAATTTTCTCAGAAAATTCATAAAATTATTTAATTCACTTTTATTTATTTCGATATGTTTACGTTTTATTATTTACTTACTATTACATTCACTGTTAACAGCAACAGTTTGTTAATGTAAATCGCATGTTGTCACAAACAGTTTCAGTATTACACATGTACATATAAACATAAGTTTATAAACGGAAATATTAATATTCTAAGAAGAGAAAAGTCGTATAGTCGGAAATGATCTTATCTTTTAAAGGATATTTTTATTATATTACAGATAATCAACAACGAATGGTGCAAAGTCAATCGCGTAGTGTCTGGAGGGCTCGATACCATGTCAGATGGGGTTGACGGTGGTGGTGGGGAAAATGAGGTAGATTCCCATTCTTGTTCGCACGTCGACGCTGGAGAATCCTCAACCCCAAGAGACGAAGAGACTTTAGATCCTGATAGCGAGGCTGCTTTAAACACCAATTATGATAGCAGCGATGGTGCAGTTCCTGCTTTTAGGTCCGTCACCTTCATGTATTTAATTTTTTGTATTTAGAGAAATTTAAATAAACGTTGAGATAATCAAAGTCTTAAATAGCGTATCAAAGGATCCATAACGTGTGGACAGGTGTGAAAGGTGTGAAAACTATGAAACTATAAATAAGACAGCATTATGCGCTCATCAGGACCAGTGTTTGGCCAATGCTGAGACAGGAGAGAGTGTAGAGAATATTGAAACTGTTGAAAATGACGGAGATGGAGAGGAATCTCATTCTGGAATTCGTTCTCATAGAAAAATGTTCGAATGTGACGTTTGCAACATGAAATTTTCCAATGGAGCCAACATGAGGCGACACAAGGTATAAACCGGACATAGGTGAATTATCAATTCAAATACAATGGTACCTATTTAGTGTTCCATTTAGTTCCATTTAAAAAAAACATTAATTTGACTTTGGAATTTCCCCCCTTCCATTCGAGTCCTGAAAAAAATTACACCATGATTGTTCCCTTCATACCAAACAATTTTCGTAAACAAATTTTTTTCATAACTTCAGTGTGTCACGAGATATTTCCGTTTTCAGATAAACGAAACACCCTGCATATGATTTCTCCTCTATTAAAATCATTAAGGGAAGAAATAACATTTAATTTAGTTTCTATTTCTTGCAATCGATGTAGACAATTTTTATTTTGCATAAGGGTCCGCAGTCTAGTAATAAGTAGACAGCGGATCTTTATGCAAAATAAAAATTTTCCACCTGAACTGCAAGAAAACAGAGTGACATAGAAATTTATTTTCTCTCTTCATATGTTCAATAAGTTGAAAATAATACAAAGGTATTTTTAAATTCTAATGTCTTTAAGGTTTGAAATTACACCTACTCATTTTTGTCATAAATGCATAAAGATCCGCTGTCTAGTAATGAGTTGACTATTATTTTTAAGAAGAAGGGGCCACATAAAAAATTCTTTCATCCTTTAATAATTTTACTACGTTGAAAGTAGTAAATTCATGTTTCTAAATTCTCTTAATCTTTATTCTATTTTAAATTGTACCTACCAATTTTTACCATAATTGCATAAAATCCGCAGACTAGTAATAAGGTTTGGAATTTATTATTGCTATTATTATTTTTTTAAATTTATTACTGGGTGCTGTTGTATTAAGAGATTGTTATTGAAATTAAGTGTGAATCTATAATAGAAAATATTTATGGTTACAGATGAGACATACTGGTGTAAAACCATATGAATGTCGTGTGTGTCAAAAAAGATTTTTTCGTAAGGACCATTTGGCAGAACATTTTACAACTCACTCTAAGACTTTGCCATATCATTGTCCAATTTGTAATCGAGGCTTTCAAAGGCAAATTGCAATGAGAGCCCATTTTCAAAACGAACATGTTGGTCAACATGATATGGTAAAATCTTGTCCTCTATGTAACTATCGTGCAGCAACTATGAAATGTCTCAGGCTACATTTTTTTAACAGGTTAGTTCTTTAATTTAAATTCAATATAATGATTACTATATTTATCAATTTTATAAATTATTAATATAAATGAATTATAAATAATATTAGCTAATGTGTTTGTAATCATTGTTTCAGGCATGGAATAGATCTGGATAATCCAGGTCCAAATAGTTCAAGTTCTTTAATGAATAGTTGTGCTCCAGGCGAAGCTATGCCTTCGGCTCCTCTTTCAGATAGTGGAGATAGTACTGGAAATCGATCTGCAGACAATGCAACTCCACCAATGCATTTTTTAACGCCTCATATAGAGATATCAATACCTTATCCTGAACAGGCTGCAAATCAACGGAATCCAAGCCCTGCTCCACTTAATGGAGATAGTCCAAACAGTCCTCAGAGTGCAGACAGTAACAGCAATGCTCCAAGTAGCAGTCATCATCAATTACCTATTAACAGTAGTGGTATTCACAGGTATAGAACATATTTGCATAATTAATTTTAGGTTTAGTTTGTATAGACTCGTTTTTCGGATTGCGGGATGCGCTTTCTCATTTCTCGATAATGCAAAGACGAGGTTTTTCAGTAGTCAAATGCGCTAGATAAAAGATCAATCTAGGCCGCGATTGCCCTAAAAGTCCTATTTTTATGTTTACGAGTAGTAATTTGCATTATTCGGCAGCACGTAACTGTCGCAGCTTTATGAAAACAGCTACATACGCAGCGGTGTGCTTCCGAATAATGCAAATTACGTTGCCGAATAATGCAAATTACAAATCGCGGCCTAGATTGATCTTTTATTTAATGCTTTTGACTACTACAAACTTTGCATTATTGAGAAATGAGAAGGTGCATTCCAAACCCTTGCAATCCTGGAAAAACGAGTCTACCCTCTTCAGACTGTGCTACAATATAGTTGCAGTGATAATAACTATTTAAGTAACTAAGAGCTATTATAGCTGTCTGATTTCATAAGAAAGATAACGTTTTACTGCGATACGTATATTGCGTTATTTTTAGAAGACGAAAGAAAATAAAATATTAGCTTACTGAAAAATTCGATTATCATATTCTAGAATTTTCATATTATATACAGGATAATTCACCAGATATTACCACCTCATAAGGTTGAATGGTTTCTAGAGGTGCATAATTTCCCAGTAAGCCAAATGCTCGATTTTGGCCGGGCAGCTGCGTCAGCAGAGGCAACGCTTGCTGCTGGCAGAAATACGGAGCTCGGTCCTGGATTCTGCCTGTGTCGCACTAACACAGACGAGGTATTCTCGTCGGTGGCGCTAATATTAGTGCGACCTGCCCTGTATAACCCGTGCTGCCCTCTTACGGCGAGGCAGAATCCGGGACCGAGCTGCTTTCCATCTGCCCGGAAGCTTCTGCCGGCCATCTGCTCGCTAGGCTGTGCTCGATATCTGCTCGAGGCTGGCCTGGCTGACTGGGTTGATGTTGTAACTCTTTTTGTAGGTGGACGCGTAGAAGAGATATGAAGGTTATCAGTATTTTTTTAAACGGGATCGTATGTTTCTCTACAAAAAAGTATTAACCTATTAATATCGAAAAACTATTAGTTAAGGAGATATTTTGATTTTAGTGTTGTTATGAAATCACAACTCAATGTGGCGACCTTTTACATCGCGACATTTTCTGAATCGGGAAAGTAATGATTGTTTTACATTATGTAATAAAACTGGTGGTATATTATTGCATTCAGTGATGATACGATTTTTCATATCAGCAATTGTAGTCGGAGCCTGAGCTCCGACTTTATTTTTCAAGTAACCCCATAAGAAAAAGTCGAGGGGTGTTAAATCAGGTGATCTTGTCGAAAAATGAATGAGACCACCTCGTCCTATCCAACGATTCGGAAATATTTGATTTAATACATTTCTTGTTATTCTTTCATAATGTGTAGAACAACCATTCTGTTGGAGCCACATTGTTTATCGAATATGCAATGACAAATCATGTAAAAATGACCATAAGGTATTTGAATTCGTAACATTATCAAGAGAGTTGTGATTTCGTAACAACACTAAAAATTAAATATCTCCTTAACTAATGGTTTTTTGATATTAATAGGTTACTTTTCTGTAGAGAATATGAAGCTTCATTGATTGGTGCAAGAAAAAATATACGATCCTATTTAAAAATATACTTATGACCTTCATATCTCTTCTACGTCTCCACCTACAAAAAAAAAAAACAACACCAAAGTATGCATCTCTTGAAACCATTCAACCTTACCCGGTCAGCCAGGCCTGCCTCGAGCATACGATGCTCGATTTTGGACGGATATCTACGGGCCTGACAGGAAGACCGGGCATCTGTGAAAGAAATTATACCAATAATATCAAATCAATGGAGAACCAAGATTTGCAATAAAAAAAGAGTTTCCCATTGAAAATATTGTTAAATAATGTACTCTCCCACCCCCAGTAGATGTGGGTGGGGGGTCAATTATGGTGTTATTGAATAGCATTTGTAAAAATATCAAATACGTCTACTTTTATTTTTTCTGATCTGATGTGTGTTTCTCAAAATACCCCCCATTTTCAACGATATTTTACCCATTTTGATTTTTGTCGATTACAGCGCCATCTGTGAATCGAAATGCAAAAACTCGTAGGTCAAATTGGGGTATTTTTTTCTGGAGAATCCAAATCTGCAATAAAAAACGGGGTTTATCATTTAAGTTTTTTATCTTTCTCCACCCCAGAGGGTGGCGGTGGAGGGTCGAGTTTGGTATCATTGGATGTCCCACTTCGAGACGAACAACTCTCATTACCCACTTTTTTTGATCCGATACATAGTTCTCGAGATATTTCAATGTCTTCAGATAAATCGTCCATCCTGTATGCAGAAAGTAGAATTGGTTGATCATGGTCAGACGCGTCAGACGATTCCTATGCAATAGCACGTGTTTTCGCTGCATTTTCAAACCCGGTTGGAAAGGAATGTTATTCCTTTTTTTCGACTTATTTTTGCACGTAGAATCACCCCCTGCCCTGTTGTACCACCCTGTATAAAACTTTGAGGTACAAAGCCAATCCTTAACTCTAACGTACCACGACTAGTCAAATGATCGGTTCTAAATTGTTTTATTTCACAATTAATGAAATTGTAAAGATGCTTTCATAAGAAATGTCTTGATAAATATCTTTATTAGAGCACATATTATACATAATAATAAGAACCGCGCGAAGTCTAAATAAATGAATTCTTGTCATTTTTATAAGGCAACCACGTGCCTGTTGCTTTTATAGCATGGTACGTTCAGTGTTAATATCCTATATTCAATTTTAATTCAGATGTATAATTTTACTTTTAAGTCAAGTTTATTTCAACGTCAACCAACGTCGTGTATTCCTTTTATATGTCTGGAAAAATAACTTTTATGTGATTTTTGGTCGAAATGTGTGATTAATTAACTTATTAATACCGATTATCGATACCAATACGTCGTTACCAGGACGTCAGCAAATGACACGATCTTCGGCACTTGGCATTTGTTCGAGCATCTCGAACCTTTCTCAGGTTGCCGTAGAATCGGAACGATAAACTATGAAGAAGACTGATCCGATAATCGTTCCGCTGAGATTTGAATCGACCCTAAACAGCGGTGCCGGGGGGGGGGAGCGGAGTGCATCGCGTAAAACATATGATTCCTTTCAAATGTTTCCTTTTCTGACTGAGATAAAAGTGTTGCTCTAAACAATTTTTAATAACTTGCTTTATATCTTCGAGTTGTTTTACAACTGTTTACCGAACCAAAGTTGTAGAATGTCAATGAACCTCTAGAGCAGCGGTGACCATTATTTTTCTTATACTCTGTACAATGGAGATTGCAACGTGCAGTTGCAATTATTTGCAATTCCAAGTACTCTTGTGTCCTGGACATTTATTGGTTTTTAATTTAACTTTAAGTTATTTTGTAAATGTAGGAACCTTGGGGGAAGTGAAGAGGCAATCACCCCTTCAATTTCACTTATTCCTATTAAGCAAGAACCAAACAGCAATGGGGCGGAGGAGAATGGAGCAACATCTAGTAATCTTCCATTACCATCCTTGATAAAAGTTTCACCATTGAAGTCTCTTCTTCGAGATGATTTACGACGCAAGCTTTCATCCGGTTCTGGAAATAACAATAACAACAATAACAACAACAATGGTAAATTTCATTATTTTTTGATACAGAACTTGATACAATACTTATAAGAAATTTAAATCTACAGCATAATACTGTTGTGACTGGTTATATGTACATTAGGGTGGACCTTAGTTCCATTTTCTTCATCCTCTGATAATGTAAAGTGATCTCTAAATAAGAATATTTTTAAAGAATACATATAGCTTTCGCCATCCATCAAACATGATGAAAAGCTCCTGGTGCTCGAAAAGAAAACTGTGGAACGGTTCCATTAAGAAAAATAACAGTAAAGTCGCGATCTAGCTCCTTGAGGATCTCCACCATCACTGTTCTTATTTTCTGTTAAGAATTCCCGATGTCCAAACAATATAACTTACGTTCTGAAATGATATTCGATACAAATAATCTAGAGAAGTTTCATATATCATTAATTTTATAATAGGTAATAGTAGTTCGAATCCAAATCCCCATTCAAGAGGAGAACCTCCCAGTTCAACGAGGCCCGATCAACGAACCAGTGGACTTCAATGCGCTCACTGTAGAATTACTTTTCCAGATCAAACGTTGTATTTCCTTCATAAGGGTTGTCACAGTGAAAGTAATCCTTGGAAGTGCAATATTTGTGGTGAACAGTGTTGTAATTTATATCAATTTAATTCGCATTTATTAAGCAAAAGTCATCAGTAATTATAAAAAAGAATGACATATTTTTTTCATACGGATCTAGAACCTCGATTATTGAAAAATTCATTCACAAATATAGGGAATGAGAGAGAGAGGATAGGAGAAAAATTAGGAACAAAAAAGTATTGTTTGGATAATCTAAACGAAACAAACTTTTGTTTAACGATACAAACTGTATTGTTATTTATTTTTATTTCTTATGATAGTAATATATAATATTTATATTAAGAATGAAGTAGTCGAGGTTCCGGAAATGATTTTAGAACGTGAAAGAAGTCGTGCCTTTATCAAGATACCTTTGCCAACAATCACACTCGTCCGAACCATGCCACTTTATGGTAGTACGAACGATCCGTCCATGGGGCTTTACGAAATATATTCCAGAATTTATGTCGGTAGTTTTAAACCAATATAATATATATACATATACATATATATATATAAATATATATATATATATATTTATTTATTTAGATAGAAAAAAAGTTACGAGAATATTAATAGGCCCCTTTTTTCTATCTAAATTATTTCTATATATGCACTGTCGTTTTGCTTGCTCTTTTAATAATCTTGTTTGTTAACCTATACAAATTTCATATACTGTTATGCGTTTCATTTATTCTTATTGTATATTAAGAATAGTCTTGTTGAGTAAAAATGTACAGCATCACTTTTGTGAAATAAGATTATAATCGTAACAATAACAACTCGTGATGAATTTGAATATAATATTCATATATGAAAAATTACGATATAAATAATTAAACAAAACATTATTTACACACCATGTTTCGCTTACTGATTCATGTTACGGTGCAAAGAAGAAATCGGGTCGCGTGTATTATCGAATAAAAGATACAAGTATATAAGTAGGAAACAGAGACGGTAGCTGAAATATTGTCAGCTCAAGAAATATTTTATATAGAGATATTTGTACAGAGATCGATCTAGTAAAGTACGAAAATATGAAAATATGTATCTCAAAATATTATATTTCGAATGTGTTAATAGAAGAAAATTACATAATTATTTAAACGACATTCTCTTAATCTTTAATTTGTAAGTTCGGCAAGATGAATTCATGGGAATTGAAAAAGAAAATTCATACGTTAGTACAATATTATTTAATAAAGTGGAATTGCTAGCAGCTTCAGTACAAATTGAAAGAAAGATAGTGTAAAAGTGAAAAGTAAATTCGTGAATATCTTCGAAAAACGAGAAATAATTTTAAATTATTATATTCTGGTACATATTTTTATGAGTGTATTTATATATGTGTATACAGAGTGTAAAGCTAATGTGTTACAGTCAAATGTCTACAACTAAATCAGATTTGACAGTTTTATTATCGACACAAGTGTTTCAATATTTAAGGGGTGCATCCATTGATCAAATTAGTTATTTCCTGACGCTTTTGATGTCGTATGACAATTGGTATGTTGAATAGAAAACCAATATGCTCTTTCTAGGTTCCAAAATACTTCTACATAACTGCTTGTTACACTATTTTAGAAAGAGCAGTAGTTATTTAAGTAATGCATCTTAGCGGGGAGTAGAACCGTTGTATCTCTGTATAGTGGATAGAATGTTATTAATTCCGAATTAAGTTGTTACACGCTATTTTTCGATCATATAATTATAAATATTGATGTCCAACAGTGTTTTAAAATCTTGACTATAACCATAAGTGTACAAAAATGTGGAGATGGTTGAAAACAATAAACATGGTTTGCATTTTATTTGAATGACCTGTCTTAAGGGAAACTAATTTTATCAATATATATGCACTTAGACGTTAAAAATCTTAAACAATCAGATTTCCTGAATTAATCATATAGTTTTAGAACTGTATGACTCTAGCTCACTTAGTTTTACATTTTTCAGGGTACCCAATTTAAGTATATAGACCTGCGTGTTACATTTCAAATACACTTTCAAATGTAGTGTAAACAAAAACATACCTAATTTTTAAGTATCACTATTATAGTAAACATAATGAATATGTAATGCGTGAGATGTAGAATTAAATTGGGCACTCGTTACATATTCGAAAAAATTTATCGAACAGAATACGCACGAATACTATAATCTGTGGTCATAGTTATTTAAAATTCATTCCGTACACTGTGTAACATTAGTAAGACCATTGCTATTACATGATTAATATTAACGTTATTGTATTATTTCTAAATATGTAAGTTATTTATTCTTACTTTGCATTCCAATATATTAATTTTTTTAAATATGTCAAAAGCTTGACAATGCTTTTTGTTTTGAAAATGTTTTTACCTTTATGCAACGTGTTCGGCAATAGATTATAGAAAATTTAAGGGGCTTCATTACTAGGTTCCGGATGTTTATGCAATTTTCAATTCCTGTAGACAAATTTTAAGAAAGCGGCATAAAATAAAATCCTATTTTTAATGGGGACAGCCTTTGTATAGATCCAAAACAAATAACAATCTTACTAAACTAGCATATTTTTAAATTTTCATAAGCCATAAATGCATAAAGATCCGCAGTCTATTAATTACAATATAAGAACCGTGTTTCTGACTTTGTTTTCAAGTTATAATAACGGACTTTTCACCACTTGATCTACGCACACTCTAATTAATGGATCACAAATTAATGATTGATAACTGTAAAGTAAAGTTGGTAATGAAATGATTTACATTATCATAGAGAATTGTTCCTTACGTTTTTCTGCAATTGTTGCTGGACGCCTTGTATAGTATATTGATTTAATACAATATGTTGTTATTTTTGTACATATTAAAAATATGGCATATCCTAAACATAGTATTTATATCTATTGCTAATTGATATTTTGTATCGATTAAAATAAAAATTAAAAAAGATATATAAGGTTTGTTATTCTAAAATAAAAAGAAAGTAAGCTTAAATATCTTGACTTAGTTTTACTTAATTCATTAAACCAGGCACTCAATCCAGCAGGACCATTGTAAACGGGCCTAGGAGTGCAGAGGTGAGCATTATTTGGCGAAACAAATATTTCAAATACTATTTAATATTTTAGATTTTATTTTGCTTTAAGGAAATAGTATTTTAAATAAGATATACAATGTTCAAAATAAAATATATCTATTTGAAGAATCTGAAGCTCAAAATAAAATATTTCTATTTAAACAATTTAATCCACAGAATAAAATATTTCTTTTTAACAATCTGAAACACGAAAAAAATATTTTACTTTTTGCATTGTTATATGTATAATACTCTGAGAAACCGCATAAACATAGCCTATCTTATCGTTAAGTAACTATTTACACTCATAAATGTAGATAGAATTCGTACCATTATTTTCTGCAATAATATTTAAAATTGAAATTGAAAAAACAGACAAAATACAAATTATCTCAACATTCTTCAAATGAAATACTATTTAAAAAAAAATTACTTCCTTAAAAAAATTTTATTTTCCAAAATTACTGCATGAATATTTTTTAATTTTACTGAATTAATATTTTATTTTCAAAGTTGTACACATACTTTACAATAAACAGAATTATTAATTATTTACTATCTAAAATACTATATATTTTCCCCAGCTCTGTAGGAGTGGCAGGGTAGAAATTATCCGGAGAAATGGTGGTCCTGGTAGAAATGCGGATAATGGGCCCCCGGACCCGCTCTAATCTCCAGTCCAGAAGACATGAGAATGAGCTAGAGATAGCTCTGGGGGTGGGAGTTGAATGAGAGAGAGCAGAACACCTCCTGCACGCCTAAGATTCGTTGAGCGATGCGTTTATTGCGAAATAGAGAGCGATACTGACGCGAAAGAGGACAATACAATAAAGTCGCGTTATTTCTCAGCAGAACTTCTTTATTTTTCATTATTCTTTTTATGGGACTTTCACCAACTTATTTCTGGCATTTTTCTAATTAAAATGACACCAAACACAATATAATTTCAACTGTATTTAGT
>CM052312.1:15410726-15431114 GCA_028455605.1 Lasioglossum malachurum | reverse complement strand
TCAATTCATCTGATTCAATGGTATGAAAATTATGCGATTTTTAAGTGAAACCGAGTACTTTTTCGGACCTTGAGCGGATCTATAGTCTGTATATGGAGTCTAAGGCCTTCAACGAGCGCAGCGAATAATGTTTTCGAATGTGAAATTTACGTATGATTAAAGTACGTTTTAAAATTGATTCTACACATATTTTACGACACTTATACTTATGTAAAATGCAGAAACTAAAGGATTGAATTTTTGAAAATGAAGAATCGGAATATTCCCTTAAAATGAGTTCCATACTTTAAATAAATTGAGTGAAACGAAACACAACGTTTGCAATTGTTAGACTTACATGTCATAATGGCCAAATACTCCCATGTTTTTGAACCGTCAGGTGTGGTGTATTTTGCCTTTTCGACGCTGGTAGTCATACTTTAGCTTTCCCATACACCGCTCTCAAAGATGGCTATACGAACGTCAATCTGCCACTGAACTAGATGCATTGGACTTCGTTTAAAATTCTATTTGAGCAATATATCAGATAACAGCTTGATGTCAGAATACACAAAGCAACCGTGAAATCGTTGTTTGTCATTTAATTTACAACCGTATATGTAGATACACATTTAGAAGATATAAATATCCGTTTCCAATTATCTCAATTGTCAAATATTTATCGTAACCTTGACAAGGAGCACTGGAGACATTCTTACGACTTACCACTAAGTATACATAGATTTCTCTGACACAGTACAAACTAGTAGATTAAAAAATAACTTTTAGGAGTAAAACGTCTTTTCCGTTGAAAATATTCAGTGATTGTATGTATACAGGGTGTCTAAAAAATTTACGCATTCGAAATAAACGACACATAACCCAGTGGAATTGTTCAAAATACTATACACGTTTATACTAAATGCTTATATTTCGATAAAACAAGCCAGAATTCCTTCCTCCGCACGCCAGATGCAACACTATATTTCATTATGCATAATTATTGTTAAAAAGCAAAAAAAAAAGAAAATCCTGAAACATCCCATATTTTGGATCAAAGATCACGCACCCGAATTTACATTAAAATGAACTAACAATAAATAAGAGAAACTGCAAAAATATATAAAATTTTTAATATATTGTTTAAACAAAAAGCTTTTGTTAAAATTTTTGTTAAAAAAAAATTCAAATCTTTTCGACATCTGGTTTCCGAGATATCTCAAAAAATATGGTTTTGACCCCCAACTTTGAGGGCTGTTTTCACCCCTTCAAAGTGGATGGTTGACGATAAAAAAAAACACGTGTCAAATATTTTTCGAAGATCTACAGCTCACATAAGTTTCATCAAAATCGGCTTTTCTCATCTGAATATGTTCCCTTGTTATGCCTCGTACAGACTTGAACCGCGCCGCGCGGCAAACGCGCATTTCGGCAAAAATTTCGACGAACATTTCGGCGCGCCGAACGGCGAACGGCAAACAGAACGGATTTGTGCTCTTTCCAGAATTTCTTGCAAACATCGGCAGTTTATTGAGTGAATTAAAGTTTCAACGCCGAAATGCACGCACTTTAGGGTTTAGTTAGTTTGGGTCCGGCCGTTCCGGACCTGTCCGGACTAAGGATCTAGTTAGTTTGGGTCCGGCCGTTCCGGACCTGTCCGGACCCAAACTAACTAGATCCTTAGTCCGCTTACCGTTAGATCCGCCACTAATCTACTACAATAATATGATTTCGATTCTTCATAACCATTTCTGCCAGAATCTTTATGTAACAGATATACTCGTGTTTGGAATCTGTTCAACTCCCAATGACAAGTGTAAAAGTGTGTACTGTAATTTCGAAATAACGTAGGTTCCTTTGATTTACTATGTTTAGAAACTCTCTGATAAAGTATTCCTAAATATAACCGTTTTTCACAAGTGGCAACTCGTTCTTTTAATGTCAAAAATACACAACTCTTCCTCGAGCTGAAATTTTTTCACGCACCACAGTACTACGTAGATAGCTTATGCACATGTACGTATGTACAATCTAAATTGACATTGTTTTGAAAAGATAGAGGAATGTAACAATAACAATGAAGACAGGATAAAAACAGAACGTGGACTACTTACCGGTTTGTTATTTTCTTTAGTACATAGTACACTGGTGGAATTAATTCTGGACACTTTGAATAAAAATATTCTTTATTTCATATTTGTGCAGAAAATGTTTAACTATAATGTTTATACTTAATATTTTCGCATGACTTGGTTTGTACATGTTTTAAAATTTTCATTTAAAATAATCCAAACTGTATTGTTATTTTTGTTTTTGCGCCTGGCGACATGAAACGTCGCATGTTGCGAAATAGACAATCACAGGATGCGTGGGTTCATTGATGTACTAACTAATCAGGAAGGCCTTGGCGGTCTTTACAAACAGTTTCATCATTGTTTTAGTCAGGTATTATGTTTTCAGAAGTGAGGACGTTAGTAAAGTTTTTGAAAGTGTGAATAACGAGACTAAAATGGCTTCGAATACCTCGAAACGTGTTCAAATTGTAATTTTTATTGGTAATTATTGCGAAAGGGTCACTGTCCTCTGATTTTGATAAAATTTAAATATGTTATAGATTTCGAGAATTTGAACAACTTTTTACTTTTCCAATATAGGGGGGTCGCTTTTAGTTTTCGAGATATTCGCAAAAAAACTATTGCTAATACTGTATTGAATTTTCTGTATTCTTGCGCGCTCCGTAGGAACGTAAGGCTGCTCCAGCGCGGCGTTTGTTTACTTTTTCTTTGTAAACACGCTGTGGATATGACAGAGAACACAGGGTCTCACTCTGGTCATACATATATAGGGTGAGCTTTCAAGTTTGAAAGATTACTCCTGGATTTTCGTTTGCGTGGCCGCCCCCACCATCTAATCCTAACTAATTCTTATCGCATGATTTTTGCATTCTATATAGCCATCATACAGAATTTGAACTAGTAATGAAAAATCATGCGATCAGAATTAGTTAGAATTAGGTGGTGGAGGGCGGAGAGGGCCGTTCGTCAGGCCGGCCCGACCACGAATACGAAAATCCAGAAGTAGTCCTTCAAAATTGAAAGCTCACCCTATATAGAGTGACACTCTGTTCGGTTTTCTTCCTCATCCCCACAATGTGTTTAAAAACAAAAAATAAACAGATGCCGCCCCGGAACAGGCATACGTTGCCACGGAGCGTGCAAGAATACAGAAAATTCAACAAAGTATTAGCAATAGTTTTTTGCGAATATCTCGAAAACTAAAAGCGACTACCCTATATTGGAAAAGGAAAAAGTTGTTCAAAATGTCGAAATCTATAACATATTTAAATTTCATCAAAATCGAAGGATAGTGACCCTTTCGCAATAATTATCTTTTTATTGTACAGTAAATTACAGTAACTGTAGTTACTAATTGTGTTATTTAATATAAAGTATTTGAAATAATTTATTTTTTCAAATAATGATCCATTATCTTATTTCATTATGTTCATCATGTTACCTTATTTAAATCTACTTGGTCTGAATTAAGCAAAAAATAAAAATACTTTCATTGTGTTATTTATCAAATGACAATAATAAAGTATTTGAAATAATTCATTGTTTCTCAAATGATGATCAGTTATCTTATTTCAAGAAATAAAATATGCTCAACTTTGTCTGTAAAATAAGCAATATACAGCATTTTGCGGATATATAGTATATTTACAGCGTAATCTGTTTTTACATGCTTTGGCAGTGTCACAAGATCAAATTCTAGTTTTTGGTGTCCTAGCAGAGATCGTCACATTCAACAATATAGGGAAGAACACACTCGCCATGTCTGAGTCCGAACGAATAAGCAGGTGTTAGTTTGGGTGATTTAACATCATAAACAGGACCCGGACTTCGACAAATAATTCTCTCTGGTCTTCTAGCCGTGATAGAGAACTTTGGTGTACATTCTTTATCTTGGTAAGAGTATGGGCCCGGTGTAGGCGGACATTTCAAACTCGGTGGGCGAATTCCTCTGTAAGAGACACAACGTATTATATTAAACTTAAATCCATTATTAGCCAGTTGAATAAGTTTCTGCCGTGTATTAAACTCTTTGCACTGGGACCTATTTTAACTCGAAAATTAAACATTTCTTCCGACCTAGAAGAATGCCATTCTATGTATATGTATTAATCTTTTGGCGCTGTTTAAAGAGGGTACTCGTCCCTCTTATCCACCCGGAGGTGTTGACGCCCGAGCCGGTCTACCCGTTTTACAGGTTATTTTGACGCGGGAGACATGGGGAGCTTGTTTATCGTAACAGAACGACTTGATGTGCCACGAGCTGTTTGCTCGCGGATCAGGTGAGGGCCGCAACGCGAACCCACCACGACTGACGTGAGGAGGGTCCTATCACAGACGAGATATAGGAATAGATCTGACACCCAATATATTTTGGTGTCCGACAGTATTAGTGCGCTAACGCACCAGAGTGACTCCCATTGAGTCCCATTATCATTCAATGTCAACACCTCTATAGAATTAAAAAGATGTATTATTATTATTTCTAGGAGCACCATATTTATAGCCAGTTTAATAGCAAATTATGGATATAATTTAAAGAAAATTATTGCTATCACTGGGCCAGTGGCGCACCCAGGATGTAATCTTGGGGGGGGGAGGCGAGTTGAACCCAGCCTTAGGTTTTGCGTGATGACATTTTTTTTTAACCAAAATATCTGTCAACGGCACCCAGGGCTATTCCGCGATTTTAATTTTGGAAGCTAAACATTTTTTTGTTGGGAGGGGACTTGGCCCCCGGCTCGCCCCTGGGTGCGCGTTTTGTTGTATGTGGTAAAACTGGCATTTTAAGGTGTATTACAGATTCCTGTGGATACGAAGTCCCATAAGGTGTCAGGTCTAATCCTATATCACAGACTCCCGAAAAGTCAGGCGGGTCGCGACTCGTGCCCTTGGAGATACGTGCCCTGTAGTACGGGGCCTGTACCGTTGTGTGCTGAGAAGAAGATCCCTGGCAGGAATGCGCGCCCGATTGTTCAGCTCGGAAGGAGGCTCCTTCTATTGGCCGAAGCGGTCATACACACACTACTATTGCTATGCAGAACGATAGACGCCTCTTGCCTCTGTGTCCCCCGGGGACCTTCTTCTCAGCACACAACCAAGTAGGTACTTGGAACTAGTTACTCCATTTCCAGGGATTTTGGGGTTGCCGTTCACCAAGGGATTTACAACATTTTGGCCAGCTGGTCGGCTCGTTAGTCAGTCCTGCACTCGCCTGTACAGGGCCGTGTGCTACCCGGTAACCCAGACTAACCTAGACCTAACACGCTTCATTTCAATACTTCCGGAACATCTGACAAACCCATCACAAGGATTCATAAACATAGATTTGACACTGCCTAGTTATCCCCGTGTCCGAACCATGTGGCCTTTCCGCGTCATCGTTCTCGGTCCGCGTGTCTCGAAGGTTCGACTCTCCAGCTCGGCTTCCCCGAGCCCGAGATTCGTGTCGCGTTTGGCATGGCATCCTCGTGGTGCCTGGCACCCGAACGGTAGTTCCTCTCGTGAAATCGTCGGACCTTCGAATCTTGCCTTGTCTCGGACGGACCGCGCGTACTCGGAAGCCCGAAGTTGTCTCGGGTCGTACAACCCGCCGAAAAAGGTTAACATGACAAATTGGCACTTCGGATCAAACGCACATAACCCGAAATTAATCGCAACTTGGCCGCAATTCCACCTGTGTCCAACTTCACACACATTGCACAGTTGTATTTGTGCGCAGTAAATATGTGTCTAATTCTATTTGTGCGCGATTCAGATGTGTCCGATTCTTCTTGAGCGCAATCATACTGTGTCCAAAAAATATGTGCGCAAAGTGGACGTGGGCAAACGTATTGTGGGCAACAGAGCACCTCCCGTATTACTAACATAATGCAATTGTACAAAGTACAAATACGCATCATAAGCTTCTGAAGGAAGTCTCTAGCGGTTATAAATTCCGGTAGTCTCTAGTGGTTATAAATTCCGGTAGTTGTACGGTCCCAATGACGACGTTTATTATTGCGATATCTAAAGCCACTCGCCATTTGTTTATGTAGAGTGATAAGATAGCTGATCATCTTGGACAAATGCGTCCTACAAGATGCATATCATGACTTGCAGAAATACGGAACAGAGAATCATGAAATCTGAAATTTTATAAAGCCATATCTTGTATACCTAAAACCAGCAAGATATAACCAGCATATCTTGTAAACCTAAAAAGCTCGCAGTCTGACGCGACGCGTGACGTCAGATTATTAACAGTCCAACCCCCAACATCGTTCACAAGGTCCAAAATGTTTCCCCCGCTCGCGGCAACACAACAACAACGATTACGCGTAAAAAAGAAAAATAAATAATAAAGAAAATTATGAAACAAATAGTAGGTACTCACAAAGAGAACGCTGGGCCTGCTTTGGGCGATTTTAAGAAGTAGGGTCCTGGTGTCGCACATGTACCTCTGAGTTTAGTTCTACCCTTTAATGAGAACGCTGGAGTTTTTGGAGATGGTAAAATATATTTTGGGCCGGGACCGCAGAAAGGTGCTATTGGAAAAGAATTATCATGTTTCAACTTTGCCAAGTAGTGTTTAACACTAAACCTATCATCACCGGTCGAATGACCGGTTCCAGATTTTTTATTTCACCATTATTGCAATTATAAAGATGCGTTCCTGGTAAACTATTGAATAATATCTTCTCTACTAATAAATAACACTGTCCAACACCAAAGTTCAACAATTACTGTTGGGTGATTCTGTTGTGCTGATTCCGAATCTGCCCTTAATTTTTCCCCTAGACGCACAATTTTTGAGAAACATGATTTTGAAAAAAAAACATATTTTTCAACTTTAAACAAATATTGTGATGTGTACCCGGCAGCATGTACCCAGTCAGCCAGACAGTCTCGAGCACAGCCTGGTGAGCAGATGGCGTGCATCCCAGTCAGCCAGGCTGCCTCGAGCACAGCCTGGCGAGCAGACAGCGGGTATTATGCTGTCAGACGACGCTCGAAGCTGAGGATACTTGGAATCTGCGCGATTTTGGACAGCGTAGAAAGCGATACTAATGCGTGCGCAGATGCCCGTCCAAAATCGAGCACTTTGCTTACTGGGTAGCTGTCGCAGCTTTATGAAAACAGCCAACCAGTAAGCAAAATGCTCCGTTTTGGCCGAGCATCTGCGTCAGCAAAAGTAGCGCTTGCTCCTGGCAAAAAGACCCGGCAGGAGCTGCCGGGCAGATGGAAGGCAGCTCGGTCCTAGATTCTGACTTGCCGTAAGAGAGCAGCAGGGTGCTGCCCTGTATAACGGCATTCGCCACATTAGTGCGACCGTGCTGCCCTCTTACGGCAAGACAGAGTCCAGGACCGAGCTGCCTTCCATCTACCCGGCTTCGGCCGGCCAACGCCGCTACGCCGTAGGGCGGCGATGATTGACCTCGACTCACCCCAGTTGATATACCCATATCGGTGTGAACACCACAATATTCATATCATGAATCGAAGGTTCAAACTTCTTAATTTTCATTACTTTTTTATGGGACTTTCACTATCTTCTTTCTGGCATTTTTCTGATTAAAATGACACCAAACACGATATAATTTCAATAGTATTTAGTGGTTTAATCACGATGAAAGTTTCGGGCGCAAGGAAGGACAGCGTCAACGCGGGCTTTTGAACTGTGCCGGCGACGACGGCGACTGTTCGCGTCTCAAACTTCAATACAAAAAGAAAAGTAAAAGAAAAATAACTTTTTTTTAATAAAAAATGAAGGTCACCTTAATTTTTAATTATTAACATATATTTTTTACTTCATAATATTCTAACTAGTATCAAGACGAATCCAACGACCTATAATAATATAACACTAAACCTTGAAATAACGCTACAATAGTTTTGGCCACAAAAAGCTTCTGACAGGATAATGCCCGCCATCTGCTCGCCAGGCTGTGTCCAATATCTGCTCGAGGCAGATCTGGCTGACTGGGTACATGTGCAGCTTTATGCTTCTGAATAATACAAATTACGGTGCCTAATAATGCAAATTACGCCTCGTAAGCGTAAAAATAGGACTTTTAAAGGCGATCGCGGCCTAGATTGATCTTTTATCTAGCGTTTTTGACTACTGAAAAACCCCATCTTTGCATTATCGAGAAATAACATGGCGCATCCCGCACCCTTGCAATAATGGAAACGCGAGTCTACCCCCTTGAGAAATAATTAATGTACAAATGGAGTTTTAATATACCTATAGGCGGGACAGCTAGTCCAAAAGAAAAACCACCGCGTTTCAGATCCGGGAACACATATTTAGGTCCTGGTCCTTCGCATCGTCCTACACCTACTAATCTCGTACCAAATGTATATGCTGGATTCCGATACCTCGAGATGCAATGTCTTTCGTAACCCACAAGAGTTTTAAGCTGGTATTTAGGTCCAGGACCTAGAAAGCAAATATATAAAATATCATAACGCTTTTCCTAATGTACGTACAATTACTCGAATTAATATTCGGACGCTCTAAGAAAGACGATAACTTATTTAATATTGTACTATACGATTTGAACTCTTTTGGGAAGTTAAAGCAAGTTTTGAAAAAATTTCTTTTCACATCCCGTAGTAAACTAATTGCTCTAGCTTCCCAAAAAAGTTCAAATTGTATAGTACAATATTAACACTAAACCTACCATCACCGGTCAAAATGACCGTTTCCAGATTTTTTATTTCATAATTATTGAAATAATACAAATTATTTCATAAGAAATGAGTGTATAGATAGCTGTAGTAGAGCATGTATTACAAAATAGGAGCCGTACAAAATCTAAATAAAATCAGACTTGTCATTTATACAAGGGAGCATCTACCAGTTACTTTTAAGGCTCGGTAGGTTTTGTGTTAAAAAACTTATCGTATTTTTTAGAGCGTCCGAATATTAATTCGAGTCACTGTATATTCACTAAGAAAAGTAATTGCGCATATTTCACAATCGTTGAGAAACAGTTCATCATACTTCTAACACCACATATGGCAACGTCGGTTTTTTTTTGTCGGTTCTGTTTCTGCTTCTTTAGGATCCGCTTTTGGTGGCATTTTGTCACTTAATAATTTACATTTCGTTCAAGTTTAAAATGAATAGAAAATTTTGAAAGTATTACATAAGCCGAAACATTGTGGACATAAACTGTTGTTGATTAGTGTGAATATTGTTAGCCATGAACGTATCAAAAAGTCGAAAAAAAATCTTTCTACAGAAATATGGCCTTGAATTTGTAATCACAGAGAATACAGTTCGCATTAGCAAAAATTTGTTAGTGGCTCCAATTTAATTTAAAAACTGGAATTATTCAAATATCAGTAATTATCACATGGTACACTATATATTCTAAACGAAATATTATATTTTTATATTCATGATATTGTAGCACATTTTAAAGCGAATTCAAGAAGGCACTACAAAAGAATGTTGTATGTTGTATAACCGGACCGATGCCGATATTGTATAAATTTATTAAATTGTTTATTTATAGTTTATTTCATTAGCGACGACGTGGTTCACAATTAATTATAACTAGACAGCAGATCTTTATGCAAAATAAAAATTGTCTGCATCGATTGCAAGATGTAGAAACCAAATTAAACATTATTTCTTCCTTCAATGATTTTAATAGAGAAGAAAGCATATATTAACATCTTCAATTTTTTAAATTCAGTTTTGCTATAATTATTGCATAATTTTGATATAATTACCGCTGTCTAATTACATATAACATATTTTACAGCAGATTTACAGCAGTTCATATACAGTAAAGTCCCATTCTAAGTCAATTCTCGGGTCTGTGTTGTGACATAGATCGGAACAGGACACTATTTCTTTGTGTTGTGTAAACATCCGCGCGGCCGAAGGCGCAACAAAAAATAGCGTATCGGTGAGACAATACTAATGCAATATTGAAACTTCTTTCTTTTTTACTTTTTTTTAATGAAATTTTATTTTTAATCATACACCAAACAAGATACAATTTGGCCCATATTTACTGTACATGTAAAGCTTCACTTACAATTCATTATATATTTAACATATACATATGCTAAATATAGCATATGTTTAAATAAACAACTTAACATCTCGAAAATACATATGTTCCCAAAGAATTAGACTAGAATTTTGCAAATTGACGAAACTAAAATAAATCCCGTTGGAGGTTTTTAAACGACTCATTTTAATGAGAAAAATGTGACAAATATCTTGAGAAAGGTTGAATAAGAAGAAAGTTGAAAATAAAAAAGTTAGCATCGCATTGGTATTTTAAACAATACAATAAGTTTTGAATTTTTTCCGACCGTCGCGGTCGCTGTTTCTCTTCTTTCTTCATTTGCTATCCTCTTCTATACTATATGTCCTAAAATTACTCCATACTCTCAATTAAACCACTAAATACAGTTGAAATTATATCGTATTTAGTGTGATTTTAATCAGAAAAATGCCAGAAATAAGTTGGTGAAAGTCTCATAAATATAATAATGAGAAAGAAAAAAGTTTTGTGATTGGATTAGTAGTGGTTCACACCGATATACCCGACCCGTGGAATGGGTAGGCGAAGTGACATAGAACGGGCGCCTCCGGCGGACTTAGAATGGGACTCTACTGTATATCGATGGATCTAAAGAAGAGGAGGACGTTCCTAATGATGTCCTTGCCTAGATTCGACTTGAGATCATTTTCAATGAAGAATCTGGATCGTCCCAAAGAAAATCAGGGACACTCGAGTAGTACATGCTGGATACCGTGGGTCACGTTTATGTACATAGAATGGAATGTATAGTTTCTAAACATTTGGTCAATACAGTTTACAAATTTATATTCTGTATATATAAAATAGGACATACAAATTTTTAAGTATATTACAAACACTTCATAAAACTACATATACATATAAAATCACTCTAAAAATACATGAAATAATGTTTCATACATATAATACATTTTTATAATTTTCCAATTATTCTTTTTTTTGGAGTTTTTATATATGCGTTAATCTTCGTCCAAACTTGTGATCGGCACTCCAGCACATTCACTGTGTCTGATACCAAAGGAATACATGGGGGCTTGTTTCCTAAATAGTGGGTAATACTGTGGTCCTGGACTCAAACTCATTTCAGTTAATTCAGTTCTCGGCTTCAAACTAAAAGCTGGTGATCTCCGTTTCACAACATCTACTCCTGTTGTTCCATACGCTGCTGGACCAGGACTGACATAGTCATATCTGCCTTTATGAAAGTTACCCCTGTGATAAGAAAATGTAATTGAAATTTATTATAACAAGGAAGACAGTTGAAAATAAAAAAGTTAACATCGCATTGGTATTTTAAACAATACAATAAGTTTTGAATTTTTGCCGACCGTCGCAGTCGGTCCGACCGAACAGTCGCTGTACTGTTCTTTTTCACTTGCTACTTGCTACCCTTTTCTATGACCTAAAGTTACTCCATACCGTCAATTAAACCACTAAATACAGTTGAAATTATATCATTTTTAGTGTGATTTTAATCAGAAAAATTACAGAAATAAGTTGGTGAAAGTCTCATAAATAAAATAATGAGAAATAAAGAAGTTTTGTAATTGAATTAGTAGTGGTTCACACCGATATACCCGACCTAGTATCGGATTACGTAGCATGTTTACACTGCTCGGCGAACGAGGCAGCTCGAGCTTCTGGCCTCTCGCAGGGTTGCCCTCCAGTGGAAGGGGTAGGCGAACTGACTTAGAACGGTCACCTCCGTCGCGCTTATTGTTAGATTGGGACTTTACTGTATTGTATACTCACATAGTAAAGGCACCGCGTGCCGTTTTATCAGGAATTTTGGGACCGATACACGTTGGTAAAATGTATGCATTTGGACCGGGCCCTATACCACTAATTTTCGTTTCACCCCGGGCTTTGATACTATAACCAGGAGGTCTAATGCTGTGATTCATTGGTGGACATAATTCTGGATGATGTGCTCCTGGTCCTGGTCCTGAATCTCTTACTGGAAATAATTGTGTGGGATAGGCACATAGAGACTGTTCAGCAATAAATGGAAAAAAATTAAAGCGACGATTTTTCATAACAATTATAAGACTAGTTACCATAATAATATAGAAAACTTTATAAAAATATACAATTAACAAATTGCGGTTTTCATCACAACTTGTTTGTGGTACATTATATATGTATATATAAAACTTCCTGACCTAGTCACTTGATTGATTTAATTTTTAATTATTAATAATTAAAAATCGAAACTGGAACCACACATACACACACATAAATTCGTATTCTTGTAACCTTGTCTTCTATTACATACTGTAAAAAACCCTTTAAATTTTCTTCCACCTTCGTACAATAAGTAGAAATGTTCAAGTTTGAAAATCAGGGACTAATACAAACTAATATTTATTTCTATCGAAACAAATGGAATAACGAAGGTTCTAAGACGAAATTAAATTGTAAATTATTGCACTTGAAATAAACGGAAAATAAATAAACAGAAAGATGTAAATAACAATGCTTACACTAACAATTGTTTTGTCCTATTATATATGTATATTGTAATTATATTGTAATAAAATATTAGAAAAGAAATATGCTAAAAAAATTATTTACTCAATCGGAAGTCTCGAATTATTAATAGCATATTTACCTCTAAACACTTCTCTACCAGCTATTGTATATGCAGGTGCATTATCCAATCCATAATTTGTTAGTTTCGCAACATTATACCGTGGTCCAGGACCTACACTTGGTACACCTATTTGTGTACGGTATCGCATACTATATGCTGGACCTCTATTGCGGGATAAGCAATGGCCATCGTATCCGACTAAAGTCCGTAACTCATACACTGGACCAGGACCTACAACACATGGTTAGAAAAATTAAAAATGTCGATTACATTAAACAGCGTATTATTGGCTTGAGTAAGTTTAAATAAACAATAATACTACTTAAATTATTAATGTAACTAAATATAATGTGCGTGTGTGTATATATACTATATATGTATGTATATTATACATATATGTATAAAGGGCGTACCAGATAAAGTGTTACACAAGCTTTTTTCTCAGAATCTAATGAAGATATTTGATTAATATCTTTTTAAATTAAACAGTTAAGGAGAGCTAATATTTTAGTATGTATTACATTTTCTTGGGGTAATTTTTTGGAAGAAACAGGAAGCCCTCCACATTTTTTTAAATGGAAAGTATTCTTAATTTTTTGTTATTGTGATATACACACACACACCTCTCACATTGCATATATAGAGTACATGGAAGGGGAAAAGGAAAAGAGTCGCCGGAGAGGCATTCGTTTCAGTGCCTGTCTGGCGACACTGCTCCCGTACTCCCCTACTTTCCCCTTCCACTATTCCATAGTGCAGATGCAGCAGATGCCCGGTCTTTCTGCCGGCAGAATGCACTACTTGTACGCGCGTAGATGACCGTCCAAAATCGAACATGTTTGCTTACTGGGATACTGGATTTACAGTTGTGGATACGTGAAATATTTAGCTTTAGTAACCTCTTCGTATCAGATTACGCTTACACTGTATTAAAAATACGACTGTCTTCGAATACGACGAAAAGTTAAATATTTCACGTTTCCACTACTGTACATCGAGTAATATGTTAGTACAAATATCATGTAATATGAATTTGAATTCGTCTCAATATCCTCTCAATATGGTAAAAACAATATATGTTCCTATTTGTAAAACCCAATGTGACCACAATTTCGCCGTGAAAACAAACTATTTCCGAAATTTTTTTACTGATATCTACACAGTAAGCAAAAATGCTAGATTCTGGCTATTGTGCACTCCATACTCTGCAACTCTTGTTGTAGACTTTTGTTTGTCAGATGTCTGCAGGTGGGTGAAAAATTGTGTTTTTTGTTGCGTCGTGTTACAGAGGGAACACTCTGTATATGTATGTATAATTTAGAAATGGTAACCGAACCTAATAAATACCTACAATGATAAATAGGTGGTTATCTGTATAGTTACTACTTAAATTGAATAGTTACGTGATATTTACCTTTTACCATACAGCTTAAGAGCTTTGCTTTATTTTCTTTATTTTCCATTTTTGTACTATGAAACAATTTGTTAAGACATGCACAATATTACACAATACAAAACATTATCAATTTCGTGAACAGAAAATGACAAATACTTTACTGCAGACAATGTTCAGAGTACATGGAATATTGAACGTTATATTCAGAGCGAACTATTCAGGACCTTGAAGTTCCTCAAGTAGAGCATTAGTTTGTTTGGACTCATTTTTCAAGGATTGCAAGGGTCCGGGATGTGCCTTCTCACTTCTGAATAATGCAAAGATGGGCTTTTTCAGTTGTCAAAAGTGCTAGATAAAAGACCAATCTAGGCCGCGATCGCCCTCAAAAGTTCTATTTTTACGTTTACGAGGCATAATTTGCATTGTTCGGCAGCATGTACCTGTAGCAGCTTTATGAAAATATAGCTATATGCTTCCGAGTAACACAAATTGCGCTGCCAAATAATGCAAATTACGCCTCATAAACGTAAAAATTGGTTCTTTTGAGGGCGATCGCGGTCTCGATTGATCTTTTATTTAGCGTTTTTGACTACAGAAACACCTCATTTTTGTAATATCGAGAAATGAAAACGCGCATCCCGCACCCTTGCAACTCAGTGTGTGGGTGGAAGGAAGACAATGGCCGGAGTAGTTTTAAGTTATTTATTTATTATCTCTTTATTTCTTTCTCCCTTTTGTTTAGTTTTAATTTTTTTAGTATTAGTTGCATAAGTACATACAGACTAAGTAAGTATAAGCAGTTAGATATAAGAGTTAGGAAATAAGGTAGCTTTAAGTTAGACATAAGTGTTAGGGTAAGAGCGGCGTGTGAGGAGGAAATGCGGAAAAAGGAGCAGGTGTTGTAAGAATTATAATCCTGAGGAGAACAATAATGTTATATTATATTTATACATATATATATATTTATTGAAAAGCGCTCAACAGCGAACTAATAAAATTCTTAAATCTTTATTGCTTAGGTAGCTAAATATTTTATTAGTACAAAGAAGTGGTAATTCAGGAAGGCTTTTGAAGAGAGAATGTAAAAACTTATTCCTAACTTGTTCCAGTAACTCTTCTCTTTGTACCCCTCTCCTAAATCGACTATCTATCGTACTAGCGTATATTGGAATAATTATCTGCGCTGGAATCACAGCAAAAATTTCGAGTGACTGGAGCAACAGAATCTCCTGGGCAAGGATAAAGAGATCCTGGAAGGAGAGATGGACATATGTCACTCGCAGGAGAGACAAAGACAGAGATACGAAGCAGCTTGATGTTTAGATGAGCTCACAATTTCATGAAGTGAAGATGCAATATTTTTTGATAAGTTTTGGGTGGAAATATTCTCTGTATTATTCCGCATCTTCGTACAGTGCCTTCTTGCAATTTGGCTCTTGGAACTTTATAAATAGACGACAAAAGTGTATGTTTTTATAAAAAAAATTTTTTCTACGCCGATAGAGGCGCCACTCTATTTCTTGTAGTTCACCTCTACGCCGATAAAGGCATCACTTTACCTCCTGATTGAGAAATGGAAGAATATCACTGATATTCTGATATATTATATATCAGTGAAGAATATGCATTTATCTTCTATCAGAGAGTATATTTATTTTATATTCTGTTTCTATGCATTTATAAATAACATAGACATATTTAGGTGGTTTCATTTAAATTGTTTCAGTTAATGTAATTATTTAAGTATTAAAGTTACAATCAATGTGTTCTACATTTTTTTCATATTTATGAATACTAAAATATATTATAATAACAAGACATAATTAACAATAGAAAACATGTCATAACTTATTGTTATGTGAGCGAGTCAGAGTCCCAATTATCATCATGTTCAAAATCGTTTTCATCATCATCATCATTTTTAACTACCAGTAATTTTAACTTCAATAATAAATCGTCTTTAGATATGGACACTGCATCAGACTCATCCTTTGTTTCTTCTATACTTTCATTTTGTTCACTTTCGCACTTACTTTGATGATTATTTGCTCTTGAATTATTTTTCTTATTTGCGGCTGTAAAAGAGATACTCATTAATGAAAAACATACTAATATATGTACAATAGAACTCCATTTATATGAATCCATCAGAGTAGAAACAATTCATACCCATTCCATCTTTTTCCTTCGTGTTTCTTAGTAAATAAATTCTTTACTTACATTAAAACAAAATTAATCAACCATAACATAAAATATGTATTGAGAAATGCTTAGTCTTAACAAGTAAGAAAACTATTCAGAAAAATCATTTGTCTGATACTTTTGACACACACATGTGTTATATTAATTATGAAAAAGAATTAAATACAAGTTGAATTTGAACAGATGGATCTGAGTTCACTTAGGGGGGTAGACTCGTTTCCAGGATTGCAAGGATATGGGATACTCCTTCTCATTTCTCAATAATGCAAAGATAGGCTTTTTCAGTAGTCAAAAGCGCTATATAAAAGACTTCTACTTTTACGAGGCGTAATTTGCATTATTTGGAAGCACAAAGCTGTATATGTAGCTATTTTCATAAAGCTGCGACAGCTATGTGCTGCTGAATGATGCAAATTACGCCTCGTAAACGTAAAAATAGGACTTTCGAGGGCAATTGGGGCCCAGATTGATCTTTTACAGGTTTTGTACTCCAAATTCACCCTTTTGCAAGTCAAATTCAACCTTATGCAAATCAATTTCATCCTTTTGCAAATCAAATTCAACTTTTTACAAGTAAAGAATTTGTAAGTTTTTTTAAAAAAAATCAAATCAAATGTAAATTAATTGTTAAGAAATTCAAAATCTTATTCATTGCAAAGATCTATATGAAATACTCACTTAAAAGTAATTATCAATTCATTAACTTTGTAATGTATGGAAACTGTGCGTATATTCGTTGTAACCATTTTCTGTGAATAATCAATTTTAAAAATGAAAGTAAATACGTATTTATTGAAATGTATTGAGAATTGAGTCTCTTATAAATATATAATTGATTTTAAATACTCCTAATGGGTGAAATTGGTTTTGAAAGGTTGAATTTGATTTTTAGAAAGGTAAAATTGATTTGCAAAAGGGCGAATTTTGAGTAGAAAGTGCTTTTGACTACTGAGAACCTCATGTTTGTATTATCGAGAAATGAGAAGGCGCATCCCGCACCCTTGCAATCCTGGAAACGAGACTACCCCCTTAATTGAGTACTGAAATAAATTGAGTCCCAATATATTTAGGCTATAGGTATATAAAAGTATTTCGATTGGTATAGTTTGAAATATTTGTACCATTTCGGTTCATGTAACGTATGAACGTTCTGCGTTTTCGTTCAGGTAATTCTTTAAGAAGATTTTGTAATTCAGCGTCTAACTTCATAGACTCTTCCTTGCTAGGTTTTCCTTCGATAATCTCACTTTGAGCGCCGCATTTGGAACAAACTTTATTTTTTTTAGCGCAAGATGAACAGATGTTATGATAGGCTTGCTTTACTGACTTCTGTGCACATTTTATACATTTCGAAGGTGTCTTTAAAGGTTTATATTTCTTATATTTAATTTTCCATTCAATTATTCCTTTACATCTTTCACATACATTCGCTACTTCAATGCTATTGATCATTTTCATTTTATGCGATTTATCATGTAAATCATTTTTAAAAACAGTATGGTTTATATATTTTTGAGGTCTTGATCGATTTGAATTCCCTTTTTGTGTACTCATATTTTTATACAATATTTTCTTTCTACATACATACAGAGTTTTATTTTAAACATAACCTTTTTCGCGTGTCTATTGCGTATACCACGGACCTAAACATCTAAAGAACTGCGCTGAACTGCGCTGGACGCTGGCCGCTGAACTGCTCGTAAAGTAAATAGATTCATGGGATTGGCCACTGGTATATATAGTCGGCCAATAGACAGTTGGCGCACCGGGCCGACTGTGCCAATTCGCGTCTAGGTGGCGCTCTGATTGGTCCGTGTTTTTCGTTAATAACTTATAAACAAAGTCGCGAATAACATTTTTGCAAAGGAAAATGTTGCTCCAAATAATCTCAGGAATCTCCCATTTCCGGCTGTTGAAGGAATTTTGGGACACCCTGTATAGTTGTATAACTACTTGTATAAGTAGATCTCGAAGAAATGATGTCAGTGCTCTCTAGCGTTACGATTCATGAAGTTACGAAACATAACCTTAAACTTCAAGAATCCATATTCTGATTATACATCAGTTATTTAGTAAACAGACACTGTGCAACGTTATATCTCAAATTTGAAGTAAACAAATAGATTATTTCTTTAGAAAATATCTAGATTTTTATAACTGTTTGAATAATGACATCAGCTATAGAATCCATGGTGGTAGATGAAAAACAGTTGCCAGAAAAACCCATTGATAGAGAAAAGGTATGTAAAGATTCGTGGATATATTATTATAGATCATTTGCAAAATGTTATGTTATTTACTAGTAACATTAATTCTGGTTACTTCATTTCTAGACATGTCCACTCTTGCTCAGAGTATTTTGTAACACAGGTAGACATCATAATATAATGGAATATAGTAGAGGAAACGTTCCTTCGAATGAATTGCAAATATATACATGGTAATATTTTTAAAATATTCATAAGCTGAAAAATTATAAATAGAAAAATAAAAGGCACACATTTATACTCTAGACATGTGAAGTAATAATTTTCTTATTTTTTGTTCACAGGATGGATGCAACGTTAAGAGAGATTACAGGATTAGTTAAAGAAGTTAATCCAGATGCTCGAAGCAAAGGAACATATTTCGATTTTTCATTGGTAACTCCTGAACTACGTAATTCTGGGTATCGTATGCGTGAAATAGGTGTTACTTGTTCGGGACAGAAAGGTGCAGACGATAACAAAACTTTAGCGCAAGCAAGGTAACTGTATTCTATCAAGTAACCACGATTCTAAGACCATATTAAATCATGTTCTTTCTGCGTATAATTACAGGTTCACAATCGGTGATTACTTAGACATTTCTATTACACCGCCGAATCGGCAACCAGCAATTAGACGTGGTGCACTACGTCAATATTGATTTAAATCAATAAAATCACTTAAGCGATACAAATGTTAATATTTATATGCTACATTAATAATTAATTTCTTATGAATAAATCATTTATATTTGAAAAGCGATAATAAAAAACTGATAATGCTATGCATAAATAATAAAAAATTCATAATGTAAGAATAATTTACAGTACTTTATTTACAATTATCATTTTATTTTAAAACAGTCAAGCATATAATCATTTCCATATTGCTTTTACTTCACATTGACGAGGATTTGGAATTAAAATTCACACCTAACGTTGAAGCCACTGTGGATTTACCAATACTGTCTAGAATTGTCTAGATATCCGTGTCTGGGTTAGGACTTTCGAGGGCGATTGCGGCCTAGAATGATCTTTTATCTAGCGCTTTTGACTAGTGAAAAACCCCATCTTTGTATTATCAAGAAATGAGAAAACGCATTCCGCACCCTTGCAGTCCTGGAAAAACGAATACGGATCAGAGTGTGGGTGTGGGATTTGATCCAGGCTAGAATTTGGTGTGTAAAGAACATGTGTGGAGGAGAGCCAGAGCCGAGTCCAAGAGAAATGTGGGAAGCGGAGCCTCGGACCTCAACGGCTCGGGCACTCGGCTGAGTACAGGGGCGGTCTATCGACCGTCCTGGGTGTGGTTTAGGTTTTAACCTAAATATGTGAGCTAATTTTAACCTAATTGTGTGAGGCTAACCGACCATCCGAGCGGTGAGCCTCACACTACCCCCCCGCCACCATCTAGGGGGAGTGTACATAATTGTATTTCCCCCACATCCGTAAAAAAGAAAGGGTCTAGAATTTGGTGTGGGGACAGCATCACCGACGAGATACTATTGAAGACTGCCAGCTCCTGTGCTAGTAAGCGATACCAGCAAGCGGGCACGACTGGGCACGGAGATAATGTGGAACTTACAAGTAGAAGAAGAATGATATAACAGAATGATCACATTACCTGCACTCTTTACCTAAATAGAAACAGAGAATATATGACAGTGTTCACGCCCGAGGTGAACAAGCTTGAATAATACATATATTTTGTTCTCAAGGAAGACGAAATTACAAAATGTTATGGAAGACAATAGGTATAGGAATAGAATTTATCGAAAACCAACATATCTATTAAATGTGCATCTATTAGCTCGATATTATCCTCTATTCGTAAGACACTAGTAGTTCTT
>CM052312.1:15364634-15410626 GCA_028455605.1 Lasioglossum malachurum | reverse complement strand
TGCACCGACGAGATCACGTCGATGGCCTTCTATTTCTTACTCCAGCTCCAGCTAGAATACATTCAAGAGGGCATATGAGAACACCGAAATATTCGGGCACCGACGTGATACTGTTAAAGACTGCCAGCCTTACGGGAGTTGGTGAGACGCGAATTTTCGCTGTTCTCTTACGCCCTCTAGGACATATTCTGGCTCCAGCCAGAGAAGCAGAAGGCCACCGACGGCATTTTGTCGGTGAAGAAGACCACTGAGGAGATTTTAGTCGCGTCGGATCGGTGAGAAAGCGACTTATCACGAAACCATATCGATTATTATTAAATGTTACATTCTCCTCCATATTTCAGACGATGTTTTGGCACGATTTTGGAACTATTTAGAACTTTTAGCGATGTGGTATATCAGATCACTGTAACTTCCACGTTATCCCTGCGCCCGGTTACCCGTCTCGCTGAATAGCACAGGGGCTGGCAGTCTTTAATAGTATTTAGTCGGTGACAGGGGCTGGCAGTCTTTAATAGTATTTCGTCGGTGAACGTACGTAAGGTAGAAAATGACACTAAAATGAAATGTTTTCCAATTCGACCCGACCGATAAGGTAGGGCGCGAGAGAGAAATGGTAAGAGGAGATTTACCGTGGCAGGAAGGACGACTGGTGGTGGACGTAGTTGGGGAATGCGTCACGTCAGCTGATCGGCGTTGGTAGTTCGGGAAAGTGTGAAGTTTACCTCGCAGGTGGTGCTCGCGTGTCTCGCTGATCCGTAATGGCGTGCGACGGCTAGGAAAAAGGCAACAACGCGCACGGGTGCTCGGGGTTTCTCATCTGTTGTAAAAACAGGAAGTGCGTTTGTTGTTTCGCGTGGGTGTTTTCGTGTGCGGTGAAAATGACAGGGTCGTCGAGCGTGTTGCCGTCGTATCAGCGGTTCGTGAACGGTGTGCCGGTGTCCTTGTTCTCGAGACGGTCGTTCCGTCCGCGTGGAAAGTACCTGATCCTGTTGGTGTCGTGTGTGTTGTCGTTCGGTGTCGTGTGTTTCGGTATGTTCTTCTTCCTGCCGGATTTCCGTTCGGGGACCGGCGGCGCGGCTGTGAACAGTGTCTACCGTGTCTACCAGCACATGCAGAAAGCGGGACCAGAGCTGCTGATACCGGCGCCACCTCGCATGCAAATGGGCCTGAAGGGCCCGCAAGCCCATCCGAATGACGTGCCACCTGGCCACGAGGGCGCCGATCATCAGGACGTGCATCTTCTCGAGGACAAGCAAAAGCTCCAGGTCCACACAGCTTCCTACGATAAAGCACCTTTCCTTTCGAGTCTCGATACTCGACTATCGAATTCTCTTCTCTTGCGAGTTCGAAAGCGCGCCACCTGTCACCTCATTCATCTCACTCTTTCTTTCCAACACGTTCTCTAGCTCTCTCTCTCGCTCACTCCGACTCTCCCTTTCTCTTTGTCTTTCACTCGTGACATTCAAAACGTACATTCGACATTGACGCTCCAGACCGTTAACTCTCTTTTCTCCGATGGGAACTCTATGACCTGGTTCTTCTCTTCAACTGTTACATCGGTTTCCAACGAGTTTGTTTACGCACCGACATCCTGACGCGTCGGTACACGTGGCTGGGCGACAGAATGTCCGTGTGTCGCGCGATTCGCGAATTTCTTCTTGTTTCATAAATTGTTTGCCACGTTTCTATATATTCTCTGCTAGCTATCTAAGAATGTAACTTTCACTCTGCCCTGATTCCCTGGCTGTTAGGCGACTTCCAAACTCGTTTGTTTACGTACTGACCTCATGACACGTGGGCACACGTGTCACGAACAGTTCTATTTATCTGTGATCGGAAATTTATAGTTGAAGTTAACTACATAAAATTTCCATGTCTTATTAGTAGTCAGCGGATCTTTACACAAAATATAACAGTATTTTGAAATTCTTCTAGTATTCTTCCTGTTCTAAATTACATGTACCCATATTTGTATAAACACATAAAATCCGCTGTATAATTATTAGGTATTACAATGATTCAATATTAACCAGTCCAGTGCTGTATCTTTGTTTCAAAATAAAGGAAGTATGAATTTCGAACAAGAATTACGAAATTATTGTTCCCATGAATTCATCTCCCAATTCATGCGATGAGCATTCCGCAATCCTCATCCGAATTGTTTAAATTCGAGTTTTATGTTGTTCGATATTGTTTTTGAACGGGCAGATCTGAGTCACGCTGACAGCGAGGCGTAGCAATGTGCGAACTGTGTCGACCGGCGTCGAATTATCTAATTATATCTAACTTTTGAAGGAGCGATACAATGCATCGGCCGCGAGAACAAGTTTCATCAACACTAATAGACTCTCACCCTAAAATTTCAGAGCACAATTTCCGACGTATCGACCCTCATTGAAACGTTTCACTTGCGCTCTATGTACCGGGTGTCGCAAAGGTCTCCACGCTACGCTGCGGGTCGTCATGTAGAATAAAAATTGTCTGGATTAATCGTGAGATGTTTATTTCCTTTTCTGATTATTTCTAATAAATTCTAATAATTAATTCTTTGAACGTTTTTACGTTTAACGGTCATCTTCGTACACGGATGATTGATAATAAATCGTTTCATTACGTCGATAAGCTCGCAGGACTAATTGCAGACTGATACTGAACCTATTTCTTCGTCGCTACGGAATCATCGAATTTTTCGATAATTCGCATTCGATCGACAAAAGGTACCTCGTTGTTGTTTCAGTGTGAACGTATCTTGCGACCGCTCTGAAACGAATGAAGTCGTTCTGTCGAATAAATTGGATCGTTTATGCCACAAAGTGATTGTGTCGCAAATTATTGACTCCTCCAGCCCTCGCGCATCCTAAACCTGGACGACGCGACATTTGCTTTGATCGCTGCGAAACACGCTGCATACTGGCCAGCAAAGCGCGAACAAAGCGAATCGATCATGCTCCACGTTTCGTGCATTAATATTGCCTGCGATCAGATATCCGTGCCTCTTCTATTCGAGCACCGACAATAGATGCATTAGAACCTTGTCAAAGCTGATTGGCCAATAAAATCAGCGACGTCCAACGCACAGGGTGCACATCAATATTTATAAATAAAAGTCTCTGCACGGTCTAAGTAAAACGTCCGCGTCCCGAATTTCCCACACATCTCGATCACTAGTAGTGTATACAAAATATATATTGGGTTGGCAAGAAAGTAATTTTGGTATTTTTTAAGTTAGAGAGAGAGCCCCATTTTTTTATTCAAGCAATGAATTTTAATGAATAAGATATTCTCCCTTTTGTTCGATGATCTTTTGCCAAAAAGAATAAATAAGAAAATATTTGGTAATTATTGAGAAAGGGTCTGCGTACTCCGATTTTGATGAAATTTTAATATGTTATAGATTTCGAGATTTTGAACAACTTTTTTCTTTTCTAATATAGGGGGGTCGCTTTTAGTTTTTGAGATATTCGCAAAAAACTATTGCTAATACTGTATTGAATTTTTCGTATTTCTGCACATACATAATTCCTCATACAGTATTTGAACTAGTAATACATAATATATAATATTATAAAGGAAAATTTATATAATTAGTAACTAATTAGTAAAAATTAGTAACTTTTTTATAATTGTACCAAACGACCTGATTTTTTATAATCAATTGGAAGCATTGGTTTCGCGAAATGATATATGCAAAAAGATTGTCCAAAAATTATAATTTACAAGGTTAAATGCAAAAATAAAAAAGGCATTTTTAAAAACTTTTTTATTTGGGCCTTTAATGAAAATTTAAAATATATGTTTTGTAGATCTATGTTAATTACACACATACTAAAAATTTCATCGATATCGGTCGATGCATAAAAAAACACGTATCGAAAGATGTATGATTCTGTGGATTTTAAGCAGAAACTGATGAAAAGTCATGTAAAACTACGATTTTCACCATTTTTAACCGCTAATAGCTCGTGTGTATGTTGATCGATTTCCATGAAATTTTCAGCATGTGTATAACTAACATAGATCTACAAAACATATATTTTAAATTTTCTGTAAGGGCCCAAATAAAAAAGTTTCATAAAATACCTTTTTTATTTTTACATGTAACCTCGTAAATTATAATTTTTGGAAAATCTTTTTTGCATAACATCTCGTAAACCAATGCTTCTAATTGATTATAAAAAATCAGATCGTTTGGTATAATTATAAAAAGGTTATTAGTTTTTAAAAAGTGTACGAATACTTTGTACACCCACTGTATGTACGTCGTACGTATATGTATGATTAGATTGAGACCCTGTTTTCTCTCTCATATCCGCAGCGCCAAAATGTAAACAAACGCCACACTGGGACAGGCTTACGTTCCCACGGAGTGTGCACCAATACGAAAAATTCAATACAGTATTAGCGATAGTTTTTTGCAAATATCTCGAAAACTAAAAGCGACCCTTCTATATTGGAAAAGGAAAAAGTTGTTAAAATGTGTTGCTGCATAACATATTAAAATTTCATCAAAATCGGAGTACGCAGACCCTTTCTCAATAATTACCAAATATTTTATTGATTAACGTTCATCGCTTGAATAAAGAAATTCAGTTTTATTTAGAACAACAAACCGACTGATTACTCTATTTCAGGCGAAGATCGAGGAGGAGTACCAGCAACAGAAGACGCTGGAGAAACCGGAAGTGAACGTTGGTGATTCGCGAGTGCGTGCAAGTAGTTCGTCGTCTGTAGTCGTCCACCGGAAGGATGACGTTCTGGAGACAGTGCCACCAGCCCCTGCGGATAAACTGCCCTTAACCGTCGGTGGGGAGGACGAGGATCGTGTCGCCAGGGAGCGGAGGGACAAGGTCAAAGAGGTGAGTCTTTTTCGAGAATGATACACTGGAAATTGTTGAAAAATATCGCTGCGTGAAATATTAAATGTTCGTTTTAATAGCATCAATTTCGTTGCTAGTGGCGATAACACACGCAGGGGCTGTCAATGATTTTATCCCGTGATTCCCCGAATGATTTCATTTTTATTAGGCGTAAATCGGGGTCTCATCGGAAACCGGCATTCATATCGCGGTGATTTAGCCGCCGCGTTGCCAGGCTACGTTGCACGAATACGGGAAACGCTATTAATCGGAATATCCACGAATGCGCATACTGTACTCTCATTTATACGCAAATGCAGCTGGCGCAACTGCGGAATCGAGTGGCCGCGGAGTCGGCAACTGTTGAAATTTAGTTGCGAAACGGAAACCGAGAACCGTAAGCTAGTAACGAGTCGCCGAAAACAAAGCTCCCCGAAAAGTCGACTCTGATAAATCGTGTACACGAGAACAGGCCCTAATTACATGTTCATCCGATATATTGGGTTGGCAAGAAGGTAATTTCGATATTTTAAGGTGAAATAGAGAGCCGCATTTTTTTATTTAAGCAATGAACTTTAACGAATAAGATATTTTCCCTTTTGTTCGATGATCTTTTGCAGAAAACACGTGTACACGTATATCGAAATACACAGATAATACACGGGTATCAGTTATTTTCAATATATGTGTATTATCTGTGTATTGAAGTTCAAGGGTACACGTGTGTCAATATAAGGTTTGATGATATTTTGGTAGGTAAGGTTTGGACAATAAAGGAAACATTAATTTCCGAAACTACAAAACATTTCAAATTCGAATGGAATGACGGTGACGCTATTTCATTGTTCCATATAGCTCCCTTTTTAGATCCACGGTATAAAAATCTTGAACATGAAACTTTTAATATTAGAAATGTAATTCGCGAAAAAGTGAAA
The DNA here is from genome assembly GCA_028455605.1 of Lasioglossum malachurum. Classification (NCBI taxonomy): domain Eukaryota; kingdom Metazoa; phylum Arthropoda; class Insecta; order Hymenoptera; family Halictidae; genus Lasioglossum; species Lasioglossum malachurum. Next base: position 15,404,832 of record CM052312.1, on the reverse strand, counting down.
CGTTTGCTCGATGACTCTCCTGTTCGAGAAGTGAGGACAGAAAACTGAAAAAATAAAAGTGCCCTTCAATTTCTTTACGATGAAATAAGTGATGTTATAATTGGTTATTTCTCATTTCTCGAGAAATGAAAAATGTTGAGAAATCAGGAACACTAGATCCATATGAATGGTGGAAGGCAAGGACACTGAAGTATACAAGAATATCCGAAATCGCTAAAAAATATATAGCTGTACCAGCAACGTCAGCCATGTCTGAACGGTGCTTCTCGTCTGCTGGAAATATTGTTACAGCAAAAAGGAATCGTCTTTTGCCGGAAAATGTAAACTTTTGGTTTTTCTTCATCAAAATAAGCAGTTAATTGGTTTATAATAAACTGAGGAAACAGGAATTTTTAAAAACATTATTTCTGCAAACATACTACATAGTATTATACAGTATAAAATCATCAGCCGGTATCGGATCGTAACATTTTCGTCCGGCTTCACCCGCGAATCGTTATCAGTCGGAAAAATTCCGATTCCTCTTAAACTGGAATTCCACCGATCGGTGTATGAATAATGCGCGATATTTTATTCGAAGCGCGGGTAGTTTTGGCAAATTTTTATCCAACGATTTCCCCCCACGATATTCCCATTCACCGGGTATTTATCGAATTTCCGAGCGCGCGCTCATTCCGATGGCTCGTGAATCGTCCGCCGTCCCCCATTATCTATTTATCAGTCTATTAAACGCTTCGGGCCGTTCCCGGACAAACGGTCCCGGCTTTCCGTCAATTTTTAATAATCTCGTATCAGGGAATGTCACCGCGCGCATTGTGGATCAGCTTTATGGCCGCGAGTATTTTTTTCTCGCGCGCGCGCGCCACAACGCGCACTTTCAAACGTTTGTATTCGCTTCCCGAAATTGATGGCGCGTTTCCAATTCATCCAATTTCGACGCTGTTTGATAGCAGGGCCGAAAAGTGTTTTTCTCCACCTCCACGCGAGACCGGTCCATAAAATTTGCGTAAAAACGCACAGCATAGTTGCCCTTTTATGTGATGGGAACGTAAATATTTGCTGTTCCCGAGTTGTGTGTCCGGCGAGCGTCGCGACGGAAGTAATTCACTCTGTAGATCGATAGATCTCGAAAACTTTCAATTTGAAAATTAATGAATTCTTTTCGTTTAGTTTAGTTTAGTTTATTAAAGAACTTTAGGCTTTAACCAAGTTGGGTCCATAAGCTGATAACACTTGTCGGTAGCAAGCTGATTAACACTAAACCAGTCAAATGACCGATTTCATATTTTTCATTTCACAAGTATTGAAACTATGCAGTTGGTTACACGAAAAATTGGTTCGAAGGATTTTTTACTCTGGCACACATGTTGCAATACAAAATTGCACAGAATCTAAATAAATAGAGCCTTGTAATTTTTATAAAGCTAAGACATTTTAGTCGCTTTTAGTGCTCGGTAGGTTTAGTGTTGAAAACTCCACCGACTGTAATCAAATTCTAATTGAAGTTCCAACTCGCCGATTGACTGTGATCGATCATTTCCGTGTGATCGAATTCGTAATAAAACACCGTGTACTTTCATTGGTCTAAATCAGCTCGTTAATGAAATATAATCGGCTCGGTGTTCGCTAATGCGGTTCAACGCACGCGTTCAGCTTTGTTCCTTCTATCTCTGATTGCGGTCGCTTGTTAACCGTCGGTCAGGTTATTGTGCACAGTGCTAGCATGCGGATGCTTGAACGCAAACGCTCGGCAATTCCTCCGCGTATTGCCCTAATAATTGACATAACGTTTGATCACCGATTGATAACGTTTTTGCGAGCTGGTCGCGAGATTCGCGTTCGAACCACGAAACTTCAATGAATATTCCATAATTTTTTTCAAATGTCCTCGGGTTCGCTTCAAATCTGACATACAGTGGCGAGCATATACAGTAAATCCTCCGTGTATAATCGCAAAAGCCTCGGGGAGGTTCGTTTGCAAAGTTCGTAGACGGACACTATCTTTTTGAGCTTCACAGACCGAGCCGAACGTAGAGAAGGACAGCGCGTCTAAAGAGAGACAGCGCGCGGCTTTCTTTCCCATACCCTGTCCTTTCTTGCGCCCGAAACGTTCATCGTCAATTGAACCACTAAATACAGTTGAAAGTATAACGTGTTTGGTATTATTTTAATCAGAAAAATGTCACAAATATATTGCTGAAAGTTTCATAAAAAAATAAGTAATAATAAAAATTCTTTATAGTGGTACATATGTACATATATTACATTGTGAGAACGCACGGGCCTTCATACCGATATACCCGAGCCAAGATCAGATTACTACAGTGGAGGGGATATTTTTTTTGCGTTTATCGTATACGACCTTCTTGCGACTATAGAGGATTTACTGTAAATAGGGAAATTGGCCCGTCTCGTTGTAGTTATTACGTCTCTTTTTTTCTTTGCACATATTAAGAGTATACTCCTTAAGCTAACTCTTGCATAAAGTTTTGATAATTAACTCGGCTTAATTGTTGGTAAAATAAATTTGAAACTTAAAATAAGATAATTTTTGGGGATCATATAAATAGGGAAATACAGATTTATGTACTGAATGTATTTTATTTTACGAGAGATGTAATCAATATATAGATAATATATTTAACAATACTATATAATACAACAACTAATACTTTGTTGGGCCAACTTTCCTTTTGAAGATTTCAGCACAACGACGAGAAATAGAATCAATAAGTCGAATGCAGCGATCGATTGGAATATTATTCCATGCATCTTCGATTATTTCGTATAAATTGTTATAAATTCGTAGGTCTTTTCATTTTAATTCCTTTATCTACGTCATTCCAAAGATGCTCGATTAGATTTAAATCGGGCGACTATGATGGCCATCACATAACGTTCACATTATGCTCTTCCAAAAACCGCTTCGCCTTTTGAGTCGTGTGTTTGGGATCAACATCTGTTTGAAATATCCAAGGTTCCGGCATATTTTCTTGAGTAAAAGGAATTTAATGTCCATTCAGGATGTCAACATATTGATATTGCAAATTGAGCCAGAACCGTTTATAGTCATACCGAATCAAACCATTACAGAACCTCCTCCTCCTTAACTGTCGGCTTTAAGCATTTTGTATCAAATTCTTCACCTACTCGCCGTCTTACGTTACATCTTCCATCTGATCCGAAGAAATTGAATTTGGATTCATCAGCGAAAATGACTTTCACCCATTGTTGCCTTGTCCAGAGAAGATGCTCTTTAGCAACTACATATATGTATTGTGTTATATAATTGATCTTGATACCTCTTATAGACTCATAGTAGTTTATTTATTGAAAGTTCAAATCACATGGCCCCTTCGATCACAAAAGCTAATAATTATCACGATTCCGGAATACCGTTTCGGCTCCTTTGAACTGTCCACGGCTTTCACGGATTTTCAAAGGGTTTCTCGCCGAACGAACACGAACTTCCGCGTTTAAAAGGATCGGAAAGAGAATCCGCCGCGTTTCAGTGGATTTCGTTTGATGAAAAGGAATTCTTGGACCGCTGAAAGGACCTCTATGTGGAGTCTGTTCCGTTTTTGACCCAGTTACATCCGCCGGAACCCGGAATGTAACGCGTTGCGTGAAACACTGGCTTTGACAGAGAAAATTTGCGACTGTCCTCTTCAAGTTCGCTGCGACTTCTGCGGTTTCTCCACGGTAAAATAAAGGGCACAGGGTTTTTCAAGAGTACTTGAAATCCTCGCACACTCCCTGGAAATCGTCGGTAAAATAATTCTACGCTTTACAGTCGACGTATTATATTTACATATGAAAATAAACGTTTATCTATCTATCAACTTTTGTTTAAACATCCAAGTGAAACATCAATGTTTAAACAAATGTTCGTACATCACGAGAAGTTTATATTCTTGTACAAATAGTAAGGTGTACAAATATAAGAGAGAATAGTGTGACACAAATGATAAATACTTTTCTTAGTCTGTTTATTTACATTAATTCTCATCCTGTGCATCTGAATAAATCAATCAATTTCCAGTAACAAAGATTCATTTAAAACTCGCGGTCAGCGACTGTAAACATCTCCATACAAGATGCAATAAATAATATAGCGCGGTTTTATTAAAGACATTAAAAATTAATATAATTAATTAATACAATTTCGATAGCATCACAGAATCCTCAATTTATAAATATTCATGTATCGACACCGATTTTTCAGTTTTTATTAAAAAATTAATTCACTAAATTATCATTATCTTGTTAAATATATAAAAAATTAGACTCCAGGAGTAGTATTGTTTATACAATATACTCAAGAGTTAGATCCGACTGCAAGCACGCAATCGTATCAATTGGTATTCTGCTGTCGTGCATAGAAAATTTAGAAAGTAAATATCTGTTTTTGGCGGAATTTTGCGGAAATTTAGCTTTCGGGACATTGTTGTACACACATGCACGTATACTGTCCATGCAAATCTTGCATGTTTTTCGGTGTTTTTTTGTTGTTTTATTTCAGATGAAAGTCGGACAACATGATTTTTCTCTATGAAACCGTATATTTTAAAGTCTATACCTGCTCATCCATGATTACGAAAGTATTCCTACTATCAGAATTTCATTATTTTGTCATCAAGGAACAATTTTCAATTACAATTACATGTGAAGAAATAAGCATAACAGTTCACAGTATTTGAATGTAGGAAAACTGAACTAAAGATATAATTTAGCACTGTTAACATTAATTTTTGAAGCTAATTTTTATAGTTCCTTGTAGTTAGAACTATTACCTAACGATATCACCGCTCACATAATTTTCGGCGTTTTGGAACAGTCTTATATCTGACACCTCTTAAGACGTCTTACATCTGACACTAGCCGCAATAACTTACTGGTTGCGCTATCTGATTTCAAACGGCGGCGACTTATTTGTACTCCTAATAAATAATAATATAGTTCAGTAGATGAGAAGTTATTTTGCTGCTTCTTTCTTGAAGTTGAACATATCCGGTGCATCTTGCTCTTGCGAGGAGGAGGAGTCTTGCAGTGGGGAGAAAGAAGGAAGAACAGGAAGACAACGGCAGCAGAGAATCCGCCGTGACGAACGGCCCATTTAGTAAGGACCATTCGTTTAGTCGACCATTGTGGAAAGCTGGAACTGCAACTGCGAAACCACACCGGTTGCCCGTTCCGACACTGCACCGTTGCAACAGCAGCGGAATCCTCCGAAAAGACATATCCGGCTTTCGGAACAGATGAGTCGGCGGTCAGTGTAGTTTAATCGGTTACATGTAAACTGCGGAATCGGATGCATCGCGATGCATCGGCGCTGCGTGGCCGTTGCACCGTCGATTCCGATTCCCATTTCGCCGGAGCGTTTCCGGTCCCGGCCGGAATTAAACGGTCCCCGCGAAAACTTTATGATGCTAATCACCCGCGTATTCTAATCGCGGCTGAACCGATAGAAACGGGACTGCGAATGGAAACTCGCGTTGAAATCCGAACCGATTTTTCTAAGTACTGGTTCCACGCGATGGGTCACCGATCGGTCAAAGTAATTACAAACGACCGAGGATAACGTCCAATAAAACGTCTCGATTCCATGTTCCGCACACGTACCGCCGATACCGGTAGTCGGTGGCGAGTCGATATCGGTGAGACTCGCGTGTTTACGAGCGTTTTACCACCGCGCCGGCACATTGTAACCGGGCGGACACGTGTGTGCACACGCACGTGGCTCGGGTAACCACCATAGGAACCGTTAAAATCGCCTCCATGGCGGTTCTTACATCGACGCGATATCGCCCGGTGATAAATTTTTACGGATACACGCGGCATACGAGATTCATCTCGCCCCGACCCGATCCAATAAAAATGCCCACCGGATAAAGGAAGGCTTACCACAGGCTGCACGCCTGGAAATTTGCTACCCGGCTGGCTCGGTGATTCTCTTACGATCAGAAGGGGATTGATTAACCCTGATCCGATGCTGCGGTGTATTAGGTGCACCGGTAAATAATTCGTGTTTTATGGGGCCGCAATACACGTCTTACTTCGCAGCACCGAGTCACACAGAGGCGAGCAAAAGTAAACAGGAAATTTTATCGAGAGTCGGAAATGTAGCGTTCTTTGATGGACCCACTGTATGAATATCTTTTTGTATTTTTTAATAAAAATGTCCGCCGGATAAAGGAAGGCTTACCACAGGCTGCACGCCAGGAAATTTGCTACCCGGCTGGGTCGGTGATTCTCTTACGATCAGAAGGGGATTGATTAACCCTGATCCGATGCTGCGGTGTATTGGGTGCACCGGTAAATAATTCGTGTTTTATGGGGCCGCAATACACGTCTTACTTCGCAGCACCGAGCCACACAGAGGCGAGCAAAAGTAAACAGGGAATTTTATCGAGAGTCGGGAATGTCGTGTTTTTTGATCGATCCACTCTGCATGAATAATATCTTTTTTTTTATTTTGTTTGAGGGCGGTGGGGAGGGAATATAACTCACTCACACCCCCTCCTCAGATGACGTCTGAAGGGGGTAGCTCGCCCAGCCGCGCCGCGGAGCCCGCCTTTGCTTCCCCCACTCTTCCCACTAACGCTGACGCGTACGACTCGTTAGCTTACTCCACGTGGTACGCGGCAGCGTAGTGGTAAGAGTGGGGGAACCGAAGGCAGGCTTTACGGAGCATCTAGGCTAGGTACGGAAACGTAAGGGGCCTGGCGGCCGGCGAATATGGCGACCCTGGTCGGGACCTGCTTCTCTATCATGGGGATTTTCTAAAGTTTCATAGGGCTACAGCGCCCTCCACACTAAAATATTGAGCATTGACTTTTCGTTCTTGCGTGTGATATAGTTAGCATTGGCGCCTTCAATATTTAATAACAAGAAAATTTTCCACCTACCACTACTGTCCTTGGCTTTTACTGTATGAATAATATCTGTACATTGATTGTGCCGAGATTTCGAGTGACCGTTAACCGGTTTACGTTTCAGTGGTGCGCGAGCAATCACACACACGAGGCCGTATCGCGAAACACATGTGACCACGCGTGTCGCGCTGCATTTACAATGTAAACGTGTTTCCAGGCGTACGCGGTTACATGAATTGATAACGACCGTTGTAACCGATTCCGCGTATCATCTATTTCACATTCCGATGCTTCGGAAAAAACATAGCAGCTAATACAAAATTGAACATTCGGCTAAGCGGATGTCGTGATTCGCAGAGGTTCGAAAGTTTGAGCGAACGTGACTGCTCATCATTATGAGCGTTCTGTCGGTATGAAGTGGCAACAGAAAGCAATTAAGGCGGTAATAATTCTGGAATAGGAAGTGGCGTTAGCCTAAACTGGTGCGTAATCGTCGGGAACACGTAATACGGTGGCGTGCGCGATTCCGCGGCATTCTTTTCAATCAACAAGCGAACCATCGTAAAGTGCGTCATTAGCGGACCCTGAAATTCTGCGGAACTCGCCCCGGCAATTACCAGTTGCACGTTGCATCGCGTGATACAGAACGATCACGCGTGCGTACGAAAATGCGCAAGTTGTTAGCACCCCAGAGGGCCTCGCGAGACAACGGTGGAGGGAGGGTGCTGGCGACTATTGGCAGAAAATCAATTGGCGATCCTTGCAATTTTTGACAGTATACACTCCGGGATAAAAAGATTGCACACTTTAAAATTAACGTAATATTTATTTATTTAACATTACAACCAAGGTTTTATTTCTACACATTCTTGCAAAATATCTCTTTAAACAGACACAAATGAAATTGAATTGAATTTCGCCAGTCTATACAATTTTATTTAAAAAAAAAAAGAATTTTTAAGGAAATCTGGTGTGACAAAATGATAGCACATTTAACTTAAAATTATGTGTAACAGTAAATCAACGTATGATAATTAATGCTTAATATTTTGTGGCTCCTCCTTTACGTTTAATAACAGCCATCATTCTCTTTGGCAAAGATTTATAGAGTGTTTTAATGGTTTTTCACAAGATTTCCCCAACAATTTTCAATAATGTTGAGGTCGGGTGATCTTGTGCTGGCCAATCTAAAACGCGAATTTTTTCTCGAGAAAAGTACTCTTTTACTACTTTTGCATACTTGTTTATTTGTTCCTTAATCATTTCCAAATACATTTTGCTATTCATTTTTCCTGTTGTAAATTTTATTTCCATTTTACCATAGTACCCGATACCGCACCAAATCATCACACTACCACCTCCCATTTGCCGACGACTCAAAAACTGTTCCTCTTTTCGCATATCATGAAAATAGTAACTCAGACTATCAGGTCCATCTAAGTTAAACCTCTTTTCATCCGTAAATATTATTCTTCGCCATTTCTTTCGCATATGAATATTCTTTTCCGCAAAGTGTAACCGATTTGTTCTTATGTTGCACAGTTAACCAAGGCATTTTCTTCAATTTTCTTCGTTGTATGTATTTGCATTTTTGTAAAGCGCGTCTCTTATATTAGTGTCTACACCAACACTTTGAGCAATTTGCCTTGCAGTCATCTTAGAATTGGATGCTGCTCTTAGTATTGCACGACGTCCCCGGGCACTTAGACTTTGAGGACGTCCAGAACTCTTCTTTTTACTATAGTTTTTTTCCGGATTTTTCAAGAAATTCATTATTACTTTTCGACTTCTATTCATAATTTTTGCTATTTTTGTCACTGAGTATTGTTCTTCTTCCAATTTTATTACAGTGTTAATTTCACACACGCGTTCAAGCTCTTTCCGCGACCCATTTTTGATAATATTTTGCCTTTTTTAAACAAATATACAACACGAGATAATATCACGGACTTTATTAACTATGTTCCGAGGTTGATGTTCGCAATTCGCGAGCTTCAGTGTAACTGGAAAGCGTAGATTTACTATACGTGATTTACTATACGTGGACCCTTGCGAACCACAATATTTACGTTTTCATTTCTAGAATTCTGTTGAAGTAAATATTGTCGATGATATTCAGTACATTATACATAGAGGCATGTCAGAATATGTTGACATATTAAAATACTCATTTTCTCTAAAGTTTATTCTACCAAATGAGAAAAAATAGACGATGTGCTATCTTTTTGTCCGGGAGTGTACGACTCCTCGGAGGTCGAAATGAACGGTTGAACGTGTTAGAGCACGACGAAAATTGCTGGTTCGTGGTAACACCGGTTAATAATATATCGAAGGTTTTTGGGTATTTAGCAAGCGATAAGTGTGAAGAAGAAGAATCGGCGAGCGGCGCGTGCCATTTCGAAAGCGAGAAGACAAAGAAAGTGAACGAAGCGAACTTTCCGTCGCGATGCGATTCAGGTGTTGTAGAGAATCGAGTGTCGGTCGGTCCGGATCCAAATCGAGGTTGAATAACTCGAAACACGCGGCCGGGAGGATACTTTGCGATGCGTGGCACGCAAACTCGATTTCGACGATCGAGGCGAGCATGCAGCACGTATATGCCTGACCTAGCCAGGAACACGATGGAACCGTTAACCGCACGGTGCCGTGAACTTTTGCCGCGGGTAACGTGAGTGCAATCTAATTTCCAGGCTAGGAGCTCTCCGAACCGTTCACCGGTTGCATGCGCGTCCGACGCGTTACAACGGCCAACCTATTTCGGAATACTTCGTCCGGTGAATACATCGTAATTTCCCCGTCCCTCCCTTTCGCGAACACCGAATCCGCGCGATGTGATACGCGCGAATCCTGAAAATAATCTGCTGCCTCACCCAGAAACGCTCGCGCGGCGGAAGACTATTCTATTCTGGCTTTTTTCACAACTTCGATCACTTTCTTCGACCGGGTCTGTTAAGATGTACTCCGTACACGAAAAGCAAAAAAGATTTTATAGAAAAAAATTAAATTGACTTCGAAAAAAAACGCACTAAAAAGTATGAAATAATTTCCATTTAATTTATGTGAATACACACGAACTTAAATACAATACAATCCTTTCGCAGGCTTCTAATCCTTCTAAATCCTTAAATTCTTCTACATACGTTCACATATTAATGTAACTTCTTTTCCCACCTACTGATTCCCAAGTTCACCATATTCCAATGAAATCATAATCAGCAACATCTGTCATCTGGAAAATTTTCAATTTTGCGCCGCCTCCGAAAAGATTGTATTGTATTTAAGTTTATTGAATGGAAATTATTTCATACTATTTAGTGCGTTTTTTCGAAGTTGGTTTAATTTTTATTTATGATATTTTTTATTTCACACGTTTTAGTGGAGCGAGCAGAATTTGTAGAAGTCCGTAGGATGGTTTTCCGGTCTCATTGGTTATTTGCAATAAAAACCGCAAAGAATGAAAAAATGCGAAATTTGCTTTCAAGGGACCAATCAAAATGCAGAAGGTTTCGTTCCGATTGGTCCATCCATCTCGGCATAATCGGTGAGCATACATAGAAAAAAAGCGAAAAAAAGGCACGTACAGATCGAATTTAGTAACCTCATACTTTTTCGAAGTCCGTTAAAAATGGGTCTATTACAGTGAAGTCGCGTTTACTGCCCAACAGCCTATGTTCCGCACGGACAGTGATCGCATACCGACATTATTTTTTTATGACTGCGTGGACCGCGCCGAGAGTTCAAAAGAAATCCGAACGTAGAGAGGGACAGCATGAAATACGGATCGCGTGGCCGAAGTGTATCGGTGTGAACCAGTGCTAATAGAGTAGTATAATTGAATATACAAAAACTTCTTAATTTTCATTATTTTTTTATGGGACTTTCATTAACTCATTTCTGGCATTTTTCTGATTAAAATAAGACCAAACACGATATAATTTCAACTGTATTTAGTGGTTTAATCGGCGATGGAAGTTTCGGGCGCAAAGGACAGCGAACACGCATCTCCTTCTTTCCCATACGCTGTCCTTCCTTGTGCCCGAAATTTTCATCGTCGATTAAACCAGTAAATACAGTTGAAATTATATCGTGTTTGGTGTTGTTTTAATCAGAAAAATGCCAGAAATAAGTCGGTGCAAGTCCCATGTGAAAATCCATGGAAGGCCTGCGGCGTTGGCCGGCAGTGGAGGGGGTAGGATTGGACAGTGATCGCGTACCCGATCACGGACAGTCAACGCGACTTTACTGTATGTATACATAATAATGATAAAAGGCGGGGCGAACTGCAACATCGATCGGCGAAATGAATATACCAGTTAAAAAAGACAACGTAACGCAATGGACCGCGGCGTTTCACGGCTGCGGGTTCCGTTTTTCGCGATTTTATTTTTCTGTGAAAATAAACAGACCCCGGGCGAGGTGAAAAGGCAAATTGATTCGTTCGATGGAACACAGAAAATGCGTATTTGCGCGGGCGTGCGTGGGTGCTGTCGGTACTTTTTCCTCGCAATAAAAACGTTAACGCGAATTAACGAGTCGACTGGGAGACGTACACGTGAATTTCGCTCTGTGCCAAATGGATTTTCGTGTTTCGCGACCGACAACGAAAACCAACAGAATAATGTAGTCTTCCACGAAGTCGGTTCGCTCGATTCGCGGCGTTGACTGTATAGATCCTAGAATTCGAGAAATATAAATTTCGGCCGCCTTTTGATCGGCCGTCTCGGTCGTCCGCCGTAAACCGCGACGCATAACTCTTCGGCCGCGCGCGGTAATCAAACCGATTCAAAAAATAGTCCGTTACGTTGCGGAAGTTTGAAGCTTCCGACCATACTGTTCCCATAAAGTAACGGAGCGTCGATAAATCTGCAAACAAAAGTGGATTATGACCGTTCCGCGCGCCTCGGCTTTTATTACACTCGGCGTGCATGTATCCTCGGTGGGATGCGGCGCGGATGCACCCGAAGTGCACCGGGGTTCGAATTTAAATATCGAACCGCCGGGGAACGTACGGGCTGCTGGGAAGTGGGGGGAGGACGAGTTATTACGTCCATCGTTCCCCGGTTCGTTTCTTTTGAACGCAGGAGCCAGGCGTGGATCCGTTTGTTTTTCACTTTTTAATATTCCGCGTCCGTTCGATCGCTGGTTTTTCGAGGAGCGAACAGTCCGCGGTAAAATGAACAGCTGACAGAAATCACGCACACGTACGTAAGGTGACGAATACGTAAATGATTACCCCTACACACATGGGAACGCCGTCGCACACCCTGTTCGTGAAAATTCCGCATTAACGAATCCGCCGGTTTTAATGCCGGGCCACTCTTTCACGAGGTTTCCGTCTGCCACGATCAATCGGACCAACCAGACTTCGCGACGCAGCTCGTTTATTGTTTTGCCTTAATTACTAGCCGACTGCGACCGCCCCGAGCTTTTTATCGGACACCGGTTTTGCCGGCTGCTTAATTACTCTCGAAATATTCATAATCGCTCCGGCAAGCTTCGGGAGACGCGATAAATTCATGGGACTGCTCTCGGTTTCTTTCTCTGGCGGCGCCGAGCTCGTCAATGCTCACCCCTTGCTGTTGGTGTCAGTGCTTTCTTCGCTTTTAGAACAAATAGAGAGGTTCTGCGTGGTATTTAATTGAATCGACAGCTCGACACCCTTTTCGCCGTAACGAACTTTCAGTTTATTAAAGGCTATTTACATTAGTTACACCTGTTCGCGAACTGGAATCCTAACATTCTGTATCCTATCGTTGTATCTTTAGGGGAATACTGTCTATCTTGACAAACAATTTTTATCTACTCTTTATCCCTTAATAATGATCTTTATCACTTGGCAATTGCTGAGGCAAGAATTAGGTGTTAATTATGTTTTTTGAATGTGTGCCTGTCAAGCACATTGCGCCCGAACTCGGCTGCCCAAATATTGTGCCCGGCGGAAGGTTAATGAAGGTCCCCAAACTCTGATGGCCCAAGGGGTGCGCTGCGCACGGTGCGCATTTGAGCCTCGGATCCTCACGTACTGCACGGCTGGCTATCACGTGAAGGTCGGGCCTCAACTTTATGACAAGACAAAAACAGAGAAAAGTGCTCTGGCCTCCTCGAGACCCTTATAGCAGTGTCCCGAGGACCGACGGTATTTTCCATGGAATTTTCTATGCATGTAATAACCGATATAACAGATATTTTATGATTTTTCTATTAATAATAAATAGGAGGGGAAACAGCACATCGTCTCGAGTCTCGAGGGGTTAGAAGCGAACGCTGAACAGCGAAGTAAGGCTGCTTGAAATTTTCAATTTCAAGGAGAATGAGCAAATCTGGGTTAAAGTCCCTACTTTCATGGCGTTTCATGACATTTCGTATTTCCTCGGAAGGAAATATGAGGAAAATTCTCGAATTACTGCGACGACTGTACCGTACGCCACTCGCTAAAATACACACCGATATTTCTACAGTTCACCCTCGAGCAACATTATTTCAATCTACCATTTATTTGAAATTCAGTCAGTCACGTATGACTGCAAGTTAATGCGTCCAGAGAAGAATGTCGGGGAAGTACGGTGCAAATCGCGGGACTAGGTCAAGATCGCTACCATCAGAGAAGCTCGCGGGTACGTTTAACTAGCTGCGGTGTGCAAGTCAATTTATAACGATCACGAGAGAGCCAGTTGAAATTATATACACCGATTAACTGTCATTAAATCATATTACCAGGCGTAATTAGAACGGACCGCCGGGCGATCTAAATCCATCCCGCACGGATACCGCGAAAATAACTCTCGGAACACGCAGAGTCCATTCGGCTCTGGATTATTATCCTGCTGTCAGCTATGAATATGTTGGAAACCGAAATCTCGACCACGTAATTATGCCGATGTCATTCATTTATTTCCCCGGTCACCGTACTGACCAGCGCAACAGACCGGATTTCCGCGGCGTTTACGCACAGGCGTCGAAAATACCCGCTCGGATAAGCGTGATTCTGCTAGTCTATTATGTCTGCTTTTAACACGGTTTTACTCGGAACGCAATCGGTCATGGTCGCACGCTCGCGTTCGTGACAGCACCTTCGAATAGCGAATAAAAATTACTTTATCTTTTGTATAATTTTATTGACTCCCCTTAGGGTCACAATCTTCTTAACAATTTCCTACACGTTTACCTCCCCTTCCCACCGCTCTTATCCCAAACTTATTCCAACTTACAAACTTCCTTATGTCTATGCTTAAACTAAACAGATAGAGAGAGAGAGAAAAAATCTATTTACAATAGACACTATTTATATTTTTTTACATATTTCGGACCCCCTCTTCCGGTTGCTCCGGTTCGTCCCATTCTTTCTAGTCATTCCTTCTCTCCATTTCTGGAAAAATGTCTGAAACAAAAATAGTAGGGTTTCACAGAATCTGTTAGGTGGTGTCATTATTTTTTAATTTTCAATGACCTTGAAAAAGTCTGTGAACAGAAATCTTTCACAAAAATCCCTGCTGTGACATGCAAAGATTTCTGTTCACGGACTCTTTTCAAGGGCATTCGAAATTCAAAAATTATGACACCACCTAACGGATGTTGTGAAACCCTACTATTTTTGTTTCAGACATTTTTCCAAAAGATAAATACTTCCCGAGATTCGAGTATTCGGCAGCTCGAATTTGTCATGTTTGACTGATTATAACTCGATAACTGTCCATTATTGAACTTTTCCCAGCTCTGCTAACACATGATTCATAAAGAGAACCGTACCGTGACTCCTTACGCCCCTAAACTATCAACGTAACCATCTCTGAATGAAGTCACGCTTGTGCCCGACATAATCCCCACCAGATGGAACAACGAGATCCTAAATTCCCAACCACTCTCAAAATTAGCTTAGAGCACAAAAGCGGATCAATTGTCGGATCGAGTTGATCGACAGAGACCGACGCGACGATTCAGCGACTGGAACTCGCTCGATCGTGAACGGAAGTCTTTTCATACCATCGAGTTCATGACCTGACATTCGATCCCGGAACCGGAAGTGTCGCGGAACGCTTTCGCTATCGAGAACAGCACTCTCAATTAGGTCGCACAGTCTTATCAAATCGATTCGCCAAGATGGCGCTCGCTGTCGCGCGACGTTCGTTCCGATTTTCGCGAGTGGTATCTTTTCCTGAAGTTCATATCGCTCGAGCTTCCAGGACGCTTCCTTTCTCGCCGAGTCCTTACCGACTGCCGGTGGGACGAGTCCTGGACGAGTCTTTTATTCACCGAGTCCTTGGCGATCACACTGCTAGCTAGTGTGCCGAATAATTCTGCTTTCGTTAAACACGGTGTACATTCTTCAACAAGAAATTAATAAAGCAAATTCCATTTTTCACGGAATATTTTAATAACAGCGTTATTCTCCTCGAAATAGCACGGAATTCGCACCACTATGATTCTCGGCCGGACATCTACAATGGCCTCAGCTGGTTTCGTGTTTTTCTGGTGGAAAACTGAATTCATTTCGCAAGGTAAAAGGCAGCACCGTCGATCCGAGTTGGCCCTCGGCCGAAAACTAATTGCCGTCAAATTACAAGCAGGGCCATAAAATGCGGATATGAATTTCTAACAAGCCACAGCAAACGTGTGTTCCCGTCGCGTCGCGTCGGCCGTGTGGGGTACACGGGGTTAGTTTTCCCGAGTAGTCCCTCTTCTCTCGCTTTATGTGTCCCCTTAGACCGCTTGCAGCCGGAGGATATTAATATTCCAGTCAAAGAGGGAAGCTCGCGTGCCATCGAGTCACTATGGACTCCGCAGTCTCGGTGCTTTGGTGCCATCTTTGGAATATCCGGCGTCCCACCGGAACGGACAACCGTGGAATAACGGATGCACTCTGCCCGAGCCCGCAGATCGAAGCCTCTCAAGATTCAGGATACTGCATAAATACCGCTGGAATCTGTTCTCTTCATTTCACCCTGTATCTAGCTTTCGACACCCTAAACGACGTCGATTTCGAACGGTCCAGAAGGATCATTTGTGTGCAAAACAATGCTGTTACGTCGAAAGACAATCCCCCCAAAACTTTAAGTCGCTAAACCCTCGCTTAAGGGTAATATTATCATGATTAGACAGCGAATTTTATGCATTTATGACAAAAATGTGTGAGTGTCATTTTAAACAGTAGAAACATTAGACCAATTTAAAAATATTGGGTTGGAAAATAAGTTCATTCGAAAATTAGTATTTGTAATGCATTAAAAATGTTACGCTAAATGTAATTTGCGTAATTAAATAATTTGCAAAATTACCAAGACTTCGCAAGGAATATCTTTTGAGTCACAAGAGATCATAGAATTTGACAAAACGGAATATTTTCAGCATACTTTCCTCTATGTAATCATGCAAGAATCACTACCTAGATCGTCCTATATCAAAAGTTATTATCGTTTAAAGCCGTTCGTGGGGCTGTGCGTATTGGTTCTCGCATCCATCGTCGGGACTCCGTGACAACTAAGAAACACTTTAGACTCTATAAACACTTCAAATATTTATGCTATGCTACAACTTTTTGAGCGTTATATACCATGTTTTTTCCTTTTTATATTTGTAGACATAAAGATTTTAAAAATTATAGAAATAAAAGTAGTCGAAAGATTTCTCGAATTGCTACCAACGAAGATATATTCCATAAATTATTATTAACTTCTGATCCGTATATATCATCTGTACGTTTAACGTCTAGCAATAAGAAACCAAGAGCTCTGGACCCAGAGGCTGAGGAAATCATAATTACATAAAAAAGTGTTAACTGATATAGTAAGAATGAATAATTTATCTAATTCTCAACTAATAAACTAAATTTATTATATTTATTATTGTTTACATTTCACTTTGTGCTTTATATAGGTACCATAGATTGTGAATTTATAAGGATCGGACAAATTTTCTCCGGAAGATGTGGAAAATCAAGAAACAAATTTTATTCAAATAGCGATTTCTCAAAAATTTATAAGAATAATATCTTGACTAAACTGAATGTGCTTCGTTTCAATAAAATTTGCTAAAAGTTGTTGAATTTGTAAATATGTTTAAAAAATAGTAAAAAAAAGCTATTAAATAAACGAAAAGTATACGACATTATACATTATTAAAAAAGATTACATGTTAATATCCTACACCCTAAATTTCACGTCGATATCTTTAATAGTTTAGAAGTTATACCAAAATGTCACTAAATTTCGCGTTTTAGACCACTGTGCGGCATTAAGATTGCACGAGGCTTCTGATTCGTACACTTGTCTGATTCATCCAGCTTATTCTCCATTTCCAAGGTCATTGAAAGGTCGATTTACGTTATACTCGGCCTCTACGCGTGTGTGATTTGGCCTCTGAATGTCCACCCAATACTTTTACATCAGTTTTAACCTATTGAACATATTAAGAGAGAAAATAAATTTCTACGTCACTCCGGCTTGTTACAATTCGGTTGGAAAATTTTTATTTTGCATAAAGATCCGCTGTCTAATAATGATTGAAAGTTGAATTTGAATTCAGATTTAAATATAATGATTGCAAGCTGAATTTCGATTTAAATCGGGTTGCTATCGTGGGTACGATCAATTTCATATTTTCGTAGTGGACTATATCTCTTCGCGCCGGAATATGCAGCAGTCCAAGTGGGATTTCGCACGGTCAAAAAACTGAAAATCCTTGGCAGCGGAGGGTAGCGTGGCGCGACAGAAATTACACGTTCAAGCATCTCTCGTTACGCCTCTAATAAGTTCCACCTGACGGTTGCTCAGCTCGCTGTACACTCCGGAAACTCTGGAAAGAGTTCATGCTCTCGACGTAGTTACGAAAAGTCTGCTATACGTCGGGAAAGAAACTTCCGCGGGCATTAATATTCCTTGGCGAAACGGTAAACGCCCCGGCGTCAAGGAAACGCGAACGCGCACGGCTCATTTGATTCCCGTTCCTACTTTTGGACTTGCGAACGCGTCGAAAGATCCAACATTTTCCTTAAAAACGTCGCTGAAACGTGGACTGTAGTCGCCCGCCATTCCGATCGATGAAGCTTAACCTACGGGTCTATTCCGACCCGCCCATTCTCTCGCGATCGTATAGGTACGATCACAATTTCTTTTCCGGGGGATCGCCGGCCGAAGAATAAAACGGAAAATGTTAATTTTGCGGATTAATGGCGAACCAACGTATAATCTCGGAAAGCTATTTCCCCGAGTTCTTAACTCGCTGCTTCCAGGTGGCTTCGACACCGGAATGAAATGCAAATTTAAACACGTTTCCACAATTCTATCGACCTTAAGTCGACGGAAGCTGGATGTAATGGAGACCTCGGCCGAACAAACTTTCATGACCGCGGAAATTGTTTGGAACACCGTTCCGAACAATCTACATTTATCAGGGGCCGGTACGCAAAAAGAGGCCAACAGAGCGAAAGAGGGGATGGGAGAAAATAAGAAACTAGAATCTCACGGATGATAAATGACGCTCGTCATTATCAACGCCTTCTCGTTCTTCCAACGGACATTTTCATCGCGCGCATCTAGTATCGATTTTGTCGTGTTGTTGTTGCCCGTAAAAACAACCCGATGTTTTTACGCTTCGCGCGAAAGCGTTGTTGAGCCGCTTGAGCATCGGTTAATTAACTAATTCCGTTTAACGCGCGGAACGCCGCGCGAATTTCGGACGTCTCGCGAAAGGTTCCCTTGTTACGTTGAAATATATTCATAATATTTTGATGAACGGTTTAAAGAGCAGCTGCTCTGCTAACCTAACTCTTCCACGAAGAAAAATCTACATACAGAAAAACGTGTATACCGTGTTTACGATAAGAAAATGATTAATGAAAGTTCTCTGTGAATACAGCCGGCGAAGATAATTAGAAGTAGAATGGGGAGGTGTAATGAAACAGGACTAGTCAAGATTAATGGACACGATACATCCGCATTAATTAAAAATAATTCACGACACAGACCCGGAAAATAGAAGCTGTCCTCGTCGGTTCAAACAATCTTTTACCGATTAAATCCACTGCACAGAATTGCAAACTTATAATTACTTTCGACTCGGAACGATTTCGTCAAATTGTTATTAGAACAAGACTGAAGGAACTCCGGAGCATTGCAAAGTAGAGAGAGGCAACGTAACTTACAGCAGAACCGACGGAAATTAATTATTTGCGTTTGTCTGTATAAAACAGTTTCCTGAAGATTTCAATTATGATTTTGCATTATTCTGTTTGACAACTTGATCGGTAGAATAATAATGCACGGAAACGAAAGTTCCGAGACGTCGGTATCGAACCGATCTCTATGCTTACGAAACTGAAACGTTTGATGAATTGTCTGTTATTATCGGCACCTCTTGTCCGCGCAATTAAGGTCTCCGATTGAATCGATGCTGTAACAGAACCAATTTAATTGATTATTCCGGGTGCCCGACGTCGCTGCGGAGAATTACACGAGCTCGTTACGAAAGCCAATTGATTTTTACGTTTGCATAAAAGATACCCGGACTCTATGCTACCGGCCCGCACACCTAAATAATTCGAAACGCGCGTTTATTACGGGCGCGTGTGAATACGAGCCGAGATTGGAATCTAATCATCGTTACCGGAACGTTTGCAGCGGATTCATTTCCATTTCATACCATAACGAATTCGCTTGTTTCAATGATAGTCCAGTCAACGAAAAATTGTAGGGGGAAATGGAAGGAAGACAATTTTTAATTTTGGGACTTTGTATGGACTAGTTAGGAGGTAAACATATTAAAAGTCCTCTTAGGCGATGAGCGGGGTGCAGGGGGCACGTAAAAGGTCCCCTTTTTCGGTTTTCCACTTATGTCTCGGAAACTATGCGTCCTAGCGATAAGGCCATTCTATACAAAATTAAAGCTGACAAAATGTGCCATAAGATTGATTCTATTCAGTTTTTCGCTATCTCGCATAGTTTCCGGGATATCAGCGCTCAAAGTTCACTAATTCTGATAAAGAAATTTCTGCCTTATTTGAGTAGCTAACTCTTCAGCACAATTAGTGAACTTTGAGCGCTGCTATCTCGGAAACTATGCGAGATAGCGAAAAGCTGAATGGAAACAATCTTATGGAACATTTTGTCAGCTTTAATTTTGTATAGAATGGTCTTATCGCTAGGACGCATAGTTACCGAGATATAAGCGGAAAAACGAAAAAGGGGACCTTCTACGTGCTCCCCTGCACCCTGCTCACCTCCTAGGAGTGGGTACTTTTAATATGTTTACCTCCTAACTAGTCCAAACAAAGTCCCATAGTTAAAAATTGTGTTCCTTCTATTTCCGTCTACGTTCCTGAACATTCGAACAAAAATCCTGGAAAATTTTCATCCTGACGTTCCATTACTAATTTTAATCGAACGCCGTTGACTTAATCCCTTCAATGAGACGTTTTGATTTTGACGAGATTTTTTGTCGGTGGAGGAAACTGCATTATCGCCATAAATTGCAAACAGAAAAGCGCCATTACGGGGACCTAATCACGGGCCGTCGAGTTTGTAACTGCGAGGGGGCAAATCTAATGGCTGACACAGAATCATGGCAACTGGTTCCGACCAAGTGGCGGATTTGCCCCAGTACTTCGGAGCTCGATAACCCGTGATTAAGTGGCTATTCGTAATGATACTTTATGAGCTATCGCCTAGAATCGATTCCATTTTCCACGTGAGTTAACGAACTACCGATCGAGCCAATTTGGCCACCCACGCGACACTGGGTGTGCGCGAAATTTTATCGTACTCCTTTCTATTCTGTTCGTGCAAAATTGTGGACGGACAAACAAAAATTAAATACTGTTCACGATCACAGAATATTGAGATCAATGTTCCCGTGCTTTATAAAAGCCATTTAGAACAGTCCAGCACAATAAACGAGACCGGCATATAATTTTCTATATTTTCCCACCGCGTCCTCTATCTCGGAAACCATTTATTTGAATTTCATGACTAACGCTATCTCTATCGCGTTGGCCACGTTCCACTCGTAAAGCTTGACTTACTGGTCCTAGCTAATGATCGTGAAGAATTGATTTTTCCATGTTCGAGAAGATAACAGCAAATTATATAATTTTAATTGATATATAGTAATGCATGAAACTTGAGCTCTGCGTAATATGATTTCTTGCCCTCAGCTTTGGTACGTCACGTGATTTAACCACGTAGGAAATTATCCACCGGAACGTCACTTGAGCCTTTATTGTCTAGTTTAATTCAAGCTCGAACAGAATTACACGCGATAATACAGGAGCTTGCGATGCTTGCCGCCGAGACCGCCTCAGGTGAAGCGGGTTCTCGTATTTCCTAGATACGATAGCAGGTGTACTTGATGGGTTAAAATTTAGTCTAAGCAGACAGACTCGAAAATAAACTGCAACGATGCTCTCGTGCAACCATAACAGAATACACTGACGCGCTCGTATCTTCGAACAATACGAGTTGGAGCTACAGATGCATCTGAACGGGTGTAAAAACTTCCAGAAAGAACAAGTTTATTCTACGTGTTTGTTAACAAACAAATCAGCAAAATGTATAGACAAGCTGAGAATCGTATGCCAGTGGATTAGTATTAAAATGCCACGATGCCAACTAAGGGTAGGCAGGATCAGCGGGTGCAGTTTCCCCGTCCGAGGACCGGGCAATTAAAAGCAGAAAAATTATTCACGTGGGTGGCGCCGCTGTGGATCACGGCAGAAAATTGTCGGGCTTGGTTGACAGCCGAGGCGGACGAATAAAACTTGAGAAAGTTCCGCGGGACAAACTCGTGTTCGGTGAGGGAGGGTACGGTCCCGGGCCAAAAACGCTCTTACTTATATCACGGCAATCCGGAGAAGCGAAGTAATTTCTCAGCCGCCTCGAGAGGATCCTCCAACCGGCGGATTTCTTTCGACGGGGAATAGCTGCAGCCGGTCGGTCCCGTAATTGCATTTCCACGGAATCAGCGGCTCCTCGCGTTATTATCACCGGGGATTTCCACGCCGGGCACGGCCCCGGTAATCGTCCCGAGGAAAACTCTCGATTCAGCCATCGAGTTTACCTAAATTAAGCCAATTGTTGAATGGATCCCATTACACCGCCTCGCCAAGCCAGACGCGCACTGAGGGAAAGAGAGAGAGAGAGAGCTACACTTGGGAAAGCGACGCGATTGTCTACCGAAAAGATGAAATATTCGCCGCGATTCCCCGGTTGCTTTCTAAAGAATCCCCGGGAATAATAAGAATAATTGCGTGCCGGCGGAGGGATCACGTTGGCTACAGAATTTTTATAATGCCACGCCGATTCAAGCCAGCCTCACCAGACGAGCTCTTCAAATTACTAGACTCCCGTAGAGCAAGATCCAAAAATTGTTTAGTTAAAGAAGTTTTATTCTTCTCCAGTTGGCTGCAATTCAGCTACCAGGTATGTAAATATGAAACCGGAATTTGCCCATAGGTGGCTCTAGCTGTCAATGTAGTTACCGTGAAACCGCGTCATTGACACCATTATCTTGTTTTGACATCTGGTAAAGATTTCCAACTCACAACCATACAAGTTTCATACAACAGCATAGTTTTTAATAACGTTGAACATGTCGAATTTTGTGCCTGGAAACTACGACATGCGGACAGCATTGATTTTCTGTTTCCATTTGAAGAAAACTGCTGCAGAATCGCATCGAATGCGATTGGTAAATCACAGTGCTTTGAGTGGTTTAAAAAATTCAAAAATGGCGATTTTGATGTGACAAACGAAGAACGTGGAAGACCACCGAAAAAGTTTGAAGACAGCGATTTGCAAGCATTGTTGGATGAGGATGACGCTCAAACGCAACAACAACTCGCGGATCAATTAAATGTCACACGAGAAGCCATCTCCATACGTTTGAAAGCCATGGGAAAGATTCAGAAGATGGGAAAATGGGTTCCACATGAACTGAATGAAAGACAGCAGGAAAACCGAAAAACCACTTGTGAAGTGCTGCTCGCCAGGTACAAAAGAAAGTCATTTCTCCATCGAATGGTGACTGGCGATGTGAAGTGAATATATGTATTTCGAGAATCCTAAGCGTAAGAGATCATGGGTAACTCCAGGCGAAACATCGACATCGACTGCAAGGCCAAATCGCTATGGACGGAAGACAATGCTCTGTGTTTGGTGGGATCAGAAGGGTGTGATCTATTATGAGCTGCTAAAACCTTGCGAAACCGTTAATACTGAACGCTACCGACAACAAATGATCGATTTGAATCAAGCTTTGCGTGAAAAACGACCGGAGTATCAAAAAAGGCAACACAAAATGATTTTGCTTCATGATAATGCACCATCACACACAGCAAAAGTGGTAAAGGAAACGTTTGAGGCGTTTACTTGGGAAATACTTTCGCATGCGGCTTACTCACCAAACTTGGCTCCATCCGATTATTACTTATTTGCATCGATGGGACACGCACTTGCCGAGCAGCGCTTCACATCTTACGAAAATGTATGAAAATGGCTCGATGACTGGTTTGCCTCAAAAGAGGAACAGTTTTTTTGGCGTGGCATCCACAAATTGTCAGAGAGATGAGAAAAATGTGTAGCTACCAATGGGCAATACCTCGACTAAAATATTTTGTATCATTGTCTTACAATAAACGTGTATTTTCTATATCGGTTTCATATTTACATACCTGGTAGACAATTTTGCTTTCGCTGCTGCGCTCGCAGTTCAGATAAAGAATTCTGATTCGATCAAATCGGTTAATGTCCGAGCGATTGTCAGGAGCGGTAAGAACTGAAAAATCGCGATGCCGGACAGGCCGCAGCCACGAATAGCCGAAGAGTACGGCCGATTCTCCAGGACTCCCACGCGAGTGACGTTAAATCCGTTTCTCGCCTTCAGTCCAGCCAGCTCCCGGTTGTCAGTTGAATGGGTATAATGCACATCCTCGCTCACGGTTTCTAGCCGATCGGATCGGTTCCCTGAATACATCAAACCCGCCGCTGTATTTGTACACCTCGGTTACGGACGCTAACCAACAAACTCGGTCAGTAACCTAACCCCGATGTCAGGCCATCGTCGGTCACTTCTCTCCCCGGCGCGGCGTGTCCGTCGCTTCTCGGCTTGGCTCCATCACTTTCTGCCTCTCGGCCTTCCTCTATCTGGAGCGAGTAAATCAACTTCAACCGTGGGCAGAACTTCTAAAACGTTTATTCATACGCTTAGGCTGCTCCCTGCGAGAAACTCGGACGTATCCGGACCGGATTTCCAACGCTTTCATCCGGCCGAGTTTTACATTAAGGCGACACTTCAGTTTGACTCCCACTCGAGGGCAAACACGCCGATTTTTCGCTGTTGCTGAAAGATTCGACGTACAGTCGCCACAGAAAGTAACTGTCCCAAATCAATCTTCGGAGAAGTCTTTAGGTGCTCTCCGGCTACTTCACAGTTCATTTTTCAGCTCGGTTAAACGTACGCGCAAAACCTTCGACGGCCGCGTAAAAATATCGAAATTACGGAAGATCAAAGATTGATGTCCTCTCGTCGACACGTTAGGTCGACTTTTTCCGGGCACGGTCCGGCAGCCGTACATCGGGGAACCTGTTCGAGACGCTTCGGGAAGGGAAGAAGAACACGGGTAACCATGTCTAAGTCGTTCTTCAATGTCCGATTGGCGCGGGGCGGCGAAGGGCCGGCGATCGTCTCTTTGGAAATACAAGAAATTACAAGATGCCTAACCCTTGGTAAAAGGCTAATGGTACCAACTCGAATGGCAATAAGAGCGGACTAAGTGCTGGCCGAGTGATGTACAGACAGCCGGCTCCTCGGACTAGGTAACCAAACATTCCTGCACGTATGTGAGTCGTCTCTTTCACCGAAATCACTG
This sequence comes from Lasioglossum malachurum, assembly GCA_028455605.1. Taxonomy (NCBI): domain Eukaryota; kingdom Metazoa; phylum Arthropoda; class Insecta; order Hymenoptera; family Halictidae; genus Lasioglossum; species Lasioglossum malachurum. The sequence continues at coordinate 15,380,103 of CM052312.1, read as the reverse complement.
GTCCTCCTCGATCGATCCCCTCGCGGAACAAATGTCCTCGGGATTGCTCTCTACCGGTTCCTCGAGCGAAGAATCTCGGGACATCTGCTGCGAGCCAGTATATTTCTTGATTACTCAATCCCTGCGATCGGGGGGTAGGTACTCGTTTCTCCGACGTTTCCGATGGCTTTAGGCTACAAAATGAATTGATTTAATCAGCACTTGAACCGGGCGAATTATGCTATTCCCTCTGTCCCTAAATTCGCGGCGTGAATAGGGTTCAAAGGGCAAATCAGACCGCGTTATATTCTGCAGGCCAAGTTGGAATTCATAAACGTGTTCTAAGCTGCAGATGGCCCTGGTGTATAGGGGCTCGAAGGCAGACGGCTACGGTGCGATGAACCTAAAGGGTGAATGAGAGGGCAGCTAGCACACCCCTGTAATGCGGTAACCCTTGCGGTGCTCTAGGATTACGTGGTGAAACGTGCCAGAGCCACCGTAATCCAATAATAGCCGACCCGATCTCCTTCCTTCTCTTACGGGACGTCAAGGTAGACCTCTGCTGATTCGAGAGATCGACCTTCCCCGTCGTTCCCCGAAACCCTCCGCCCATCCCAATCGTTCCGAACGCTTTGATTTTTTCCACTCTCCTTGCTTCCTTTTTTCCCTCCACGGACACGCTCTCTCAGCGATTCCCTCCGTTCTAAAAAATGACAGGACGCTCGTGCCGATCGAATACTTCCGGCAATTGAAAATGTTCAGTTTTTTTTTTTTTTATTAAAGACGCTACGTCCGGATTAATAAATTGGCAGGCGAGCCGATAGCATGGTTTCCGTCGAAGGATTTCACATGCAAGTCCTCCGGAGCCTGACGAATGCGTTTTGCATCTTCTCGCGCGATTACCTCGCACGTAGCTCTCGCGCCGGACCCGAGGGCTGCGCTCGCAAACGTCACCGTGACAAATGGCGACCGAAAGCGGACAGGCAAAGCTGCGACGTGACCCCCGGTAACCCTGCCAAGAAGCATCCGAGACTTTCCACGAAGAATGTCCTGACGATTTCGAAGATGTACGTCTCTGCCCTGTCTCGACACTCCTCTCAGGGAAAATCGTAGGTGACACGAAGAAATGTATTCGAAGGAGCTGACGTCTAAAACAGCCCCAGGCTCGTTTGTACAGATTTATATCTGAAATTCGAAGGACCTCGTAATTACTGCTGCCATCGCGATTGCCCTCGAGCGTACGAAACCATAGTCCAGCCTAGTCCATTGCGAAACGAATGGCACTCGAACAAGTCCCATTATAATAAAGTTCAATTGCCGTATCTTCTCAGCCGATGACCTGAAAACGCAATTGGATTACGTTCGAACGGACCATTAGCGAGGCCGGTTAAGCCGCGTATAACCCAACCAGCTTTTAAAAAAAAAAAGTTCAATCAGGCGTCCTGCTCGCTCTAACCCTTTGACACTGCGGCAGCACATTGCGCATACTTGCGCTGCAAATTCGATACAGATAATATTGACACTGCTACACATTTTACACCTTGTATAACCTAGTCGAAAAGGTTTACGCTGAAGACAGAGTGTTCTGTCGGTAGTATTCGGTGCTCAAAGGGTTAAAAATGTGCTCGGGCGCTGCGGATCCGCGCGCTTTATCGCGACCGACGTCGAAAAAAGCGACGCCTCGGTCTCGAGACGGATTCGCGACCGGCCGGAGAAAAACCTTGCGGAGACATTGTTTGCATTGCTGTTCCTCTCCGGACTTTTCTTCTTGCCGTTTCTCCGCTCCGTTTCGGCCGCGTTTCTACGCGAGATTCTTTTCGCTCAGCCGTTCCGTTCACCGACAAGAATTATTATGCTGTCTCGACGTTATTACCAGTTACTTGTCCCTCTTCTTCCACGTTCCGCACTCCCGTGCACCCTGGAAAAGAAACCAGACAGAAACGGCCCCCTTGCGTTTTTTCCCTTCTCTTCTTGCGTGAAGAGGAAAATGAAATTTGAAATTATTCTTCGAGTTTTGTTGCGTCCGAGCGATATCCTGGCCGATATGGCAAGCAAAGGGAACCATGTGTTTCCAGTTCGAAGAATTATTATATTTTGTAATTGATGCAGAAAATTCTGTATGGAGATCCGCAGTTTAACAAATGTGTTGCAGTAAGTGTTACGGGCGGACGTGAGCGGAATTTGGACTGTGGATTACCAAACGGGGAGGAAGTTGGATGAAACAGGGGTCGCGTTCTTGAGAAATTGTTTAAATGTTCGCGCGGGTGGAATTGAAAATGATCTCTTAATTGTTTATTTGTTTTCTACAAGGCAAAGTCAATTTTTTTTTGGAGGCAGCGCTGGATAAGGGTGAGGAACGCTCTGCGGTAAACCGCTCGGATAATCTCCCTGGCGGTTTACGGTGTTATCAAGCGGGCTGTAACGTCCCTATAAAATTTATTGCAATCGAGCAGGGCGGCGAAGACATTCTGAAGGAAATATGTTGAACATCCCGCGGAAACTACCTGCCACGAAACTTCTTTCCCGATCCGGCCACGGAGTCACGTACCGGAAAAATGGCTTAATCCCAGAAGTCCTCTCACCTAGTTTCCTGACTCTGACGGTCTGTGCTCGACATACTCGTTCCCCGCATCCGTCGGCCTATCTATCCCGAATATTGGATGAGCCACCATCTTCGACCTCCCCCCCAAATTTCCCTGATACACTCCGCTCGACACAGTTAGGGAAATTGCGGTAAATACCAGGCCTGCTACTTTCCTTCGGAGGTCGTAGATTTTGAGAAGCCTCGATGTCTGCTTGAGGCTTCGTTTAAAACTTTATTTTATTTGTTATATTCTGTGAACGTGTTCTGTCATTCGAAGGGTCGAAGCTTCGGGAAAGTAACAGCCCCAATAAATACCACGAATTTACCTGTTTCTCCCAGAATTTTCTGGGGAGTATTATCGCAGGGTGACTTTCTTCCGCAGGTCTAAACGACACCTGTTCGATCCGATCTCGACACGGGTAAAGGGAAACCCGTTCTGATCGGTGTACTTAGAGTGTAGGCAGAGAGATTCCGGCAACAATGTGGTAGGTACGCGGTGGCCCGAGATAATGCAGAAATTTCTAGTTCACGGTAGTTGTGTATTTATTGTTCCCGGGAGTTAACTAAAGCCGCCGGGCAAAGTAAGTGGATTTTCGAGCCACACCGTTACGTCACGTACTTTCAAATCTGCTTAATCTTCCTCTGAAAATTTGATCACGTGCCGTGGGGTACGAGACCCTGGCCTCGGTTCTTCTTGAAAATGAGACCTTCTTTACGTGTCCTTTGGTTACCGGCTTAGCACGATGTTAACATGGCGCGAGGTAATTCGTTCTTTGTATGCGTTGCCCACTTCCTCGGTTATTTGCACGGTTACCGGGGGGACTTCAATTATTTATAGAAAAAGAACCGTGGCCCGGCTTGAACCGGTTCGTGAGGATCCTCCGGAAACTTCGTTACAGTTGCTCGATATAAATGTTCAACTTTGCTATCTGTTTTACAGCCGAATAAAATAACACGTTGTTGAAACGTTCGTTTCGCATAAAGGAAAGTTTCCAGGCCAAACGGATTATTATACGATATCTACAATATCCTCGTCCCGGCATTGTATAATTACCGACTGCCGCGTAATTACCGCGCGCGCTTATTTCGATGCTGCAAAGAGGCGCTAACGAATGCAGAGACGCAGACTATTGTGCGGATCCTACAGGGCATACATCAACGTCGGGGGACAAGAGCCAAGGACCCGTAAACAATGGCGAATACTGCGTTAACATTCAGCGCGGCAATCTCCTGCTTTTAACGCGGTGGATGCTCCGAGCGAATCGCAGTGTGTTCCTGCAAATGTCGATCATTAATTTCGCGATACCCATCGTTGGAGGCTTGCATATTGTTTTGGGTCGCTATAATCATTAATAATTGGAATGCGGGAGAGAACGGATCGACAGGAACATTCTTCGTCGTTGAGCTGTTCGATCGAAACTGGTGTTTTACTTCGGAACATCGATGCTCCCTTTAGAGGACATTATCCGCTAGCAAAGGAGAAATAAGGGATCGCGAGTGTTTGTATCCCAGAAGGAGATCGTTGGACAAAGGAAGTTCGAGAGGACCTGAGCCGAGCCGGGATCCGTTGAATGGGAGGCAGCATGTCAAGGGTGAAAGAAACCAAGGAGTGGACCAAGCCCAAGTGGATCAGCTGCAGGAAGCTGGCGGGATCGGCCGCCGATGATCGTCACGAGCGTCCTAAGGGAACGATAGTGTGTAAATCCATCGTAGCGGGCGATGGCGGACGTTCTTCCCCGGCCTGGTCCAGGAGAGGAAGGAGGATCTAGTAATTAACGAAGCTGTTGTGATCGCAATCTGGCGCACGAGCCGCCTCGGGCGGAAACTTCGTCGAACGAACAGAGACAGCGATACAGGAACGGAGAGAGAGAGATGGTCGAAAAGAGACGGCAAGGGAGGGTGACGGTAGGGAGAGCGAGTGAAAGAGGTTCGCGGCGCATGCTACGAATATTAATGTGGCGCCCTTCATTGTCTCCGAGTTCTCTCGCCACTCGCACTGTTCTATATCCTTTTCTACGATCATCCTGGCACCGGCCTGCTAGCCCGCGTTCATCATCGATCCGCACTCTCTCCATCTCTCTCTGGCCGATTAACGATCCTGTGCTTTCTCCTCTCTCCCTCTTTTTTCGAACCTCTACCAGGCCGCTTATTAACGGCTTCAATTCTTCCGCCGCAAAAGTGGCATCGGAATTAAGATGCCTACCCACGGAATGAACGCTTTTCAATTGGACGCCCGATTCACGGCCAACGCATTGTGTCCCGATCGGGAGGAAGATCATTGGATGTCAGCTGACCTAGTTTTAGCACCGGAGATCATCTCCAAGCTGATATTCCTCCCGAACTACACTTTTTAATGGTGCTCCGTCTGAAACTGCCTCAACTATCGAAATTTGGTCAACTTCTAGTTTGGATACTCGAGGTGCTAAGTCTCCTAGCCGGAGCTTCTAACTTTCGGGGTTCTCAGGCCATTAATCCTGCGATTCTCGCTTTGGAATTGCTATGATTTTAATTTCCGGCTCATCAATTACGGAGTTTCCGAACTCTGAGGATCTGATCAATTGAGGGAGAAGGTGTTAGCAGTTAGAGCTTGAATCGTGCGACACGGTTTAAACGTTTTTCCATTCGACGCATTAATCCATTTTCCGCGAAAGAACTTCCTCTAACAACCCGACGCTTTTTGCGGCGCTCCGATAAATCCGTACAACGAGCGGAAAACCGAAGATCGCGAACGAATAAGTAGCTAGACGGTTCGCCGCATTATCCCTCCCCAAACAAACGAATCGGATCTATCGTCGTTTCTGGCTGGTTTAATGCGCAGCGTCTTTCAATCTTTTCGGGCCGATAAACACAGGAACCACCCGGCAAACGGCGAACTCAGACCAAGAAAACGCCCGCGATACCGTTTCCCGTGGAAGCCCGTATACCTTGTAGAATTGCAAAAATCGGGACGATACCCGAGCATGGGTTACGATAAAGAACAATGCTCTCTTAACGTCTGCACAATAAAACACGGGGGCGGGTGGTGGAGAGGAGGCTGCGCTCGGCAATCTTATGGTTGTCTTCGCAAGGACGGAAAACCGAGAGCAATGGCCCGGCTTCGAGAGACGATATTATCGTCACCGAGAGCGGAATGGATAAACATAAATTTCCCGGTCGACAATGCAATCGGACGAATTGTCGTGGCAGGCAGATTCGACGTTTCGAGATAAAACGGTGTCGGCCGGGACAATGCGAAAACGTCGACGGATACGATCGTCCCGTTTTCGGGTCTTTCAAAAAGGATTGTACCACCCGATCCTCATTTGAAAAACTCTCTGGACAGCGTAACGGTTAGACGCGAACATAAATCCCCGCTGGCAAGGTATCTGCGCTTCTCTACGCTGAAGTGCAGCTTATAGATAGGAATACATCTCGTGTATCCAGTCCATCGACCGTCCCAGCATACCTCACCGGTCGATGCTGTTAAAATTCCAATAACAGACTCCTCGTCTCCCATGCGATCCCGCAGAGCGCTTCCTCAGCGTTGGGGCAACGTTTTCTTATGCACGGGACTTTCGCATGGTGTAGCCTTTGTTCCCCCCATATATATTTCCCACCCCACGCGCACCCACGGTCGCATGCCAGGTATCCGAGGTATAGTCAGATCCCGCAGCGAGACGAGACGCATATTATCGGTTCCGGATGATCCTTTTTCAAATTCTTCTCTTCGGAGACAGACCGTCTCCTGCTATCCAACATAATAAATGTCTTTCTCCTCTCGACCCTCTTCTGAACGTCCGATACTCTGGCCAGTGCAGCTCAGTCCAGTTTCCAGAGACCATGACACCACGTGCGTGGACAGATAATTGAACATACATCAAGACGAAATAGGGGGGAGGCACATCGCAATGCCGCGAACAACACGGCTCCGAAGAAAGACAGCTGGTCCCTTTTCGACTCGACAACGCGAGCGGTGAAGAAGGGGGAGGAGCGAGGGGCAAAACGGTTCGCGAAGAAAAGGAGACAGAGGAGGACAGATAATTCAGTAGCAATCTGGTAGCTCTCGACGGTGGCACGACGATATAAATTCAGTAAACGCCGTCATTAGGGCCAATCCGAAATACCGGGCGTCTATTAAACCTGGAACTAAGATAATTACCTGCATTGGATCTGTCCCCTTCCATCTGCGAACGGGGGGCCGCCACGCTTCCCAGCTGCATTGTTACGTTTCTTGCTACCTTTCTGCTTTGCCACTGATCTCTTCCCCCGGCCATCCTTCCACCGCCACTTTCTGCGTTTCGATCCCCGCGAAACGATGCGACGGGACCAGGATTCGCTCCTCGTTGAAGGAGCTCGGTGTCGATATCCTTGTTCTACCCTCCTTTGCGTCGCGTCGTCCCGGGGCCAGAGACATTCTTTCGGACCGTTTACACGGATTGGTCGGGGGGGACCATTGATGACGAGGGTATCCTAATAAATCCCGCGACCAGATTGTTGATCGGCTTAATGGCTGTTAATATCGTGCCGAGCTGCTGGATACGCGACTCATCGAGGCTGATCGTCAATGAACTGGCTGGCGCACCGGGATGCTAGCGTACTGGGTGACTTTGTAGAAACATAGAAATCGCACAGTCGCTAGTCGCACAGTGGTCCAAACGGCGGATTTAGGAGTGCAAAAGTCTAAAGGCTACTAATAGTCGATAATTCTGTGTTACATGTATTCTATACACATTAAGAAGGCCAATAGAGTTCCGGAAGTTTATTGAAATATTTTTTTTGCTTAAAATAGCGCAGAGGAAGCAACGTATTTAAATTTAGAATGCCACTTTCAATTCACAATGACAGGAAAGAGAAACTTGTGCACAATTCTTATTTTACAACAGTATAATTCCCAGAAATGAAATTTACACAACAAAAACAATAATAATAAAAATAAAAAGGAAATAATAATAGTAATCATTATAATTATTACTAAAACAATTATTATCTAAATGAAGTTTTTATAGAAATTTAATTTTAAAGTTAAGTTAAAAATTAATAGTTTTTATAATAAATTTTTATATTAATTTTAAAAACGGGAACTACGACTGGCAGATCTGTCCTTGAGACCGACGAAAGCATAAACTACATATTCTATTCCTGATATTCATGCAAAAATTAACGCAAATACGCGGGCGAATATTATTAGTATTTCCTACAACAAACTAAAAAAAATAAATTTCTTAATACTTCCTTGAAAAACATAATTTAAACGTTTCATATTACTTTTATATCTTCCTAATGCTTTTGTGAACATGGCTATTATAATTAGAATCGATAGTAACGTTCTAAACAATAGATTATAGGTGAAGAGGATGTCCTTTATTTCGATGCTATTTTTCATACTGTTACGTTCAACGTTTGCCACGCTTAACAATAATTGATTTGAGAAGTAAAATTGTCGATTTTAACTTCTACAGGCATGTGTGTTGATGTAAGAAATAGTAGTACGCCTACTCCATGCTTGGTTTTTTGACTTTCGCACTCCTAAATCGGCCGTTTGGACCACTGTGAGTCGTGAGTAAATGTTCTGTGACACTTTGTGGTCAGCAATGTTTTTAATAGAATGTTCGAGGTAGTAAAACGTCGGGATTGAACGAAATAGTTTGAATATTTCGCGTACGGCACAACCCGTTCCCGCTTAAGTGATACTGCCAATTATCTCGCCGAGTATTAAAGATACGGAAAAAATCTCAAACCAGGCCCCTGGGTGGCCGAGATAAATCGGCTGAATAAAAATCTTTGTACTGGTCGGTACATTTCGATGAAGTGAATCATTCTATTTGGTCGGAAACCCTGAAACAGCAACTTTCATCCGGCTTTCTGAATCCGGTTTTCTTCCGACTGTATGGGGAATGATGGAATCGCGTGCATCGGCGCGGCGTTTCGCAAAACTTTACCCGTGTACGATTCGATGTAACACGTCGTACTTCGACGTGGCTCGCAGATGGTCCACGGAGCCTGTGAAAGTGGTTCCGATGGAATCCCGTCACAACTGTACCAGCACACTCGACGACCAGTCGGCTGGCCAGGAGGATGGGTAAGAAACCCTAAACTACGTTTTTAGCGGGACGTTACATTTGTCGGATACCGGGCCCGAATCCTTGCTCCCTCGCCGAGGGAATGCCGAGGGAATGTCGCGAATTTTCAAAATGACGCGCTGCGGGTCCCTCTTTTATCGCGACAACCACTGTCTAAATAAGTTTTAGCATTTCTGCTTGTGTGTTCGGCTTCGCGACATCGAATTCATCGCGTCTTTGTATGCGCGTTATTTCGAAAATCCGAAAGTTAGACATTTGCCATTTCGCGCGGCAATCATTTTCTATTCTACTACGTTTTTTTGCCGTAGTCATCGTCGGAAAGGGTCTCGGAATTTCAAGAGTTCAGCGACTTTTCGATTATAACCGTCACGCCTGGCTCTCACGTCTTTGTCATCCTCAAGGTCCGTGAGGGTCCGAGGCACGTATTCGCATCCCCGTGGGCCATCTGGTTTGTACCAAAACGATGTTCTTTAGTTATTTAGAATTTTGAGAGGTACCTTGGGTCCCAGACCGATTCGATACCGATACGATGAAACAGTTTGTATCATGACTTTCGTAGATTTTCCGTGGGAACGTTAGTGTTTCAAGATCAGGTTCGGTGTTTGATATCGGTATGAACGAGTGGTTCGTCGTCGCAGAGTACAACCGCGTCGGATTGATAAAGACGAGTCCTCGTGGACAGAAATCTTTTTCTCTGCGACAGGTTCGCGACGCTGAAGAGGGGACCAGTCGTCAGTTTGCCTTAGCATTTACAACCAGTGATTACTTGAAGATTGAGAGGGGTACACCGTCCACGTAATCCTCACAAATTATCGTCGTCGACCACACTGGCTATTTCACTCAGTGGTACTTCGATATACGTTAATCTACGTCCTGGAATTCTCGAGTCCTTTTGCTTTATGTTCCTCTAGTTGCTCTGCGATGCTTTTTTTCCTGACCGAGGAACGTTCCGCGAATAAGAGGCTCGTCGCTCAGCCTCGCGAATCTACGTTTCGGAATAGCGTTTCCTATTTCGCGGAATGAACGCGGCGAGCCCGGACCCGGCTTTAATTAAGACTCTCGTATCAGCTCGGCCGTTTGCCTGCAATTTTCTTCGAGATAAGATAAGCGGATGAATTTCGGTGCCCTCGAGAAACTTTCCTGCCTCTCGCAATTAGTAACGAAGATTTTAACGATCGAATCTGTGCCACCTCCAGGAAGATTTCTGGAGTCCGAAATAAAATATGTCGCTAATTGGACGACTCGATAAATTTCGTAACGGGTCAGCCATGGTTCCCTAGAACCTACTGCACTGAGTTACCGTCGCGTGGGAAATCTTAAGATCGCTATCAGCCACGTCTCTGGCGAGTAAAGTCTAATTTTACGCATGGCCGAGACCAGGCTGTCGGCCGTGGAAGTGCCGGTTTTACCGTATTCGATGTTTCCCTTCCAATGTCACGACCTTACCTTTCCACCACCGCAACCGTTCCACCTGTCAACGTGTTACTGGTTTCCCTTACATACACGGACAGTCGGCTAACTATACACGCCTTGCGGTCCGAATGTTTCGCTGCCGCGTAAAAATGGGGTAGCAACCATCATTTCGTCCCGAGCTCGTTCGCCATGGTCGGAACGATTTTTCCATGAAGCGTCGCGTTTTCGCAGGTAGTCGAGGCGGATTGTCTCGGCGACTAGCATGATTGTCGGCACGAATTCAGCGGGATAGTGTTCGCCGGCGAGACCGGATCTCCCGGGACCTCTTCCGGTAAACGATGGAGGTGAAACGGGGCCCGGCTGTTTTTCGCTTATTGGATGAAAACAAATAAGGGAAAACTCATCATCCGGCTCGTCTCAACGACGCCGATAAAACGAATCGACCGGGATAAGAGAGCGGCGGCCGTGTATCTTCTTCTTTTTTCCACTGGCAATCTGTTTTTTTTTCTCTTCTTCTTCTTCTTCTTCATCCTCAGAGGTTCATCCAACCTGCGGGATCGTCGAAGCATTGTCCTTCGATCCTCTTCCTCCTCCGTTCTCCTCCGGTCCACTCTTTTTGCGGCCAGCCCCTGGACTTCGTCCCTGAGAAATTATAGTGTTCGCGTAGCCTCCCGTTTCCTCGAATCTCGTTGTTCCCTTGCTGATCCTCGCAATTAGCGACGCGTCGTTACGCGGAATTCGTTATTGCAAAATGGTGATTGTCCCCGGACCATGCTCTTCGTGCTCACGATAGCCCCCTTTGCTTGGCCACCGTGATCCTGATCGAGCATCCACGATCTCCAGGTTTCAACAGATTTTTTCCTGCAGGTAAATTTATTAAATAAAAGGAAACCGGCGACTGAATGAACGATAGCAGGCCGCTTGGTTTTATGAAGTCACTCTTTGTCACCGAGTCATGGAACGCTGGCGTCGACGAAATCGTGGCCGCTGTTTGCAAATGATACGATGATAAAGATGCAAATGCGTGCAACGGGGATATTGCACGCCAGCCTATATGCAAAGCAACGAGCTCTGTTGCATCTCTTGTGGCCGCGTCCCGTGACCGGCTCATAAACTAACACATTTTGGTTTCCTTTGATCTGTGCGTACCAGTGAGCTTGTTGTCCCCCGGCTTTTGCAAACCGTCGATACCTGGAGAATCGCCGGCGGGGTAATTGGATCTCACAATTACATGGAAATTTAATTAACGGGGAAAATTAATTGCTCCGAAAAACGGCCGCAATTAGCCCGAGAAGTATGATACACTTGTTTCCTATATACACTGCTTCCCCATATATTGTTTAACCAATTTGACATCGGGTTAGGTCCTCCTCGGTCTGATAATCTCGTACGATCCGCGTCAGACTGACACTGCACAAAGAAATCTTGCTCGCGTCATTGTTCGTCAGAAGTTTTGGCATCAGCGCGAGCCTGCCTATCACCGCGACAATAAGATGCAAATGTGCACGCGGTGCAGGCTGACGCCAGCATAAAACATAATCTCGCGATTAGCGCCGCCTGGAACTGAAGTACTCTTCCTCAACCACGATTCGACCAAAACTTGCTCGGCGTTCCCACATTCCGCGACAATACTATAAGACATCACTTAAAACGAAATAATTACAGCGACTCCCACTAATATTCGGACACTCTTGAAAACACTAGAACTTTTTCAATATTGAAATCTACGACTTGAAATTTTTGGAGAAGTTAAAAACGATTGGTTTGTTACACAACGTGACAAAAATTACATACATCTTACAATGCCTGTCGTCTTTTCCCCGCATCAACCGATTTCTATGAAACTTCCACAATGCATATAATTGACACAGATCTACAAAACGTAGTTTTAAAAATTTCAATATAGGCTCGCATAAAAAAGTTGTAAAATGCAACTTTTAGTATTTTCTCAACAATTCCGACCAAATTACCTGTAGTAAACTAATTACTCTAGCTTCCCAAAATAGTTCAAATCGCATAGTCCAATATTTAAAAAGTTATGGTGTTATGTAGCGTGTCCGAATATTAGTGGGAGTCACTGTATGTATTATATGAAAGAATTTCATCGTCTTTCATGCAGAGTGTTATTATTTACATCTGGGGACGTCGTTCCACGCACTGTTTTCGCTTGTATTTCTATGAACTTGAAAGCTACACAAGCTTGACCTCTTGTTAGCCGCGACAAATCTATAAGACAGTTTCCCGCAAACAGTTGGTGTTACTCTCAAATTCTTAGAAATACAAACGAAAACACTGCGTTAAACGACGTCTCTAGAAGTAACTAATAACACTCTGTATGAAAGACGATGAAGTTCTTTCGTATAACACATAATTATTTCGTTTTAAGTGATGTCTTATAGTATTTTCGCGGACTGCAAGCACCGGACTGAAATCTTCGAAATAAGAATCGTATTTACCAACCTCGTGTGCGTGTGTGTGTGTGCAAGTGTCGTAAAGTCTGCAGTCCAGAGATGAATTGCAGCGGTGCAACAAGAATAAAGAAGAAAATGTAGTATGACTCGTTGAGACGCATCTGCGGTTCCTTGCAGCATCGTCCGAAATATATGACTATGGTTTACGCGGCTCTTCAGCTTCCGCGGCAAAGTAGGCCGATGATATCCAGCTTGAAACATGCCGGCTGAAGAGTCGCAACTTGCGAAGTGGATTACAGAGTTATACGGGCTCCGTGAGTGGCTGCTCCGCGGATGTTACGATTCATGCACATCCGGCGCAGGCTGCATTGTTATCATCCGCGAGTTAGACGTGTCCTTGGGACACTGCGTCTCCGCCGTTCCCTAAGACACGCGAATCTCTTTCCTACAAATTGGCTCGCGATGTCCCCCATTTCGCTCTGATAACAAGGAAATTGCGTTTCCCCGTGCGCGCCATAACCGGATCGTACCAAATGTTATTGGCCTTCTGACGCGAGAGGACATGCGAAAGCTGTATTTAGAAAGTGTGGAGCATTTTTATATTGTTCCAGAATTTTCGACGGCCTAATTAATTTCCTCGGAGCCCTCATTATCGTCGAACGAGCCGTTCCCGGTCGAACATTCCACTGGAAAGGATTTTTCATCGAGTTACAGCAAACCGTGCGAACGGTTGGCGGCTGTCCATCGCTCTCCAAATCCAAGCACTCGTTTACCATTCACCGCAGAATCTTGTTAAACGCTCGAAACTTACGCAACGTTCTCTTTCCACGCTCCCCTTTCCCGTCAATTAATCGAACGACCAAAATCACCGCCCTGTCTCACTCCCTGCCAGCCGGATTCATGCCGCCCGTGATTTATCACGCGCCCGTCGACGTCGATCCGTCCAATTTCTGAAAATTTGTTCACGGCGCCCCGTCGGATAGAACGAGAATCCGATGATAAGACTCCATGCGATCGCTTTTATCTTTCCCGTTACACACGCGGGTTCGTGCATGAGTAGCAGCCTCGTGAATTCACACTGCGCGAAGCTTAATCGCCTGGATTCTTTCTGTTATCTGTTTCGCTTTTTATACTGTCCGAAGCGATTTTACCGTTTCATTCTGTACGCCTGTGGAGCGTGCGTTGTGAGACAAAATGTATTTGGAAGACAATGGTTTTATTTCATATTTTCGAGACACTCAGTTTAATGACTAGACTGCGGATTTCTATGCAAAATAAAAATTGTTTGTTTCGAATAGAAACCAAACAGAATGTTATCTTTTTCCCTTAATAATTTTTGTTACGACACGCATGGAAAATTCCGTGAAAAATACCGTTGGTCCTCGGGACACTTCTACAAGGGTCTCGAGGAGGCCAGCACTTTTCTGTTTTGTCTTGTCATAAAGTTAAGGCCACGTGATAGCCAGCCGTGCAGTACGTGAGGTCCGAGGCTCAAATGCGCACCCCTTGGGCCATCAGTTTCGGGACCTTCATTAAGCGCATCTCCTTTAGGGTTTCGGACAAAACGACTCTGAGAACAATGCTTCCTTGAAAAACAGATTTTCCAAGGACTCGACAGACAAACTTAGGACGCATTCTTCCGAGATATAAGCGGAAAACCGAAAAAGGGGACATTCTACGTGCCCCCTGTACCCCGCTCACCGCCTAGGAGGACTTTTAGTATGTTTAGCTCCTAACTAGTCCAAACAAAGTCTCAAAGTTAAAAATTGTGTTCCTTCCATTTCCCTCTACAACTTTTCGTTAACTGGACTAACAGATGAGAAATCATATATTGGCATCTTCAATTCTTTAAATTTTCCTACAATTTTCAATTTCATCTACTCAACTTTGCTAGAAATGCATAAAGATCCGCAGTCTATTAATGACCATTGAGATGATAATTCGAGGAGTCGCTCATTCATGGAATTCGGAGAGGTCCGAATGCACTCCAGGGGGTCTAACGATAGCACACGTGTGCAGTCTTTCTATATGTGTACGCCAACCCCTTTAAAGGCAAAAACACGACAGAGTAATCAGGTGGAAAGTCGCGTTCGTCGGCGCAGTTTGCGTTCCGCGTGCATGCAACCGGGGTCCGGTTCCACGGCCGATTACAGCGTGACAAATTATGTCACGCTAAAACGCCGCCTTATACCCGGCCAACAATGCAATCGTCCCCTTTCCTTCTCCTCGACGTCCGTATATACAAACGCGTATCGCCTGCGCGAAATAAAGCGCAACTTATGCTAATCACCGGCCCGTAGAAATGCACGTATGCCCAGGCGCGGACCAGCTCATTCATAGAATTGCATTTCCGTTTGTTTCGTGAACTCTGCCCGGAATGTGTTCCGCATTTACGGTGAACCGTTTCGACGTTGGACGAAATTTCGAGAGGGTTACATTTTTAAATTCTTTGCACTCGGTTGTCCCCTCTGAGGCACCACTAAAAATTCCTGTACCATTATTCGAAATATTGTTCACGTTATTCAATATATCGGTATCTAAATCAATAACTAAACATTTAGGAATGGTATGAGGTATTACACCAATTTCATATCCATAAAATTTCAACAATTAATTGGGTATGGAAATATTCTAGACAGAAAGAAATGTTTAATTTTCTAGTTAAAATTGCTCCGAGTGCAAAGGGTTAAATAATAAATAAAGTGCTTCGAGTTGAACAACATTATGATAAACATTTTTTACATTCTCTTTATTGCAGTTTCTGTAAAAAGCCTCACTGTTATCGCGGGAGCGTATCAAAGACTTTCCCGTATTCTCGCCAGATGTACCCACCATGCAGTTTAGAAGTTCGACAGGATTTTTGTCCTCGTTCTTTCTGTCTATTTTAGTGTGAAATGCAGAATTATCTAGACTGAAATAGCAAATAAAATACAACAAAACAATATAGAACAATACAAGACAATATAAACGATATAAAACAATATGAAACAATATAAAACAGTACAAAACAATATAAAACAATA
>CM052312.1:15188791-15364534 GCA_028455605.1 Lasioglossum malachurum | reverse complement strand
AATTATACCAGGTATGTAAATATAAAACCGGAATTTGCCCATAGGTGATTCTAGCTGTCGATGTAGTTACCGTGAAACCGCGTCATTGACACCATTATCTTGTTTTGACATCTGGTAAAGATTTCCAACTCACAACCATACAAGTTTCATACAACAGCATAGTTTTTAATAACGTTGAACATGTCGAATTTTGTGCCTGGAAAAGCAGGCATTGATTTTCTGTTTCCATTTGAAGGAAACTGCTGCAGAATCGTATCGAATGCCTGTCGAAGCTTACGGTGAGCATGCTCTTGGTAAATCACAGTGCTTTGAGTGGTTTAAAAAATTCAAAAATGGCGATTTTGATGTGACAAACGAAGAACGTGGAAGACCACCGAAAAAGTTTGAAGACAGCGATTTGCAAGCATTGTTGAATGAGGATGACGCTCAAAGGCAACAACAACTCGCGGATCAATTAAATGTGACACGAGAAGCCGTCTCCATACGTTTGAAAGCCATGGGAAAGATTCAGAAGATGGGAAAATGGGTTCCACATGAACTGAATGAAAGACAGCAGGAAAACCGAAAAACCACTTGTGAAGTGCTGCTCGCCAGGTACAAAAGAAAGACATTTCTCCATCGAATTGTGACTGGCAATGAGAAGTGGATATATTTCGAGAATCCTAAGCGCAAGAGATCATGGATAACTCCAGGCGAACCATCCACATCGACTGCAAGGCCAAATCGTGATGGACGGAAGACAATGCTCTGTGTTTGGTTGGATCAGAAGGGTGTGATCTATTATGAGCTGCTAAAACCTGGCGAAACCGTTAATACTGAACGCTACCGACAATAGTGGAATATCAAAAAAGGCAACACAAAGTGATTTTGCTTCATGATAATGCACCATCACACACAGCAAAACCGGTAAAAACGTTTTCTTGGCGTTTCCGTAGCGAATCGCAAATGGACATGCGTGTGGTCAAGTTAGCCTCGGTTAATTGATGCGGCACCGAAACATTAAGCCGAGAAACGTAACCCAGCTCGCGCAATTGGTTTTCTACGCTTGTGTGGGATATATTTAATGTCGTAGCAATCTCTCGTACCGATTGGGATGGATTTACGTCGGTTACAGCCTTAACGTCACTTGAATTAATCTCGGACGGGCCACCGGAGCGGGGCTCATCATTGACGACGAAATCTCCTGAACGAAATTTGGCACAGCACTTTTGGCATACGCGTTCTGTTAAGGCATCATCTCCATACACACGGCATATCTTTTCAAGAGCAGTATTGCGGTTAACCTAACCAAACACAGCACAACATAAACAGTGAAACATAACCTTTCAAATGTGTATTCGATTTGCACGATAGCGCTGACGAAAGAAAAGCAAATCCGAACGGAACTTACACTGGAACAAAAACTGAACGAACTGATTTGCCAACCTGTAAGAATATGATTCGAGCACAATGCGTGCACAGTGTGAGGGCGCTCGTGTGCGAATACGAGCGACCACGGCCGATCCTTGCCGATGCCTGTAGTCGCAAGAAGAATCCGTGTGAGCGACCGCGTGCTGCGTGTATAATAAAGGCTATAGAAACGTCACGACGGTTTCCTATAAAAACCTAACACAACCCAATAGAATAACTTTTGTATCATTATTATTATAATGAACAAGTATTAAATTAACAGAGAGATAACAAAACGTCACAGCCCTTCGAATAATTATTTATGGTCCAGCTCGAAGAAGAGGTGTCGCCGTCGAGTGTAATTAATCTCGGTTGATCCTCTCGCCGAGAGCCTTAGTCGCCGGGGATGATAGCGTTTAATAAATGCTAGCCGGGGTATTACGGGCCGCAAAATATCCCGTTCCACGAGGTAACTTCGACAGGTTGAATAATCCCGATAGATTCTCGCCGGGAGGGCGACAATCCTCGCGATGCAATATGGCCGTTCGGGACGCGTCAATAGGAGCGTTCCTTCGGCTATAATTTGTCGCAGGTGGTCGTCCCGAGCCCGTTCAGTCTCCGGGAAATCTCAGCCTTGCATCGGGATCCGTTCAAAGCCCCGTGGTTTCGTCGTTTTGTCTTCTTCGGAGTCGTCGACGCGATCCCGTCCCCCACAGTCCCACACCCCCGCGTCTTTTCCCCCGGGGAGATAAATGCGAGCAAAGGCGGCACGACGTCTCTCCGGCCGTCTTGAAATTTCATTTCGGTTTTTAGCGGTGATCCCTCCTGCTTCGCCGTATTCCCGTACCTCGCTGTAATTAAATTCTCCCCGCAGATTTCACGGGATTTTGTTGTGACGCCCACGCGTCCCCTTCGTGCTTCCACAAGTCTCTGTGAGACTTTTCTACTCCATATTCTTCGTCAAGGGAAGTCGTAATTTCATTCCGTCGATAGTGTCGACCAGTGGCGAACGCGTACGGTCGGAAGTCTACCCTGGTAAGGCGAGGCGATCGCGAATTAACTACGGACAAGGAACAACAACAGTTCCAGATCGAAGATCGCCCGGCTAATTGCAAAGAAAACGGTAGCCGGCGAAGTTTACGTTTCATCTGTCTGCGGCAAATTACTCCTCGGCTCCTTTCCCCGTGAATCGTCTCGCGAACAGAGAGTCCCGAGTTTCCGAATGATCGCGGCGAGCTCGAGCGGACCTGGGTAATCAGGGAAAACGATTTTCCTTGGGAACCATGTACAGCAAAGTTTAATCGTCGGACGGCTGCTCGTTGGGGGGCGGGGAGGGGCGTGAATAAACGATGGCATTAATTTTTAACTGGACCGACCACCTTGATTTTCATGCAGAATAAAAATTGATGACGCCGACTTCGCGAAAATCCAAACCGGTTTCCAGCAAAGCCCGGTGAACCTCCTTATCTCCGGAAGCTACGGAACGACTGTAGCAGCTCGGAACCACGACTGATCGAACACCCCCATAAAATTTGATTAACACTGCAGTATCTTGTCGCGGGAAACGCGATCCCCGTACGTATCGCCAGGAAGCGTGGCTACGCGTCGGATCGTTCCGTCGGCGGATAATCGATTTCGCGGGTAGACATATCGCGAATTTCCGCGAGTCCTGTCGCCGCCGATAAACTCGCAACCTTCCAGACCCTTAGGAGAGGGGGAGGGGGGCAGAAGGGTTGAGTCGGGGGAGTGGACCGATAACGCGGCTGCGGATCGACGTTTTAGCAGGAGGTCAGGAGGGACGAGGCGAGATAACGTGGAACGAGTAGACACGTAAATGGTCCCCGAAACGGATAAAAGGGTTCGATCAGCCCTCTGCCTCGCCGTCTCTCTCCTTCTCCTACCCCCCTCTCGCCGTATACTGGATTATCCTTGAGGTTTTGCTGGATTACGAGCGAGTCCCTCTTCAAGGATCATCCGGCGCGGCGGTCGTGCGCTGGCTGCGCGGAAAATCCATCCGTAGAGTGCTATCGACTTATCGACGTCATCCCCTCGATGGCCTCTTACTTTTTATAGGAAGTATCCTTTCTACTCGGACGTTTAGAATCGCAAGAAACTCTTCCGTTATTCTGGCTCGAGCAGCACCAGCAAGCCGCTGTTAAGTTCCTCGGGAACTGCAAGTTGCTTCACCGTGATGAATAAACGAGTCGAGCGGTGGTTCTCCGTTAATTAACCTGTTAACCGGCGACGGTTTGCGCGAGTGCTCGTCTGGATAGACGTGTTTATAAATTAGTGGACGGCAATGACAGATTCCGACGTTTCACGGAGATGATTTTTATCACGAATGCATTCAATCCTATAAAAGCGTAGTAATGATCGTCGGTCTCTCGCGCGCGAGAGCAGCTGCAGGCGGAATCGGCGGGGTTCGCCTTCGGAGAATGTATTTTAATTTTCCGTGGATTGTATCCGACTCGTATGTATCTTCTAAATGGCATTCGAAACGCGGAAACGTTTCCTCTCTCGACGTCGAAGGGATCGGTCCCGCGAGAAATCGGGAAGTCTCAAGGCGCGCGAAATTGGAGGATATTGATTTCCCCGGAGGTACCCGGGCCGGGCGCATATCCACAAAAAAGTGGACAAAGGGAGGAACGAGGCGACAGGAATATTTCATGATATCGTTGAACTTCCTCCTCCCGGATGAATATTAAAAAAGTGCGCAACTTACGAGGCAGAAAGAATTTTCTCGAGCATTAAATGTGCTTAAGCCCGGGCCCCGACAGAATTACTATCCCCTTCTCACGCTAATTTCGAACTTTTTAATGAGTTTAATATATTCGACTGGAAAGAACCGAAGGGAATTAAATAATTCTGACCGGCCCTCCAAAGCGAGAGCCTCGTTCTCGAGTGCTTCGTTCTATTTCCGCGCGGCGTCGCGTCGTCCGAACTTGGATATCGTCAAAATTAATTTACATACGAGGGAGAGGTACACTGCCGGACAAAGAGATAGCACATCGTCTATTTTTTTCTCATTTGGTAGGATAAACTGAAGAAAATGAATATTTTAATATGTCAACATATTCTGACATGCCTCTCTGTATAATGTACTGAATATCATCGACAATATTTACTTCAACGGGATTCTAGAAATGAAAACGTAAATATTGTGGTTCGGAAGTGGGACGAAATAATAGTACGTGTAGTAAATCTACGCTTTCCAGTTACACTGAAGCTCGCGAATTGCGAACATCAACATCAGAACATAGTTAATAAAGTCCGTGGTACTATCTCGCGTTGTACATTTGTTTAAAAAAGGCGAAAATATTATCAAAAATGGGTCGCGGAAAGAGATTGAACGCGTGTGAAATTAACACTATAATAAAATTGGAAGAAGAACAATATTCAGTGACAAAAGAAAAGTAATAATGAATTTCTTGGAAAATCCGGAAAAAAAACTATAGTAAAAAGAAGAGTTCTGGACGTCCGCAAAGTCTAAGTGCCCGGGAACGTCGTGCAATACTAAGAGCAGTATCCAATTCTAAGATGACTGCAAGGCAAATTGCTCAAAGTGTTGGTGTAGACACTAATACAAGGAATGTGAGACGCGCTTTACAAAAATGCAAATACATACAACGAAGAAAATTAAAGAAAAAGCCTTGGCTAACTGTGCAACATAAGAACGATCGGTTACACTTAGCGACAAAGAATATTCATATGCGAAAGAAATGGCGAAGAATAATATTTACGGATGAAAAGAGGTTTAACTTAGATGGACCTGATGGTCTGAGTTACTATTTTCACGATATGAGCTGAGACGAAAATCAATTCAATTTCATTTGTGTCATTTGAGACATTTTGCAAGACTGTGTAAAAATGAAACCTTGCTTGTAATGTTAAATAGATATTACGTTAATTTTAAAGTATGCTATCTTTTTGTCCCGGAGTGTATGCATAGGTACAATTTAGGCTATTCGAAAAATGTTTGAACTGGTAATTTCTCAGTAGAGCGAGCCTGGTAGGCGAAGATACAGAAATCAGCGTTAACAGCGTTTCGCTCGGCGCTTAACCCCGCGAGGAGCCGGTTTGGATCAAATGGCAAACCCTTTGAATCCTATTATCGGTTTCCAATGGTTCGCCAATAATCAAGAAGCCGAGGCACCGTCGCGTTTAGCCTATAAATCGTCAGTAGGTCAATCTATCTATCTAAACAGCGCCGGTAGTTAACCGAGGACTTTGAAGCTCGCGTAGGTAGCTACGTACACCGCACTAAACGCAACCCTTCTCCGCGCGCAGCATTAATTTCCGTTCCTGCTGGCGAGTCTGAAATCGTGAGCTCGTTTAACAGTTCATTAGCCACGCTGTTCCTCGCAGGGCAAATTATGCAAAAGGCGGAGGGAACCCCGCAACCCCCTTGGACCCTCTCGTAACCCCCCTCCTTCTGTTATCGCAGTCCAGCCGCCGCGCCGCGCCGTGCCGGGGGCTGCGAACGGTCATGTCCCAAGCCGCGAAGAGTCCCGGTACCTCGTTCAAGATCTTCAACGATCGCCTCGCAGAATTTCAAAGACGGAAATCGTGGTGGCGTCGAAAACCCTGTGACGTGTCCCGAATAATTAGACCGTGTTTCCACGTGGTCTGAAGCGAAATTTAGCCGTTTTTTAAATGTATAAAATTGTACTTCCTTAAAAAACGAACACGTACAGTTTACGATGAACGAGTTTGGGAAGGGCCGTAATTCTTGGCCGCCGATTATGGTCCCCGCGGTGCACCAGGAGATATTGCGCCTATTACCTGCGGCCCGTTGTTACGATCCTCCGATCGAGTGTCCTTAACTCTCGGCGGCAAGAACCGTATCCCATTAACGAGTCAGCGTTACCACCGGCAGTGCTTAAATTAAAAGCTCAAAGATGCACGAGCCGCGTGTCCGACGGGCAATCATAATAAACATGCCCGCCACCGGAGAGACAATAATAAATACTGCACGGCGCAAGTGCAAACGACGCAACGCCCTAAATCACTGGAAACACGGTGCATCATGCCGCGGCCTGTCTACGTTCTCTGCCGCGTTTGCCACCTTCCGCGAGACTTCCGCGAGGGTAAACGCAATTTCGCTGGCAAATGGAGTGCCCTGACAACCGACGCTTGCGAAATTCGGCTCCTTTCGTCGCCGCGAATCTTCAGACGTCTCTCTCTCTCTCTCTCTCTCTCTCTCTCTCTCTCTCTCTCTCTCTCTCTCTCTCTCTCTCTCTCTCTCTCTCTTCCCCTTTCTCTCCCTTCCACGAGCCCGTGATTCGTCCGCCGGAAAACTCGCAGTTTCCATATTTTTGCATAATAACCGAGCATCCGTATGATTCCGCTGAACCAGTTGCACGGGGCCAGTTAAAGGGATCCTCTGGTCCAAAATCCCGGACAAAATTTTTGCGGATTAATTTTCTGCGATTTGTCTAGAAAATGTCTATTTTCTATTTCTAATGTTTCTAATATTTTTGCACAGGTTGTATAAAAAGTAATGGTCATCCGTCCTAGTGAATCCACAGATCTGGATGGGTGGACACTTGTAAGAGAAATTTCCCGCAAAATTGTTTATAACAAAGAGAATTGTTGGTAAAGTTGTCTTTTACATCAACACCTTCCACTCATCCTGAAGAGAAAAAGTTTAAACAAAAACGAACAAATAGTTATTCAGATATAAGCTGTTGTGACATAACATAATTGTGTGCGTGCCTCGAGCAAACGAAATTTAAAGGGACACTCGTCGCTAGGTCCGGAGACGTCATCGTCTCCCTGCCCATTCGGATCATAAATTTGAAGTTGCAAAATATGAAAGATTATATCGATTGTTATAAGAATATTAATCCTGTATTATAAAATGTTACCGTACCTCACCGTTCCTTCAGGGGATTAGGCGATATACCTGTAAAGGACGTTATAGCAAGCAAAAAACGCTTGAAAATCTTCAACCCCGACAGATGGACAACACGTGCAAGGGACCCCATCGAAGCGACGAGCGGACTACCCTTATAAATCTCGTTATGGACGAACGAAGACCCCACATCTGAACCTTTTTTTGTTTGGGTTAAGGACGTGTGGAAAAAATACATTTGCGTACACCCCCCATCCGAGGGGGGTAGTGTGGGACTCGGGGGAAACAGGTCTTCGGTTTCCCCAATACCCACTAAAAAACCACACATCCAGGACTTATTATTATTATTATGCCCTTTCCTCCCTCAACCTCTGGCTCGCTGGAGGGCCAGACGGGGCCCCGCTTTTCGCATTTCTCCCGTCTGGTTTTTTATGCGAGCTGGCTCTCCCCGTCCAATTAACAAACGCAACATTACCCCACCTGAATCCATCCTTAACCGTTCATGAAAAACCGAGATGACAACCGCAGTACATACATACTATTTTGACCGTGGTCGGAGTAACATCTTCCCGTCCGCAGTCACGATTTTGGATAATGTGTTGTTTTGTGCTTCACACTTATTAAGCCGTATTCGCGCAAATGACAGTGTCCTGTTGATCCGACGGGGAAACAGACGATTCTGAAAAATTTGTAAGTACCTAGACATTAGTATTTTATAACCCAGAATTAATATCCTTATGTACACAAATGGATATAAGGTATTCTTTCATAGTTTGCTACTTCAAATTTATGATTCGAATGGGCAGGGGGAATTTTAGCCTTTCTCCTATAAATTATTATGTACTTGGCACGTAATCCAGTAGATTTGTGTCCGGACAACCTGCAGATCGAAGTTTCGATCCTGTAGGATTAGTGATTCAGGAGTTATGCTTGCTTAAAGTTGAGCAATCTGCACTGTTTTTGGCAGGTAAGGGCGCCGCCATATTGCTTTGTAGTGACGATCGCGCGCCGCTTACCGAGCAGAACCGCTAGATGGCAGCACAGGCACACAGTATGTAGGGAAGTTTGAGAAGAAATATCGGGGAAAACATTTACAGAAACCTAACCCAGACCTAACCCAGACCAGTTAAAACGCAACATCGTGGCCACGTCTTCCAAAATTCAAACAAAAATCGCAATACGATCCAGAGGTGTAGATTCACCCGTAGGACGTACGACCATTACTTTTATATACACCCTGCACAGATTGTTTTGTTTTGGAGGCAACCTATTTCTAGCGATTTCACGGTTTTCAGTAGCAACGTTCTGTTCGGCGGTTAACAGCCGCCGAAAGTTCGCCAATTTTCATGGCCCCGATATAACGAGATTCAGCGTAATTTCCGCGCTAACCGCCTGCAGAAAATTTGATACGCGATACCATAATGAACCCCGTTATTCTGCCCGCGGAAATTAATGTTTACGACACGACTTAGCAACTGTAACCCGCCCGGGGGAGGTTGCGAGGAGGAACTGCGTAAGTAAAGCCTCTACTTTATACGCGAGCTGCCTCGAAAATGCTGCGCGCGATTTGTTGGGTTGCGAAAGGCTCGCGGAAATAGCGATGGAGTCAAGTGTATCGCGTCCTGCCCACGCAATTTTGTAACGCAGCTTCGAGTTCCCCGGATAGAATCACCTGTAGCCAGTTACCAAATGAGTTACCAATTTTATTCACTGTATATTTGCAATATACAGGGTGGTCCGTTTAAATAAGGCCACCTAAATATCTCTTCAGTTTATTGTGATGCAAAAAATATTTGTTACGAATATCATATAAATATAAATATCTGGCACGGATATTTTTTTTTCGAAGGTCATTTTTTTCGTAGTCATCAAGGTCATCGATGTTTTTTGATACACAACTACATTTTTCTTTTATTGCATCGTGTAACTGATCGAAAAATACATTCAGATATTTATAAAAACATGACCTTGAAATGACCTTGATCTTAGAAAATTGCCATTCCTTTGCGTGGTCCATCTCTTCAGGTAAAAAATAATTGTTACGTAATGGGCATAGTGTCAATGGACCAAATATCTGGCACGAATATTTTTTTCCGAGGGTCATTTTTTTTCGTAGTCATCAAGGTCATCGATGTTTTTTGATACACAACTACATTTTTATTTTATTGCATCGTGTAACTGATCGAAAAATACATTCGGATACGTATAATAAAATAACCTTGAAATGACCTTGATCTTCGAAAATTAAAGTTTTACCTTCAGATCAAGGTCAATGTCATGTTATACATATCTGAATGTATTTTTCGATCAGTTACACGGCGCAATAAAAAAAGATGCAGTTATGTATCAAAAAACATCCTTCGGAAAAAATATTCGTGCCAGACATTTGGTCCATTGACACCATGTACATTACGTAACAAATATTCTTTACATCACAATAACCGGAAGAAATATTTATGTGCCGTTATTTAAACGGACCATCCTGTATAACTGGCGAAATTGCATAGCACTCGATTCCATCACTGTCTCGCACCCTGTTCTCCATCAGCTCTCTCGGTCTCAACCATAAAAGAAGTAGCATTGATATGGCGTGTAAGGATGCCAATAAAGTTAGCCTACGGTCGCTGTTGCCGTGCCGACTCCAGACGCATTACACTGATAAGAAAACGCGAACGGAACGAACGGGCCCGGCTTACTTAATCGTATTCGCGCCACCGAACAGTTTCGCAATGCAGTAAACGCGATGGCAACTTGCTCGAAGCGACAAATCTTTATGAATATTAATGCGGCGATAGCCTCGCTAACGTATCTACGCTTTAATTTACTCGTTTCCCCTCGAAAGAGATCTTATCGCTTATAGGCTATTCAATTGGAATTCTATTTCGATAAAAAGCAATCCTCATTTTTTAGTCTTAAATCCGCTCCAACTAGTACCGTTGAAGAATTCGAATAATAGAGGTTCCAGTCTATCGTGGATTACACGGGCGAGCGTGATCCGAATTGTATCGTGTTTGCTATCATTTCAATCAGCGAAATGTGACGAAATATGTTGATAAAAGTGTCATTAGAAAATAGCTGAGAACAGTGAAGTTTCGTAACAAAATGATTTCTCGCTTATTCACTATACATTTTCGAAGGTATAGCGTTTGTACACTTTGATCCGCAAGTTTTCACACATATCTCGACAACGGCTGTACAGCCAGGCGGTAACGGGATGCGAATATCGGATTCGAGGCCATAAACGTTTCCTCTGCTGTGCGGATTTGCGTTCGCCATAACCGTAGTCGTCCGGCATTATTCGTAGACGAATTAAACCATCGATCACCGGTTGGCAAACAAAAGGAGAACGAGCCTGCCGTGGTGGCACTATAAATCAATTGCGACGATGGCGGACGCTTGCGGAAAGAGGCGCGCGAAGAGTCGAGGCTGAGGCGTAGCGTTGCCGAGCGAAATTTTTACACTCGCCGGCCGGTAACGTCGTTGACAGTCGCAGGGTCAACGAGGGTGCCACCGATAATGACGGGGCCGTCTCATGACAGCCGGTATTTCCACGTTGTCATGATCGATGCACCGTTTGATGCGAAACGTGACCAACGTGGTTCCCTTAACGAATGGAGTTCCGTGACGGGGTGACGGCTCGTGACGAGCGACACGGGAATCCGCGTAGCGTGACTTCGTTGCGTCGTTATAACGCGGTGTCATGCTAATTAATTAGCCGCTTACCCGCGCTATTACGGAAACGCTCGGCTTCCGGAATCTCTCGCGCCGGATTCGAAAAGTATTCGAACACTAAATGGAAAAAGTCATTTGGAAATGCTCTCTCCGTCCCATTCTCGTCCAAATATAATTTGTCCCATGATAATAGTAGCTCCTGCGAACAGGAGCTAAGTTCCTATGGCCGTGAAAAAGTTGTGACATCAAACAAAATACCGCCAAGTTCGTTAGCTTAGAAATACCTCTTGCAATGCTGAAAAAAGCGTTCGTAAAAATTAGTTTAAAAGAACGCTATTTAATTTTTAAAGAGTTACACGGAGGGGGCTAAATTATTCAGACTCGGCCGCTACCTAACACCTTTTGTGGCCATTGGTTTAAAAAGTAACGGCCAAGTTTGAATAATTTAGCCCTCCGCGTATGTAACTCTTTAAATATTAAATAGCGTTCTTTAAAACTAATTTTTACAAACGCTTCAGTATTGCAAGAGGTACTTCTAAGCTAACGAACTTGGCCGTATTCTGTTTGATCTCACAAATTTCATCAATTACTTATGTACGTTATGCTGCTACGTATCCATTTCGTAATGTTTTTTTTCAATACAACCTATTACTTTATCATTCTTTAATTTCTAATTTTAATTTAATTACATCGTAATTTAATTTTATTTAATTACAAAGTATTTTATTATTGTACTGTGTAGTTGCAATTACGAATTACATTGTAATTTAATTGAATGGAGATCTGAATTATAAATTACAATATAACTGAATTATAATGTATACTTCAATCACAGTGTATTTTATAATTGTACTCCATTGCAATTACGAATTACATTGTAATTTAATTGAATGAAGATCTAAATTATAAATTACAATGTAATTCGATTACTTTGTAATTATAATTCCTGGATAATTCAATTGTAATTCTGCACAACTCTCTCTCTCTGACTTACAGCTGTATTCGTCAATAATTCTGTTTAAATACTCACTTGTTACTATTATTAACGGAGTATGATTTTTGACAGTGTGAGACGGTGGGGATTTGCAGGAGAATGTGCAAAATTCGCGTGAAGTCCCCACGGAGCAGCGCAACAGAGAAATACCGAGGCCTGAACGAAAAGAAAACGAGTGAGCCACCATTCATGCGCTAATACCGCGTTGCCTGCCATAAATCACGGTGATCAAACCGGTTCGCGGCACTGACAAATTTCATTTTACTACCGGTTACCGTGTTCCGTAATTTAGAACGTTACTTGCGAACCGTTTTGCGCCATTTGTCTGTCGGATTTGTCAATGACGCTATTGCTCGCCGTAGATCCGCGAAAATCAATCGGTAATCTCGCCGGTTCATCGTGTAAGACTCTTTTGCTGTCCGATTAATCATGAACAACATTGGCAAACGTGTTTATTAATGGCCGGATGGATCGAGCATAGTGCTACCGTACGGTAATGCACATTATTGATAGCGTAACTTGTTTTATTGGTCACTTGTTTGTACTATGGTTGG
Organism: Lasioglossum malachurum; assembly: GCA_028455605.1. Taxonomy (NCBI): domain Eukaryota; kingdom Metazoa; phylum Arthropoda; class Insecta; order Hymenoptera; family Halictidae; genus Lasioglossum; species Lasioglossum malachurum. Next base: position 15,352,071 of record CM052312.1, on the reverse strand, counting down.
CGTTAATACACTTCATTCATATTTCCTTTATGGAGGAAGAACGCCTTCGAAACTTCAAATATTTCAGAGGTGGGCATTATTTGGCGAAACAAATATTTCAAATACTATTTCATATTTATGATTTTATTTTGCTGAAAGGAAATAGTACTTTAAATGTGATATACAATTTCGAAAATGAAATATTTCTATTTTAACAATCTGAACCTCAAAATGAAATATTTCTATTTCAACAGTTTGATCCACAATATAAAATATTTCGACTTTAACAATCTGAAACAGGAGATAAAATATTTTATTAATAGTTAAAAAACTATTTACACTCATAAATGTGTACTGAATTCGAACCGTGATTTTCAGCAATAATATTTGGAATTAAAATTGAAAATAAAGACAAAATATAAGTATTGCCAATATTCTTTAAATGAAATACTATTTTCAAAAAAATTATTTTATTTTCAAAAATTACTGCATCAAATAAATTATTTTAGTTTCAAAGATGTACACGTACTTTAAAATAAATAGGATTATTTACTATTTAAAATACTATTTTCCCCACAGACACACACACACACAGTTCTGATAAATTTCCAGTCAACGTTAATCCCATTTCCATGAACAATAATGAATTCGAATGAAGTCCAATAATTATGTACTCTACATTTGCCGTGCCGTTGAAGGGGATTTTAAATTCAAATTCGCGTTGCACGGTATTCCTTTGAATTTAAGGGATATCATTTTTAATGTACATTCGCGAAAATCTCACTCGCGCGGAAATGAAAAAGCGAATGTTCGCGTGCGGAGGAAATAGTTCAGAAATAGAAGAAACGGAATACAAAGCAAAAATTACAATATTTCAGTGAAATTTAAAGAAATCAGAATTGCTAAAAATATTGTTAGTAGAACAAAGCGGAAAGGTGCGTGGAATATTATGTTTGTTAAAATCGTTTTCAATCACGGCAGGGCCGGGAGCAGTTTTCGAATCGCGCGGCAACACACAATAATCCGGAAATATGATTTAGCCGGGCAATTACATCGTATTACCGGGCCGCTATCCACAATATTAATAACAACCGGTATCCGCTCTGCCCGTTATCGGCGAATAGCTGGCCGAAATTTGCATTCTTCGGGGCAAGTTTTAATTATACGAAAACAGGAGGAAGGGGCACCCACGTTTATCCGTAATCGGCGAGCAGAGCTTTCTAAGCTACAGCGCCAGCTGGATTAATTCATAATGTTACGTCAACACGGCGACACGGGGTTAAATTTGATGCGCAATAAATTCCCGGTTAGTCGCCGATAAACCATTCAAGTGGAGATTATCGACGATTTAGCTATTCAACGCTTCTCGCTCGGATCGCCGCGACGAACGATAATAAGTTCGTCCCGCGAACAGCCGGTTATGGTTGCACGTCGTTTCGCGTCGATAATATCGCGGCGACTGCTCAAATCAGTCCAAACACCATGCAATTTCGATCGAACAGTGGTCGAAATAACCATAGGTTCATATCTAGACTACGGATGTCCATGCAAAACGTTCATCAATAAACTGATCGAGAAATCTTAGAAACTGTGGAAATCTGATAGCAAGAAGGTCTTCTGAGTAATTAGTAGTGGATAAACACGATTCTGTACACACCGAATCTGTTATTATGTTGTGTATTGCGATACGTTTGAATGTATAGCAGCTCAAGGGAATATTTTTGAACATTTGGCGTAACAGAAATACATCAAATGAATCTTACACGTTGAATTTTGTTTATACCATTTTGCTGGGTTGAAACAAACAGTGTAACTTTGTCCTACGAAGCTTTTTTGTACAACGAAAAGTAACGGAGACATTTAGGTGTCCTGCTTTATCGAATTCACCCTGTATAAGTATTGTAAAAATTAATTTTTCGTGTGGGGACGCAAAAATTTGTTTCATTCCATTGTTGCACCGTAACTCAATTATATCAAAGATATCAAATATAGAACTGGAGTTCGTACTTGCACTTGCGCATTATAACAATGATACATGCAAATTTTCATTTGTTTAATATTTCTTGTACAGAGATACAACGAGAAATGTAAAATTTAACGTTGCGCATAAAAAACAATGGAGTACCAACTGAATACTGAGTTTTCTGGTTAATTAATTAATTAATTTGTATTTACGTTCGTAACGTTTTTTTATATTCAACTAGAAAATGATTAAAAGTGAAGCTATATTTATTTCGCACAAAAATTCCAAACTTTTGTAATATTGATTAATTATCACATTGATAAAAATAATATTAATTACATGATGATGACATGGACCAATCACTATTTCGACCACTGTATGTACTCTTGAGTAGAACCTCGGTTATCAAATGGATTCGTCGAATATCCTCCGCACACTTCGGAGAAATAGCAGGATGTAATAACTAGAAAATCAGTTTTGTTTTCTAGGAAAGAAAGCGAGTAATGAAAGCCTTCCTTCTCCGATTTTTTTCTTCTCTCGCATTCTCGGGGGCTAAAAATTGTAATTTCATGCCCGAGACGTTTCGCGCCTTATGAACGGGAAGCGGCGATTTCAAATCAAGAAGAAGAAGAATTTCTTGCCTGCGGAGCTTATTTCTTTTTCTTGATCTTATTTCTTGGCAGGCAAGAGCAAGAGCGATGGGAGGGCGACTGCGTGAACGGACGAAAAATCTGTTCTGGAGCACCTGCGGTTGCGTTCCGCGTGATTTTTAATTCTTTCATTCTTTTTTCTTCATTGCTGTTTGCGGATGCAACAAAATCATTGGTGATCGCAGGCGCGATTAGGGCTGCACGATCGAGGGAGAATTACCCAGGATCGTGATGGCCGTCGAAGTACTCGGATATCCTCCCGGGACACGGATCGTTTAGAGTAATTGAAACGTGTCTCCGCGGTATTATTTATGACCGGCCATAAATCAAATTTACGTACATATCTCTATACCTTGTATCGCGATTGGATTTATAGCACTCGTAAAAACGGTTGTCGTCCCTACCCACGCGACATCTTCCGTTTTTGCCGTCGTTTCGCGGTCGATTTTCTGCTGGATATCTCTCGACATATGGTTGCTTCGCATAATTCTCGATAATCCCCACCACCTTCGGGTAGCCCACAGTATTTTTACAAAATTCCATGTTTTTTTTTTGCTAAAACATTTCGTGTAAGACTTAATACATGTGTGTATAACTAACATAGTTTTAAAAAATGAAGGTGACCTCCATATCTCCAAAAAAAAAATTACATAAAAACAAGAATTTTTTTGGTATAGTATGAGCCCGATTTTACCATTAACTTTGTCCTTGAGGTGGCAACGTTAGGTGAGTCACCCTGTATATGAAATTTTGTGTGTACAACGGTGCCTTATCATTTTGTCCACCAGTGTAATATAAAAAAAAAAAAAGAATTCCATGCTACGCGTGCAAATGGAAATCTGATGGACTGCAATAAACAGAGCACGCGATAGAACTTGATATTTTAATGCGCGCACCGTCTGTATGCACACTCGTGCAAATCCGCCATTATCGGATCACATCCTTACACATCGCTAATGCTATTATGTTTTTGTTAACACGCATTATCCGCATTACAATGCAGCATTGTTACAAAACAGGGTTAGCAATCGTCATTTCATTTCCGCGTTGAATAAAGAATCGATGTGCTATCCGCGCCGGGATGTATTCGCGAAAGAAAATATTGTCAAATCGATTGTATGTATTAAGTAACAACCAGCAGTATGCGAAATTTCTCTCTTTACCGGCCGCGAAACTCGCGGCATTCATATTCGCAGATATGATTCCATAACATCAAAATTCCTTCCGCGTAATAATCTCGTTCCGAGACTAATCTCGGCGAACTTCCGCGCAACTTCTATGTTGCTCCGAAGATAAGACTAAACTTTCCGGGATTATTTATTCCGCGAGGAGCCGCGCTCGAGCGCGTCACACGCGAAACACTTTGTTATATCCCTCCGCACTTCAGCGGCTTACGCGAAAACTGCCGTGCCGGGAAGTCGTTCGCGAAACTTTTCGACTACTCAAACGCGCCACTCGACAACAGATTAATTCCAGCCACCGGAATATCACTGTCAAGCATTTTCAAATATGTCAAACTAGCGGCAAAACTATAAGACGCCTGCGCGATTTTAGCTAATATTTTATTAATACTAATTCGTTCGTAAAAGTTTTCGTTATTAATCCGAGGAATCAACTAAAGTACATACATTTCCATAGCGGCGATGTTGTTGAATTAGATTTAAAAAAGTTCCATTGAAGCAATGGGAAATGTATGTAAACATGCTATTCCCGCCGCGACAAAACTAAGGTGAAATGCCCTAAGCCTGGACAGCACTTTTTGCTACCTTTAATTTTATCAGTTTAGATAAACGAAAATAATTTTTTAAGTATTTTAACATAAAATTCAGATTTTGTAAAAAGTAATTTGAAATCAAAAAATCACTGTTTAGATTAATATTTTAATTGTAATAGCAAGAATAATTCAAATCTATAATTGGACATCTTTTTATCTAGTAAAAGTACAAACTATAAATGCACATGATTCGCATGTAAATAGACTATTTTGTATACTGTTTTCAGATGAACTTTGAATTTATTTTTATAATATGTAATATAATTATTTAATCTCTTAATTATTGATTTTACTATGAAAATTCAATTGTATCAGATTTAGGTATCACTTTTGGATTGTCCACACTTAGGGCACTTCACCTTATAAAACAGTAGCTTTTCGTCAGTCGATCTTATACTCTAATCGCAGTCATAGTGTTGGGGAAGTAATTGTGTACTTAAAATTAAACATTTGTAATTTTGTTCTTACATAATATAACTGCAATGCCGCGTGGGAAAAAGGTGACAGACAGTGAAATAAAAGCGATCGTAAATTTATGGATGTTCTGGAGGTAATATAAAAACGCAACAACATTTTTTAAAATTAATGCAATTACACCAAAGTTTGGGTTCGATTCACTGCACCGTTTAAGAATTATAGCAACTTAAAGTTTGCGCATTTTAACACGTCTTCTTATGGAGAATTTATAAAATTCCACTTCAAACCCTATTTAAACCTTGAAAAAACGCAACTAGAAACTCCAGTTTATACAGAGGGTACAGTATTCGCAAAAACTTACATAGAATTTTCATCGAATTTGGCACATGTCTTATAGTTTTGTGGAGTGTATTATCCTTTCCTAGACGTCGTTCCTACAAAATCCATATCAACTTCCAACGAAACACCCTGCACAATTCCGAACGCCGTAAATCGCGTAATAATTTCAGGATTCGGAATATTCGCGGGAGGCGAGGGAAAATGACGCGACTAATCGTGAATCGATTCGATTCGAGAGCGATAGGAACAGAAGTAACGGTGGAACTTCATCGTTCGCGGATAAGTTTTGCACGCGGAACGGCCAACTAACTGCGTTAACGATCTGCCGGCGCAATTACCCGTAATTGAAGGGAATTCATTTAACCGCAGCCATTACGGAACTCGTAAAGTAAGGCGATAAACGGCTAGATAGATAAATATTGAGTGACAGGAAGTGTTTCGATACCGGGTTTCGAAAGTCCGTTCGACATCGTTCGCTCACCCGAACGAACGATTATCATTAGCCCGGGAATACCAGGCATTAGCTAACATTCTCCCTCGCGTAAACTGTAAATTCACGAGACTCGTAAAAAATCTTCTATTCGCGTTTTTCTCGCGGATCGAACCCTGCAAAAGCGTTAACTCTAATTGAACTGATCAATCGTGCAGTTTACGATCACGCATTCTGTTTCGATCTGCGATGAATAATGGGCTCGGCCAAAAGGTGTACTCTACAATCGTTTAACGCAAACAGATGTCACAGCAAAAGCTTCATAAACGGTGGAACATGAAAACTCGGCGTCAAAGCCGTTCCATTTGTTGTCGTCCGCGTCGCGGAAACGTTCTCAAAGGTTGCGCACGCGTTCGTTGCGAATTTCCGCGCGGCGCGCCTCACAGTGGGGCTAGATCGTATAAGTAGGAGGAAAAAGGTCCGAAATTGAAGGTAAAAGAATGTAAGCATTAGTGAATATTTTATGTACAAAATTTAGAAATGATGTAAAAAAAATGTACAAAAATTATAATTTACAAGGTTACATACAAAAATAAAAAAGGCATTTATTAAAACCTTTTTATTTGGGCCCTCAATGAAAATTTAAAATATATGTTTCGTAGATCTATGTTAGTTGTACACGTACTGAGAAAATTTCATCGAAAGGACGAAACGCTCCTTCCTTTTTCCTTCTCTCTTTCGTATTGGTCGAGCTCCTTTCATTATTTTCATGCTCCCACAATACAATCGACTACAACAAAAAATCGACACATTCTTGTAACTTATTTACAATATAAATTACAATATCAAAATTTTTCGAAAGCTGATCTTGAGAAATATGTATAAAATTTTACAATAGTTCTAAAATGCTCCTGTATTGTAAATGTATGTTGGATGTGGATACGAAATCTGATGATATATATACGAGTATATATCTGGTATGTATATCGGTAAGTTATGAGTTTTACAAATATAAATTTCAACATACTTTGAAAACTACAGATTCTATCGATTTAATTTTTGTCACAAACGATTTAAAATAACAAACTACATGGATAGCAGCATTGCCATTGATATAGATATAATTTTAGATTTTTTTTCCTCCTACTTATACGATCTGGCCCACTGTGCGCCTGCTCGTATCGTGAACAAATTTTGCAAAAGTAAAAAGGGTAAAAATGTAATTTGGCGAACGGAGCCCAAGGCGAAATTGAGGCGGATCGCCGATTCCGACAACGTGCTCGTAACGGAGGCGAGACCCGCGAAAATTAAGAATTTCGCCGGTGTAACATCTTGAACAACGCCGCGCTGCCGCGAACGCACGGTAACTGTAACTTGTTTATTTAATGCAACAGCGGCTATAGTAGTTCCAGCGGGTACCTGCTGCGCCGCAATTTTTCCCGGCGCATAGAGGTTTCGCGTCCACGCTATAGCAAAAATGTATGCAAAGCGTATGACGTTTCGTTTAACTGAAATTGCGGCGCAAAGCATCGCAGGGTTGTACCCAAATTAAACAATTTTTACGAATATCTTTCAAAAGAACTGATTGCCACAAAGAACCCCGCACTAATCATATGGAAAATCTATCCCGGTAAAATCAGTTGGATTTTTCGTTGGAGTGTTCGGCAAATTTCATTTTATATAAATAATAAATATAAAGAAAAAAACGTGTGATTTTAATTGCAAATAATAACTAAACTTTTCATTTAAATAAATTATCATTTCTTATTTGCAAATAAACGATTATTTATTATTTGGATTGAGGTGGAAATCAAATAAATAGTTTTCGGTCTTCTCTTATTTCCTGTACTTTGTATATACAATGAACACGTTTTTTGTCTACTATAGCAACCTTTCCACTTTTTCAGGTATACCGCCAGTTACATCTTTTGKTCAGWAGAWCMTGAGCTRCATTCAGGGTGTTGGGCMATARAWRAATWGTATTTYAATGAATAATTCATTTARACTMWMWCTTTWRMTYAAATATATATATATATATATTTRAKYWAAAGWKWKAKTCTAAATGAATTATTYATTGAAATAMTATTYWTYTATKGSCCAACACCCTGAATGTAGCTCAKGWTCTWCTGAMCAAAAGATGTAACTGGCGGTATACCTGAAAAAGTGGAAAGGTTGCTATAGTAGACAAAAAACGTGTTCATTGTATATACAAAGTACAGGAAATAAGAGAAGACCGAAAACTATTTATTTGATTTCCACCTCAATCCAAATAATAAATAATCTTTTATTTGCAAATAAGAAATAATAATTTATTTAAATGAAAAGTTTTTAAAATGAAATTTGCCCAACACTGGCTACAACATATGGTATGAAAAATCCAGCTGATTTTACCGGGATAGATTTTCCATATGATTAGTGTGGGGTTCATGTGCTCACGCGAAATTTTTCTCGCCCGTGCAATCAGTCCACCGAAGATTTAAAGATCGAAGCTCCCCCTTTTGCGACGAGTGTAATTCTTGCATAGCTATCGCTCCGGGTAAGCGTTTCCATATGGAATCGAACCCGAACGATCGTGGCACCGTTCCAATACTTTTTCCTCTTTTTCCGCCGCCTCTTTCCGATTTTTCGTCTTTCATCCCCACACTCCGGCTGCCGGCTGCTCATTTCTCCGGGATAGATAGAAGGCGCGTCTGAATTGTTGTAGATTTTCTATGGGTGCCGTGGACCAACGGGAAAATTCGTTGCGGGGGAAACCTGTTTATATTCACGGTCGCGACTCGAGAGGAAAAATCGCGAAACTTTATCTCATTCGTAGCAGCCGCGAATCCGCTGTCGTCGGAAATTCTGTTCGACGATTTTTCCAGATATTTCACAGGACTGCGATGAAACAGACGCCATGTATAAATGCGTAAAGATTCGCACATCTGTCTAATAACTTTCTATCGGTAAAATACTCGCTACGTCGACTTCGTTTCACCGGTGCATTTCATCTTGCTAATTTTAACGTTAACTCGTTCCACTCTGTTTTACCGGACTAGCTTAAAGTTTTGTTCGTTCATCCGTTGTTTCCCCGTGCGCGCTACCAACGTCGTTATTCTATCTTTCCCATTCCCTCTCCAAACTCTCGTTTTGTTTCCTCCATTGGGCTCGCCGTTAATTGCTCTTCTTTCTGCTTCCTTTTCTTCCGTTTGCCTCACGCGGCGCTGCGCTTTTTATTCTCCGGTTTTATTGCTCGGCGCGGCGCGCGCCCTGCTACGCTCGCGCGTCTGTTTCTCGCCCCAGTTTCGTTATCGGTTTTTTTTTCACGTCACTTCTACGATTACAGTAATTCTTGAATAAGTATGTTGCCCGTTCAGCCTCCATTAACCCGCTCGCCCATTTTTGTCTCCCGTGGGCAATGATCTCCGCGCACCTTTGATAAAACGAACGGAATCGATTTACAGTAAACTCGCGTATAACGCGATGGAAACATCGTTTAACAAATTACAATTAAAATGCTTCAAATGCGACCGATTTGCTTGTAAGAAACATTCTATAATCAAACTCTAGAATCTGATAACGATTCCTAAAATTTAAGTAATACGATTGTAATTCGGATGCTTTATCCTAATAAGTCAGTATAACATAGAGAACAAACATTTGTATATGTCTAACATCCTTTATATGATAGTTATTTCATGATAGAATGCCAAATTCGGCTGCTATTTACTTTACCGGACTCAAAGTGCCTTCCTCCTATTTAGGATGTCTTGGTATGGTAATCCAGTAGATTTGTATCCGGAGAACTTGCAGATCGAAGTTTCGATCCTGTAGGATCAATAGTTCAGGAGTTATGCTTGCTTAAAGTTGTGCATTTTCCAGTGTTTTTGACAGGTGGGAGCGCCGCCATATTGGTTTGTAGTTAAGATCGCGCGCCGCTTACCAAGCAGAACCGCTAGATGGCAGCACTGGTACGCGTTAACGCTGATAATATACAGAGTGTCCGTGCTGCCATCTAGCAGTTCTACTCGATAAGCGGCTCGCGATCGTCGCTACAAACTAATATGGCGGCGCCCTTACCTGCCAAAAACAGTGCTGATTGCTCAACTTTAAGCAAGCATAACTCCTGAACCACTAATCCTACAGGATCGAAACTTCGATCTGCAGGTTGCCCGAGTACAAATCTACTGGATAACATACCAAATACATCATAATTTATCTGACGTGCACCGTGTTCACCTTTCGTGGTCGGAAGGTTAAAATTACTGTGAATATACAGAGGCTTTTAAACAAGTTTCTGATCGGGTTGTACGGGGGTCTGCTGTATTCTTCAGTGAATTTGCGCACGTGGTTCTGTTCCATTTTCAAGATCGAGCACGAGTTTCTTTGTGGCCTCTGAATGAACGGGAGTTCTGGAAACGGTGTGACCCGGTTTATTTCGCGGAAATACGCACACGGCAGGTGGTAATAGTGATAGTAAAAAGAACGCTGACTCGGCGTCCCTCGCTGACCGCCATTACCGCTCGGGGGCTGGTGTTAGCCGCTGTACCAGCATGAGCAAGAAATCCAAGTTGGCCCGAGCGGGATAGCGATATCAAGATATTCGAAATGATGTTACGCTGCTAGCAACGCGATATCTCAGCTCGAAAAAGTTTCGCCCCAACAAGAAACAAAAGCCGTTTTAAAGCGACAAGTTTAGTACCCGCGTGGACGACAATGGACCGTGACAAATCGCGTTCTTTATAGCCGTTTCTTTATGCGAGAAGAAACATGGTGGAAATTCATTTTTTCTACTTCCTGGTCAATTTGCATGCATCTTATACGGTAGATAAACGCGAAAGGAATTTATAATTGATCGTCCAACATCCTTTTGTGTTTTTTGTTTCAGGTGAGCGCTAATCGTTTCGGCTGCAATAACGAAAAATTGCACCAGCGAGAAAGAGATTCGCTGAAAACCGGAACCGAAACGGGGCCCACGGTAAGTGTTAAACGAAATTTAGTGAGGTTGTCGATGCACCTCAGGCACTTTGACCACGCGGCCGATAATGCATCACCATTAAACAGCCAGAAAGTGAGTTATTATGGGTATCGTGCGCAGCTGCGAAGAATTTCGAACCTATCGGTTATTTGCGAAAAAATTCGCTGCGCCGGAGTTTGTCCCTTTAGAACGCGTTTCGCTAAGCTGTGATATTTCCTGCTGTAATCTCTTGGCATTTTCCGAATAAATAAATCTCAATAATTTCCTGAATCTATATATTCGTCAGCTAACCATTCTACGTAGCGTAGAGAGTCTGTAAACCAAAATAAATCCTAGATTACACAGATGCTTAATAAAAAAGAAAACATTTGATGGGCGAGAAATTAATATGTCAAACGCCATGCGTACTATCGCCGGTACAATGGATTTTGCCGGAATGGTTTTTTTATGGAGCCCGATGGCCACAGTTGGTCGTACACGCTTCAAAAACAGCCAAAATATGACAGCTCGATGGCAAAAAAAAAAAATAAAAAACGAACAAATTCACCGCGGACGTACACGTTTCGATATTTTCAGATATTTCACGGATCTCATAACTTTTAATGACTTTTTAACGAATAAATCCGAAATATCGTAGCAGATATTTTATGCTCGATTTGCTCGCACAGTCGGTCGAGAAAATTCTACGGATATTTTCTCAGCGGTTTCTTGGAAAGCAGTAATTTACGGTAGTGAATAGCCCACGAGATTTTTCTATTAGCCGCGGCGATGCTTAATTAACGAGCTTCTACCTTTGGCTAAACACTCGACGGCGATATAGAACGCTTCGAAGTAACGTAGAACGATGCACGACTGCTTTTAATCGTTGATTAATGCGTCGGTTTTCCTTCCGAGACATAAATACACGGCTTAATCTCGGAACTTTAACACATCACGGCGTATTTTAATTAAGAAGGCTCCGCACAATGTGCACGCTGCTGCGTGGAAAACGTGCTCCCTCTATGTGGCTCCCGCAAAATAAAAAAGAGAGTACGATCAAACGACGCAACAAATTTTGAACGATTTTTTTTTGACGTTTCGATTCTCACCATGCGATTCTTATAGTTTTTCGCGCTGATTCCGAATCTGGCTTAATTTTTCCCCTAGACGCACGGTTTCTGAGAAATTTGAGTTTGAAAAAAATACATGTTTTTCAACTTTAAACAAATATTGCGATGTTATTATAAAAGATATTGAATTGTCCTTTACAGAAAAATATTCACAGAAAAGATTCATGTTTGAACATGTTTAAACGTCCATAATGTATTATTTAAACATGTTTGAACATTCGTATTGTTGTATTAATATTGGATACCACTGGATTGGAGAAAGTACACAATTTTTTGCTGCAAAGGACACTTCAATATCTTTTATATAATAACATAAAAATATTTGTTTAAAGTTGAAAAATATGTATCTTTTTCAAACTCAAATTTCTCAGAAACTAGGAGAAAAATTAAGGGCAGATTCGGAATATTTGAAAAAATACATATTTTTCAACTTTAATAAATATTGTGGTGTTATTATATATATAAAGGATATTCAATTGTCCTTTACAGCAAGAGATTCACGGAAAAGATTCATGTTTAATATTTGAAATATTAGAGAAATATTTGTTGAAAGTTAAAAAGTATATCTTTCCTTCAAACTCAAATTCCTCAAAAACTGTGCGTCTACGAGAAAAATTAAGAGGAGATTCGGAGTCAGCGCGAAAAGCTCTAAGAATCGCATAGTGAGAATCAAAACGTTTTTCGGCTGTTGGACAGTGTAATCCGAGGCAGGCCGAATCGAACGAATACATCAAAGATTGAAAGGCACGTGCAAAATTAAGACACGCTCTATGTATCGGTGCGGGGAGTTTGATTGAATGACTGCATCATTAACCGTCGCCGGACAGAGTTGTCCTGTCGCGTGCAGCGACAACATCATTCGCGATCATCAAAGTGTTTGCGCGGCACGCGTTGCTGGCTTTCTAAAGAATCATTCAGCCCATGGCGGAGGTAGGTGGGCTCGATTCGCGTCGATACCAATTGGATCTCTCGCTTTCTCTCTGGCTCTTTAGAAGACAGGTCAGCGCGCTGTGGCGTTTTTAATTACCGGATTCACCCCCGATGAAATTTTTAATTAAGCTATCTGCTCCATTGAAAGCCGTAATGTCACCGGGGCTACACTGAAGGGGGTCCCTCTCTTTCTCTTCCGACTATCGAATCGGGCAAAAAAGGGACGATCGTTTAATTAATTAGACACCGAATTGATTTGATTTAATTGGCCGGATACCCGGATGCGAATGCCACGATGCGGAGGAAAGATTGCTTTCTATACCGAGGATGTTCTGAATGGAGTTTTCAAATTGCAGGCATTGCAGTGCACGAGCGACACGTACGGTTTTGAATTGAACACCGTATAGCACTAAGCTCGTCTAGTGTACCAGTGTTCCTTTCGGCAGTTGCTCCGCGAGCCACGCCGAAGCAGCAGGCGATTAATTAAACCGTTGTGGAGTGGCGAAACGAAATTTTGGGCGTTCCGACGCATAGTTTCGCCGATTATTTTCGAACGAAAATACCGCACCGCTCGCCGTGAGTTCCGCCGGCCACGTCCGATTAATTACCGTGGATATTAATTGAAACGCGCGGCGAAAACGAGTTCATATCGGCCGGCCGAAACATTGTTGTACGTTTAATCAACCCGCGGCGCCGCGGATAATCCGGAAAGGGTTCGTCAGCGATTAATTCGTTGCCGTGATTTTTCGCGACTTTGATCCGGAAGACGAGCGACCGCTGGATCGGTAAAACTGCAGCCCAGGAAAATTTTTATCGAACAAATACTCTCTGTCGAGAGGAGAGACACGAATTAAGAGAGAAAGGGAGCGAGAGAGAAGCAGGCAGCGGAATTTCCCGGGCCTGGAAGCCCAGTATCAGCAATAGGAAATTACGAAAAAGTAACTGGTAAGAGAAATAAGGACGGCGGTCGGTGGAAAGAGAAGAAAAACGAGGGGCCACGTCACGAGGTACGACCGGGGAGAAATAAAGCGGACAAACATTAACGAAGATAGATGAAGAGGACGAAAAATAGAACGAGCCTGAACGGAGCTAAGCGAGGGAGAAAGAGAACGAGACCCAACGAGAAGAAAAGCGGCGAGTTATAGGTAAAGGACGAGGAAGATGAAGACAGAGGTAAAAAGAAAATGTGTGGTATAATAATGAGAAAGGAACTCGGGATGAGGAGGAACGGCGAACGAACGGGAATGAAGAAAGGTGGCGAAAGAAGGAGGCAGGCGGTTAAGGACGCGGATGGCTCGGGATTTACGTTACTGACTCCACTTCCGGCGTATTGATTCGAGCCACGCTGTGTCCTGCTGGCTGTTAAAATAGCCCGGCCGTTTGTTTACGACAGGGAAACTCGATAATTGCGTCTAACATGACGTGGACGGCCGTCGAGACGCGCGAAATAGAACGAAATTCTATTAAACCCTACGCGTCGTCTCTAGGAATGTTATTTACCGCGGTTTACGACCACCGGAGTCCGCTGTTTTTTGAGGGGACGTGGGTTGAGGCGGTATCCAGAAAGTTCGTAGCCTGACAATGAAATTACATGAAATAATGAGTCAAGATACATTCATTCTTCAGTTTACCCCATCTCCGAAATGATTTTCCTCGAGACCTCCAAGATACTCATCTACGGCTGCTATAAAGTCTTCGTTTGATGAAACACGACTGCCACGTAGGAATTTTTCGAGGTTTGGGGACAAGTGGACGTCAGAGGGGGCCAGGTCTGGTGAATATGGTGGATGCTCCAACAATTCGTAGCGTAACTCCTTCAATTTGGCCATTGCAAAAACACCTTTGTGAGCCGGAGCATTGTCCTAGTGGAAAATGACTTCCTTCTTCGCTAAGCCAGGTCCTTCCACCCGAATTTGTGCACCCAGTCCTGTGTTATTGTTTTCCTGGTTTGAAGGTAATAGATTAACAAAATTCCTTTTGCATCCCTACTTTGGCTGCTTTGGAGCTGAACAACCTTAGTAAACTCTGAGATTTGTTGTGGCAATGCAGGATCATAATGGTAAACCCAAGTCTCATCCATGGTTAGAAATCGACGCACAAAGTCAGTTTTATTTTTTTCCAAACGATCCAAATGTTGTCGAGAACCGTTTTCGATCCGAGTTCAACGAATGCGGCACCCATCTTGTCAATAGCTTCCTCATACCTAATTTATTAGTTAAGATCTCGTGAACTGATCCAGTTGAGATGCCTGTGGCCACAGCTAAATCAACCACAGTTCCAATATCAAATCATGGACATGATCAATAATTTCTGAAGTGGTTGCTGTTCTTGGACGTCTTGAACGTGGATCATCATTAATGTCTGTACGACCATGTTTAAATAGAGCAACCTATTTTTTAAGATTGCATGTGAAGGAGCACTGTCCCCTAACACAATCGCCATATCATCAAAAATTTCATTTCCGCTTAATCCTTTTTCATATAAATATTCAATGACTGCACGATTTTTCAAGTTTTCCATTTTTCTAACCGAAGCAAACACGTCTACTTTAGATTTGGAATGTATGGTATGTTCACATCAAGGACAGATATTTTCAACAACGATACGTTTTGGCTGCTACCAATATCCTCTATGTGCGTCAGGCTACGAACTTTCTGAATGACTTTGGTAGGTGTAACTTATAAAGTCATTAACGAAGTCTTATATCTAGAAAGCTTAGATCACGAGCCAGCAAAGGCGAACGATCCGATCAGCCTTCCCGTTGGCAGGAGCAACAAGAAAATCGATCAACGGTGGAAAGAAGAAAGAGACTCTTTGTAGGAGAGACACGGTGCGCAGCTTTCGTTCCGTTCGCGATGCTGCTCGCTTATCGTGTGTTTATCTTACCGAGCATTGTTATTTCGCCTGTATCCGAGCCACGGAAGAAAGGAACAGGTATAATTGAACCGTATCCTATCGCGGGCTCCCGTTATTCCTCTGGACTTTTCTCGAAGATCTCGCCGGAGCTCTCTGCGCCGGGGCGAAACTAATACTGATTCCCAACCCCTGTTCCATCGCTCGAATCACGCTAACCCTCTTCCCCTTTTCATTCGTAGTGTTCCGACCGGTATTGTTCGCCGGTGGATTAAAAGATGCGTTTTCGTATGAGGAATCGTTCCGGCCATGAATTATCCTCTCTAGATGGCCGGATCGCGTGGGTGTCGGCAACGTTTATACGTTCCGATTGCTGGTTGGTTTTCCCCCGTGTTCTACGAATCCTTCATTTTTACTGTCTAGCAGGATCTAGACCAGGCCCGGTATATCATCCTTAAAGTTTATTAAAGTTCTATAAGGAGGATCGAGCGCAGACTTTCCAGCGACACCGTGGTCGGTATATCTAGCACGGTCCTCCATCCTTTTCATATTTACCTGGACCGTCGCCGACATAAATATCACTCTTTGGTGACCGGTGGCCGAGATGTACGATATTGCTTGGGCGACGGACAAACGGGCTGCGTGACCCGAGTCCGGAATCGTCCTAAATGGCGGCGCTTCCAATCGCGAGTGCCATCCGCTATCTATCTTCGTACGGCGGATGCTGCGATCAGGCGCGCGACGCATTACGCAAGCTTTATGCGCCGGCGAAACGGCCAAAGAGCCGGCTTATTAATTATTAATACCGCGAGTCGCGCAGCCTCCCGCGTCGGAATATAATCCCGGAAGACAGCGCCGCGGCGGGAACAGAAATTAACCGGTCTGTTTGACGTCGCGACGTTCTGCGAAATTGGATTGTGCACGTACACGAAAAAAAGGCTAATATTACCATTACGGGTAGAGCCATGATGACAATGATACAAAATATTTCATTCGAACTATTGCCCATCGGTAGCTACACATTTTTCCCATCTCTCTGACGATTTGTGGATGCCACGCCAAGAAAACTGTTCCTCTTTTGGGGCAAACCAGTCATCGAGTCATTTTCGTACATTTTCGTAAGATGTGAAGTGCGTGTCCCATGCAAATAAGTAATAATCGGATGGAGCCAAGTCTGGTGAGTAAGCCGCGTGCGGAAGTATTTCCCAACTAAACGCCTCAATCGTTTCCTTTACCGGTTTTGCTGTGTGATGGTGCATTATCATGAAGCAAAATCATTTTGTGTTGCCTTTTTTGATATTCCGGTCGTTTTTCACGCAAAGCTTGATTCAAATCGATCGTTTGTTGTCGGTAGCGTTCAGTATTAACGGTTTCGCCAGGTTTTAGCAGCTCATAATAGATCACACCCTTCTGATCCCACCAAACACAGAGCATTGTCTTCCATCCATAGCGATTTGGCCTTGCAGTCGATGTCTATGGTTCGCCTGGAGTTACCCATGATCTCTTGCTCTTAGGATTCTCGAAATATATCCACTTCTCATTGCCAGTCACAATTCGATGGAGAAATGTCTTTCTTTTGTACCTGGCGAGCAGCATTTCACCAGCGGTTTTTCGGTTTTCCTGCTGTCTTTCATTCAGTTCATGTGGAACCCATTTTCCCATCTTCTGAATCTTTCCCATGGCTTTCAAACGTACGGAGACGGCTTCTCGTGTCACATTTAATTGAACCGCAATGAATTTAGTGCGAACCAAAATTCGACATGTTCAACGTTATTAAAAACTATGCTGTTGTACGAAACTTGTATGGTTGTGAGTTGAAAATCTTTACCAGATGTCGAAACAAGAAAATGGCGTTAATGACGCGGTTTGACGGTAACTACATTGACAGCTAGAGCCACCTATGGGCAAATTCCGGTTTCATATTTACATGTCTGGTATTTAGAAGAATATTAGGAAAAGCATAGATGTCGGGTACAGCGTCTAGCTATCTGGGGTTCGGTTAATATCCTTCAGATTCTCGCAGCCGGGCTCTTCGAAGCGTTTCCGGTTTCGGGGGATTGTGGGAGCAGCAAGCTGGACCGGAGCCAACTGCCGTTCCGTTGTTCAGACAATGCATCCCTTAAGCGGCTGACTATGAGATGTTTAAACAACGATCCGAGGTCGGCCCGAGGAACGATTGAGTGGCCCCGTCGAGCCAATTGCTAAATGGCTGTTGTCCGACGCGCCTGCTTCCTCCGAATACTCGGTCCGGAACGACGATAAGAAAAATGGGGGCAATTAGTTCCCCGGGGTTTCAAGAAGTAACGAGATATTGACGAATCGCGAGCCGCCTGAAGGGTTACGGTTTCATCCTGCTTTGAACCCCGGCGGTGGTCTTTCCTCTGCCTATTTGTTATCGCTGCATCATTGCCTAATTATGACAGCAACTTCCAGAGACGGTTTAAATCGTCCTCATTTATCTTCGAGGTTCGACGCTTTGTACTTGGAACCGTCTGCTTAGGCTCCTCAAACTGGAAGACCACCCTGAGCCGAACGCGAGTAAAGTCTGATGAATGCTTTTTTAACCCTTTAAAATTAAACATTCCTTCCGAGCTAGAATAATTCCATTCTACATGATTTTGCTCTTTGCGTGGATACGTGATTAAGTGTTTAGTAATCGCTGGAAGATAATTGCTGAACGCGAAAGTTTAGGCGCGAGAGCTACTGCTGATTGGTCCCGGCCATCGTTCTCTAATCTCCTAGGGCTCCGTACACACGGATAACATCTGTATTTGGTCGCGTCGTCCATTCAGCCGCGAGATTAACGTCGGTATACACACTTGTTATCGCGCTATCGCTTTCGCGGCCGATCAGATAGGAGGACGGAGAGCCGCCGGATACAAATTGCACAGGAACCTTAACCGCGCCGGAACGGTTATCTTCTTTTCGAACGGTTTGCATTAAGTCGCCATTGTGATTCCACGTCGGCTGAACTCGGCCGTAGAAAAGTTTTCCCCGGCTACGAGTTCTTCTTCGCCGCGGCCCCTCGAAATAGGAGAAACTTTCCCCCCCGAAGAATCGATTGTAAACACTTCCCAGTTTGACAGAACGATTCCGGCCAAATACCAGTTCGACGAAAGTTCGAGTGGTGTTCGGTTATTGCATAAATGTAAACTTGATCGTATTATAAAAGTCGAAATGTGGCGCGCGGATGTTTGTTTCGTAGTTCGAATATTTTCCGATAGCCGAAGTAAACAGTATTTTCATTCGAGAGTATGCTGATTGGTGGATATTTGTACAATGGAATCTTAGTCGATATTTAAATTGTCGTAACTTTGAAACTATTGGAGCTATTTTAATGAACCTTCGACTGTTGGGGAGCGTAAAGCCTGCGCTTTATAACGGTCTTTGTCGCACCTCGCTGCGACGCCTGGTTCTCGAGATATCGTCGTGTAAAGACGAAGCTAATTTCCCCACTGCTCACGTGATCTACCCCCACGCGTCGTGGGTAGAGGCAGGTCAGTGTTTACTATTATTATTATTTCCGAAGGGGCCCCCACTCCACTCGACTTACGCGAGAGCTTCGATCGCTTGTATCTCAAGAACGGATTAAGCCATCGAGATGGGACTTTTTTCTGTATCTTTCGTGGACCGAACACAGTCCTGGAACAAATGAAATTCCGTGAAACGATTAATTGCGGAGGGAGGATGGTCCGGGGTCGCAGATTGGAAATTGCAGGGTTGGACCTCTAAGCTGGACGAAGCAATCTCTCCTGTAAACGCGGACGCTTTTAGCAGAGGACTTTTCTCCGACGTCACGGAGACGACGAACGCGCGACGGAGCCCTAAAGTTCTCGGCCGGAATTCCACGGCAAGGAATTCGGTTCGATTGAATCGAACGTCTGGGCCCTTTCCAATGGAGACACTCGAAGGTCTCTGTTCGCCGTGGATGGGCTCAGACAACCATCCATTCGAAGGCATCTCATACCATCAGCATCTCTCCCCGGCCAACCCATTTCCCATTCCTCGGGAACCGTGCTGTACATTTCCCAGACGTGCCCCTAGCCGGCAGTCAAATGCCAATACGGCACTTATCCTCGAACCGGAGCCTCCCCCCTCCTCGCCCCTCTCGCCGACAGGGAACACCCTCTCTTTACCCTAAACCCCCGTCGTCCTCTGCCATCCTCCCCCGCGTCGCGGCCCTTGTCCTCGTGCCATGAAAGCGCGCCCACACCAACGAAAGCTTTTAAACCATTACGGGAGAATGACGCATCGTGGATCGTCCCGTGGAATTCTCTCGCGTATATTCACCGGTGTGTCTTCGAGAGTACTTCGACAGTATTTATGGAGATGGATGTGCCGCGCTCCGGGAGCGAAACCGTTTCACCCAGTCGCTGTCGATGCCGGATTTACCGTAGATCGATGGCGATCTAGGCGGAAAAATTAACGCCGCGCTCTCCCGCTTGTTTCGCCTGCGAGTCGTCAGAAAATACCTCGGAGCAGCGCTTTCGAAGAATATTTTCCACCTACAAATCACCTTGAAGTGGAATCTACAATTTTTCGTTTCGTTATTTTCTGTACGGCGCGGCGTCTGATGCGATGCATTGTTCGCAGATGCGCGAGGTGAATGGCAGATTTCCGATGGGGGAATTTTCAGAGACGTCTCGTCGTCAGTGTTGGTTACTCTCGAACGATTTGAAAACTGTCTAAAATGGTAGAATGCAAATGCGGCATTACGATACGCGCCGGTTATACGGTATACCGACGCTCCGCTCCGACCGGAATTGATCCGTTCGCAAACGGATGCACTCCGCTCTGTAAAAACTCATCAATTTCTATGAAGATGAAATTGAAAAGTCCCGAATTTTATGAATCTTCCCGCCTGCCAATCGATATTCATGCAAATATTTCAATCTCGCCGGAAATAACTGCACGCGACCCGTTAAGATGTAAACGAGCAATCCTTTTTTTTTTTTTTTTGTTCCGTTTTTGCCATCGCTTTCGCAAATCCTTCTCGCCTCGTGCGGGCAACCGTTTGACCAGTTCGCTCATTATACGCTGTTGAATGAGAAAATGTTTAACTTGAATTTCTTTATCTTGAAGTTTACGCGGGGACCGTGTTCCCAGAAGATCCTGTTGCAGGGGGATTGATTGTACATCAAACAAGGCTAATTATTACGAAACTAAGGGTAGAAACCCGATAGCAGGTGCGCAAACTCTAAGCCCCAGTTAATGTTTTCGTCGTATGTTATGGGTTGATTGAAAAGTGGCCGTTCCCTCAACATTGTTTCGTCGTAACCTAACGTTCCTAGGGTGCGGTCACAGTGCCAACAGAACAACGCCCATGCGTAACCGGTTCCCGAACCGAGTGATATTAATATCCCCGTCGATAAATCAATCGTCCGGGGTTGTTCTCGTTAAGTTGCAAATTGTACGTATACGTAACAGTCCACGCTTGCAGAATTAATGACGTGGTAATGGGAAATTCGCGTTGGTCATTTTAGGTACGGATTCGTTAGTCGAAAGTGGCGAGATGCGTTTTTCTATATATTCAACCGAATCCTAAGCTCATTCCGATTAACATTACACGATTAATGTATCCTATCGATTTTTTGAAAAATTGTTACAACATTGTTCAATAGACGCGAATACATACAGTCGGGGACAAAAATAAGTGGACGTGGAAGTAGGTAAAAATGAAGTTTAGTCGAAGTAACACGGCTGTTATAAACTTATGTTTTATTTATTATACAGCGTGTCCCAGCTAACTTGACCACCTTGAATATCTTTGTTGTTTTTAGAGATACGTCAAATGTCTGAAGGACAAAGTTGAACGGTAAAATGGGGCTCATACGATACCAAAAAAATTTTTGTTCTTATGTAATTTTTTTTAGAGATATGAAGGTCACCTTCATTTTTTTTAATTGAATGAGGTATTTTTTAATACGTCAATCGATGCAGCTGGACATTCCTTATAAAAAAGTACTAACCTATGTATGTCGAAAAGTTAGTAGTTCAGGAGATATTTCAATTCAAATAACTCTAAAATATCATTGCGGTTGTACTAAGACGTTAGCGTTTACTTACTTGTGTAACGTCCCTTCATATGAAGAATATTTTATATAAAACATTGTTTCATATTCCTGCTGGTTTCCGTAATAATTGACTGTCTCAAGATAAATGGACCACCCTGTATATTTTGTTCGGAGATTGCCTGAAACAAAATTCATGAATTCGACGATGCTGAATTATAAATATTTCACTGCTCATGATAATCATTTTTCGATATAAAGTGGACAGAATTGGTTTCCAGTCTGCGTGCATTTTTTCGAGGAAATGTGACCTTTTATGTTAAATGAATTTAGTTAGTTTCCTATAGAAATTACTTCTCGATCCCATCACGGAATTGCCCGATTTCATTTAAGCGGGAGGTAAAAATACTCGGCCGAGCGAGGACTAAAAAGGTCGAAACGAATGGGGAACATTCTTCCGAAAGACGGAGTGTCTTTAAAACTTTCGTCGAAGTTGGTGGCTGCGTAAATGTTTCACCCCTTTAGACATTTCCGAGCAGGAAGTGGGTGTTGAAGATTTAGTTTCCACGGGTGGCGGACGAGGGGCGAAGGATTTTTAAGTACTATGCCCTCTCCTCGAAGGCTCTCGCGCGACCCATTGGCGGAAACCCGCAGGAAAGTGGAAATCGACCGTGAAGGATCAGACAATTTCCTTTTCCGTCGAACTAAGCCCCGACGAAACTTGCGAGTTTGCTTTAAGAACGAGCCCGGGACCACTTAAATTGCGATATTAGACCCCTCGGCGCGCCACTCGCGGGTATCAAAACTTGTTTCGCCTTTCGTTTGTCCCGGTAATCCTGTAACAGAAATTCAACCCCTTCGGAAGAAATCGGCTGGAACGACAGATAAATAAATTTCCGCGGAGATTCCGTTTTAATATGCAAGATGCTCGGCTAAATGTGTTACGAAGTTACAACGAAACTTTAAGGCATTCAAAGAATTGGGAAATATCTCTTTAGAAATGTGTACACAATTATAAATCGCAGTTCAACAGCTTAGATTGAATAAACTGATGTGGTTTGCTATGAGCTTGATACACACAGTTATCTTATGGTAATATTGCTGGATCTCTTAGCAAATATTAACCGAGCATTGACTCGTGGAGTGTCAACTAAGCAGATGTACAAATGTGGACACGGGTTTCGAGTTACATAGAGGATCAGACGTGTTCGGTTCGGGCCGCAAAATTTAAGGAACACATTTTCTAATTGTGCTTTTCATTTATATAAATGAATTTCTTCATTTTCTTTGGGTGAAATTAATCGGTAATTGAAAGCGACTGATAAGGCAGTTCTCTATTAATACAGCCTGTACATTATACCGGATACAATACGGACGGACAACAACTGGCCAGCCGAAATCACCGGCTCAGAACGAGCCGTTATGAATATGGCGTGACTGATAAGGCATGGGAGCGACCGCAGCTGATTTATCACGAGCCCGGTGTTTGTGGATCGTGTGGTCATCCCGTCCTTCCGTGTTATCGAGAACATTCCCGCTCACCTTAGGCCGCTGGACTGCAACCGCACTTGCATTATTCATTAATTTCTACAAATTCTCCTCGTTAGTCGCTGATACGCAATTCCACGTGAAAAACACAGTCACCGTTAACAATAGAAACTAAAGAATCACGGAAAGAGGACGGAGCAATTAACAAAACGCTGAGGACATTCATAAATTTCCATCTATTGATGCTGGTCACAAAGTGGCAACGGCTATTCAGGGAGAGAGAGGGAGCAGTATTAATTAAAGCCAGATACATAACCTGCTCTCAATTAAAAGGCCCCGGTAACAAGATTTGCGACAGTGACAAATAATAATAGTAATAACATTAATGTACAACCACGAACAAAATGAAGGAGAGCGAGATTAATAATTATAAACAGTTGGGCTACCACCGACAAAACAGCCGGATGTGAAAACATTTTTATTACAACCGTGTAGATGAAATCATGTTTGCTTGAAACCAGGACACGATATTATACGATTATCTCGTTTGCTTTGAGGGTATTATCTAGAGATGCTTCAAAGCATATGCGTGTAAACAGTTTCGCGGAGCATATTACATCAATTTAAAATCTTCCCCGGAGCTTTCGCGTTGCATTCAACTTTCCTCTTTGGCATGTCGTATCTGAATTAACTGTGCCAACTAATTTAGGTTTTAACAACCTCGAGATCGTCCTAAAGGACAGCCGCGGCATTGATCTTCAGCAGACACTGTCTGCCTGGCCGGCACGCGAACGAATCCGCTGTTATACGTCAAGTGGTTAATTAAACGGAACAGAGTTCCCGGATTGTCGTGTTTCAATTGACAAAAACGGTCACGCGGCATTGGCTCCGCTCCCCAATAATCCTCGGTCCTCAATTTCTTCCGAATCAAGATTAAAACCGAATCCCTGGAAAATGATCCGGGTGGCGACTGGCGCGCTGGGGTTGGACGCGGAAAAACGGGGTTCGGAATCCACTCGGCGGGGATCGACGGAATTGGGATCTACGAGTAGAGCCGACCGACAAACTGTTGCCCGGCTCTCGAAATCATGTTTCGCGGCGGATGCCTTCTGCTGATCGGGTCTGAACGAAATCGTTTGTTCGATTATTCCGGTTGGATACGCGGCCCGATACGTGTCCGGGTTTCCTACGTGGTAGCGTGCACGAGAAAAGTCACGGGGCTGGAAGCTGTGTGGAACACGGGGTGAAACAGACGCGGAAACGTGCGGAACCGTTGGATCGTTCGATCGGCAGAAATCTCGGCCGACCGAGCCGCTGTTCGACCGATGCGCGAGGAACCAATTGAATGAGAAATGCCCGTGACAAGGAGAAGTGACAATGCCCTGCAATTAAACCTTCGGCGTACCCTCTCTCTACCGGATTAGACACGTGACCCGAATACCCGAGTACCCGAATATAGCAACCTTTGGGGACCCTGAGACTCGACCCTACCCGACTGCCATTTCGGGTACCCGACCCTGATAAACTTTCGGGATCCCGACCAGAACCCGAAATTTCGGGTACCCGCACACCCCTATTCTACGCCCGTAAGGTCGGCGTGTTACGGTTGGGTAACCTACCTTGCAAGGGGAGTTAAGCATTAGTCCGGCGCTTGTAAAAAATCATTTCCGCGTGTTACTCGAATCGACGAAGGAGCAGAAAGCGCGGAGGGTTTCGCGAGCCGGTTTGTCCTTGGTTAAAAATGTCTGCGGGTCTCCCGTGGTATCCGCCTCTCGATTTTTCATACTCAGCGTCGCGTTTAGTCGCGTATGACTTTCCTCGCGGCGGCCATCATTCATTCTCCTCTCTCGCGAGATGCATTTAAGTGTACAAGGGAGGAGAAACGTACGCACGTTTGTATGTACAGGTACGTGTGCTTGTGTGTTCGAATCTCTACGGGGCTAACTCGGCGTGCATTGTCTTACCTCCGGCTGACCCTCGCGGGGTCATAGATCACGGGCTTCCTGGAGTAGTCTGCGATATAAATCATCGGCCGCTGGTCGGCCTTAGCGAATTTATCGTCTGCATCCGAGGCACTTAATTTATCAACGGACAACGAGCGGTACGCAACGGAACGAGACTCCTCCGCGGAATACCTTCAGTTCCGATTGTACATTCAGGAAACAAGCGACTTCGGGCCGAGCTACGCTTGCCGTGAACCTGGCTTAAGGTCTAGCACTCGGGATTCTCGAACCCACAAGGCGACTGTCGTTCGATCCGATCCGTGTCTCTTCCTCCGGACGATTTTCAAGTAAAACAACATTTGGTACTTTATCCCGTCGACCTCTCAACGCCAAAAAAAAAAAAATGTAAGTGAAATAATACGTAATAAAAACAAAGAATCAAAACAAAGTAAAAACCTCTATTTTTTGTTATAATTACGCATTGAATTATTCTTATTATTTCACTTGCATTTTTTGTTGTTATTATTGTTTCATACATTTAATGTGTTTAACAATGTTTATTTTGGAACTTGCTTTTCAAGGATTTGCGCATTTTCGCGACCGTTGAGAGGTCGACGGGATAATCCCAAAGTACCCAACATTTATGTAGACATACAGTAAGGAGCAAAACTGAACCAATAACCTTATGCTTTGTATAAATCATTATTTATTGCTAGGAATATAGAAGAATAACAAAGAATCAACATTATAATTATTTTTATTATAGTTAGAAGTGCGGTGATAATATTTTTGGTCTTCCTCCAACATTTAATAATATACTTTTACAGTATTTTTTTCTTATTCTCTGCACTGTCGATTGACTAACACTGCAAATATTCGCCGTCTTGCGCGTTGACAAGCCGTCATTCAAAAGAGAAATTACTTTTTTTACACAATTTGGAGCAGTTAACTTCATAGTTATTCTTACTTCACTTGCGTGCTTTTCCGTTCGACTGCTTGCGAAGAACTGAGTGTTATGACGTAGACTAATAGTTTGTAAACATACCAAAGTGCTAGATGTAAACATACTACTAGAACGTTCCACGTAAACATTTCTTGTAGGGACCGGTGCAAAACCGAGTCAATCTATTTTTGTTGTCATTGCCAAACGAGAAGACATTAATTATTGAAAAAAATTTCTTAACACTTTACCTACTTAACACTTGCCTATTACATAATAGGATTTTCAATAATTGTGCTGTACCAAAAGAAAGCATGGAAATTTTCTTTTACATTGCAATCTTAAATGAAACTATTAGATGACGCTATATATATTGAGAGTGTAACTTGTTAGTTCACAATGAAAATTGCTGTTGCTAATGAAGGTTCCATTAAAAAGTGCTTAGCCAAGTACCATAGATTTTTCAAAATTATGCGATAATCACTGGTCGATAATGTGTTAAGTTACTTCTAACTATGATAAAAATAATTATAATGTTGATTTTTTGTTATTCTTCTATATTCCTGGCAATAAATAATGATTTATACAGAACTTGTGGTGATTGGTTCAGTTTTGCTGCTTACTGTATATTTATTATACGCTGGCATATTCAAGATGTAGTTTGAGTAGTTTGAGCTGAGGGAGGCGGTTTTAAAGTGGACGCGACTCGCAATTATTTTCGGGCGAGCCTAAAGGATATAAATTCGATCGACTGATCATCATATTCTATCAGCGCGGGCCGGAATAAAATTGAACAGAGAAAAATAGGTAGAGACCTTCCCCTAAAAGCCGATAGCTCTGTAGCTAGGAAAATTACGAATATCCATCTTCTTCCGGACGTTTCGGAGAATCGGAAGCTCCCACCGTCTTCGGTTCGCTCAGATCGAAAAAGATAGCATTAGCTGGGAACGCGAGTAACCATCAATCTTCAGTCGTAAAATATCTATGAGGAGAATTCGACCACCTTTCTCGCTTATCGAGCCTCGCCTCACAGTAAATGCAATGAAATGCACGCGTCACGTGGCCCCACTGCTTCAGGAAATTGACAATTTGATGTCTACTTACTAGCAGACACGTTCGGAGTGCTCCGTACACTGTGGACACATTTATCACACGGATGGGTGGTTAAAAGGTTTCCAATTTCAATAATCGCGAAAATAAAAAGCTCGAGGCCTTTACCGGATCATTTGGCATGTTTATAATAACGTTATAGCGTCTGATGGCCGATTTGAATCCGAGCCAGCCGGAAATTCTTTCGCGGTCTCGGTTGGTGCACTCGACGTGCGGTTAATTGTTGCAAATTGGATACGGCGTTTCGCTAATGACGTCGCCGATGGTGTATCCGTCACGACGCGACGGATCGCAGCGAGCGCGCGTTTCTTGCCCATCGGATCGTGGCTCGTCTCCCGTTTAATTACAAATCACGACCGTAATGAGCAATTAAATAGCAGCTGGGGACGTGCTAATTAACTAATCGTTATACATAATTGAACCTGCCCGATATGAGTCGTCCGCGCTTTGACATTTGCATAGCAAATTATCTCGACACGTAGCCGGGACCCGGGGTTAGTCGTGTATCTGATCGAGCCTTTCACCCCCTCCCAGGAGACGTCTTTCAGCCGGCGGATATAAATGAAACTCGTTCCTTGCCGACCGATCTTGTCGGACATCTCTCGGTCCGGAAGGTTTCTTCCTCGCTGGTCCTCCATTTGCAAATGAATGTCTCGCACCGACGGAAACATTTGTTCGGGCTCGATTTATATTTACCAACAGAAACATGCTGTAAACAGCAGCCAAGTTCCTGTGGCCGTAAAAAGTTGTGAGGTCAAACAAAATACATACGGCCAAGTTCGTTAGCTTGGAAATACCTCTGGGTCATTCTTCATCATTTAAAATCTAAAATAGTAAATAGTATTTTAAATATTTTTTCCGCCAAATAATGCCCACCTCTGGATAACTAATCCTTTGAGTGTTTGTTTGACCTATGTACCAAACAAGCTTGTAGGTCAATGAAAAGTACCCAAAAGGTTTTGATGATCTGTCAGTCAGTCAGTGACAAATTCAGCGATTTTTGAGGTCCTATATCTCGGAACCTACTGATATTGGAAGATTAATATTTTGTCAATATTGAGACATGATAGCATTTAACAAGTGTACGAAATTACATATCTCTATCTGCCTCCAGTGCCGAGCTATAAGCCTCTACAAAACGGCTAAGTTGTTTCGTGTAAAAGGAGGTAATGCGAGAACTTGGCTGGTGCACTGCCGTGCACCTAGATTTTCCATTGAAACAGTTGCTTCACTGGATATTTTCGTTGGCGCAGTACAACGATGGGATTTCCCACGACACGATCAGAGCGTACATACTCGTCGAAGGACCTCCTCGATTCGAGGTGTTTGAACTAATCGAGCATCAGTGGAAATTCGACGCCCGGAAAACCGCCTCTTTCGCCCGGGCAAAACAAACGATTCGATTCTCGAGCGACCGTCGACGCGACGCACGCGAAATTCAGCCTAATGGTATCTTTAAAGAGACAGGAGTCGAGCATTTAATTAAAATCCTCTCGAATCCTCGGAGAGCACTCGTAATCGAGTGACGAGTGGTTTCGAGGAGACCGTCGCCGCGCCGGCGTAGAATGAAAATACCTTTGCGAGATGAATGGAGACTGTCTATTGCTCCTCGAAATAATCTTATGCCTCGTACAGACTTGAACGAATTTCGGCGCGCCGAACGGCGAACGGCAGACGGAACGGATTTGTGCTATTCCCAGAATTTCTTGCACACAACTATGGGAGCTGCAACGGCGTATACTACTCAAAGAAATACAGAAAATGTTGGCAGTTTATTGAGTGAATTAAAGTTTCAAGGGGAAAAGGTTCAGGTCTGTATACGAAGCATTAAAGAATCAGATCCGAAATTAAATGACTTGAATTTTTGGAGATGTTATTGATCGGCGCGCCGTTCGTCGAAATGTCATAACATCTCCAAAAATTCCTGTCATTTAATCTCGAATCTGAATCCTTAATGCTTCGTACAGACCTGAACTTTTCACTTTGAAACTTTAATTCACTCAATAAACTGCCAACATTTTCTGTATTTCTTTGTGTAGTACAGTAAAAGCTCCTTATTTTTGATTTATGACTGCGTCTTTAGTGAAACGGCTAGTTAAATTACAAAGAAAAGCATTCGCAGTCAACAGCAGTCAACTATCTGGCTTTAGAGAACTCCTTTTCCTATTGTTCTCCGTTCTGCGCGGGTGTGGACCAGGGTTACCATATTTTTCTCTCGCCAGGCCCCTTACCCTTCCGCCACTCAGCCAGCTACGCGCGTAGCTCGTGTTTGCACTATTCCCACTAACGCTGGCGACAGTGGCGACACGCTTGCGTACGTTAGTGGTAAGAGTGCAAAGACGAGTTTCGCTGCGTAACTGGGCGAGACGCGGAGGGGTAAGGGGCCTGGCGAGAGAAAAATATGGTAACCCTGGTCTGGACAGGCCTGGGACACATCTGACTTCAGGACAACGAAGGAGCGATTACTGTATACGCCGTTGCAGCTCCTATAGTTGTTTGCAAGAAATTCTGGGAATAGCACAAATCCGAAAGCCTGTTTTCGATATAATTGTGCTGTACCAAAAGAAAGCATTGAAATTTTCTTTTACATTACAATCTGAAATGAAAGTATTGGATGACGTTAATGAGGGTGACTTGTTAATTCGCAACGAAAATTGCTGTTGCTATTGAAGGTTCCATTAAAAAGTGTTTAGCCATGAACCATAGATATTTCAAAATTATGCAATAATCACCGGTCGGTAATGTGTTAATCTCGAATGATGTCGAAAAATATTCGGAGGCCAGTTCCGCGTTCGCTAATTTGTTCGAGTGGTCGGGACCGCTCGATCGGAATCCCCCGACGAGAACACGACGACGGAACGACGAAGATGCGACCATAACGAACCGTGGGACTTTACGGAGCGTGAATAAGCACACGGGAACGGCGCAATTGTTCCCATAAATACGTCGTTAAACGGGAACGCTCGCTGTTACGAGTTCCGAGCCGGTGCACCAAAGATTTCGCACTCGGACACCGGAGTTCGCGAACCAAGAATATCCCGAGGAATTTGCGTGCGACGGAGGAACCTGCATACTGATCGCCGTTAACGCCAAGCGTACTTTTCCCCCATCGTACGGTGAGCTGTACAAAAAGCTGACCAAAATTATCTTCTTCTATTATAAATAAAAATTAAATATGCTGTTCGTTGGTAAGCGCATCACTTGAGAACGGCTGGACCGATTTGGCTAATTTTTGTTTTAAAACGTTCGTAATAGCCCGAATAAGGTTTTTAGGGAAAGAAAAATCGAAAAAGTCCATTCGTTCAAAAGTTGTGACGTCATTAATGAGGGGTCACAGCTAGTTTTGTAATAGGAAACAAGTCCACAGGTGTTGTTTTGTTAGAAAATTACATTTTTCCTTTTCCTTTTGAACATTTCAGGTGCATTGATGGATTAAAACGGTGTTTAAATATAATAAATTTACCATATTCAAAACTCCTCCTCGTCACTGCTTTCTTCGGCAGGTTCGGGGACAGTAGAGCTTCTCGGTTCAGGAGGCAATAATAATTCCATAGTTTCCTTTGAGAAAGGTTTATTTTGTTTGTTTGGCTTTTGTCTCATGCCAGCAAGGAAGGAATCAGACGCGAGGAGTAGCTTATTTATAACGTCTAAATTACAGGCTTCCCGAGAACATTTTCTAGTATATAATTTAACCTATATGTCCGGAAATACCTATTTCGTGCAATTAAATTGTATGTATTATGCATATACTTTCTGTTGCATGGTCGTGATGACTATATTATGTATAAGCGTATAACAGAGTTGAGCAATAATTAATTACAAGAGTATTTAATTACATCTTCCATTACATGTGCAAAAGTGGACTATAATTACAATAGGAAAACGGTCCACAACATAAAAATTAGTGGTTTAATAGAGCAATTACACTGAAGTAATTGTTAGACTGAATTACAATTACTGTAATCGTGTTAAGTAATTGCAATTACTCCTTTCACAATTACTGTAATTGTAATAGTGGCCCGCAATTAGAATTACTGATTGTGCCAAAGTAATTGCAATTACCATTTACAATTACATGTAATTGTAATTTTATTTCTGCGATTACAAGTAATTGTAATTGGTATTTGCAATTACTTAACGCCAAAATGACTCAGAAAAGAGTAGTGAGATACCTACTCAATGGAAATGTCTAAAAAGGACCAACAAAAAGCATATGTTAGGAAATATTTATGATTCATTAAATATGTATTTATTTGTAGCTAATTATTTGATCTTTCACAAAAACGAAACTGGCTAATGCACATATTTTTTTGCAAATTCTAGTCGCTTTGTTCTTAGTTTTGTTGATGAGCGGTTTACGTCTCGCGGTACGTGCATGAAAACCTTTTCGATGTAATGTTCGACGCACAGTTTCTCGATGCACATTAATTCCATTAAATTCTTTCTTAGGTTGTCCTGTTCGTACTATGTACCACAGATTTTTCTTCTTTATATTTTTTAACAATATATTGTATTGTAGAATATGGCTTTTGAATAATATTTGCAATTTCTCTCAATGATTTTAGCTGCTTGAATAAATTAATAATTATTTCTCGGCCCTCGATTGCCGTTTCTCTACGTTTCTAACGGCCACTCACACACACATTTTTATAACTTTATTTTAGCACAGGTCACTGTCTTCACTAAAGCTCTACTGAGACCGTCACTTGTTGACTTTCAACCTATAAGTATTTATTAGGTTGGCAAGAAAGTAATTTCGGTATTTTTAGGTGAAATAAAATCCAATTTTTTTATCAAAGCAATGAACTTAAATCAATAAAATATTTTCAAGATAAAGAACTTCGCTTTAATTATGTATAATTAGAATTTTTCAAAAGGCTAGTAAAATATCGTAAAAATTAAGTTAAACAAATTTGGTTCTCATGTTCGTACACTTTTGTGGGCCACTGTATCTGGTTCTGAAGAATCCATAGTGCAATCTTCGTATATTTCCATTGAAACAAAAACTACGACAGTGTTTGTGAGAGCAATTTACAATCGCAACGACGGAAAACGCGACCACTGTAAGCAAGCGATATCTTTCGACTGACGCTGCATGGTGACGCGAAGGTCAGTGGCAAAAATACGGTTGTATTTTGATTCGCAAACCGTGTAGGTATAAAAAGTAACTGCTATTATCGACTGATGGTGAATTGTACAAAAATGAATTTTGGCCATCTGTTTAACATCTGTAATAACATCAAAATCAGTCTTCAAATTATATTTTTTATTGCAGAAAAAGTTCATTTTACATTTTCTAACAGATTTTTCGCAGGAATGAAAAATAACTGTCCTCTTACAATATATTATTATTTGTTATTGATTCATCAGCAATATAAATGATGACTTCTTCGTCAGCTGTATTTCGAGTCCCATCATATCGATTTGTTCTTAAGTTTTTGTAGTATTCATGTTTAATAGGAGGAATGAATTTAATATAACAGATCCATCATATCTTTTCTCTGGTCACAGTTCAATCTAATATATCAAAGGCTGGTCTATATTTTCAGACCTAGTGGTCTACCTGGTCTAGACTTTTTAATATTTGTGCCACTGAATTCTGAATCTTGATTAAAGTCATATTTGAATTGTATGTCACGGGGTGTTTGACCTTTCTAATTTTGTCCAGTGAATTTCAAGCCAGTTTACTGGCTTTTTAAGCCAGTTTTTTCTGTTAATGATAGAATGCTCTAAAGGCTTTGCTGAGACAAAATCCTTGTGAGTCATTTGAATTACATTAAATGGTCCTCCTTTCTTTCTGTTGATTTTGATAATATTGTATCAATCATCTGGTGAAAAAATGTTTTGAACTTTTTTCGCAAGTGACTCGACTATTGCAACGGTTTACATTAGAGTACGGAGTTAATCAGAATGGCTTCTGAAATAAATTATTTATTATTCGGCGACCAGAAAAAATTTGGTCGTAATCTGTATTATTTGGGAAATTTATTAGAAATAAAAAAAGTTATGACTGAACCAAGTGCTTTGACACATAAATTTAAAATATTTCATAAAGTATAGTTAATCGATTTGGCCTGTGAACGGCTGAAATGTTCAGTCATCAATTCGAATAAAAAACATCGAAACCGAGGGACAGATTCAGTTCGTGAAATAAGAATGAAAATGTTAAAAATATCGATTTTAAACGAACGATTTTATTTTATTTGACGCGAGGTATCGCAGAACTCCTTAACGAATAGACACCTCGTGACTTCAGGTTGCGGGGAGGATCGAGTATACGATGACGCTGCGGTTTCTTCTTCGGGAAGATTGAAATCGCGACAAGTTGCAGGCATAATGTTGCACTTAAGTGCACGGGTCGAGTATAATTCTGTCATGATGTAAATTAGCGCCGACATCATTGTAAAGCGTCATGTAACAACACACGTGGATTATTTACGGTGTAACGCGAGCCGATCGATGGAACGTGTGTGCTATCCTCTGACTCGGTAAATCCGCTGTTAATAAAACAGAAACGTGCAACAACCGTTCTAACGTTTATTTGTTAAATTCTGCTAAAAAAAAGTCATAATAATGAAAAGTTCCGAACGAAATTTTAGTAAAACATTTATCGAACAAGCGAACAATTTCTCTCGATGCGAGTTCGTGTTTTTCAGGGATTAATTAATGGAAACGGGACAGAAATTTCATACATCGATAAATATTTTCCCTACGCAAAGAGAAATAAGTGTAATATTACATTTGCGTTGAACTCCGTTGGAATATTTAGTCTGTTGCCCCCTATTTTCGAATATTTATTATAAATTCCTATAGACTCGCAATTTATTCACAACGAATCACCGGATTCATTTATATTTATGCAACAATCTAGACACCGTATGAATATTTCAGGGAAAATTTAATTGCGACGGACTACGCCGTTGCAAATATTCAACGTCACAAATTAATATTGGAAAATGCATAATATTGGAGAATTACAGATCAGCGAGATTCACTTTTCGAAAGGACGCGATTGATAAAACATCGAGTAAAAATTCTACATTTTTTCTTTCTAATCTAAAAAATTCCCTGCAACATGGAATTGAATGGCTCAAACATTTTTATTCGATGCCTCGGTCGGGGACCCATTTCGCGCGTGCAGTACATATAGCTTTTCTAATGGCAGCGTATTCATTATTCATCGAAAGTATCGGCCGATACCTGTTAACGAGCGGGCTAATAATGTTTTGAACGCCTCGGTGCAACTCTCTCTCTCTCTCTGTGGAATAAATAACGAGTTTCCCGCGCGACGTTTCCCAGTACGTAATGTTCACGTAGTTATAAACGAAATGAGAGGCCAGCGCGTTATTTTATACACTCTGTGGCCGTGGATTCGACGCTAAACCAATTATTATGACATTATCAGAAATACCGATACTTATAACGCTCTCTCTTTAAGCAAACAACCTCCACCCCAACAATCATAATTAGACTGCGGATTGTATGCATTTATGACAAAAATGAGTATGTACAATTTCATGCAGTTGACATGTTAAAGATATTTAAGGACATCAATGTATTAGTTTCCGCAAAATAGGATAATTGAAAGAAGAATACAATTTTTATTCGGCTCCTGTGTCCTGCAATCAATGCGAACATTTTTTTATTTTGCATAAAGATCCGCAGTCCAATCGTAATTTACAATACAATTACGGCAAGACAAATTATAAGAAACATGTTCGTTCCCCAATAATAGCGGAATTCCATAAAATGTTAGGCAACAATATACGAAATACAACGGAATCATTTATTTTATTTTCCATTCGCGCGCGAGTTCCCATTGTTTCACGTAGCATTTTACAATCGCGTTGTTGCGTACCTGTTACACACGTTTACCGCAACACAATAGACTCGGCCTGGTCGAAAAATATATTTTAATTGTTTTGTTATGAAAATTCTTACGAGAATTTAATATTTCGCCCCCGGGGGTGGGTTTTGTTCGGATCCGCGAAATGTTTATCGATCAACGCTGGATGAACGCGTTCGGATAAAAAACAAGAAACGATTGTTCCATTAAATATTCGAAGTGTATTTTGAAAAATTTAGTACACGGCCGCCGCCGCGCGCTCCGGTCTGTTTGCGTCAGTTTTAGAGATACGGATGTGTGCTCTGCGCAAAATTATTTCCATGTGCAAACAAGATAATGGCCACAATTAATTTTGTTTCGCCGAGTACGCGGCGCGCAACAGCTTCCCATGGGAATCGCATGAAAATATATTGCGTTGTAGTATCGCGGCCGAAAATAATAATGAACAGTGGCGTTCTACGATGTAACGCGAGCCCTGCACTTGTTAATTTGATATTCCGTAGGCTCGTAATTCCCGGTGATTAGCGCCGTTGAACCTAACCGTGCGTAGACCGACTCGAGAGTGCAAGTAGTATAGGTCAACGGTCAATCGGACTACAGTTACTCGTTTTAATATTCGAACACTATGGTTCTTGCGAAATTAAAGCTTTATACAGGGTGAGGCACTTTAAACAGGTCACCTGAATAGCTATTGGTGTTAGGAAAAAAGGAGAATCAGATGGAAATTGCTTAGCAGCCTCATTTTTTTAAATGGAATGAGGTATATGTAATACATCGATGCAGCTGGACATTCGTTATAAAAAAGTACGGTAATTGTAGAGAAAAGGTCTGCGTCCTCCGATTTTGATGAAATTTTAATATGTTATGCAGCAACACATTTTGAACAACTTTTTCCTTTTCCAATATAGGGGGGTCGCTTTTACTTTTCGAGATATTTGCAAAAAACTATCGCTAATACTATATTGAATTTTTCGTATTGTTGAACGCTACGTAAGCTTGTTCCGGCGCGGCGTTTGTTTACATTTTGTTTCTAAACACGCTGTGGAAATGAGAGAGAAAACAGGGTCTCACTCTCTCATAATATATGTATAATATATGTGTATATAATATATATATTATAATATAATATGTAGTACATAATATAATAATATATTATGAGAGTGAGACCCCCATTTTCTCTGCCATCTCCTCAGCGTGTTTAGAAGCAAAATGTAAACAAACGCCGCGCCGCGCCGGGACAGGCTTACGTTGCCGCAGAGCGTGCAGGAATACGAAAAATTCAATACAGTATTAGCGATAGTTTTTTGCAAATATCTCGAAAAGTAAAAGCGACCCCTCTATATTGGAAAAGGAAAAAGTTGTTCAAAATGTGTCGCTGCATAACATATTAAAATTTCATCAAAATCGGAGAACGCAGACCTTTTGTCTACAACTACCAAAAGTACTAACCTAGAGTGGGTGTACAAAGTATTCGTACACCTTTTAAAAACTAATAACATTTTTATAATTGTACCAAACGACCTGATTTTTTATAGTCAATTAGAAACATCAGTTTACGAAATGACATGCAAAAAAGATTTTCCAAAAATTCTAATTCACAAGGTTACGTGCAAAAATAAAAGAGGCATTTTTTAAAACTTTTTTATTTCGGTCCTTAAAATGAAAATTTAAAATATATGTTTTGTAAATCTATATTAGTTATACAGAATGCTGAAAATTTCATTGAAATTGCTTCTAATTGATTATAAAAAATCAGGTCATTTGGTACAATTACAAAAAAGTTATTAGATTTTAAAAGCTGTACACGAATACTTTGTACACCCACTGTATGTATGTCGACAAGTTAGTAGTTCAGGAGATATTTCAATTAAAATAATTCTAAAACACTAATGTCTTACAAGGGAAGGACCCCAAGTGTCCGACTCCGGTTTTGATAATTTTTTGTGAGATGATGGTATATGAATCCCTAATTATGTATGTAAAATATTAGGTGTAGATAAACAACTAAAGTTTCATACCCTCTTGATATACAATTATTTGAGCTGTAGTTTTTGAAGTTTATACGCAAGCGTCCCAGGTTCGATGCCCGGCGATGAAACGTACTTTTTTTCACTCCCTTTTAATTCTTCATCTTCTTTTATGTTTGCCACAATTTTATTTTGCTACTACTGTACAGGATGCAGGATATACATCGCACATACAATCAAAACATAAAAAATCTCGACCCCATGAACACGTTATAAATGCTTGTTTATTGCATTTACACTTTTTATCTTTTATATCTTCGGGGAAGGCAACTTGATTCACGTTTAAAAATATTTCTCGCGATGATATTGTCGCTTTAAATTGTACACAATATTTTAAAAAATATCTACAATCCTCCAAAGCATCCTGTACAGTAGTAGCAAAATAAAATTGTGACAAACATAAAAGAAGATGAAGAATTAGGAGAAGTGCAAAAAAGAAAACACATTAATGGAACTTCAAAAACTACAGCTCACAAATAATTGTATATCAAGAAGGTATGAAACTTTAATTGTTTATATCTTTAAAAATATTGAGTATCTACACCTAATATTTTACATACATAATTAGGGATCCAGATACCATCATCTCACCAAAAAATTATCAAAATCGGAGTCGGACACTTGGGGTCCTTCCCTTGTTAGTAATGGTGTTTTAGAATTATTTAAATTGAAATATCTCCTGAACTACTAACTTTTCGACATACATAGGTTAGTACTTTTTTATAACGAATGTCCAGCTGCATCGATTGATGTATTAAGGCTGCGCCGGAGTGAAAATATCACTATTTCCGCTCGTCAATCGGCGACGATTTCATTAGAATATGGTGAACTTACATAGATGATGATCAGAATATGGTGAATATACATTAATATGTATATTCCGCCTCCGAAAAGATCGTATTGTATTTAAGTTCGTGTCTATTCACATAAATTAAATGGAAATTATTTCATACTTCTTAGTCCGTTGTTTCGAAGTCGGTTTAATTTTTTTTTATACAATTTGTTTTATTTCACACTTTTTAGTGGAACGAGCAGAATTTGTAGAACACCCAGTAGGATGATTTTTCGGTCTTATTGGTTATTTGCAATAAAAACCGCAAAGAACGAAAAAATGCAAAATTTGTTTTCAATGGACCAATCGGGAGATATACCCTACACTGAATGGTCCATCCATCTCGGAGCAATCGGTGGACATACGTGAAATGTAGGATCAAAGATATCTTTCGTCTGAATATTCACGAATCTCTGTCTGAGATTTTCAAAAACGTCTTTCTCTGTCAACCGTCACATTCCAAATCGTAATTTATAAATATCTGGAAGCCGCAATCGATAACGACGTCGCGTCGTTACTGTTCCTAATATCTAACATTCAGCGGAGTTCACGACGGCATCATCATCCTACACTTTCGCAAATAAAACCGCAAAGAATGAAAAATCGTATTTCGAATATCGCATCATCGTAGAAAACGGAGTGCAAAGGGTTACTATGCACAGAATTATTCATCGCTGCTTCAATCACAGACTTCCCCCAACTTTAACTTCGAGTACCCGAATATTGCAAACTTTCGGGACCCGGACTGCCATTTAGGGTACCAGAACTTTATAAGCTTTCGGGATCCCGACCCGAACCCGAAATTTCGGGAGCCCGCACACCCCTAGCTTCAACCCGTTACGGACCAGAAAATTCGATAACCACATTTCAAGTATATAAAGCTTTACTTCCGCAAAAACCATAGTGTCCTAATATTAAACCGAGTAACTCTATGCCGGGTCTTCGCTTGTCGCCGGATACGTATGAATTTGTAGAAATCATTACTGAAAGTAATTTTAATGGGAATAACTGGCATTCGGTTATTTTTGTCGGGCACGCGGAGCCATTCAATCATAGTGATCGTCAGGCGACCGGGCTCAGGCGGAGAGAGCCACCTTTCGCCCTTTATCTTAACGAGGGAATCGTCCAAGTTAAAAACTGGGTGAAGTTTAAAGAGCAAAAAGAACGCGTCAGAAGATTATCCCCCCGGCGAAAAACGTTCGATCCATTATCGGCGAATCCATTGGAGAATTTCCCCGACGAGGTCTTCCTTCTGGGCCACTTTTAATTAACGTCAGCCCGTTCGCCACTCGATTCGACACTTATTTTTCAAGATACACCAGCCATTTTCGCCGGCTGTTTTTCCTCCGGACAGCTCCTATTCCCTGCTCCAATCGTCGTAGATTGAATTTTACCGAACGTCGCTAATTACGGTCTCTGCTTTAATTGTTTCAACGGCCACCGAAGTTCAGCGCGATTTTTGCTCTCTCTCTCTTTCTGCAGAGTCTTCGAAACTAATTTTTATTTCAACTCCGAGACGTCGCTCGAGAATTTTTTAATTGGTCTAATAAATCTTTAAAAATAAAAGTCTGCATTAGTTCGGCGATGCTGCCGGTTCCGTTCGACTTTCGCGAGAGCGCCGCGTTTAATAAAAAGAAGCCGGGAAAAATTGATCGAAAACTTGTTAATAGAGGGGCGATTCGAAAAGGGAATTATTTCGCACTCGTGCGCCGGTCCTATTAACTCGGAATCAGGTCAGAGAAAACTGGGTTAGAAGTACTATTTCGCGAGCATAGACGAGAAATGGTCCGAACAATGGGATGAGGCGTTTTGAAATCAATAATTGGCTCACGGCGCGGTGGAGCCCCGTAACGACGCCATTTCCCAGGCAGCGACCGGTTCGCAACCGAATTCCTTTCCTCTGCTTCTTCGTTTTTTCCTCTCTTTCTGTTTGATTTTGTTGCGCGTGTTTTAATTCGAAAATTTTCACGAATTGATTACCCGGCCGACCAACTGGCGGGAATAACGATGAGACTGTTTTGCATTTGAGGTCATGTTGACGTTCCGAAAAGTTGATTTACGTCTCCCCGCACAGTTCCGTTATTCTTCCCATTGATCAAACAGTGACGCTATCTTTTTAGTGAAACAAAAACAATGCCCGCCCCGCCGCTCCTTTTCGTTACAAAATTGAATTCTTGCCCCCACCCCTCGCCGCTCCGCTCCGAACACCGATATTCTATTTCGAAATCGGTTTAAAAAAGCTGCGGGATAACGAAGTCCGACGAAAACTGTGAAATACGTGTTTCTTTACTCAAAAGTAATAAAACTATATATATATATATTAAATATATTAAATATATTTTAAACTAGCTTTCCCCCGCCACGCGTTGCTGTGGCTCAGTATTTTTTAAAAGCATGTTTTTACCTGTCACAGATGTCATATTTATATGTTTTATTTTACAATGCTTGTGCAAAAACAAAGAAAAAACTTGATAATTTAAAAATACTAACCAAATATTTCAATTCAAACGCAGATCAATCTAATGAAATCAATCAGTCCCAAAATTCCTGCATATCCCGAAAATGTGAGGTTCCTGAGACCATTTGAAGCAACATTTTCCTTTGCGAAAACGTTATCCGCGGCTTTGTTCAGAAGTTATTAACGAAAAACGCGGACCAATCAGAGCGCGACCTAGACGCGAGTTGGCATAGTCGGCCCGGTGCGCTAACTGTCTATTCGAAAAAATCGTTCGCGAGCCATTCTCCCGTGTTCTACTACCTCACCGCGGGCAACCCGATTTCCCGATAAATTGTTATCCCCTCTAATTTTATTCGAAGCTTAATTAATTTCCAAGCGATCCGTTTTCCCCTCTAGAAAATGCTCCCTCCGCTCCGTAATCGATAGCTTAAACGTCGATAATAGATCTCGTCATCAAGCAGCCCTGAAAAAGATCGAACCGTTTGTCCCGGCCACGATGGACCACTTTGGTCGATCAATGCACTATTGTGCGGCTGTTTTATATCTCGATTGTCTCGTTCGGTGATCGATCACCCCGTTCTCCAGAAACATTTTCGCTGGAACAACTTTTAATTCGAACATCTTATTAGACTACTAGCTTTCCCCCGCCACGCGTTGCTGTGGCTCAGTATTTTTTAAAAGCATATTTTTACCTGTCACAGATGTGACGTTTATATGTTTTATTTTATAATGCTCTCTTGTGGGTATACAATCTTTTTTTGTTGAAAAAACACGAACTAAAAACAAAGAAAAAACTTAATCATTTAAAAATACTAACCAAATATTTCAATTCAAACGTCAAACGACATTTGCGCACGTAGCGAAATCACTTTGAATAGAAATAAACTAACTGGCGGATGTTTATAATGTCGATAATGCAAACAGACGTCAATAATGTAAATTCCTATTGAAATATATTGATCTATTGATTAAAAGCTGCGACGTTCGTTTTTTTTGTTGTTGTATTGAAATATGATTGAAAAAGCACTTTTACTTTTATCCTAATTTTCCATTTCTCCGGGCAACTTTTCCAATTTTTCGTACCCTATAACCTTATTCGGACTATTACGCACATTAAACAAAAAAATTATCCAAATCGGTCCAGCCGTTCTCAAGTGATGCGCTTACCAACGAACAGGGCTGTGTTTCCGTTTACGTCCATTCTCAGAATTTGATGAAAATTTGAAAATAGGTTCCTTTTTGACTAAAATGGCGATTGCCAGAAGGATTTTTGCCGACTCGAAAAAAAACGTTTTATCATTTCAATGTCGCGCTCTACCTTACCGACTTTCTACTTTATGTTCGTGCTCTGCGCATGCGTCAGTATGATGCGACAGTTCATCAACTGCTTTTAAAGTCGTATAGTTTTGTAATGAGTCATTTAAATTTGTTTTACATTGTAAAAAAAATGAATGATTTCAATTCAGCACTAGAATGGGTGAGAGAACTTGGGTTAATTTCTACAGAAATATTGTAAATAATATTATGTATTATTATTATTTTATATTATTATTATTATTAATATTATTTATTTGGGTTATAGGTTAACCCAAATATTATTATTTATGCGATTAGAATGAGTTGTGGTTAGGTCGCGGTGGGGGCGGAGCGTCCACGCATACGAAAATCCAGGAGTAGTCTTTAAGAGGATTCGCTTATAGATCACATGTGTGAATTTTTATGGCGCTGTGCGGTGAACTAGGCTGATGATGATCCATTTTTACAATTAATTGAAGATATTCTATATAAAATAGAAAGTCGGTAAGC
Organism: Lasioglossum malachurum; assembly: GCA_028455605.1. NCBI lineage: Eukaryota > Metazoa > Arthropoda > Insecta > Hymenoptera > Halictidae > Lasioglossum > Lasioglossum malachurum. The sequence goes on along the minus strand of CM052312.1, from coordinate 15,310,209 downwards.
CGGTAAGGTAGAGAGCGACATTGAAATGATGAAAAAATTTTTTCGAGTCGACAAAAACCCTTCTGGCAATCGTTATTTTACTAAAAAAAGAACCTATTGTAAAAATTTCATCGAATTCTGAGAATGGACGTAAACGGAAACTTCGCCACGAACAGCATTTGATTTTTATTTATATAGATAAAATGAATATCAAAATTTGCCTGTTACGAACAATTAGTATTCCGCGCACACTGGATATCCGATCTTCCGCCGCGTTGATCTTACGTCTTTCACAGGGAATAATTAATCACGCGCATTCAGCGCCGGTTCCCATTGAACGAGCTGGAGAAAGTGCTCGTCGATAATTTCCCGTGATAAATTCCCGTTCATTTCGCGCGGACACGAATCATGAAAATCTCCGCGGGCGTTATTAGTTTATCCGCCGTGAAAAGAATGTTCGTCGGAGRCGGGTTCGCTGATGTATCCCAACATTTCTTCGTTATACCCGGCGACAGTCTTCCAGCTCGGGTTCCCTTAGCTGTGGCCGGGGGGGGGGGGGACTGCAAAAATTAGGATCAACAGAGGCCACGGGTGGGATCTCTTTTATCATTGTCGGTGTTACCGAAGAAAGATAACCTTGCAAGAGTGCCCCGACTTCGAAAAAAGAGGATCGCGGATAACGAGCCGAGCCACGCGGTACCATTTTCATTTCTTCCTGGGGGTTTAGAATTTATTTATCTATCGCGAAAGACCCACCCGGTATACAGGGTGTTCGACTACAGGTAAAATTTCACCCTTAGCACTCGAGTGGTGACTCTGAGGCGTCACTGAAAATTGCTGTATCATTATTTAAAATATTGTTTAGGTTATTATATATGTTGGTACCAACCCAATTACTAAACACTTATGTATTGTATGAGGTATTATATCAATTTCATATCCACCAAATCTAAAAAATTATGGAGAATGGAAATATTTTAATTTCAAAAACATTAACGAGTTATCCAAAAGTACCCTTAGGATGTTGAATGAAAACATCTGTCAAACGCCATGTTTGTTTCTTGTCACTTTCTTGTATTACTAACCTACAATGATATACAATTTTAACAATGGAGTCGAATACGATTGATGAGCGTGTTAAGGTTATTAAAATTTATTGTGCAAATCAGTGTCCAATAGAAAATACCCATCGTAAATCCATCAGGGCAAACAATTCGAAATTTGGTTAAAAAATTTGATGATACTGGATCTGTTCATGATAAACCGAAGTCTGGCCAGCATTAATTTATGACCTGAAAAACAAAATTAGAAATGAAATTGATGAATTAAACGAGCAAATATGCCAAAATCGCATCGAAAATTTTGACGTTCGAATTGATGTCTGTAAACGTGGTAATGGGGGTCATTTGACAGATATCGTCTTTCACACATAATTGCCATGGATAATACCTGATATAATTAAATAAAATAACCATTAAAATTCAAAATAGTATGTTTTTTATTTAAAAAGAACTTCATATTGTCTATTTTGGATAACCCTTTAGATCCGAGTGCAAAGGGTTAAGGGGTGATTCTCCATGATAATATTTGACGTAAATGAAGAATAAAGAAATTGCTATTTCGACTTCCTTATTTAGTTATTAATAGGGGTACCCGAAAGGTACAACGGGAGCCTTGAATCGAGTCGGGCAATGTTCGGGTCGGGTCGGGTCGAGTCGGGGTCTCGAAAGTTTGCAATATTCGGGTACCCGAAATTAAAGTTGTATTTATATATGTAATTATAATGCTGTTTTATGACGTTTCAGTTCAATCTTTTATTTTCACTGGCAGGATCAGAATGATTTTTGTATTTCCCGTGTAATCGGTTCTCGAACTTCGCGACGAAAAGAAATAATTTCGAATAAATTATGTGAAATAACAGTATTTTATTTTAAATTCGCGTGTATAGGAAGCATAATTGCTCTACTTTTGTCCGATACAAGTTTTGTTCTCGTGGCTGTGAGAATATTTCCAGCGTCAGAAAATAGTCGTTCGCTGGATACTTGAGTGGCAGGAATGCCAAGGTATTGGCAAGGCTGTAATAATATTTCGATTTGTAGTAAACACTGTTTCCTAAACAGCGGTCTTATACGAACAGTGTGCGGACCAAGAGTCCTTGTCTTCTAAGAACCGTGTTTACTAGAAACAGAAACGTCCCGATACATTCAGTAGTCTTGAAGACGTCGCACAGTGTGAACATATTCTGTATAAACTGTTCAAATTAAGCAAAGTGTGCTAAAGTATGTCGCATGTCAGTGAAGCTTTCGTAGTCGATAGTGCAGTACAGTGATAGTGTAGACAGTGACAGTCTACTACGACCACAGCGTAATAGAAGTTTCGTGTGGCAACATTTCAATAAAATTAGTCGGTCTACAGTCCAATGTCTACGGTGTATGCGAGAATTTCGTGTTAAATATAGCAATACTAGTGGTCTTACGCGACATTTGAGGTCCAAACATATCGAAGTGATCGATGCAGCTGTAATAAATCGACCAAACGATAGTACTACTAGTAAAGAAAACAGAGTGTACACGTATTTAAATACAGATTCTGTATCTGCGAAACAATTAACCGAAGCAATCGCACGAATGATGGTTTTGGATATGCAACCGTACAGTGTGGTTGAGGATGTCGGATTTCGGTCCTTATTAAATATTACCGAACCACGATATCAGATCCCAAGCCGTTCAACACATTTGCGAGAAACATTATACCTCGTATGTACGAAGCTTTAAAAAACGATATCAGGAAAAAAATACACGCGAATATGGCAGCAGGTAACTGATTTTTGCTATTTTCATTTTCTGTTTAATTTATATTGATTGATTCTACATATACATATATTAATTCATTTTTATACATTACGGAATTAATAGGAGAGTTAGTTTTCGCATTTACAACCGATGGTTGGACATCTCGATCTATACAGAGTTATCTATCACTTGTCAAAAAATTTTTTGTTTTTATGTAATTTTTTTTAGAGATATGAAGGTCACCTTCATTTTTTTAAATGGAATGAGGTATTTTTTAATACGTCAATCGATGCAGCTGGACATTCGTTATAAAAAAGTACTAACCTATGTATGTCGAAAAGTTAGTAGTTCAGGAGATATTTCAATTTAAATAACTCTAAAGCACCATTACTGTCGTACTAAGACGTTAGCGTTTACTTACTTGTTAACGTCTCGCGAATGTTTTTTTATGGAAAGGACCCAGATGCGCTGGATTTTCGGGGAAGAGCAATTACAGTTGTTCGGTATTACCAACGAAGGCCAAGGTACAGAGTGTCGCATGGTTTAACGATGTTTTGAAGCATTCCGGCCGTTACTTAGGACTGTAGGACGCACGTACGTTCCTGCATTTGGTCGCGCATGCGCGTGCAACCCGCCCAATCTGACGACACTGCCTCGACCCGGCCGCACCGTCTCGCTCCCCGTGGCGGTCCTAGTTCGGAGCTCATCAGGCGCGTTTCATCCTCGCTATTCGTGGCGGCTAGGAGAACTAGTGCCGTCACGGGAAGCGGAACACGTGGCCGGATCGAGGGGGCGTAGCCTTCGAGGCTCGGCCGTCGCGAGTAAGTAAATCCGAGCGCTGGACGTAAGCAACATATGCCTTTGTTGGTCGCGTTGCCGCATTTTAGGCGCAGTTTTAATTGTTAATAACTAAATAACGAAGTCGAAATCGCAATTTTTCTATTCATCATTTTCATGGAGAACCACCCCTTAAATTCTCTCCCAGGTGTAGTCGAACACCCTGTATAGCAATGTCGGAACAACACGCCGAAGGTGCTGGTGCCTAAGCAGACAGCACAAGTGTCTGCAGCGGTGCAGTTAATACGCAAGAAATCCCCATAAAAACCGAGCCCCCCCCATAACTAATTACAAGTTCAACCCTTCGAAACTCATCGCCCAAACGAAATTACTGCAACCACACCCCGTTCACGAGCGTCTGCGAGCACCGGTTTCCTTCAACCCCCTCGAAGGCGTTTCCTCTGGTTGCCGAGCACGTTACACTTCGTCCCGGCAGCATGTTTCTTGACAGAACGTTAATAAAGTTTTCCAACTCGCATAAATCAACGACGTTCTTTAACTCCTGGGAGGCGGGGGAGGACTGCGGGCGTACGTTGTCCGTGTGGAGGACCGCCCATAAAAGCAACAAACTTTAATGCGTTTCAATAAATTCCCTGCTACACACCTTTTTCCCGGCGTCACAACCCCTCCACCCCCCCCCCCCCCCCCCCCCCCCCCCCCCCCCCCCCCCCCCCCCCCCCCCCCCACCAACCGCGTGTTCCCTTCGATTTCGCACGAGTTTTCCGGTCGTTTTCTTCGGTTTCTCCGCCCCGTATTTTCGAGGCACGGCGAAACTTTCGGAGGAACCGTGGCTACTTCTCGCGGCTACGGAAAGTTCGACTGTAACCGTGGACTCGGAATACGAATGGGCTCTAGGAGCTTTGACGGGGACCTACCCGGTGCCTCTCTGTAATCCCGTTCCCGATTTTACCCAAGGATCTCGGCTGCAACACTGTCGAATCGTTGATCAGTGTTAAACCCCCGCAGTCGTGGCTGTTCTAATTCGAAAACCGAATTTTTCTCGCGGCCTGAAGTATTTCGATTTCGTATGATTTCCTTAATTTGATCGATATGAAAGTTGAAAATATTAGCACGGCGTCTCGGTCACAATTAAAAAGAAAATCCGCAGAGTCGCGTGCAGCTCTGAAAAACTGCACATTTTCTCGAAGTTCCCGGAAAAAGCTAAAATTTGTAGGACAACGTAATTTCATATTAAAAGAGAAATAACGCGACGCGGGAGAACTTTTTCGGTCTTCCGGCTCGCTCCTGCTCGCTCCTGGTTGTTTCTTGTTGCTCCTCGTTGCTCCTCGTTGCATGCAGTTTCACAAACGATGAGGCAAGACGCCGTGCACCGTGGCACCAGATCCGGGCCCGTAATCCTGAAAAACTGTGGAACTTTTTCAACGCGCGGCGTCCAGAGAGCGTGCTGGAATCTTGCGGGGATAAATCCGTCGAAATTCGACATGAGGCTTCGCAACTTCCCCTCCGGATTTCTGTCTACCAAATTCGCCGGGGACGCTTGCACTTTTTCTGCCTGGACGATCTGTGAAATATTACGCCGCAGACATTTTTATCGCGAATGCGACTTCACAACTCCCATTTAAGTTGCATTAGTTTCTTTTCTGCATAAGATTTAAAAAAAAAAAAATATAGAGTTACCGTAGAAAAATTTGGCTGGACTGTACGATGCGAAACGCCCCGAAAATAAATAATTGATGGTTCAGCGCCAAGCTCTGGGTGAACGAGCGACTCGCGCGGGGCCCCCCGTTTTTCCAATTCACGATACCTTAAAATTTAATGTCCGTCGTTATGCAATTGAGCCGGTAATACTGTAATCGCATCCGACAGGCGTCAAGCTGCATCGTCGAATTTGCGGTTCCAATTGCACACCGGAAAGGGGAGAGCCAATGGCGGTCGGGAGAGGAAACCGCGTCCAAATTATGAGACTAGCCGGCCGCAGACACGGCCTCGAAAAATCCAACCGAAAATCTTAGCGTCGCGATATTAACGTCGGCATCCAACCATAGCGTCGCGCAATTATTATTATTTCCGCCGAAGCCACGCCCACTGGGCCATCCGCCGGGGCATTCGCCTGGGTGGGCATAAAAGTTGTCGACCAATTCGTAGTATGTACCATACTGATTCCTATTTAGTGACATCAATCACTGTCGTCCTAGATGATATTATTTATTTATTTATTGATGTCGTAAACCATGTTTGGTTTATATGGCATACATTAGTACAGCACTTTACAAAAAATAATGAAGTATAATATGGTATTTCACCTAACTTTACCACCTTGAATATCTTTGTTGTTTTTAAAGATACGTCAAAAGTCTGAAGGACAAAGTTGAATGGTAAAATGGGGCTCATACGATGCCAAACAAATTTTTGTTTTTATGTAATTTTTTTTAGAGATATGAAGGTCACCTTCATTTTTCAAAATGGACCCAGGTATTTTTTAATACATCAATCAAAAAAAAAAAATGAAGGTGACCTTCATATCTCTCAAAAAAATTACATAAAAACAAAAATTTTTTGGTATCGTATGAGCCCCATTTTACCATTCAACTTTGTCCTTCAGATATTTGACGTATCTTTAAAAACAACAAAGATATTCAAGGTGGTCAAGTTAAGTGAAATACACTGTATAACATAATATAAAGTAAAATTGATATAAACGGTAGACGCTGAATCCTAATCTTACATTTTTTGTGGAAGTTAAAAATAAACATTAGCGCTGTAATGTCTCGTACGCTTAGACAAAAATTAATAGTGTAAGGAGGATAATGTTTACGATTGAGGAGCAGTTCAAATAAGTGTCCTCGTTCTGAATCTGGGCTTTGCCAGATAATATGATTAAGGTCTCGAGTCTCAGCTCGTCAGGGAAGCATTTAAATTATAATGATTCGAACGGCTTCTGTTGACGAATGTAACGAAATCTCTAGGTAGTTTGAGACCCGAAAACCAAGCAGAGCTCGGGAAAATAGTATTTTAAATAGTACATAGCAAATAATCCTATTTATTTTAAAGTATGTAATATACAACTTTGGAAATAAAAATATTTTATTTGACGCAGTAATTTTTGAAAATAGTATTTTATTTGAAGAATATTGAAAATATTTGTATTTTGTCTTTATTTTCAATTTCAATTTTAAGTATTATTGCTGAAAATAATGATTCAAATTCAATACATTTATGGGTGTAAATCGTTTCTTAACGATAAGATAGACTGGTATGTTTATGCGGTTCTCAGAGTATTATAACAATACAAAAAGTAAAATATTTTATTATATTAATTTATATTATATTTATTATATTAAAATATAAATATTGTATTTTGGGGATCTCTCTCTCAAATTGTTGAAATAGAAATATTTTATTTTGAGGTTCAGATTGTTAAAATAGAAATATTTCATTTTCGAAATTGTATATCACATTTAAAAAATACTATTTTCTTTAAGCAAAATCAAATCTAAAATATTAAATAGTATTTGAAATATTTGTTTGAAATGTTGGAAAAAATATACCCCTTTGTATAAGGCTTCATTCTTAAGTGTATCGTTCGTTGACATTCTCATTCGATATCTAAAATCGCTAAAAAAATCGGTAAACGGTATTTTAACATTCAATAGGGTTTCTGATTCTGTAGCTTCTTTGGCTAACGAGTCAGCCTTGTCATTTCCTGTTAACCCAATGTGCGCTGGGATCCAAATAAATTTGACTTTTGTATTACCACTGTTGGATATAAATTTAGAATATTTGTCCTTAATTTCTACGAGTAGTTTATTACGTTGGGAATCGAACAAAGGTTTTTGTAATGCTTTGACTACACTTTGCGAATCTGTGAGAATGGGAAAGTTGGAGCCAGTGTGTGAGTTAACCACATCGAAAGCTTGGTTTATCGGGAAACACTCTGCTGTAAATACAGTGGGTGTAGAAAGTATTCGTACACTGATAAATTTCAAACGAAACTGTACAATTGTTATTTATTAACTATTTTTTCTGGAAACAATAAATATGTACATATTCTGAGAAGTCTATAGAATAATAGATACAATGCAAAAAACAATTAATTTCTTGATTAACTTGCGAATATAATAAGGAAAAACAAAAAATCGACTAAAATACACCAGCAAAAAGTATTCGAACAATTTCTAACTATTTACAATTTGAGAAAAAAAACGCGTAATGCAAATTAATGTGACATTAAAAAATTTGATGAACTTTTGAGGACGGTTATACCTGAAATTAAAAAAAGAAATACTATAATGCGAGATGCTATTCCTCCAAGTCAGCGTTTATCATTTCCTCAGAATACCATAATGTTGGTTCTATTAAGTCGTCTGTTCCAGCACCGCTTTTTTCAGAATCCTTGATCCGCTTCAATCAACTAACTGCGACTTACCAGCATCTGGATACTTTTCTTTATATTTCCGAAGCAGATGTTCGTATTGTTCATTTTTCTTTTATCCTGTTGCTATACCCTTTACTCTTGATATTCCATAAAGCAGGTAAGCTCTGATACAGCTCGATACATTCTAAAATGAATTTTCTTTCTTTCTCTTTCTCCTTCGTAGCCATACTTGAAAATTCAATGTTCACTTTGCGACTGTGAAGATAGAACTGAGCCAATATTGCGCAATATTACCCACAGACGAAGCAATATTTACTAGATTGTACAATAAAAATCAAACTCTTTTTGATTGACTCAATATATTGCGCAATCTTTTTATTTGATCTACAGACGATCAATATTATTGTACAATATCAATTATTTTGCAATATATTAACGATAATATTAAATCTTCTAGGGGCCGCTTTAAAGCTCGTGTCGAAATCGAAGTTAGTCCCTAAAAATTGGACAGAGCTGCTGGACTTGATAGTTAGACTATCAATCACGATTTCAGTTTTTCCTGGTAGAATGTGCCTGTCGTTAAAATGAACAAATACTGTTTTCTGGGGAGCCAATTCGAGGCCAATACTTTTAAGATTATCCATAATAGTTATAATCGACTCTTCCAGCAATCTTTTGCTCTCAGCAACAGGATGAGAACCACAGTAGATGTCGATATCATCGGCGAATTGCGAAACTTGCACATTTTCTGGAATACTTTCTACAGGGTGGGGCATTTATCCTGGCCACCTGGGATATCTCGAAAACTAAATTCCAGCGAAAAAAATATTCCAAATAAAAAGTTCAAGTCAAGGAGGGGCTGATGCAGCAGTCATTTCAAATTTTTATCATGTTTTCAAGGTCATTCCAAGGTCAACTTTATTTTTTCAAATGGAATGCCCTATTTTTTATACCATAGATCGATACAGTAGCAAATTCTAAGTTATAAAGTGTTGACCTCCATATGTCCTAAACCTAATAGTTTACGAGATATTATACGAGATATTAACTATTAGGTTTAGGTCATATGAAGGTCAACACTTATATACTTAGAATTTGATACTCTATCGATCTACGGTATAAAAAATAAGACATTCCGTGTGAAAAAATAAAGTTAACCTTGGAATCACCTTGAAAACATGATGCAAATTTAAAATGGATATGACTGCTGCATCAGCCTCTCCTTGGCTTAACTTTTTATTTGAAATATCTTCTTCTCTGGAATTTAGTTTTCGAGATGTACCAGGTGGCCAGGATAAATGCCCGACCCTGTATAATATTTGCTACATACAAATCGTAGAGTGATGGACTAAGTACCCCGCCCTGTGCGGTAAACCTTTCCACGTTGTTCCCACAACACTATGGTCCCAGATGATATGTTAGATTTTTGGTTAATTAAGCATCGCAAAGAACAGAGTGCACGCGAATACAAATTAGCAATGTTCATTAAATTCTTACGTGATAATGAGTTTGGTTACCAAACATTTCTGCAGGTAAATGGCAACTGAATTTCGGTGTTGTGTATTTGAATAATTATTTTAATGTAATTAGTTAATACTGTGTGGATTATAAAGACACCGCCCCGGCACGCACGGTATGATTAATATTTTGAATTTCATTATTTCATGCACATTTCGAGGATATTAACAATTCCGGCGCGGACAAATTTTGGATCGTTAATCATTCCTGTATACGGTACGCTTAAATTATATCGTGTTGCTCTGCATTACTGATTAATGGTAATAATAAGCTCACGGCAAATACCTTTACGAGCATATTATGCGTGCGATTTTTCGTTATTGTTCTTTTAAAGACAGCAACTCACAAAATGCAAAACATCTCGCATAAGTTGAAACCGTTTATTTCTGTGGTTACTATTATTATTAAAATATGATTTTAATATCCTGTCGCTGTTAGATTGACTTTCCATTACTAATTATTCTATCCAATGAAAATAGAACGAGACGGGAATAAATATATCATTAACAAATTCTGTGTTGTAAGGGTTGGAAAGCTGCGGAAACGTGCGCGGTTCTCGTCTGATTTTTATACGCCGTAAAGAACTGTATCGAGACTTTAGTCTCCGGCGAAGCTGAAAAATGGGAAGGGCCAGAGAGTAATAGAGAGCTAAAGAGGGAGAGAGAGGGAGAAATCGTCTTTCGACGTCTCACCGCGCTATTTCGATTTACTGCGAGACGCTTCGAAAGCTGGATTCGATATTGCAGACGCGGAATCGGCACGTAGCCTCCTATAACGTCCTCGACGGAGACGCCACCGCTCAGCAAACATAATATTTAACTTAAGGACGTTTCCTGCAGCCGACTCTGTACACAGACCGTCCTCGACTGTCGGGTTAAATGCGGATCGGTCCACGTAAAACTGTAAGCCTCGGTGAATAGGTGGCAGTCACGGAGAAATTAGTCGAAGGGATCGAGTCGATTACGTCAACTGCTCTGTACCGGGTGTCCCACTGATCTTCCGCTACCTGGCACACAAACTGAACCGTAAAACCATAGGAATCTGTAGATAGTCTTCTAAAATCCTCAAAGTCTATACCGTGCTAAATTAGAGCTGGGCGGAATGCAAGATAGACTAGTCCTGACCTAGACGTTGATGCGACCTGTATAAGTAAATGAATTAAAAAGAAAAAGGAAGAAGAACCGTGTCAAGAGCGAGGATGAACATTGTTTGCGGGAACGCCGGGTTCCTCGAGATGGCAAAAAGACTGCAAGGAAAAACGGAGGACAGGGTACGCACGAGGAAACCAGCGAAAAAAGAAAGTCGCGAGGACGCCGGTTGTTCCGCGAGCGTATTATGGCGGTGTTAATGATGATGAGTGAAGCCGTCTTCGAACTCGAGATTTCCCCGTTTGTTTGCTCAATCCTCGTGGTGCTCGTACCACGACCACGGCCTCCATTGGGCTCTATAAACACGGAGCCCATCATCCCCGACCCCTTTTCTTTCTTGTCGCGAACACATCGGGTTTCCTTGAGAGATCCCACTCTCGTGAAGAGACTCGACTTAATGCCGGGGACCGTTTCTACCTGTGCGAGTTCAAGGGAATTGTTTCGAGTGAGCTCTATTGTTGCGCACGCCTCGCTGCGCCGACAACGCGCTCTTCTCGTGATCCGACGCCGCCTGAAATAATACCGTGCCCACGAAAATTACAGAATTTTTACCCCGCCGATCGATGCGACTCTTCGCTCTCAAAGCAACAATACCCTGTGGCCCGTATACAGGGTGGCGCGATCAACCCATATCCATCGAAAGGCAGAATGAAAAATGTTATTTCTTCTACGACACCCTATATATTCTTCGATGTCCTCGCAGAGCATGAAAAGACGAATCCAACGACTACCATAACCGTACCATTACGATCACTCGATCTCGAGATATTCGCGTCTGAAATGTAAGATTAGGTTAGGTACCGCACCTTTCAGACGCGAATATCTCGAGATCGAATGATCATAATGGTACGGTTATGGTAGTCGTTGCGTTCGTCCTTTCATGCTCTACGAGAATATCGCAGGAAATATGTTCAGTCCCGTATAAAAAAAGTATCGATGATCATGAAATCTTGTTTAAAAAATGTCGAGTAATTGGGCTGGATATTGACTATGAAATACTGTCGCAAATTGAGACGGTTTGCTAATTGCTCGGGAACATAATGTCAATAGCGAGGCACGCTCTGTTGCATATTGATAAGTGAACTTATACAGAGGTCCCGTTTTTCCATCGACCGCAATCCAGCCGGAAATTGATGGATCGATAGAAACGTATAAAAGTTTTGCGGGCGGCGCAGCCCGGGATGCCACCAACATAAATATTTCTCAATTCCCACAAAAACAAGGAGTACTATGGACCGCGGGAGCGAACGATCTGGCAACTGGATGTGGCAGATATTTAGAAAAAAAAAACGTTCCAATCTCCTGTCCATCGATAAGTAAACGAACGGGCGATGGCCACGTCGAATCTATAGAACGCCGATCTCATCCGATACGTCAACGTTTTCATCGAGTAAAAAGTGTGTATTTAAAATACACGTACCGGCCGATTGCAATAAGAGCAGACAACGACTGATCAGCAGGGAACAAAACGTTTGATGGCTTTTTGTCGTAAGCAGTATTAAAACCTCTCCGATGCATCGACAGGGGAATCCGAGATAAAACGACGTGAAACCGGGCAAGACGGAAATCACGTAAATTGATTGGTGATTGAAAATTAACAATGAGTACTAAAAACTACTCGAGCACCTGTCCAGCTTCTCCTCTCCCACGAGTCTGCTGCTACAAACACTTTCCTCCATGAAAAATAAAACCCATAAGCTGGCCGTTCTCTGTAAAAATGAATCCAATCAGCCACGGTGGCGATAAGTAAACGAGCTCGCATGAAGCATGGAATTACCAGGACATGGTCTGAAAACAGTGTTCTGCTTCTCGGAGCGGTGCGATGGATAAACATCGACGGGCCCCGGAGTCTAGGTGACTGGCGACCGGTGCCGGATGATGGAAGGATCGACGAGGATCTAAAGAGGATCGGCCAGGATCAGGGAGCCGGCTCTCGCCCGCGAAAAAAAAAAAGGACAAAGAGGTTTTCGCGTACAAGCAAGTGAGTTAGCAAGTTCGACCAGCCCTGGGCCGGTGTTTGTCTTCCTCCTGGTCCCGAGAGGTGTTTGCATTGGCTCCGCACCTCTCCGGGACCCTGAAGTGACTGACTGAAATGATTTCGTCGAGGCGTTAGGCGAGCCTCGAGTGCACTTAGGTCAACGAGCCGAGAAGTGTTGCGCTCGATGCATTGACCGGTCCCCCACCTCCCCGGAAATGACTTTCAGTTACTTGTTACCGGTTCGACTATCACAATCGATCCTTTATCCCGCGGTTAGGATCTTCTCGGAGTCCCCAGAAGAGCGGGATCGATGATTGGGCTCATCAGAAGGGGAATTGATTCAGTGGATCAAGCGCGCAGCTCCTGCCCAACTTCGTTTCAAAGCATTTTGGAGGTGCTACTTGGAGGAAAATCGATTTCTTTCAGACCGGTTACACGAGAATCCCCCCAGCGGAGCCGTATTAGCAGAGAATAAACAGCGAAACGGTTGAGCAGGATTTTAAGGCGGACCCGTCGACGCAGCTGCTTGATTTCGGGGACAGGTGTTCGTATTTTCCAAGGGAGTATCTCGGCTTTGCATGGATAAACGGATTTGCTGCGTCGACGAGTTCAGCGCGAACGACGCTTGTTGATCGGGCTAACTCTATTCTACTCGCAAACGTTTGCCGCGACTAAACCGGTTAAACGAAGCGCGGACGACGTAACGTCTAATTTTTCTAAACGCGTACGATCCACTTGCGACGGGATCTTTAGAGTGCGCAAAGCGCGAAGGATTACACGAGCCGAACATAAATTCCGCTAAGGAACAAACAATTTAGGTGCGCTGCCGTGTGCTGTAACGGGGTGTCAGAAGCCGTCGCAGGCCGACTACTGCCTTCCCATTTCGGTGGCACAATGGAAACAATTCGTGTGTTCCTTCAACGGCAGCCGCCAGCGTCCCCCCTCCGCACGTTTCATACCTTTCAAGCTGCTTTTGTTCGAACCGCGATTTTCAACTCGATTTTCCTTCGGTCGCCAGACTCTTTCGCATTGTACAGTTCTATCATATTCAGGTTCCATTTGCCACGGCCCTGGAGTACCGGTCTTTGTCGTGGTTGCTCGCGCATTGACTCGCCCGTAGCGTATTCTATTTCAACGGGTCGCGTCTCAATGCGCGGCTGACTCAAAGCGACTTAATTAGTAAGGATTCATAACATTTGCAAACTGGTACGATATAACGAATCGGAGGTCTTACATATCAGGGAAGTAAACCGCCAGAGAAACAGCACCGGATCAGACAAATCCTTCAGGAGCAGTGGGATCAGCGATCGAGATCACTCAGTGTTGGTTAATCTGCAAAATGAGTCATAATCCGATCTGGATTCCATAGTCCAGAAGCTGCCACGGTCCATGTGATTCGATTAGCTAGAAACCGACAGTCTCAATAGTTAGACCGTTGTTTGATCTATCTGATACCCTTGTGATCCTAGCAGATTACCCGATCCTAAGTTACAATCGGTAGAAAGCAGCAGATCCAAACTACATTTTTCTGGACCACCTTGTCAGTAGACCTTCCAATTTCCATCTTTACTGATGGAAGTAGAAATGAAGAGATAGGAGTTGTTGCTGATGAATATTTTCCACCGCAGCTAAATGAATCTCGCTTACTAAGCCTGCATAAGGATATGACTGTCTTTTCTGCTGAATGTACTGCAATCAAAACTGCCATTGAGCTTGCTTCTAACTGTTCTCACCAATACGTGTACATCTATTCTGACTGTATCAGTGCTTTAACAGCGCTAACTAGCTACTCGGGCAATATCAAATCCAACCCTTTTCTGCTTGATAGACATTATTTCATTAACTCCTGCTTTATGGAATCCAAGAAACTGTTCCTTTTTTGGATCCCTTCGCATATCGGAATCACACATAATGAAAATGTTGACGTACTAGCTAAAGAAGCATCTCTTTGTTGGCTACTTTTCCTAGTATCCTAGTTCCCTACTCTGATTTTTCTCATAGTTTTAGGAAACAAGCTAGGAATCTAACAAAAACTTATATTCTTGAAGAAGCAGGGTTCAAGGGAAAAATAAAATTTTTCAGCTCCTTTTATCACTACTCTGGGCCTAAACCTTGGTTTGCTCAACTCAGGCTCCCTAGAGAATTCATTCGCTGGGTTAATAGACTTCGATCTGGACACTGTCAACTAAGGGCCTCCCTTTTTCAGATTAAGCTTGCTACTGACACAACTTGTCCATGTGGTTGTCTGGTACAGGATCCTAATCATGTGTTATGGCAATGTCCGATCTATGATAATAATAGAGATGCTCTGATTCACAAACTTTCCATCAAGGGTTACTTTCCACCCTATACAATAGATTCCTTTTTGTACGGACCCTCTCTTTGTCCTCTATTTCATATACATACATTTCTTGAGTCTCGCTGTTTATATCTTTAGTGTTAGTGTTGTATTCGAAAATGGTATATATCACAGATTGTATATATCTTTCTTCGGTTCACGATAAAACAGTCATGTTACACAGTCTTAACAATTTCAAATCCTTAAAATCTGACGTTTTCGCTGATTCGTGCCCGATCCAGTTTATTGTGGGACAAATATAGACGGTAAAAATCGGCGGGTCTGTTAATAACTGGACCGTTCGGTAATCTGGTGATTGAAACGGCGGCACCGATACCAAAACAGCTCCCCGGCCCGGTATCTCGGGCGCAGGGGTCCAGAGAGCGTGGATCGTTTAATCCGCATTAACGATAACGAAACGAGGTCGTAAGTCACGGGAAAAGTAGACAGTTTACAGGTAATCGAAAGCTATTAGGGGTACGTTTATACGTGTATTATCACTCGTTGCATAGCGTTATAGTCCGCGGAACGTAACACGGTTGAGAACCGGTTCTCGGAATATATTACGGGAGCGCGAGCTTACCGTATTGATTGTAAATCTGATCGGATACCGGCCAGTGTATCCGGTTTATCGGACAAGTTCATCCCCGGACGACTGCTAACGGTACACGTTCAAGGAACAAATCCCCCTCCCCCTGTTGAAACTCATAGGTTCGAGCGCGATTAGTTAGCGGAGCCGCTAATGGATCCTCGACGCACCGGTGGTGTCACGGCGATTCAGCAACAGTTCGGTTGACAGGTCGCGATGAAATATTCGCCAAGTTCACGCGAAACAACCGCGACTTGGATTGACTGGCCGCGGAACTTCGAAGATATTTCGGCGTTGTCGCTTCGCGTGACGGAGACCGATCTTGGTCGCAATATACACTGGAGTCTTCGTTTTGAATTAATTGAGAGGGAGACCATTTCAATCGGAAATATGTTGGCAAAAGGTCTCGCGAAGAAGATTCGCATGATCTGCGGTGGGATAGAAGGTGACGTAAATTGTCCGGAGCAGTCTCTTGCGGTGACGGGTAATGCGACTGTGATTTGCGGTCGGACATGTTTCTTCCGGATCGAAATTGAAAACCGAGACTGGGTATGTAAAAAATTGTGTGCCGCGACGGGAAGATTGTACTCAGCTCGATCATCTTCTTGTTAATGTTTTATCATTTCGTGTTCGATTAAAGGGGAAATGTTCGATGATGCAAGGAGGTGCTTCTACACGGGAAAGATTGGAGATTTCATATGCAACGACCCAGTATTCCGCGAAGACCAGCGCAAATCGATGCAGGCCAGCCAAGAAAGATCCGGATGCGCCGAGCATGGTGGCACACGGGATGCACCCGCGATGTTTCCCAAGCAGGCCGCTGTTTAGACTGTTTAAGTCACTCAGGCTACGACATATTTATTCATGCGCCGTGTGGGTACCGGTATGTAAATGCGAGTTGCGGAGCGACGGCGGTGTTCTGCAGCGGCGGCGCCGAGTGCATCGGATGCACCGAGTGCAGCGAGTGCAGCGCGACCACCTGAGCCGGTCACGCGTCAGACCATTAGCGTTCTTGCGCGACCAAATCAAAAACCAGCAACACCGCAACCCGCCTGCCACACCTGGCCTACCGCATTTACGTTTTCTCATAAACCTCGAGACGCGGCCCGTTTCTCAAGATTCTTTCCCCGCGCATCCCCCGGGAATATGCAACTGCTTCGCTCCAGGCGCTCGAGGAAAAAATACACCGGCTGTTTCTACTATTTGTAGTACAACCCCTGGCAGAATGTTTCCGATCGGAGCCATTGATACGGATTTTAGAGAAAACATTCACAATTTAGAAGTATAAAATATTACTTTATAAATATACTTTATATCAATGGCTCCGCTCGGGAACATTCTGCCAGGGGTTGTAGAAACAAAGTCTGATAATAATAACACGCATTCCCAGCGGTGAAAGTAATTTACAACGTTCTAGCGGAGCGGACATAAGATTGGCTGGGAGATCAAAGAGGCTCTGGCGTCGCGTCAACCAGCCACGATTCATCGGCTGTCAGCATTAATTACATCGTTTTTCACTCTCGTTAAGTAGCAGTCAATGGTTGCCCGGTCGATGATGAACGGTCCTTTCTCTCTTCGAAAAATCAATCTCGCCGGCGGATCGGAAGGAATTAATCTTCCTCATGGTCCGTGTCCATGCGGAACGCACAATATCCGCGCCGCGAAATATATATCTCGCCATTAAACGCGCGTTCGGCCTGGATTTTTTCATTCCGCCGGCCGCATCGGCAATTCATAACTCAACAGATTTTAACGCCGCGCCGCGGCGCGGCACGTATCCCCATAAATAAACCCGGCACATTATGCGGTCGTTAATGAACCAACGTTTTCATGCTCTAACGAGACTTCATAAATTAATAGTAGCATACATCAACCGGGCTCGCTCGCATGTGCCTACAAAGTTTCTTCCCCGATGCAAAATAAGTCACCCTCTAGCCGTTCAGCCGAGAGAATGTCCACAATCTTCCACGCTTAATACGTTCTCTGCCCTTTGGGGTCGTCCCTGAACGTTTTCGATTTTGCTGCTTTTGCTGCTTGCCGCGGGGAGAGCCGCTAATTATTTACAGTGGAACAATCGCGGATATAATTCTGGCGCGTAGTTTTCCTCCGGAACACTTTCGGCGGACGAGGCAAACAAAATGGCGCGGGCCAATTAGAGCCGGGGTTCGCCTCGGCAAATTTGTATTTCGGGATTGAACAGGCCCCGGGTAAATAACACCAGAACTTTTCTCGATTAACAAAGTCTTCCCTTTGAAGTTCGTACATATCGTTGGAATTTCTGTTGAGGAACTCGTGCCAGAAGTCTCTCCCTCGAGTTTTTCGACCCGAACTGTGTACACCTCCCCTTCGCCCCGTCGCCGTAGCCGTGGCCAGATCGAACGGAGTCGATTTCCTCGGAATCAGACATAACTCGCCTGCTCGATACTCGCTAACAGCTGAAATGTTAATCTGCTCGATGACCTCGCTTCGAGTCTGAACTGAAAAGAAAATTATCGAATTCCCGCTATCGATCTACTCGAAGGAGAAACTCGCTCGAGCAGCTCAATCGCGTTTCAGACGCAATTCCGGGAGCGTGTCACACAATTTGCGGGGCACGATGGCGGAACGTTGTTTCCCGGATCTATTTTCATTCCCGGGACGACGATAATCCTGTAACTTTTTCAAGGAACACTTTTAAGGTGTGTGTAACCCCTTAAGGCATGCCGGTTCGGCGCGGTTATCTTCCGGCGCGGTGGTGGTGTACGATAGCGCGTCGCCCCGTCCTGAACGGAAAAGACTGTGGCCGGGGGAGTTTGAAGAAAGAGAGAGAGAGAAAGAGGAGCGCGACGAGTCCTTTTAAGAAGGACCTTAACTCCGGCGAACTGAAAGGGTCATCGTCAGATAGTGGTTCTCGTCGCCCTTTGTCACCCGAAGGGTTCGCGATCGTGCCGGAATAGCCTCGGGACACTCCGCGATAATATTATTTCGCAGGTCGGAGGATTCGTCGTCGTCAACAAAGTGGAATCTCTGGTTAGCCGTTATCGTGTCGACGACGTGTACGCGCCGGATTTGCGTAATTAGTCCTGTAATCAGCGTATTTCTCAACGTCCGTGATAAGTTCCACGGCCGGCCTCTCTCTGTCCCGAGAGAGGTTTTAATACGCCCTCGCGATTCGTGCCCTTTGTGATTCTCGTTTTGTGGTGCGATCATGGGGAAACTTGCTCCATGTCTATATTTATTCTACATCCATATTGACTGTAATGCTGGAACGTTTATATTACAAAATTTATTACTGCTATAAACATTTGTCAGATTCTCCGTTTGGAGTCCTCGTCGCTCGTCAGACTTGGTACCTAGCCGGGGGCTAACTCGATAACGCTTCGTTTTGGGGGGCCAGATAGCGGGCGAGAAAGTTCATCAATTAAAGCATTACCGTGGACGGGTAAACAGCGTGAAAAGAGGTGGCGGGGGTGGAGAGGTTCAGTTTGGAAAGCGAGGAAGAGGATCCGTTCCCCGGAGGTGCAATCGGTTTCGCGAGGATAGCTCCTCGGCTGGAAGCGCGGCTCCCGAGTGGCGTGCATGGCCCCTTAGCGCTGGTTTACCATAATGGAGCCACGTTTTCTCCGTGGCGTCGGGAATTATTTACTCACTACCGGCAGGAATGCGGGGAGCACCGTTGTAAGAACAGCCCGAGGTCTCACCTACCGACGTCGCCGTAATCCGAAGTCGAGATTTCGCCGACCAGAAAGATACTTCTCTCCAACGGTCACCGTTTCCCATCCTCCCATCTTCTCTCCTCCCTCTCTCTCTCTCTCTTTCTCGTTTCGCCGAAGATATCATTACGCAGATAAAACCGCATTGCTGAAAGGCTGCCGAGCTAATCGAGCTCTCCTCGCGCACCTTCCTCGAAACTCGCGCTTCCTCGAAATCTTTCGGGTGCGCGCGGAATGGCGATGCCTGCCGATTGAAGCAACGGAATCCTGATAAGGGAAACCGGACGACCACGAGGACGACGCGCTGCCCTAACCGGCCGTCAGCATACGGGCGAATCGGTATTCCTTCCCGCGAGCTTCTCTCTCCCTCGCGCCACCGGTGTAGGAATCCGGTGATAAGGTTGATCAATTCGTTAGCATATCGGCTGGCGATCACCGCGGTTGATAACCGACCTGCTGCTCGGAAACGTTTCTATCTTGCTCGGGGCTCTATTATTCCAGAGCTAACTAGCAGGACTTCAGGATTCAAAGTGTCACTAGCATCGCGTTAATGCAACGAAGGTAATCGCCATCAAAATATGCTGTCACACAGCAAGTCGGCACTTCAGTTCCTCGGAGATTTGCTTGGGACAGCGCTGGGAGCTAAGAGCTCGGAGCTTGCTGAAGAGAAAGAAGAAGACAGAAGAGAGAGAGAGAGCGCGAAAGAGGAAGAAGGAAAAATTTCCAGAGGGGAATATAATGCTATCAGAAGCTGGCCATCCGCGGGTCCGAAGACAAGCGAGAGAGGCAGAGACAGCCAGAAGGCTGGTCGGCCAGCTTGATGAACGTGCTCGTTTATATCTACCGGCTTGGAACCACCGAACGGGCAGCTGGTCGACGCCGAATTCCGCCGGTTTCCAATAATTTTATTTTTGCTTTTAATGCGCTGTCCGCGATGGGATCGTGCAAGGAAGACGGCCTACCTGGCGGCGGTCGATGGCGCTTCTTGATACTAGATAAAACCGAGAGGAACGAGGCAGGAGTCGCCTTCCTTGCTGCCCTCCACCTCGCCAGGGCCTTCCTCCTCCTTCCTCCTCGGACCCACTCGGGGCCACTTTCTCTTTCCTCTTTGTTGGACGCGCGTAACCGTGACTCCGTACGCGAGTAAGATGGCATCGACACTCGAACCAGCAAGATTGCCTTCCCGACGGCCTCTGCGAGCTGCCGCGATCGCCTACCGAAACAACGCCGCTTCTACCTTCCGCGGATATTTATTGCCCAGCCCCCTGACTCATGTCCGGATACCTCGGTCCATCCTCTGCTCCTCTGGCACGCTCGATACAGTAAAAGCTCCTTCGTTGTCCAAAGGCCGGGGGTTTGGGCGAACAACAACCATGCCCGGGCACTATTTTTCATTTATGACTTTAGAGAACTCCTTTTTTCTTTGCCATATTCCTTTTCTATTGTTCTCCGTTCTGCGCGGGCCTGGACAGGCCTGGGACACACCTGGCGACCAGATCCACGCAGACAGTGGAGTGGTTAGGCACCGGACAACGATCGTGCCCACGATACAGGACAACGAAGTGGCGATTACTGTACTCGGACGAGACTCGCGAATTGCAAGTGTCGCCGTTAGCAATGTTTAAAAACAATTGTTCCTCGAATATTTTCCATGCCGAGCAGCAACGCCAAGTGACAAGAGCGATCGTGTACGGATGATAAAGCGGTCAAGCTTTGGGCTCCCCGACGAAATTTCCGGTGGCGGTTCGATGATCGCCGAACACCTTGCGTAATGGCGATCAATTTATTTCGCTTACTTTTCCCAAACTCGGTGCTATGTTTTAATGGCGCACTTACGTGCCGGTAGACTTCTCGGTCGGAGCATAATCTCTCGCCGACGGAGAGGCAAGAAAAAGGCGACCGCTGCCATATTTCGGGTAGCATATTAACCCTATCCGATGATGCCGCGGTTCCCCCCTCGTCGTTCGGTAGGTACTGTAATTACGGTAATGTTATGCGCGCTAATTGGAGGATTTTGCGAGAGCCCGATAAAAACGAGATTATTTTCGGTCGAAGGGTTGCGCACGGTGCGTGTGTATCGTGTATCTCTCGGGTATATCCAAGAAATTGGCTATCGGCGTATTCGTTCGACCCGGGGCCCATTATCTTTGCGCAAAAAGTCCGTAAATCATCCCGCGATACAATCTATCCCCCGCCGAAAACTCGTTGCCCGTGGCCCCGTAATGAAAGTACGTCAATAGGATAATGCTCGTCTGTGGTTTTTTAATTAACCGCAATCGACGGAAATCGCGGAGGCCCCGCCCCGGTTAATTTGTAACGCAATTTGCGCTTGTTGATCTTCAGGATTGCCACGGATTGCCTTGACGATGGAATCGTACAGCTCTCGACGGATTTGGTCAATTCTTTAAAGAAACTAGATCCGCAGTTATCGCGTAATACAGGTCGCGGGAGACCCGCCAGACAAGCAATTATCGTTTACGGAAGATTAAATGTTATTACACTGAAATCACTTTAGCTGGAGCAACTACATTTAAATGTAAGCGAATAAATTTGAATAAATTTAATTAAATTATATCTGCAAACGCTTGCCGCATCCCACACGAGCAGAGCGCTGTTCAAATATTATGATTAACCCTTCAAGCCCGGCGTCTGTGCGGCGTATTGATTCTAACGAGTGCTTCGAAATTTATTACACGCGGCCAGATTATTCTACTATGTACTGTATTATCGCTTGCTTCCTAGTACTTTAATCCTTTGCCCTCGAGTGGCGACTCGGAGGCGTCATTAACATTTGTTGCATTATTAAATTCATGTTCAATAAGATACCAAACGTGGTTAATATTTAATAAGAATTTATTCCTCGGGCACGGAAGATTCGATCGTCCTCTTCAGACGGTCTGAAATATGAATTCGACTTTCGTTCTACCGGGGGAAAAAAAAAAATGCGAGAAGATGAGCAGACAATAGGAAAGTATCTTTCCGTGTTCTGAGAGGTTGAGGCTCTCGCGTGCACGAATCGGGTAAAACAGCGCCGCGTTATTTATTATCTACGATCCTGCCTAAAATATGATGCCGGCCATTTTTCCCCTCGCACCTTTTCACTTAGTAGGACGCGTACTATCGACATGAATAATCACGAGGGCATAAGTATTCTCGAAAGTTCAATTTCCTGTCACGCCGCCCGGTGATTTATCGCTTGACGCCTGTACACGCGTGGATATTATTTACCGCCCTCTCGATATTCCACCCCCGATTCCCCGACAAAGAGCGGAACGGAATTTCGCGTTCGTGGAAACGCTCGCCGCTGTGAGAAATAACCACCGAACGCATTTGTTATTCATGAGCTCCTTCAAACGAATTCTCCACTGCCCATAATGCGGTGTGTATACCCGCCGTCTGTCCGAACTAGTTACCGGAAGCTCGAGCACGCCGATTCCAAAATTCGAGCGAACTCGGATCACCGCTTCCGATTTTTCAATGAACTTCGCTTGCACGCGAATCGAGAACATTATTGACCTCTCGATCCTGACATTCGAGGTTAATTCAGAGGGAGCGTAAGTTAGGGTAGCTCCAGTAACAAGATGCAGAGGGAAACACCGCGGATGAAACCGCCGTCCGTATTATCTCGGAGCGACAAGCAGCTTACAACCTAATAAGACTACGATAACAAGACGTCACGGCACAGCTGATAGGAGATCGTAGCTTACAGCACGTTTTACAGTCATTCTTGCAGTGACACTGTGTGCTGCTCCGGTTAATCCGGTATCTCGCACGGTACTCACGCAAAGCACACAAAAGCTTCGACGAACAGCTGCTGTCGTTATGAATGTAATTGGAACTGCGTCCCGCAGATATTTTAGTCCTTAACAATTTCTGATGTAATTGAAACGCTGCCACGTATTAACTTCGAGTAGCAATTTTGTCAATCAGTACTTTAGAGGAAGAGATCTCGTTATTAATTCGTGGATTTTATGCATTTATACAGGGCCGGATTAGGGTCTACTTAGTTTGGGACCGGCCAGGTCCGGCACGGCCAGTGAAATATCCGGAGATGCCGGGCGCCCTATCCTTAAGGGGGTAGGACCCTTCAGATTGTAACTAGAAAGGAACTAGAATCAAACTAGATTTTGGGTCGAAACCAGTCGAAACGAGGGTTTGCGGTTTTTCGCTTCTTGTCCTTATACGAGCAAATTTTGGGCTGGGTGAGGGCCCAATCTAAAGAGAAAGGTTCACCGCAGGGGGCTCTGGTCATGACGCTAACGAGATTATGTTTATATCTAATAATATGAGTGTCCAAAGTAGGAGAAAAATCGAGACTGAAGCACCTAGAAAGGAACTGGAATCTTACTAGATTTTGGGTCGAAACAAGGGTTTGCGGTTTTTCGCTTCTTGCCCTTATACGAACAAATTTTGGGCTGGGTGAGGGCTCAATTTAAAGAGGAAGGTTCACCGCAGGGGGCTCTGGTCATCACATCAGTCAATAAAGTCTTTCAGAGACAGAAAAATACATTGAAATCTGCAGGATTTTTCTCCTACTTTGGACCCTCATATTATTAGATACAAACACAATCTCATTAGCGTCATGATCAGAGCGCCCTGTGGTGAACCTTCCTCTTTAGATTGAGCCCTGGCCCAGCCCAAAATTTGCTCGTATAAGGACAAAAAGCGAAAAACCGCAAACCCTTGTTTCGACTGGTTTCGACCCAAAATCTAGTAAGATTCTAGTTCCTTTCTAGTTACTATCCGAAGGGTCCTACCCATTTAAGCATTGGTGCACTGGCCGTGCCGGACCTGGCCGCTCCCAAACTAACTAGACCCTTACGCTCCGTAGCAGAAGTAGCAATTGCTACGGGCCCCGCTCCATACAAAAAGGGGCCCGCACACGGGCGCTTCATCGAAGAGGCGCCGAAACACATGAACGATATATATTTTTGCTAAAAAGAAAGGTCATTTTCATTGCGCCTGTTTAAAAAGGTGCGCTACATTTGCACGCAAGCGGCAAAGCCTAGGGCCTCGTGATAACATTTGCTGCGGGCCCCGCGCTGGCTTCATCCGGCACTGCATTTATGCGTTGTTGGTTCCGCAATATTTTTCAGAAGTCCCGTTGCACGAGATATGTTAAAAGAAAGGGACGAGAAGTAATGAGGATCCAGGAATAAGTGGGAAAAAGAGGACAAGGATGAGTATGGCACGGTGACACAATGGCGGCCGTAGGTGCCTGTAAGTAATGTATGCTCACATTGTGTACCGGCGACTTGTCTTGTTGCTGTGGGCCATTTCACATGGCAAACAACCGACACACGTGTCCACCCACCTCGGTTAGGCTAGCGTGTGGGTTACTCGACACCCACGTGCTCTAGATGGCGACGAAACGCGCCACCGGACCAACACGACACGCCTAATTTGTTCTTGTGTCATGCAAATGCCGCTGGAAGACGCGAACACTGCGGCGTTGCGGATTCATTATACGCGACCACTGATAAGCACACTGCAAATATGTTATTATTATAAGAATTCTTATTAAAAACTGCTGTAAAACACCAATGATATTTATTTAAAAATTAGGTGTACTTCCGAAAAGCCCATACCTCCGATTTTTTTTATACTTTGGATTCTTAATAATTGGCGCAAATAAAAATTATAGTTTTTTTATTTACTTCCGTAAATAGTGGGAATTTTGAAAAATACTTCAGATAAAAGTTGTAGACCTCGTCAAAATACATATTTTATGTCCTATCAATTTCTGTCATAAAGTGAATACTTTCTGAGAAAAATGATAGGTAATTAATCACTCAAGTGATTCGTCACAATGTAATTAGTGGAACATATAATGTATTAGAATAATATCATTTTTATTAATGTGTTTATTAGTTAAGTTCACTTAATCATTTTCTAGTTGAAGATAAAATAACATTACGAACGTGATTACAAATTACTTAATTAACCAGGAAAGTCAGTAGTTGGTCCTCCAATACGATAATGCGCCAATTCATCGTGCAAAAGCAATTAACATATATTTCCAAATGGCAGAAGTTGAGGTTTTACCTTGGTCATCAAAAAGCCCAGACCTAAACCCTATTGAAAATCTGTGGGGCATTTTATCAAGAAAAGTTTACAACAATGGCAAACAGTACGTAACGGTGAATTAATTAAAATATGGCATCGAAGAGGCGTGGTCTCATATCGGATCAGAGAATTTAGAGAAACTAATAGACGTAATGCCATAAAGGATATTTGAGGTCATAAAAAACAATGGACGACCAACTGAATACTGAGTTTTCTGGATAATTAATTAATTTGTAATTACTAGACTGCCGATCTTTATGCTAAATAAAGATTTACTTTGTCAATTATAAAACACTGATAACACTGAAACCGTATAAAAATGTCTTTCTATTTTCAACAATTTTAATAAATAGAAAATAACATATCGACGTTCTTGAATTGTTTTAATACTTTTACTGTCTAAAATTACATCCATTCATTTTCGTATTTTATGTTTGTAAACGAATACTATTTGTAATGTTTTTTTATTTTGCACAAAAATTCCAAATTGTTGCAATATTGATTAATAAACACATTGATACGAATGATATTATTCAAAGTCAAAGACATTATGTGCTCTACTAATTACATTGTGATGAATCACTTAGTACATAGTAATAAAAGCTAGAAATGTTACATGAAACACACAGTTACATCATAAAAATGATATGGATCGTTTCGGCCACTGTGTATGTATATGGTCTAATTGTAAGGTCGAGACGATGTGATAGATGACACGTGGTGAGATCATCGAAACTGCTTCGTGTTCTTGCCAATAGATGGCCAACATCTTCAACTGGTTTCTCGCTGCTGAAGATGTTTGGTCTCTACGATATATACGTCGCTGCGAGTGAGAAAAACCAAGATCATACTTCACAGGATCATTTCTGTAGTATATCTTGTTTCTCTCAAACTCAAATTTAGAGTTTGATGCAGCCACGATGAGGAGTCGTAGCTCCTTTCCTTGAGCGTGAGGAAGACTCGAGAAGTTGGATCCTTCCAATTTCTCAGTCATCGATGATCGTTCATCCCCTGTACTCAGTACGGGGGACATGGGAGTGGGGCTGTCTGAGTGGTCCTTTTTATTTAATTCAAAACAATAAATCTTTTTCAACTACGTTTATAATATTGTAGTTCGCATTTTCAGTGAAATATGTACTTTAAAAACTGTGGAATTTCTAAATTTCAAAGTTTGAGAAGAGAGGAGTAATAAATTTTTCTTCAGAAAAAATTGCATAAAATGTTTAATAATTTTACGGTGGATGAGAAATGTATTTTGTTTCATGTGAACACGTTTTGTTCCCGTTGCAGCAAAAGTGTTCGCGGGTAATGCGAAGTATGTACAATGTACATACAATAAAATAATAAAAACTGCGGTCATTATATAATGGCCACTTCTAATCATGGTCCAACGAACGCTATAGTTGATACATGAACGCGCCACGAAAACAGGACACAGTCACAATTTTTCATTCACGAAAACGGTGAACGTGTTTATCTGAAATTTCACGTGTGTTCTGCTGAGATAATTATTTATACTTATACGTATATATAACCAACATCTGTAACACACAAGAGTTGACAGGAATCTTTTCAAAAAGACATTTTCATATTCATGCGAAAACCAGTTAATTGTGATCGTAAAATAATTTCGCTTAAAATTGGTGCAGCAAACGTTAATACTAAACAGCGATAGGATCTGTATAACAAATTGAACGAAAAAAAAAGTTGGAAAAAAATAATGTTCACATCTCGCAGTCGGTAGGACTCGAACCTACGCTCCCAGAGGGAATCTGATTTCTAGTCAGACGCCTTAACCACTCGGCCACGACTGCTCCTTGGAAACTTTCCTAACATTTACGAACGTCATGTGCAAAATTTCCGAGTATCCATTCGCAAAGCATAGTTCACTTTTCCCGAGTTTAATAAACGTGTATCACAGTACTTAATGAACACGTCCGGAGCTCGGTGCAGCAAAAACAGAATAGAAAGTGGCAGTAATCCGTTGAACAAAGCAACGATCGCGCGAACGAAATACAAAGCGACTAATTCGACAAACAAGCGCGTAGACAGGCACGATGGCGGTGGGAGGGGAGGGGTGGAGGCGGTGGCAAATCGGCACGTAATTACGGGCGTGGTTTTGGGGGCTAATTACTGAAAGTAGCGTCAATGATGCACCGCGTTTTAGCAGCGGGAGCGATCGTCGACATATAAATTTACCCCTTAACTTCGTAATATCCCTTCTGAATCGCGCGACTAATGGCACCGGTGTTTACACGGTAAACGCGCGTCGTTAGTTTCGTCCGGTGGAAGCTAAAGGCTTTATTTAACAGCAAACAGGAAGCATGTGCCGCGCCGGATACGCGCCTATAACAGGGTATTGTAACCGCCATGGTGTTTCGGGCGACATATAGCACGAGCAACGGACGAATCCGCGAGGAATGTAATCTCGCTTTTGAGGGTGCGTCTTGCTCCCTTCATTTCTCAAACTTAATAATATTCGTCTACCCTAAAATTCAGTATTGTTAAATCCGAATGACAATCACTTAATAAAAATAGACTGATAAGGAGAGCGCAAGGTCGATGAGTCTCAGATTTGGTTGAAACTTTGTACAGTTATAGATCTAGTTCTCCTGTTAGCGTGTATAGCCCATCATAGGCGCAGATACCCAATAGTTTTTAAGATATTTATAATTTAAGGTTTTCATTACCATGAATATACAGGCACTTCGATTTTTTATCAAGATATGAAGGTCACCTTCAGTTTTTTTAAATAGAATGCCCAATATTTTTTCTCGAGCTCAGATGAAACACTCAGATGAAACTCTGCATAAAAAAGTATCGACCATCATATATCATAAATCTAATAGTTCGCGAGATATTATCGGAACAATTTTCTTTCTTCTTGGGATAACACATACCTCGTTAACTATTAGGTTTAGGGCATATGAGGTTCAACACTTTTATACTCAGAATTTGATACTCTATCGATCTATGGTTATAAAAACAGGACAATCTATTTTGAAAAAAGAAAGTTGACCTTCATTTCACCTTGGAGTTTCCACCGGTAAAAATAAAAACCTCACCGCATGATGTCCCACTCAATGTATCAGTATAATCAATATTTTTGGAGATATTCGTCTGTGACGCTTTATAATGTCCACCCTGTATATTCGTGGTATAGCGAAAACCTTTAATTATAAATATCTTAAAAACTATTGAGTATCTGCGCCTATAATGGGGTACAGGTACACGTTAACAGGAGAACGAGATCTATAACTGTACGAAGTTTCAATAAAATCTGAGACTCATTGACCTTGCAGTCTCCTTCTGAGAAACAGATTCCCTTAATCTCTGTTCTCGCGCACTCGATTCCCGTGGATGACACCCTCGCATTGTGCTCGGTCGTTGTTATCCTTTCGAACTCGCGAATCTCCTATTCTCCTTGGCGGGCGTCTTTCGCAGTGGTTCTCATTTGCGTGTTGTCGCAACAAAGCTATCAGCGTCACGCTCGGGCGCTTCTGAATCGGCGCATTCTGCCTATGTACGTGTGTCTACGTATGCACAAGTTCCCCCCTCTCCGCTTCGAATGAAAAGAGGTGAACCTTCCTCTCGCGTCGCAATCGAAAGTCAGAATTGAAAGCGGCTCGTTAAACATCGAGGGGCGTGACCGAGGAAGCGTGAAGCCGAGGCGCGAATATTTTATGCGCGATACGCAACCCAAACCCCCACTCCATCGGCAGGATACGCGTCGCTGGAACGGGCAACTGATAAGGGTGCAACGGGGTATGAAATATGATAAGGTGATCTCGGTTGAGAATTGTTCCGCCGCCTCCTTGCTGGAACGCTGAATACCCGAAGATACTTCTAATCTAGCCGCGCGGCTGCGGTAATTGCTGATTTACGTGCATTCCGCAACACACCAACAGATTCATTGTTTTCTCAGTCTTCGCTCTTCAGTCCCGTTGTGCAGTCTTACCAGGTATGTAAACATGAAACCGGAATTTTCCTATAGAAAATACACGTTTGTTGTGTGACAATGATACAAAATATTTTATTCGAAGTATTGCCCATCGGTAGCTACACATTTTTCCATGCCACGCCAAAAAAACTGTTCCTCTTTTGAGGCAAACCAGTCATCGAGCGATTTTCGTACATTTTCGTACAAATAAGTAATAATCGGATGGAGCCAAGTCTGGTGAGTAAGCCGCGTGCGAAAGTATTTGCAAATTCCGGTTTCATATTTACATACCTGGTGAACATTTAATTATCCTTTCACTGGCGTATTCGCGACGAAATCCCGATTAAAACGAACCCAGACACGACACCATTCGGATTATATGTATCTGCTCGTGTAATCTGTCACGATTTATGGGACGAAGATGAGCCAAAAGTAAATGAAGGACCACTTCGGTGTAAAATCGAAGAGCGCACGAATTCGCCTAGAAGCGGAAGACAGTGTTATTCTGATTGTTGGACGCGAAACGAAAACTCGTTTAGCCGTAACAGTTTCGGGCGCGGATAAGGCGCGACCATGTTGGAATTACGTACAAATGGATAGCGTTATCCACTGGCTGCTGCGCCAGTAAATCGTTTTATCCGGGGCTGGTAGTATGCCGGCGTTTATTCAAGTTCAGCCTGCAGGGCCATTTTTCTGAAACTGTTCCGACTGGGGCCATTACCGGCTCTCGACTCCCGGAGAACGTTAAACCGTTTCGGCTATCGTCATTGCGACGCGATGCAACTTTCCGTCCCGCGGGGAAACCTCTCCACTCTTAAATACAAGGTAGTTAACTCGCCCTCCGCCCCGAAATCGCGACTCGTTGGCTTTTCTTCCCGTGAAATGTCGCGCGGTTGGAAACCTTCCGAGCTTCCCGCTGCTTCCTGTCCTCCAAGTACAATTTCGCTAATTCGACATGAGTATCATTTACACTTCATTTTCTTCGAAAGCCCGGCTTGGAATCTTTTTGCAATTTTTCTGCGATATACAGGGTGAGTCACCTAACGTTACCACCTCAAATATCTTTGTTGTTTCCAAAGGGTACGTTAAATGTCTCGAGGACAACGTTGAGTGGTAAAATGGGGTTCGTACGACACTAAGAAAATTTTTGTTTTCATGTCAGTTTTTTTTAGAGATATAGAGCTCACCTGTATTGTTTTAAACATCTTTCATTTCATTACGAATTCATTACTGAAGGTCATTCAAGGTCACGGACAGAAAAATCCTGATGAATTCCTGATGTAGCGATATGTGTGCTTCTCGGGCAATTTCTCTCGCACTCACATGTGGATTGACAGCTGCTAAAATATTACTTTCATTGCCTTCAGTAGTCACGGAATTCTTTCGTTTACGCTTTCTTACATCTACACTTCCAATATTTCTACATAACTTGTAGATATACAGGGTGTTCCACATAACACTTTTCACGATTTTTTAAAAATATTTTAAACAAAAGTTGATCAGTCTTCGATTGGCTATACATTGCAATAAAAAAAATTTCGAAATTTTTCTCGCTAGAAGGAGTGTTTCGCTTAGGATACCTTCCTTCATAAAGCAATCGGGCCTGTAGTGCATTTTGTCTACATTCATAGTAAACCGTTATCACGTCACATCTCTCAGTCATTGAGACATAGCGGAATCGCGTTTGGAAACATACTGTTAGTAAATAAATTGCAGCGTCATCGACTAGAGGTTGTTTGAAAACATTTCATAGCATTGAAGGACCTTGGCATGTTTACTGCAAGTCTCACTGGTTTTATACGTTCTTTCTGTCCGTGACCTTTAATGACCTTGTGTAATTATAGTCACTGAATTCGTAATGGAATGGACTATCATTGTAGATGTTTAAAAAAGGTGGTTCCATTTGAAAAAATGAAGGTGACCTCAATATCTCTAAAAAAATTACATAAAAACAAACATTTTCTTGGTATCGTACGAGCCCCATTTCACCATTCAACTTCCTTTGGAAACAACAAAGATATTTGAGGTGCTAACGTTTAGGTGACTCACCCAGTATAGTCGCGGAGGTGGTGTTAGCGAGTTGAATAAAACAGCAATAATCTAGTCTGCTCCCACCGTGTTTGAATATTCTATTGTAGTTAAGACAATCATTACCGTTCCGCAAAACACGGAACGGTTTAATAAAGTCGTACTATTGCGCACCTTCCGGTTAGCTGCTTCTACGTTTACGTGTGCCGGAGCAATTGTGCAATTAAATTATTCTTAACTGTCTAGTATGTCTGCACCGGACCTGAAAAAAAACCGCTTACTAATACGTGTGTATACACGATCCGAGGGTTTCATAGCCGTTTAAATATTTTCTAAAATTCAAGAATTTATAATGTACTAAAGCTTGCGTGTGCGCAATTTGCTGACGATTAATTGGTTCTTCGAGACGATTTCAGATAACAGATTTCTCGCTAAAATCGTCGGGGCTGTTCAGCCGTGGCTCGCACGGCCAGTTAATCCTTAACGAGCAGGCATCAATTGTATCGAGCAGTTAATTAGAAAATAGTAGAACATGCCGGGAGGTAGTGTAGGCTGATGGCTGGGATTCTTCGGTACTCGTTGGTGGTCGTCGGACGTCGTTGGACGAGGCTCGTTTCGTTTCGTTTCGTCTGGTTCGGTTCTCACTGGTTCGGGATGGCATCGGGGCCAGTTAAAAGATACGCTCGTATCCTTCTACGGCAGGATACGCACGCCGCGCCGCAGGATTTACGAGCAATAAAGTAGCAATAACGATGGCTACATTGGTGTCCTGCGAGCCGACCGAGTATGCTGCATTGTACTTCCCCGCGACATCCGAGAGAGGAGGATCTTCTCTGGTTCTCGCTATCCACAATCCTCGTCCTTTGGGGACAATGCGCTTTATGCGTCGAAGGAACGGTCTCCGTGCTTCTACGTGCAGGTGTTTACGCTCAAGTTTATGACCGTTCGCCGTGCTAGAATCGGATGGATTACGTTGTTGTTTACAGGAGTAATTTTTATAGGCAAACCCAGCCGGTATTCTTGTTAGGATAGGGACTGGCGAGCTTGTACCGAGGGGATTTCTCGGATAGCTTCGTGTCCTTAGGGTTCGCGCAGGACTTCTATTGGCTATTATGCTACGGTTATGGACCGCCATAGTCTCCGGACAGAACCGTCTTAGCCGATAGGCGCTATAACTCTTCGACGGACGTGCAATTTTTCGCAACAACCCGGCGCTGATGCTGTTGTCGTGCAGCGTGCAGAAAAATCACACGGTGGACATTTCCGCCGTTATCGAACCGATTTTATTTATTAAATTCACGAATCCGTGGAAGCCCGATCGAGAACCGCATCTTTTTTTCCGCTCGATTTCGCGCAACCCGTTCAAAGATTAAACTTATCGGCCGTGCCCCGATCACGTTCATTGATATTCCCCGAATCGTTTTTCCCTCGTCATTTTCATGGGAACGGCGGGAACACATTCCCCGGTTTAGCGTCCGATAAATTTCGGCCCACGCGTGAATGGATCAAGCCGCTTACCGGAGCTGTCCGGTAAAATAAACTTTTCCCTAATGTTTGGCCGCTCGCCAAAGAAACGACGCACTTCGGTTGCTCGGCTAACGAGCACACAAGCGCCCAACATCGTGTACACGTGTTAATAAAATATGCAGTCTGCAGATCGATGCAAATAGCACTACGTGCACGGTAGAAGCAGTGAAGGCATTCCCACGTGCATTACGTCACGTGACGGAAGGATGGAGTGGGAGAAGAGGCTCAATCTGGTGACACTAGTATGCACTACTATCCTTTTTTGTGTTTTAGAGATGTGCGCAAAAAATACGTTTACGTACTGTCCGTTCAACAAGAGTTCGCACAGATTTTGCTAGTTGGTTGCAAAGGGATCTGCGAGACCCCACTCCTGACGCTCCTGGCTGCGGATCCCACTGTTGCGCTTAGGTTCTGGCGGGAACGATCACCATAGGAGCTCTATTGCAGTCGCACTTAAGACGCTCATTTGCTGTCTTCGTCAAGCGATTCGGCCAATCGCGGAGGACGTGTAGCGCGGAGTAGGGACACCATGTGACCAAACGGTCATCATTCCCTCTCCACTCTCCTCACTACATGAGCACACTCCAGCGTCCCCCACTAAGACCGTAGACTGGTTGCGCAACTGCTCTGGTCATCGGAGAGGGGGTACTTGTATTTCTCCTCGATTACCCCTGTCTGGACCAGGGTTACCATATTCCGCGCGGGCCAGGCCCCTTAACTCTACGCCCCTCGCCCAGCCGAGCCACGGAGCCCGCCTTTGCTTCCCCCACTCTTCCCACTAATGCTGACGCGTACGACTCGTTAGCTTGCTCCACGTGGACGCGTCAGCGTTAGTGGGAAGTATGGGGGAAGCACAGGCGGGCTCCGTGGCGCGGCTGGGCGAGGGGTAAGGGGCCTGGCCCGCGCGGAATATGGTAACCCTGGTCTGGACACACTGGACGGACAGTACATCCCAGATAGGGGTAGTGCGGGACACGGGGGACACAGATGTGCGGTGTGCTAGTGCGGTCCACTAAAAATAACGCGCGTCTAGGACTTCTTTAGCCCTTTTTTCTCCCTCCTATGCCCTTAAGAACAGGAAAGACCCCACTTTCCGTATTTCTGTTGACCGTCTTACTTCTCGGGCTCTGCCCACTCCTGTTCTTCACTCATAACTAGTATACACTAAATACTGAATCAGTAGTCGCGTTCCACATCAGACTGACCAGATTGCATCCAAACGGATGCACGGTAGTCCCCTACCTAGCCCTTCCACTATCCTATTCCAGCCATGCGCACACACCAACGTCCCCCACCAAGACCGTAGACTGATCGCGCAGTCGCGCAACTGCTCTGGTCATCAGAGAGGGGTACACATTTTTGCGTGACTCCCCTCATCTGGTCACACCGTTCCTCACAGTGT
This sequence comes from Lasioglossum malachurum, assembly GCA_028455605.1. Taxonomy (NCBI): domain Eukaryota; kingdom Metazoa; phylum Arthropoda; class Insecta; order Hymenoptera; family Halictidae; genus Lasioglossum; species Lasioglossum malachurum. Next base: position 15,276,039 of record CM052312.1, on the reverse strand, counting down.
CGCCAGATGAGCTCCAAACGGAGCTCACACATTCCCCTCTTTTTCCCCTCCCACTATCCCATTCCAGCACCATGCGCACACTCCAACGTCCCCCACTAAGTGCCGTAGACTAGACTGGTCATCAGAGAGGGGGTACTTGTATTCCCCTCGATTTTCTCGACCTGGCACACTGGTTCCACATGCAATAAAATTGGTCGGCACTGTAGGAGCCGACCTGTTGACGTGCCCGCATAAAATCGCAACGCCACCGTGGTGATTTTTGGGAGCTCTCTGCCAATTTCCCGATCCCCCGACGAGCCCTCTCGGCCAAGTAGCCCCGTTGCATCCTCTCTGCGAACTTCGAATAAATATCCCGGCCGAAGGAAAAGTCTCGCGGCGAAAACTTCGGAAGGACCTCGATCCTTTCGTTTTTTCCTCCTTCCTCGGGACTGCCTCCGCGAACCGTTCCGGCAAAAGCCGAACTTCCAGTCTCGCTCGTTCGCTTTTATTAAAATCAAGCCGGAGCCCAGAGCAAACGGTGAAACTTTTATGCTTCCGGTGAAATTGTCACCGTAATCAAAACACCGAGTTCGTCGCGCTCGCCGACCACGTTCCCGCAACCGTCGCTGATTTTCAACGTTTCATCCGCGCGGAAGGAATTTCGATGTCGGCCCCCATCTTCCCGACCTTGTTTACGTATCGCTCGGCGAGCCTGTATCCGAATCGACTGTCGATCAAAACTCACGTTCCCTGGAATTGTTTTTCTCGCGATTCAGATATTGCCACTCGAGGAGCATCCGAGCCCTTAGCATTTGAACCTATCTAATTCAAGTAGTCTATGAGGTATTGTATCAATTGCATATCCACAAATCGAATAAAATCATTCACAATGGAATTATCCTACAACTTGGCTCCATATAAGAAGGAACTAAATCTGGAAACGAAAATCTGGAACTTCAAAAACTACAGCTCAAATAATTGTATGTCAAGAAGGTATCAAACTTTAATTGTTTATATCTTCAAAAATATTGAGTACCCACGCCTAATATTTTACATACATAATTAGGTATCCATATACCATCATCTCACAAAAAATTATCAAAATCTGAGTCTGACACTTGGGGTCCTTCCCTTGTTAGTACGACAGTAATGGCGTTTTAGAGTTATTTAAATTGAAATATCTCCTGAACTATTAACTTTTCGATATATACATAGGGTTAGTACTTTTTTTATAACGAATGTCCAGCTGCGTCGATTGATGTATTAAAAAATTCCTCATTCCATTTAAAAGAATGAATTTGACCTTCATATCTCCTTGACGTCTCGACCTATAAAATAATTAATGACTTCAGATTACGAGCTCAAGTAAGTTTGGTCCGATGCATTTTCTTCTACCTTCAAGAGCAAGCGAGTTATTCAGGTGACCTGTTTATAGTGCCCCACCCTGTATAATAGTCATTAGATGTGATAGAATGCTAAAATCTTTGAAGCTGACCTTTCTGCCTCTCAGTGCACTGTGTGGACGGCGTAATAAATTCGGGCGCCCGCCGGAAGGTTAAAATAGCTCCGACAGCAGAGGATTAATGTTCGTCCGATAATACAAATTTCGTGACACCGAAGGATCTTGAAAACCTGTGTAGATGGACGCGGCGCTCCAAGTTTGATCCGGTTAGCAAACACCGCGGGCGCACCGGTAGGAAATAAATCAACAATGAGGTTTAATCTTCGGTCTTTCGGGCGAATTGCTACAAAATATTTCGCGTCGCGGATACAGTAACCAGCTTAACCATCGTCCACCGAGCTCTCTCGTTCGACGTACGCTCAATAGACGAATATAATTTCCGACGGTTGTTCTCGCCGTGGGAACGTATTAATACCTTACAGCACGCGGCGGGCTCTCTCGCCGTTAAATAATTACAGTGTAACGTCGAAACAGATTCGGCGAGCCTTCGTCGAGCGGGCTTCGCGCAACGGGAGTTCCACAACGAAATTGCCCGGTTCTCGAAACGCAACGCGTATTACGCGTATTTTGCCGTGCTCGCGCGATAGTTACCATTTCCGCAATGACACACGATCACGGGCCCGATGACAATTAATTAACGGAAATTGATTTCACGACCGGCACGAACAATCGCGCCGCGTTATTCGCGATAATGCGTACACGATGTTACGTTTCGCGACTTGCAATCGGAGAACGGGATATCGCCGAAACAGTAGGATAACGTTACACGCGATTCACCGTATGGCCGATCCCGCAACTGAAATGGCATTTGAAAGGTGATCGTTCCGGCAATTATCATATTAAAAAACTGTTGTCAAGAAATCTGTTGCGAGAAATCTAACAGGATGACTGACTGGTAATCTGTTACAAAGAGAGAGAGAGAGAGGATCCGCGCGGATAAAAATCGTTGCATAGAAAGCAGGCTTAATTTGATGTTATCTAGCGGGCCGGTGAGGAAACGAAGAAACGAAACAAGGCTAAGGGGACGAGCGGTGGCTAGCCAGCCATATAAATTACGTCCGGAACGTCGCCGAATGTAAATGCAATACAAATTGGACCGGGCCACTTATTATTATTCATTGGGGACATTTGTTAGCTTATCTGACGGCTCGCCGGCTTCTCTCCTCGCGTTCCGCTTCACTTTTTCCGGCTGCTTCTCTCCGCTCTATCCAGATTCGATCGTTCCTCCCTGGAACGCGGCTACCGTTGATTATTACTTGTTAAATACTCTTGTCGAGGAACACCGGGACGCATTTCAATCGCGTTTATTTGCGACCGCGCAGCCCCGACGAACGGCCGCGATCCTGGTCATCCTGATCGTCAATCCGGATCACAAAAGTTTGCTTAATGGTTCACGTAAAAATGTACAATTACAGCGATTCTTATAGTAGATAAAGGGTTATCCAAGATAGACTATAGGAAGTTTTTTTCAAATAAAGAACATAGTATTTTTTATTTTATTGTGGGTTTTTTATTTAATTATCAGGTGTCTCATCTATGACAATTATGTGTGAAAGACGATATCTGTCAAATGACCACCGCGACCACGTTTACAGACATCAAATTCGAAGAAATGCTCAATTCTTGACAACGACGTGGAATTGATGTTGATGGGTAATTAGTAGACTGCGGATGTTTATGCAAATGCATATTTTTATCGACAATAGATAAAAAACTGGGACCTAAACAGAAATTAGTTTTGTCTCATTAGAGGATTTTAAAAATATAATTTTTATTTTGCATATTTTGCATATTACATATTTTGCATAAGTGCATATTTCTTGCATAAATTTTGCATAAATGTTCGACTATTTAATGCCACGCCAGAATAAATAGAATAGATGCGCCTAAAGGATTGAGCAGCTGCGATCCACAACGTGTTCTAATTTCGAGTTGGTAAATACTGTATTGACATACAATGAGAGACAGAACAAGGACGATGATATGATGTGTAAACAGACGGATTCACACCGCAGTTAATCTCCATTGGTCAAGTAAATCAGTATAACCTTGCATACATCTTGCATATATTTTGCATATTTCGACGTATTATAACTGAATAAACACATCCGCAGTCTAGTGATTAGCGACACTTTCACGAACAGCAGCAATGTTTTCATTAGAATCCAGTTTCATCAAATTTGTTAACCAAATTTCGAATTGTTTGCTCTGATGGATGATTATCTGATACCTGATGGGTATCTTTTATTGAACACTGATTTGCAAAATAAATTTTAATAACTTTAACACGCTCTTCAGTCGTATACGACTCCATTGTTGAAACTGTCTATCATTTTAGGTTAGAAATACAAGAAAGTGACAAGAAACAAACATGGCGTTTGACAGATACTCTCATTCAGCATCCTAAAGGTACTTTTGGATAACCCTGTATAATTTCACCCGCTGAATCCGGATGTCCGGACGTTCCTTAAGTGTCGCACTGCAGTCGGGTTCTATCCGCTGTGACCGATACGTGTTTTTTTTTTATTATTCATGAATAAATTACGTGTTTTTTTTTGTCGTTATTCATGAATAAATCGTACGTGCTATAAATGCATGAAATTCGCAATTTAAATGATAAGCTAACATCAAAATGCAGATTACTTTTATGAAGCACAACTTCTTCTATATTCTTCGATATTGTGCCAGAATGCACAAAATATAGAAAATCTTCCCACGACGTAACAATAATAATTGAACAGTGCCTATCGAAGGTTCAGACGAGTTCAGACGTGGGTCGCCATGGGTTCGACGACAACTCATTTCACCGACACTGTTTTCATCGACACGATTTCACCGACAGTAACTCTCGTCGACACTATGTTTTCATCGACGACACTAGATTTTCAAACTAATTTTTCTCGAAAACAAAGCCAGGTATCAAAAAGTTTTATTCTATATTTTCGACTCAGTTTTTCGCGTAGAATCACCCCCTGCTCGGTTGTACCACCATTTACGGGACACCCTGTATAAAAACAGTTTTTTTTATGTAGCTACCAGTTCGTGGAAACGAATGAACTTCGCTAAGCACGGCGTTTGACTGTGTCTATGAAAATCATTTGTCGACGATTTCACAATGTCGGTGAAAACATAGTGTCGACGAAAGTTACTGTCGGCCAAACCGTGTCGATGAAAACAGTGTCGGTGAAATGAGTTGTCGACGAACCCGCGGCAACTCGTTCCCCGTATGATTCAGATGTGGAGACAGTTAATTTCGCAAATGTGTCGGTCTGGTGCACGTGCACGGTGACGTACGCACGCAGAGACACGCAGACGCGCAGACGAGCCACAATTAAGACGTTGAATTCGCGCGGCGAAGCAATTTGTCCTGTAATCGGCGTTGTTGCACGGCTTTCACGGCAGAACAGAATTCTAGGTTGTTCACGGATTATACAGGCGTAATTAACTTCATTTAATGACCTCGGCTGCGCCACGCTATTCGGCAATTCGAAGCGCACAAAGCGACGACTTGTCGGTCGCAATGCGACCGCAATGACCCCGTCTAGGTCTGAGATTAAAGCGGCCTTCAAACTCATGCTGATAATAGAAAGCGTTCCCCTGACGTTAGCGATCAAATTTTCTCTCTCTCTCTCTGCCAAAAATCAGAAATTCCGCCAGACTCCACCAGAAAATCGAACTATATCACGCGATAGAGCAGACTTTTATCTTGAGAAAGCACTATCACTATAAATTGCAACAAATTTGTTGGACCGTGTTATTATTGACCGTTACGCTTTTGCGTGTCGCGAATTCCGTGACGCGAATTAGGCTTGCATCCTGCCGAAAGAAGTTTCACTTCAAGAAGGTTTTCTGTTGTACGATTAGAAAAGTAATCAAACTGATTTCATAAGTAACGATTAGATAGATATCTTTAGTCGTGCACGTATTACAATAAAAATACAAAAGTCTAAATAAAATCAATCTTTTGAGGCTTGGTAGGTTCAGTGTTAATCTTATTCGGTCCCGCCCGGTGTCGACGCGCGAATTTCGTGCAGCGATAAAGTTAATTACAGGCCGAACAAAGCGTGGCTCTTTCCAACGATCGTCCCAGATACACGGTCGGACACGCAGGTTTCGAAAACCGCAAAACAAGCTCGGCAAGGGAAGAAACGCGTTCCGCGTACGAATGCGCTCTACCGAAGGCAATTTCCATGCATGGTCGAGCTGAATAATTTCCGGTGGTCCGCTGCACCGAATCTTACCTCGTGCATGGAAAATGAAAGAGAGCCGCAGACAGTTACACTGGGGTCCCGGGGAAAACGTCGATGCTCCTAACGACTCGGTGTATCGTTTGAAGCCCCGGGAATCATGCGAACTAAACGGTGAGTAGGGACCATGATATTCTACAATTTATTTACCTTATGGTTGGAGTCGGTCGGAGCGGTTATGCTCCTTCCATCTGGCATATTTAGAATGCTGTTTAAGGTCTTTTGATATTCCTGCTGGTTTAAATGAGAAAGCCGATATACAGTTTGTATTTAGCGACATTTTAAAAATGTATATACATAGTTAGATATTGTGAACGGAGATGAAAGAAAACAATCGAGTTTCCGCACTCGATCCTACAGCCGAGGCATCGATTTCATACGCTGCCGGCTGGTTTGTCTCGATTAAATAGAGAAACGTAACTCCTGCGAATATTAAACAGTAGCCGCGACCGCTAAACTGTGGTTTCAGCTAGCAAAATGGTGCGCGCATGTTGACTTCGTTTGTTCTCTGTTAAACGGAATAAGGCCGCATTGAATTGTCCGTTTACTGTCAACTACCGGGTAGAATTGCGAAGTAACAATTAGCCGGTCCTATTTCCCTTTGAGCCGTCCCTTTGAACGCAATCTCCGATGCAGTTGTGAATGTTTAATATCATTTTTAACGGAACAAAGGAACATTAGTTTAAAATATGCTTTTGAAAATCCCGGTGCGAAACGCGATAACTGGACCGCGGATCTTTATGCATTTATGAAGAATTTGGTTGGGCGAAATATAAAACCGGTGAAATATTTGAGAAATTCAAGAATGCTGCGATGTTGCTTTCAATGTAACAACGTCGCTAAGGGATATAATCAATTTTTATGTTATTCACTTTTATTTTGCATGAAGATCCGCAGTCCAGCGCGATAACAATAATAATACCCAGCGTTAACGAATGGGAGACTAATTTTTGCGAGAAACGCATAGAATCCGGAGTCCATTCGCAAAATTTTCAAATCGAGTGCATTAAAATCGAATAAAATCGTTCGTCTGAACTCGACGTTTTCAATGCCCCAAAGAAATGATTAAAACGTCCCGGGCAAAGGCAGGGATCGCGATAGAACCGTTACGAATTCTATTTATTCAGAGCTGTAAGCGCATTAAAACCATCCATTGTGCAAATCGCATCAAAACTAGACGAACTCAACGCGAGATATCCCAGCGAGCCGTTTGATGTTTCCGATTCAAAGCCGGAAGATCTCTCTTTCTCTCGGCACGAACTTTCGTCTAGTTCCTTCGGAAGCATTCGGCTATCGACCGATCGAAAGAGATCGTGGCATTCGCGAGAGTGCATACCGTAATCGTATTATCCCTTCTAACGGGAGGGTCTCTGTTTGAGAGAAGCCCTGTCCGGCGCCTTTCATCCTCAACGTTATTTAAAGAGCAGCTTTTCCTAATTAAACCTACCTGGGTGCATCGCGTTCGCTTAACACACCTGTCCGAAAAATGTTCGTTGCTTGCGGAAAGATAAATTATTATTAAAACGAAGAAATTGAACACGTAAATTGAAAACGAAAAGAATTGTACTAACAATCAAGTTTATTTAATAAGATGTGCACCATTGTGTTCGAAGACGGTTTGCCACCTGTTGGGAAGTTTCATTATCCCACTCTCGTAAAACGTCCCTGGTTTATCGCTGAAAAACTTATGAAGATGCTGTTCGCAGTCTTCCAAGGAATTTAAATTTCTTCCGTTCAGCGAATTTTGCAAAGAGCGGGAAAGATGGCACGAGTGGTAATACGCTGATTACATATTTGTGATCAGTGCCTCGATTAGGTTATACACAAGTAAGTAAACGATAACGTCTTAGTACGACCGCAATGGTATTTTAGAGTTATTTAAGTTGAAATATCTTAAACTTTTCGACATACATAGGTTAGTACTTTTTTATGTATTAAAAAATACCTGATTCCATTTAAAAAAATGAAGGTGACCTTCATATCTCTAAAAACAATTACATAAAAACAAAAATTGTTTTAGTATCGTATGGGCCCCATGTTACCATTCAACTTTGTCCTTCAGACATTTGACGTATCTTTAAAAACAACAAAGATATTCAAGGTGGTCAGGTTAGCTGTGACACCCTGTATAATAAAAATATACGAAGGGGTTAATGTTGATAGGGACTGAGATCTTTCTTTCGGGGCAGACGATAGCTGCACCTGTTGAAAGCCCGCTTTGAACCTTTGAGCTGTCAGTGAAAATGCAAAGATGATTTAGATAGCCCCTCTTAATGTGGTCTGTGAATTCTGCATTAGGATGTGCGGATCCATGCAGTAGTAATTCAATGTTCCTAGAGTGTTCCCGCACCATCTATCGGAAATCGTCGAAGACTTTCCGAACAACCCAACAAAACACTGACACAAAGGATCGGAAACAACCCGCTTCTTCGCAGAGCACTCTTAATCCCGTCGTAATGGCGAATTTGCTTATCGAGTCGGCCGTGTCGCGTCGAGCTTATACCGAAGTCTGGCTGTCGTAAAGAGGATATCGTTGCCAGTTATTATACGCGTGTTCTGATATTGTTCTGAAGCGGCGAAGGAGTTTCAGCTGTTCCATTACCGTGAACACGTAATCCCGTAAAGACAAACCCCGCTCGCCGTGAAACGATGCCGGAACTTCAGAATCCGGACTCGCTATCAAACCTACGTGGAAACGTAGTTGTTGCTAAACGGTCCTGAAGGCACTCTCTCGCGCCTGGTGAACCCATTATGCATACCAATTTTATGGAACACGCCAGCTGCTTATCCGTGTGCGCTCGATAGACACGAATAATATCGAGCCTATTAACGTGATTAAAGAAACCGAACCATTTTTAAGTGCCCATAAACAGCCGCCTGGAGAAGGCTATCTCGGCAGTCCCAAATGCGTTTCCTTATTGAGCGGGCCGTAAGTTTCGAGGTCTATTTATGGCATGTGACTATACCAACCGGGCAGTATCGGCAGGGTTAGGACTATGGTTAGCGCTAAATCGGGCAGCATCAATTAGCACGGCTGCTAATTGCAGTCCTGGATTGTAGACCGAAACCGTGTACGTACCAAGATTCGAATACCTCGTGGGCATGAAAGGAGCCGCGAACCGTCGGGCTCTAGACCCGGTAGTCCGGCTCCATTAAAAGAATCCTAAATTGAAAGCAATCGGTCGTTAAGGAGCAGCGAGCCAGCCGTTTGAAATCCAGATTTCCAACTTGCGAGATCGACTAGCGAATAGATTGCTAATCCCTCGGTGGAGGGATCCTCTATCTCTCTCTGTCTCTTATTGCACGCGGGCCCGTTAAAGAATAAGAAGCCTGATCAGTTCTCGATCCCTCTTTCTCGTTCGTCCATCTTTCCTTGTCCCACTTTCGATCCTCCTTTTCTACTCCCTCCCCGTAGCCTCTGGTCTCTGTCTCGGCGAGACCCCTCTCGGGCATTCTTTGCTCCTTAAGGGCGCGCGGAACGCAGAAATGGCAGAGTGGAAACGGGAAATTGTCGGCACTCGATCCCTTTCGACGTAAACGAAGACGTAGTGAGGCGTGCAATGATCAAGTATATCTCGGGGAAGATTAACGACTCGTCGGGCCAAGTGAAGGGCCAAGGGAGCCGAGAATCGACGGCACAAGAGAGCGAGGAGGGCCAATTACGGTCGTCTCTCGATCCGTCTCGCCACGATTTCGACTCGATTCCCGATTTAATCGAACCTCGAGGGGTGAGAGACAGAGAGCTACCCTAACCGTCCCTACCCGCCGGATGGATTTTATTCTCCGCCGACGCGAAAACGTCTGTCTAGAAAGTTGTACGACGCCCCCCGACCGACGCGTCCCGCGAATTTGAATGCGAAAGGGTTGCGCGGCAAGTTCCACCGAAGAACTTCCCGCCCGGGGATTTTGCAATTAAAACTTACGGTTCTTTCTACGGTCTCGGTAAACTTGCGCGCGACCCTGTTTGAGTTTTTCGAACCGGGTCTCCTTCACTCGATCCTCCCTTCGACTTCCCGCCGCGCGGTCAACTTCCACGTCCGCTTCGATCTGCAGTCTTCCCTCTCCGTAACTGCCGCGGAGGTCTCTACTAAAATATCCAAGACGGTAGTAATTGCGATTAAATCATTGGCAACAAACTGAACGAATGCCAGGAGCCGCGACTTCGTATTCTCCACTGAACAACCACCGGTCATCGTGACATTCGCTTACCTCCCAGGTATCCCGGCGAGGCTGCAGGACCGTATCAATCAGCCACCGGTATTAATTACGACGCTCTTGATCCTGCCCCTAATCGTGACCACCGAATTCGATATTTCCTCGGCGGGACTCTCGGCATTACAGTCACGTAATGAGAAATCGGACACCTTGCTGGAAAGTCGTTCGCCGCTCGCACTGAACCGGCGCATTAAATTAGAAAAATTTACAGTCGACCTCTCGCGCAATTTTATCTGCTCGGCGACATCTATCCGCGAGTTCTCGAATTCCGCACTCCTCCGCGGAAGCCTTTCTTTAAGGAAGAAAGAAGGATCCGCTTGTGTAGAATCGCTCGATTCACAGATCAGCGCGCGCGCGCGTGCGGAGGGCACTTACAACCGGTGATATTAGCATATAAACTAGAAAATGTTTTATCGCGTCTCCGCGAGGCACTCTCAAGGGACGACACGGCCTTTCGGCGAGCAGCGAGATATTTATTGGCCCTTAACGATCATTAGGCAAGCCCGAAAACAAATGGCTACTCCGTACGCCGCTCGTTCCCCTTTGATACCACCTTCGCTTCTTCTTGTCACTCCATTTGACCACGGGTGCGTTCGAAGCTCTCTTTTTACTGCATTTTACAACAACAAAAAATTATTGAAAACAACGAGAAAACGTCGCCTGACAACTTCATCATTTTTACTGACTCTGAGAGTGCTGTGATGGCAATACAAAACCTGGATAACACCAACACAATAATTCGAAAAGCCGGATAAAAGATGTGGTGCACTCTTGGATCCCATCACATGTCGGCATCGAAGGCAACGAAGTGGTGGACGCAACAGCAAAATAGTACAGCCGAATCCATCGCAAGACTTATATTCCCCCAAGACCTCCAAAAATACCCAAGCAAAGCGGCTATGGAAGCATGGGACGAAGAATGGATAAACACGAAGACCATGAAGTTACATGACGTTCGAGACAGCATAAAGGACACCAACCCTGCTGAACAGAAGAGCCCAAGTAATACTAACACGAGTAAGAATAGGCCGCACCAACTGGACTCACACCCACCCAGTGCCGGATTAAGCCAGCGCGGGGCTCGTAGCAAACGTTATCACGAGGCCCTAGGCTTTGTATCAGAACCGCTTGTATGAATGACCTCTTTTTTTTAGCAGAAATGTCGTTAATGTTTCGGCGCCTCTCCGATAAAGCGCCCGGGCCCCTTTTTGTATGGAGCTGGGCCTATAGCATCTGCTACTTCTGCTACGGGGATCAATGCGGCCCTGGTTCCACCTTATTACCAAAACCGAAGCAAAGCACCTGCGATACCTGTGACGTCCAAAACTCTATCGAACATATCTTGGTCACCTGTCCAAAATACAATGCAAAAAGAGCACAACACAACGTGCGAGGACCGCTAAGCATACTACAAGCGGAGGACTCCTGCAAAAAAGTACTAAACTTCCTAAAAGATATCGGGTTATACCACCCGATATAGACACGTGCCAAACCATCGGCACACCCACAGGGGTGACTGATAACCGCAGTTAGGTGCATGTGACCTTAAACCAACAACTAAAAACAAAAAATTGATTCTTGTGCTGAAACAATATGAATTTTCTAGACAAACACGATCGCAGGATAAATTTACGACAGTTAGCGTTACTTTCGCGCGCAATGCGAAATTATAAACCAAACCGAGGGTGGCGTCGGGGTGGTCGCGGGTGTCATAATTCACGAGCAAGCGGCGCGTCATGCAAAGAGTACGCGGCGCAACCGAAAAAAAAAAAAGAAACTGGTTCTTTTGTGGGAACTGCGTATAGTATCTGTTCGCATAAATCTGTCGCTTAAGTGGAGTCTCTTATTTCAGTGCGCGTTGTTCATACGCCACCGTGCTCGTGTCACGGGGCTACGCAAATACACTTTAAGCTGTTCCACGGGGGAATTATTTCCTGCGACCCCGTTCCCCCGACGACGTTTAATCCGAGAGCATCGTCATTTGCAATAATTGAAGATTTGTATCTACGCGGAGCCACCTTCGCTTCGGTGGAAGCAACGAATACAAATTAGCGTTTGCTGGATTTATGCCCCGGTCCGAGGGCACGCCGTTGAGAGCACAATTATGTGCGATTAGACTTTTTACGGGAGGAACGTTTATATTCGAACATTTTATTAAATTTTCTTTTATTAAGCTATAAAACCCCAAGTCCCAAACATGACTATGCATGCTGACGTTGCAAAGATAACTTGGAATCTAGGGTTGACGATATGATGGAACATTTCCGAATACAACTCTAAAGGTGCAAACAGTGAGCCTTAAGGGAGTCTTCTCCTAGCAGACGACACTCGCGTGTGAATGTGTGGGTACACTCACACACCGCTAGACCACGTATACGTACGCGAGGATGCAAGGGTCCCGGATTCCACTTCTTATTTCTTGATAATGCAAAGACGGCGGTTTTTAGTAGTTAAAACCGCTAGATAAGACATCAATCTACGACGCTGTTTGCCTCAAAAGTCGTTCTTTTACGTTTCCGAGCAATGGTGTTGCAATGTTCAGCTGCATGTTGCCCGTCAGAGGACGCTGCAGTCGCACCGGCGTACTAGCCTCTCCGACGGGCATCATGCGGTTGAATATTGCAAAACCATTGCTGAAAAGACCCCCTTCCTGCAAAGTTTGTGAATCGGAGCATTTCTATTATTATCGTAGACCGGGCATTGCCGTAACATGTGATTAGGATTCTGTACCAGACAACCACATAGACAACCTGTGTCAGCAGCAAGTTTAATCTTAAAAAAGGAAGGCCTTCAGCTGGTAGTGTCCAGATCGAAGTCTGTTAACCCAACAGATGAATTCCCTATATCCAGCTTTGATTATTAAATTGTGGTTCCTATGAGTCTTTGTATTAAATTTTAAAGAGCTGTGCCTTTGTTCGAAAAGTTTTTTATGTGGAGGTTATTACACTAAAAAATGGATCTATGTCGAAGTAAACAGACCTTGGACTCTCCCAATAGAATGGTGACTCCCAATGGCGACACGAAGGACTGCAAATAGAATTCTCTCTATTCTTTACTTAAGATCCTCATTTCTTGGAAAGTAAATAAAGGACCTGTAGTCAATGATAGAACGAATGAGGCTTTTTTATAGTGTAAAGTGTAAGAAGTGTAGAAGGATCTCTGCTCCCCACCTTAAGCCACTTATAAATTTTAGGATGTTAAGTCTATCAAAACGTTTGTTGCGTATATACTCAATATGATTGGTAAATTTAAGTTGATAATCAAAAAGAATGGCCAAAAAGCGAACCTGAGCACTAGATTTAATTCTATAATTGTCAATTTTGATGGAGCAAACACCTGGATAGATCCCTGTGTTATTTAAGTGAATTAAGACAGTCTTTTCGGGAGACAGTGAAAGTCCTATCCTCCAAGACATTTTTTTCATATACCCGTAGTAGAGACTTGACAAGAGACCGCGGTATCGTCCGCAAATTGGGAAATTTGGATGCAGCTGTCTAGAGTCCAGACCATTATCAATAAGTAACAAAGAAAAGTACGAAAAGGTTGCATATTGCCTGAACGACGATGTTAATATGTTCCGGGATGATTATTAATTAATAAACCACAACTGAATTCGATTACTTATCATCTAATCGATATCTCATTTAACGTAATTAACATTTCAACGGGAAATTGTAAATAGAGGCGTGAGAGAAATAGAACGTTCCGAGCTTCTACCCAATTTAGTTACATAATGAGAATCTCCATTTAATACGGAATTTCCTGTAGACCACCAATTCGATGGGCAATAACTGGGTAAATCGTTGAACCTGCGGCATCATTTCAAAATACACATTCGGGGAACGTTAATATAAATTCGAAATGAAGACCGGAATAAAAATATTTATTTTAAAATGTTTCATATGAAATACACTGTAGATTCTACAGCAGAGAATGAGTCGGAACACTGGTAGCTTGTGCACGCACACACGCGCGTAACAGTAAGTTATTACTCGGAATGATTTAAAGTATTCCATTAGACAACTTCGTTACGTTGTTGTCTACTCGGTGCACTCATGGCAAGAGTTGATGAGGGGTTAAACCACGTGTTGAATTTTGCCGGAGTCCTGGCGTTTGCATTAAGCCTGACGAGATCGCTGACTGCGTTTTCTCCGGAGAGAATTTATGGTGTGGTAAATAATACTACACAGTATACGTCTGGAGAATATAACGGAACTTTTTAAATAATAAAAAAAGCAATTAGTTATTTTGGTGGATTCCCTTCCACAAACTGTCCATAACACCCAGATAATATTCACCATTAACATTTTGTCCCTGTGGAAACGAATTCCCGATCATTTCACGCACTTTTTCCACCAACTCATCGTGATTTTTCTATTTTGGTCTTCCAAAATATCGTCTTCGAAAGTATCGTCTTCCAAGGTATCGCGACCGTCCTGGAATCGCTTATACCATTCGACCACACGTGTACGGGATAAGCAGTCATCACCAAAAACTTTTGTCATCAATTCAAATGTTTCTATAAAAGTTTCACCGAGCTTGAAACAAAATTTAAGGCTGCACTTAACTTTATCTCAAAATTTGTGCCCTTCTCCTATAAATTATGATGTATTTGGAATGGAATCTAGTAAATTTATACCTAGGGCGGTTGCTGGTCCAGGTTTCGATCTTGTAGGATCAATGGTTTACGAGTTATGCTTGCTTAAAGTAGTGCATTTTTCAGTGTTTTTGACAGGTAAGGGCGCCGCCATATTGGTTTGTAGTGAAGACGCGCGCCGTTTACCGAGCAGAACCGGTGATGCTGATAATATAGAGCGGGTATTGTTTAAATTTTGGATGATATGGTCACGATGATGCGTTTTAACTGGTCTGGGTTAGGTCTGGGTTAGGTTTTCGTAAATATTACCCACGGTATTCCTTCTCCAACATTTTCTGAGATATTTTCTTTATGTTAACTAGCGGTTCTATTCGGTAAGTGGCTCGCCACCGTCACTACAAACCAATATGGCGGCGCCCTTACCTGTCAAAAACACTGCAGATTGCTCAACTTTAAGCAAGCATAACTCCTGAACCATTGGTCCTACAAGATCGAAATTTTATCTGCAACCGCCCTGGTAAAAAACCTATTGGATTCTCTTTGTTCCGTCGTGTTTTTGTGACGAGGAGACTAAAGGTACGATTACATTATGCGCTATAACTTGACAATCCCTTGATCGATTGCAGTGATCGTGGTCTTGTCTTGTAGAGGAAAGTTACAGCTTTCTGGATATGTTTTGTTTCAGTAGATGGCGTTAGTAGTTTCCTTTAAATTAAAGAAGTTCCGTTATTTTCCAGACATACTGTGTATATTAGTTAGGCTCGTGAAAGACTCGCTTTCTTGACTTGAATCATTGTTACCGAATATTAATCACTGCTACCTCACTGCCGAACACCGCAGTTACACAACATTGAAATCTCCATTCAATTTCGCAGTTCGGCGAGTTCACCGAGTTTATTCGGCAAGACCGGTGCGTGAAGTTTGAGACGTGTCCGGAACGGCTTCGGAACGTGGCCGGAGACCGGTGATCCGCTGGCGTGTCGCCAGGCTCCTCGCGGTGTATTTTCAGGATCGTAACATAAAGCCGAAGATTTATAGCGGCGATGCGACCCACTCGGCCGAATGTATGTTTTTCGACATGGCCAAGACCGCCTTCAGGGTCTTGCGCCCGAACCTCCGAGCGCAGAGATCGCCCATAAAATTCTGATCTACGGCTTGCACCTACCCCGGAGCTTTTCGCTTTCCTTTTCGCTTACCTGTCATTTCTTCCAGCAGGAAACGTTTCGTGCGCGAAAGGCCTCCCCGAAATCACCGGGTTTGACGCGCCTCTGTACCGCAGATTTACGTCGCTGCTCGTCCTGTGACCCTGTGTACCTACCCTTTCTCTGCCCAAGGTGTTGTTTTTCGATCGTTAAAAATCACTGCGGGTGTCTTCTTCCCCCTGTCCATCCAGAGTAATTGCAGACGCACGAGTTCAGATTTTATGATCGCTCATTGAAAAGTTTGGTTGAAAAATTCTTGCTATTTAATACTCCCTCTGTCCCACAATGATAGTAGCAGTTGATGAATTTAATTTGTCCCGTGACAATATGTAGTAGCAATCACACACAACTCAATACTTATAATAATTTGTAATAATTAGGTTTACCTAAGAATTGAAAGATGTGTCAAAACAAATGACAGATGTCATGTAACCTTGATTTTGATCGAAGGCTTCGGAATTTTGCGCTACAACATAACTTACGATGATGTAAATGTCACTAATTTCAATATCCAGGTCAGAAAAACAGGGGTTACAACCATTTTCAGGGATTTTGTAATCAGTAGTGTTATTCCGCTAGATTGATCCAAAAAACGTTCCAAATAAATTCGCAATTTTGTCATCACCTGTCGCCACATTTTCTTCGCAAAACATGTTGCATGGTAGGCCAGACGCTTTTCGCTTAGAATTAACAAAACTCCAAAAGGATTTAATATTACAGTTAATCCTCTATAGACGCAACAATTTCTATACGATAGATGCGACCAAGAGTAGCCCCCCCCCCCCCAACTTAGTACAAGGTAAACAACGGTGCTAAGCGCGAAATTGTTGTATTGTACAGGGTGGGCCATCTAACGTTTGGAATTTGAACTATAGGTTCTTTTGAGGCTGGAAGGTTTGATGACATTTCCGATGTGACAGAAAGTTAGTTTTATGTTTGACATTTATGAAATGGGTCGCTTTTCGCTTGAACAAAGTTGGGAAATATTAATAACTTATTTCTAAAGTGGTGAATCTTCTACTCAAACTGTAAGAAATTTACGAAAAAAATTTGACATAGAGGATGTGCCAAAAACGCAGTTTGTGGATCAATTTGTGAGGCGAGTTCGTGAAATCGGATCGTTGTTGGATACACGAAAATCGCATAATCAGCCGAAATGCTGATGTCAATTGGCCACCTCGAAGCTGCGATTTGACTCCGTTGGACTTTTTTTTGTGGGGAGCCGTTAAGAACAAGTTAAGTTAAGTTAAGAAAAATTGGATTGATCGAATGGGGTATTGTAAGGCTAGCCGTGGCAGTCATTTGAATGATGTTGTCTTCCATTCCTAAATGGAAAGGCTCAATCTTTCTAATAAACTCATAACTTTGAAAAAATATTCATTAGTTTTTTTTTTATAGCTGATTCAAATTCCAAATCTTAAATGGCCCACCCTGTACCACTGCTATTCCATACCTGAGAATGATACATCGAGTATCATATAACCCCAATTTAAACACCCTGATACCTTAATTTCTTTGTAGCGCGATCGCGACCGCCCAAGGGGGAACCCGCGCCTGGTCTCTATTTACGCGCGCTGTCCTTTTCTATGTTCGGCTCGGCCCACATACAGCCGAATGGCCAAATTACGACGACAAAAGTCGATTTAACAATTTTCTCTAAACTAATTTCAAATACCATCATAACGTACGCTAAGAAACGGCCCACAATGTAGCGTTAAAAAATTTTTTTGTTAACGCAACGCAGTAGTTGGTGCACCTGTGCAAAGTGAGGTTATGGTTCGGACGGTGAACCTCAGCTGTTCGCGCCAGTGATGTTGACGACGTAATTGCGTTCATCCTGTTTTCTCCAATTGAAATTCGCTAAGTTTTCTACATCGATATTGAAGCGTCAGGTTCGTACTTGCATCTGCAATTATTGTTAACACAAAGATAAGTTGTACATACTGTTAATATACTATATTGTATCATATACTATTTTTGGTTAAGAAATATTGATATGCTTACTTTAGCTAGAGTTACAAACAAAGTTCCAACGAGTACCCAGATCTTTCTTTACTAGTTCGAAAAAATGGCTTATAATTAATATAAAAAATTAAAAAATGAGTCCCCCCTCTGGCCCTTCGATCAATAGAGCGGATTGTTTGCAGGTAGTCGCGTCGACCGTGCTATACAGGAAATGAAGAGTACGAGAAATGAATTATTTGAAGTGTTAAGAAGTTTTTCAAGTTTTCGTCATTTTCGTCATCATCAAAGTTTAATCAGGTTGTATTAAGCGTGCTAAGATTGCCTACTTTCTGTAATAATGAAAGCAACGATGATCAGGAGCTTGATGATGATGCTACTAATGATGCTGATGATATAATGCTGGAAATAACAATGAGGATGTAGAATAATATTTTTATTGCATACTATATCTCACTAATCAAACTACAGAAATAATTTAGCGTTTTAATTTATTTAATTTTGTTTTAATTAAAATACTATGTACCCTTAACCCTTTTTTATGACCTCAATTAACCTAAAAAGTATGTTATATTTTTGGCGTAATTTGGTCATTGCGGCCTTTGGAGATAAAAATGCGACCAAATCCCCCGGGGCTGTCGCGTCTATAGAGGATTTACTGTAATTTGAACCGATAGTTCAGTTCTGCGCACGTACGAAGAATAACAATTTTTAGCAATTCTCTTACACTCGGCCCGCAAGTTGACAAAAGTCAAGTAGTCACTCAGTTGAGGACTCCTTCTAAAGACTCTATGAGCAACAATTGATTAATTACTGGGAAGTACCCAATGATTTTCTTGCGAGGAAGGTTACGGATCCTGCAGGCTCTTCCAGGATTATTATTCCGGTCAGACGGCCCAGAGACACGTAATGCCGCGAGGAGGGAAATAATCAAGCGGAAAATTCTCGGAACGAAGAATTTCCACGGTGAAGGAGAACCCCCGATATTTTTACTACCGCCGTCGAAAGGGGAAGGACTACTTGGCAAACAGGCTGACGATTTTTCCGTCGAAACTTCGGCTTTAATTTCGCAGGCCCGTCGGGGCCGAAAGACTTTTGCGGATAAAGTTTCGAGCACAGGAGAAACGGCGGAAAGTACGACCAAGTCCGGGAAGGCGAGGGATGGGAAACCGGGGAGAGGGTAGTTTCGTTCAAACGACGAACCAGCCGGAAATTATTCGAGAGCCGGTCAAGACTTCTTCATTATTGCGCCTTTAATGAACCTTAAAATATTCGAGCGACGGCCGATATCGCGAGACGCGGATCTCTACCGCGTGACGTCGGAAGTCTGCAAAACTGCTGGAAATTATTCTAAAAGAGAAAGTGGAGATCGTTACGACGGCGGCGGGCTTTAAAGCCCGTAAATAGCCAATTACTCGTTTCTTCATTCAACGGACTCTAACGCTCGGTCAAAGTGACCGACTCCACATTTCTGTTTTACAATTATCGAAATGGTATTGGGTTGCTGTGGGAAAGTTTCCGCCGATTTTTTGAGTAAATTGAAAACGAAAAGAATTGTACTAACAATCAAGTTTATTTAATAATGCACCATTTTGTTCGATGACGGTTTGCCACCTGTTGGGAAGTTTCATTATCCCAATCTCGTAAAACGTCCCTGGTTTATCGCTGAAAAACTTATCAAGGTGCTCTTCCAAGGAATTCAAATTTTTTCCGTTCAGCGAATTTTGCAAAGAGAGGAAAAGATGGCAAGAGCAGAGTTGGGCAAAAATTTAATTTACGATTGCCGACTAAATTTCTACTTCAATCGTTATATGTAATCGCAATTAACAATTAACTCCTAGTTTAGTCGTTAATTGCGGTTAACGATTACTAATCGTCAATCGGATAATTGATTAATGATTAACTGCTGTAATTTCGAAATGAAATACGGAATAAAAACTGTATGATTACTGACAAAAATGTAAACTGAATTTTGGTGTATTGTCATTTGGTCTATATATAATCAGTGTTGGGCAATAAATAAATTTATTTAAATAAATAATTATTTAAATAAAAATTTAAATAACAAGTTATTTTTGTTAATTGGATATTCAAGTAAAAAGCAAAAATAATTATTTATTATTTGAGCAAGTCTAAATGAATCATTTAAAATAATAAAGTTAATTGTTATTTACAAATACTTCTACAATTATTATTTGTATTGACAAATAATACCACTGTCCCGACCACTGGCGGTGTACCTGAAAAGATTGCTGTAGCAGACAAAAAACCCGCACAAAAATACAACTCATTGTATATACCAAATACAAGAAATGATAGAAGACTCATGCAGAAGAGTTTCATGCAAAATTATGGTTGTCTAAAACATTATTATCCGTCTCTCATTGATGATTGAGAGAGAGAACCACTTCCACACCTCTCAGAGTGTTTGCTAATCGCAAGAACATCTTTTGCTCGCCCTGAAGAGTAGGTGGTAACTGAGGATCATCGATCTCTCCGGAGTATGATGGTTCCTCATTAAGTGCCTTTCCCAGGACTATTTTTCTTCCTTGTCTCATTTTCATAAATCATCTTTCCTCCGCCCTCGAATATTTTGTAGCTAATTGCAGGAGATCTTCAATATTACAAACACACATTCCCCAGACACACATTTTTAAGTATCTTCGAACAGCTCCAGTTAAGTAACAAATTTCATCCGCCACTCGGTTTATCGCTTATGAAATTTTTATCAAATCCCATTAAAACGGCGAGAGGGCGGCTGTAATCGGCGTCATAAATGGAAAAACAATCTTTGGAAGTTATCAAACACATTTCGCGGAGACTCTATATTCGAGGTAATAAAATTTTACGATCGACCTTAAATTTTCCGAGCGGTGAAAAGTGCTGCGTTTATTATACTTATTTCATAGTTTACCGAGTCGTATATCCAGATCTATTGTGCTATCCTGAAACGTTCGCGCAAAACTTCCATATTAACTGTAAATGTATATGTATCCGTATCCGCGAAGCTTTAGAATCACGGCGTACGAAACTGCGAAAGTGAAAGCAACCGGGTCCTGTGGCGCAACGGATAACGCGTCTGACTACGGATCAGAAGATTCCAGGTTCGAATCCTGGCAGGATCGAATATTTTTTTTCACTTTGAAATCATTTTTTCATCGATACGCTCGCTGGTCGGCCCGATGGGCTGGCTGAGCGTTTGGAAAACATGAACTTTGTTTAAATATTCCAGAAATGATTTGAAATGTGATCAAATGACATCAAATGTGACTCCACTTGCTGAAAGTGCTTTTTGAACAATTCTCATATACATAATATGGGGTGTAGAAATTAATTCGGTGCCTTCATATTAAATTATTTATAACTCTGGTTTGAATGTCAATAATCGTCCACCATTTTGTAACAAGTACCAACACTTACAGTTATGACACATTTGATTGGGGTGAAAACTTAACAAGATACAGTAAAACGATGAGTTCGAGGTAAAAGATAAAGGTTGCTTTCGGTTCAAGTGATTTTCGTGATCTGCTTTTCGGTGTCGCGTCGTGTATAAGGTCAGCTCGGAATCTTTCCTTATTGGCTATCCTGAAACGTGTGGGGATGACAAAATGATTCCTAATTGGTGAGTGGGTGGTGCATTTTCTTCGTAGGAGTAGGGGCGCTTTGGTAAAACTATGTTTAGGCTATGGAACTAATTGGGTGCGAGAGATATGGGAAAACGATACGGAAACTAAAGTATTTGCTTATACAGTAAGATTGCCTGGTCAATGGGTTTCGTTCACGAGGCGGCCTCGAAGTGGTGTCCGGTGACACCCAAATTCTGGAACTGTCGCGTCGAGTGTCTCGAGATATTGCTGCGGACCGTGCCTAAATAAATACATATACCTCACGTTCGGGCTGCTTGAGACCGAACAGAGATCTAGTCAAAACAAAAACTATTAGTAAGCAAGATGGCGGCGTCTGATAAGACTCACATACGGCACTGTACGCTGCTTGCCTTTAAGTAAGACTTAAATATATAAGACCTGTAACACATAAAACCTGTGAATGGTGTTATCAAAGATTTCGAAGCGGCCACTTTGATCTTTCTGATCGAGAACGTACCGGATAGCCAAGAAAAGTTGAAGACGGAGAACTTCAGCAGCTGCTCCCTGAAAATTCCGCACAAACACAACATGGGCTAGCGGTGCAGCTTGGGATGTTACAAAAAGGAATTTCCCATCGACTGATTAAGTTAGGATTGATCCAGAAACAAAGTCAATGGGTACCGCACAAGGTCAATTCTAAGAACTGAGAACAACGATGCGAAGGCAACAAAGGATGTGTTTGTTTTGGCAAGAAAGGATTTGTTCTTTGTGCTGGGAAATCCTCCCACATGCGGCATACTCTCCTGGCCTGGCTCCATCGGATTTTCATTTATTTCGATCACTCGAGAGCATCATTTAGCAAATACGAATTTCTAAACATTGGAACAGGTGCAAAAAGATATTGAGGAATTCATTACATAAAAATCGCCAGTTTTATCCGGTTCAAGGAATTCGACAGTTGCCTGAAAGATGGATCAAAGTCAACGAAAATAATGGAGACTATTTCGATAAATAACAGATGCATGATGATTGATAATGATTACATTATAAATAAATACTAAATGTGTTTTAAAAAGGCACCGAATTAATTTCTACACCCAATATTTCCATAAAAAAAGCAATATGTATAACTAAAACATTGAATGAATATTGTGCATTATGAAATTGTTTAAAATAGATTGTTGTATACGAGACTGTTGTGTACGTCTGGTATTATTTTATTTTTTTCGTAAAATGATTCTAGCGAACTTTTGATGAGAATTTCGAAAACTTTAGAAATGTTGGTCATTAAGCTAATTGGTCTTTAGCTTATCGGTTGAGATGAATCTTTTCCTGTGGAATATTCGTTTATTTTGTTAAAGATTCCTTGCATTTTTCTTGTAGTTTCGTTACGTTTTTGCCCTTTATGTATACTATAAGATCATCTGCGAAAAAGAGTACTTTTGTGTCTAATGAGTCAGAAATGTTGAATAATTTTGGGATATCTGCGTTAAAGAAGTTAATTAGCACCGGTGCCGTCACCGTTCCCTGTTGTAGACCATCGACTACTTCAAATAATTTATTTTTTTTGTTGTCTATGGAGACAAAAAATTGTTTATTATGCAACATGTTTGCAATCATTTATATTAAATAGGCTGTCTAACATTTATGTTAAATAGGCTCAATTATCTTTGTGTTGTTGTGATTTATTTCTAAGTTTGGGATTTCTATTTTATTTTTTTTTCTAAAGATGGGGTTCATTTGAGGGAACGTTTTATTTGAGTGTAACGGTATTTTTTTAATCTTGTTTTCCCAATATTTATTTACGGAAGATTGGAACTCTTGTTTGATTTTAATTTTACACCTTTTAATTCTTTTCTTTCCTTTATTATTACGTGGGCTTGTACAGATGGTTTTCTGTATTCATTATTCAATGTATAACAATGGTGTAAAAATTGTTTAAAAAAGATTGTTGTATACGAGACGAGTTCGTTAGTGTATCTGGAACAAATAAAAAAATTGTGAAGAAATAAAAAAAAGTTGGCCCATGGGGGGATCGAACCCACGACCTTCGCGTTATTAGCACGACGCTCTAACCTGCTGAGCTAATGGGCCGATGGGTGTTCTGGCCGAGTTGTATTATAAGAGTTAGACGCTGTGACACAATTTTCCTGTAAAACCTCATATTTTTATGTTTTAATTTATCAAATACATTAATGTTCATTCGAAAATATTGAGAGGAGGGAGGAGAACAGCTTTAGAGTTCGGTTGAAAGTCTTCATTTTATAATATATCAGAGGTCTAACAATATGAAAGTTCGAAGTGCGAATGAATACGGCAGTGATGGGCACGGTAGGTGCCCCTTAAACGTTTGCCTCCCCATCGACGTCCCTTTTCTTTTTAGTTTAAGGACGTGTGGAAAAAATAAATTTGCCAGGGTCCAGTTATGCGATCCGAACATCCGAGAAAATATTCTAACCCAGCTTTAAGTGACACCGTCCGCAACCGAGAAAGTCTGAGCGGCTTCGTTCCGATACTTTTTAGGGGTTAGGGTAGCAAATGACACGATCTGCGGCACTTGGCCTTTGTTCGAGCGTCTCGAAACCTCCTCAAGTTACCTTCGAACAACAACAGAGATGTACTGTGACTCCCAGTAATATTCGGGCACTCTTAAAAACACCATAACCTTTTTAATATTGGACTATGCGATTTGAACTTTTTTGGGAAGCTAGGGCAATTAGTTTACTACGGGGAAGTTGCCTAAAACTTCGGATCGCACGTGTATGAGCGCCTAAAAACAGCGTACGATATCTCAAACGCCGGTATGAATCGACCTTAAGGATAGGGCGCCCGGCATCGCAAATTTCCGGAGATGCCTATCCTTAATATCATTGTTCGGTCTCAAGCAGACCGAACGTGAGGTATATGTATTTATTTAGGCACGGTCCGCTGCAATATCTCAAGACACTCGACGCGACGCGGCGGTCCCTGAATTTGGGTGTCACCGGACACCACTTCGAGACCGCCTCGTGAGCCAAACCCATTGACAGGGCAATCTTACTGTATAAGCAAATACTTTAGTTTCCGTATCGTTTTCCCATATCTCTCGCACTTCCATAGACAGAGGCGGATCTAACGGTACGCGGACTAAGCGGTCGTGAGGGGCCCCGGATACCAAGGGCCCCGAGCTCTTAAAATATCTTGAAAGATTTTGGAAATGACCGAGAGGGTTCAAAAAAACCCCCCATAAAATAATCGAAAAAATCTAATATAAATAATAAATACATATTGTGAGATTATATTTGTCACAATATTTATGTTCTTGTGAACAAGAAACGTAATGCCTCGTACAGACCTGAACATTTCAACGAACCGCGCACAACGGCGAACGTTCAGTCACTCACCACCTTTCTCAAAATCTCAGCCAAATAATTAGATGACTGATACTTCTGTACATCTTAACGCGCAGTGGGCCGTATTGCGAATTCACGCGACATTTTGGGGAAAAAATCAACTTTTTAATTTTGATATTTTCTCAATTGATATCGATTTCTAAATGTCCACCGACCACGAAAATAAAAAAATTAATCAAATACAATAGCAGTTCTAGTTGTAATACACGCATGAAGTTAGACAGTTTAGGAATATCGATTTTCTCTACATAATTTCGGTGATCAACTTCTTGTTACTTGACATATAGTGGACAGACCTCTAGGCATCTGGACACACGCATAACTGAACATAGACGTAACATTTTCCTACCGTCAACACAACACACTGCATTAACAAAGCATTCAATGGAATTTGACCATAGGTTTGATTTTGACAACGTGAAGGTTATTGACAGGGAATCTAACTTACAACGCACGTAGATTATTATTGGAAACCATTCATATGATTAAACAACAAAGCGTTAATCTTAAGTACGAAACACCTAAGATTCATGACTATTACGCGACATTACTGAACCAGTAATGTTTATTTATGATGATATTTCCAATATAATTTTATTTTTATTTAATTGCATTTTTAATTAATTGCACATTTGCTGTTGTTTAAAAACGATCGAACCTCGCGACGAAATCATCAAATTTATTATATTTCTAATTTTCGATTGAGAGGAATTCACCTTTATCAACTTCTTATCCTGAATTTTTCCCACATCAAAATGCATACTTTATTGATAAGAAATAACCAGAATAGAAATTGACAGAAAATAGCTTCGCACTCTTTCAGTTATTCGAAAAATGTGCCGGGAGTAAGCATAAAGATTTTAAAAAATACAAGTCGAAAAGTAGTAGAAAAATGTCAAGAATCCACTATCAATCACGATACATTTTACAGGCTTCTTTTAACATCAGACCCATACATCTCTAGTTTAAAAATTCAATCGACAGATGAAACGCGGAGAAAAAATTGGATCCAGAAGCTATGAAATTATTATCTATTTAAGTACGAGAAATATAGTTACATGACACCTAAGCTTTACATTACATATTTCTACTTTTAGCACTTAATTAGCATTAAATTTTATTTACATAATAAAATAAATTTTATGTTTGATTTATTATGTATAATCTATAATAGAATTGTTTGCAACATTAATAAAAAAGTGATTAAACAAACAAAAAACGTATCATATACCATTGATAAGGACTTATATCAATAAATATGCATGTCAAATTTCATTGCGATATCTCTTATGAGTCAAAAGTTATTCACAAATGTCGCGTGAATTCCCAATCCGGCCCACTGTGCGACGCTCTGTTATGCCTTCGTCGCTGGGGGGGGGGGGCATTGGGCGCTATGGTGGGGAGGGTTTTTCAGCGATTGGGACAAAAATGGCCATCCCTGGTGGTACAGTGTACGGAGAGGGACAGGCACGATCAATCTTTGTCCGAGGGTAGATCCTCGATTCGTGGGGGCTCATTGGTCTAATTAGAGGGCAGGTCTAAGCAGAAGCAGGGCGATAAGCTTCTCTCGAAATCGAATCGAACGGGTTGGGTGGTGTATCGATTTCGGTGCACGCTCGCAGGCAAAACGCGCGCGCGGTTGCGGTTCGTAACCCCATTAAACTTTTACGATTTAAGTTTCCGCCGACGTCGAAGCCGGGGCAAGCTCTCTCCGTTCACGTTGGAACGAATAAAAACAACCCGTCGAACATGTCCATTCGTGGTCGGACGACGACGACGACGACGGTGAACGATGAAGCGGGCAACGGTCACGTGTCGGACGTTATTCGTGTCGTGGATCTTAAAATCGCTGGCCGGACTCCGGGACTCCAGCTGGAAAACGGGAGACTCGTGACGAACCGGCCCCGGCCAGATTCGGGATCGATCAACATCGCCTCCCTTGTTAAAACCCTCTAACGACCGACGATGCATCAATTACGTTCTCACGTGTTTTTACCCCTGTCGCGAGAATTCTCTTCGCAGCAGGCGTGGGAATTTTCTGATTATTATTCAGCTACGATAAATTTATTTTCCTCAACGCTGGTGGTCAATATGATAAGGCACCTCAAGGTTTTTAACAATGAACATTCATTTGTACATATACAGGGTGTGTCCGTTAAGTTATGTCCCCATTTTTTAGGAATTTCCGGTAGCGCAATTAAAAAATGTATTGGACAAAAGTTTGTCAGTACTTGGCGAGCTACATGTTTGCATATTCTGAAATATGAAAAAATGTTTTATATAAAATATTCTTCACATGAAGGGGCACATTTAATGGCGCTATGCACATTCTTCCATAATAGCCCTTTAAGGGTCAGACGAAGGGCAGCTTAATTTTTTCAAATGGAAATCCATATTTTTTATTTTATATTCTTATTCTACATCGAAAAATAATAATATTTTACATAAGATAAATGGACCATCCTGTATATGAAATTTTGTGTACCACATGTAATCCTTCAAATTTCTCGAAACCAGGAATATATTACTCAGACCACTTTCGCAATTACGGGCGCAAATATTCTTCGATGAAAGTTCAAATAGCGGGCGTGTTCGAGTGCGCAGCATCGATTGAATCAGAGCTATCGACTCTTTATTACGATTTTATCGGGCGATTAACCAAATTCGCCATCATGTTAGAATAATAGAAAGGCGAGTAGGCAAGGAAAAAGCGGCGAACGATGGGGCAATCGTCGCAGATCTATGCCGTGCAAGCTCATCGATATTCCGCGAGCAATTCCGCCGGCAACGGGTCGCGACCAAGTGGATGCTGGAACAAATTCTTGAGGGCAGAAGTGCATCCGAGCGTGGGCATTAGACGGATGCGAGACGATCATTTACATACGGTCGTAAGTATGAATGTAACGCATCCCCGGCCGTCCGGAAAACTGCGGAATCCCGTGGAATGGAACTGGTGTGCTTTCATCGCGATTCATACGGGAACACCGTACACCGAGGGCATAGGGAAATAGGGATCCTGAAAGCTGGTAAATATTGACGTTAAACCGAACAGTAATAGCGGCTTCGGAAAGAAAATCTCGTTCCAGCCCCGTCCGTGTACGGGCAGAGCCCCCGGGGAAAAATTGAGTGCGCCCGGGAGAGATCGCTATGGGATGGATCGCTATCTTTCGCGCACGCTTCAAGGGTCTGGTTACCTAGAGGGATTTAATTCAATTATTAGCAATTTTCCAAAAATTTCTGCCTCCAAAGCTAATATTGTTATTATCTATAGAAGCCTCCGCTGGAAGATGTGAACATTGGACAAAAAGAAACCCGGCTAAACGTGTGCTCACGGGGGTTCCGCAGCATGCAAACGAAACTACGATTTCGTGTCTGCCTTTTCGAGGATAAATTATGGAAGAGACTCTCAGCAGGCGCGAAGAATTCGCGAGGAATTTCTCGCGTTCCATCGGGTTTCGACGACACTTACATTTCCGGAAGCGATGGGCGTGATTCACCGTGGCAGACGGACATCAATTTTATCGCTTATTTATTATCGCCCCGCTGAATTAACGTGTACTTTTAGTGGTCGCTTACGGTAGTTGCTTACTGATAAATGGTGTTTGCCTGTGATTATAGCTGGCATATCAATTGCTATTCACCATTTCGCGTGATGCGGCGATCGAAAAGATAAATAGCTAAGTGCCCGGCGATCTATCTTTCGGGAACCATTATCACGATATCGTTGGTCGATGGATCCGATTTTTCAGTCGATTAACACTAAACCTACCATCACCGGGCAAATTGACCGGTCCCAGATCTTTTATTTTACGATTATTCGTATAATAAAAATAATTTCGTAAGGAATGATTGTATAGATATCTTTAGTGGAGCAAAGTCTAAATAAAATCAATATTGTTATTTTTGTGAGGGAACATGTACCAGTTACATTTAAGGCTCGGTAGGTTTAGTGTTACAGTGAGGAGCAAAACTGAACAAATAAACACAAGTTTTGTGTATTCTTCTATATATTCCTAGCAATAAATAACGATTTATACAAAACTTGTGGTTATTGGTTCAGTTTTGCTCCTTACAGTAATCGAGTTTTATTTATTTGCTGCTTCGGTACTGATTATCCGAAAATATTGTTGTTGCGTGGCCGGTCGAGATAATTGGCGTTATTGGAGCCGCGTTGACTGAGTGACCACCGAACAATTCGCAGAAACAATTCCGCCGAAAATGATCTCGTCGGATTTACAAATGGCGCCGGCGGTGTGGCGTCGTCGGTGGCCTCCGACCGAAACGCGGGGAAAACTAACATCCGTCCGTTGCATTAAACAAATTTGCGCGGCGTACGCCAATAATAATGGGGCTACACGCGGGCCAATAAATATCGAGGGGACCGCAGAGGCTGCGCGGCCCGATAAATCACTTTATTTCAAAACCAGAGAAAATGAAGTGGTCGCGGACAAATGTTCCGCGCGGCTCGCTATCTCCGCGCCGGAATAGCGTGTAAACGAGAGACGAATTAATTCGCACCGGCGAGTTTCACACTGGCGCGGCGAATGTTCGACAAGTCGTTTTTCATAATGATCGCGGAGAGGGCAGCCTCAATTTCCTCGTTATTAGAAAGCGCTCTTGAAAAACATGCAAGAAATAAAGTACACACCGATCCACGAATTAGCTGTTCTCTTTCGCTGTCTAATCCAATTGAATGAACACAGCCACGGTTTCCAGTTCGAAGACGAGACAATAATTCCATGGGATATACATTTCTGGTCACGCGGAACAAAAATTCGCGTTTCATCACCGGGTCAGACGGTCGTCGAGACGTCGCCTGTCCCCCGACGAACTTTATGGCAGCATAAACGAGACATATAGGCGTGGGCGTTCCCAGGTGCCATAAACGGGAATGCCGTCGGAACGATCGTCGACGACACTGCACACGGGGAATCGACGAATGAATGATTTACGACACGCAGGAATTTTCGTCTCGCGTGTCTCTACGTACCTTGTGTGCGCGTCCTCGTCTTCTTCGAACGGTTCTGTCGCGCAGCGCCGCACAGCTACGTAGATTTAACTGCCTAACGATGCTCTAACGCGGAACAGACTGCGAGACGAATCGACCGGGATCCGGTAAGGAGATCTTGCTGAAATCACGGCAGCTTCCATTCACGGTGTTCTAGGATGACGGGCAATGAAAGTGTTTCTCTAGTGTAACGCGATTTAACAGACAACAAGCATATGTATTATCATGGAGAACCACCCCTTAAATTTTCTCCCACCTGTAGTCGAACACCCTGTATATTTATTAAAACAATAACAGATAACAATAACGACAGAAAACGAGATATAACGAACAACAACAATAACGAGAAAGCTGAAACTACGCACAAAGATGAAGCTAGGCACAAAGATAATAACGCGGCGATGACAACTCAGGAGCGATGCGTTCTCAGCGAGTGTCACGAGCTTTCTGCAAACTGGTAAAGATCCTTTTTGGTGGGAGGATTGGCGACGTCCGAAAAACCGTTAAAACGAGGGGAGGAATTCCCTATTCCTCAAGTGCATGGAGAAAGTTTCTTCACCCAAAACAATGTGTTCCGAATCGTCGCTGCCAAGGTCATCGCAACGGTCGAGCCGGGGTTCTGGCAATCGTCACTT
The DNA here is from genome assembly GCA_028455605.1 of Lasioglossum malachurum. NCBI lineage: Eukaryota > Metazoa > Arthropoda > Insecta > Hymenoptera > Halictidae > Lasioglossum > Lasioglossum malachurum. Next base: position 15,245,753 of record CM052312.1, on the reverse strand, counting down.
TAATGATCGATCCTTCGACCCAACCGCCTCCAGCACACGCTTGGAAAAGAAGGAATTTCCCTCTTTCCCACGCACCATGTGAAAAGAATGTCAACAATTCTCTTTGTCATAAACAGTTTTGTGGCTGTATTCCGCCAATTAAGAGTTCGCCGACGTTATTCGCAGCGAAGGAGGACATTGCAACTTTAGGGTTGGTTTATCTTATACAGTGACTCCCACTAATATTCGGACACTTTTACAAACATCATAACTTTTTTAATATTGGAATATACAACTTGAAATTTTTGTAGAAGTTAGAACAATCGGTTTGCTACACAACGCGGTAAAAATTTTTGAAAAAACTGCAAGTTGTCGGATTTGTAAATAAAATTCTAAAAGCTGTATTTTTCAACTTTTTTATGCGAGCTTGTATGGAAAATTTAGAGAACACGTACCGTAGATCTGTATCAATTAAACGTATTCTGGAAATTTCATCAAAATCGAGAAACGTTTAAAGATGCTAAAAATTGCAGTGTTTCACGATTTTCGGCCTCGAACTGCAGTAATCCTAAGGATTCTTACATCTTTCAACCGATTTTATTAGGTTGGAAGAAAAGTTATACATCAAAGTTGTGCATCGAAATCACATGTTGCTGGGAGTCATTGGGATACGGGAAATGACAGGTTACCAGGAAGATAGCAACCAGTAGTTCAAAGAGGAAGAATCGTATTATAGAATACGACCATATTTTTTAAAAAATGTTTCACGCACCTGAACCGGCGGAAAAAGTTGCAGAACAAAGATGTGTCCTAATAATTATTTTAAATTATTTAAGAAGAATTGACCAAGTGGCTGGAACGCTTCCTGTTTCCATGGTGTTGTAAATTGTAAAGGAGAGCTACCGATAGTTTACCTAAAGGAGTTGTGGAGCCCGTAGAAACCCTTTTTTGCGCCACGCACAGCAGGGAGCCGTCAACCCGCTTGAGATAGATGGACCGACAGTCTCGAAGCGAAATATTCCTACGAAGTCTGGCGAACATTTCCGTTGGGAAATGCTGGATGTAAAACCAGGGTAGTAAGGTAACGCTGGCTGGCTAAGATAAACCGACCTTTAACCGGCTCGCCGTTGGGCAACACAGTTGCGGAAGCTTGCATGCGATCATGCCACGCTAATGAGGGATCGATGGTGACGTAGAGGCCGAGGGTATCAGGGCCGACAGCGTAATTTCAAAATCCTGATTTGGTAGCATCGGGCCGGGTTTACCTTTGATTATCGTGTCCGATCTAGCGGCCAACAACAAGCCGACACCGCAACCGTCATGAATCGTATTCAATGTCAAAATTTCGATTCGGCTCGCTCTACCAGAACCGTTTACATTTCATTCCGAGGACGGGGGGTTGGTGAGTCCCCCTCTCTCTCTCTGACACGGACACACGGAAATAGTACATGTACAGGTCCACTACCATTTCCTCACTTCTGGCGCTGAATCTTTCATTGAACGGCACGCGACCAAGTTTACATTTTCCCGCGAGCTCTGTCCGCGAGCCACTGCCGCGCCGCGCCGTTGTAATTGAGTTCTAAATTTGTTATCCCGGGCGAACCGTTTGAAATTTTCACCAGGGCCCCCGGTGCCCGGCTGCTTTCCGCCCCGTAAACTCGAAAGCTTTCGGGGAAACGCTCCCGAACAAAGCCGCGTTCGTTTCTTTGCGCCAATTAAATCGAGACCGAGCCCAGCCAGCGAATAATATCTCCCGCTACACCGGCCATTCATTCTTTCGAATGAGATTTTCTATTATTCCGCGGCCAGCCATCGACCTCGACGAATTCGCCGTTCTGCTCGTACAACTGCCTGCGCGCTCGTGGTATTTCTACAATCGTGCAGATCGGGGACCGACATGTGGGCCATAACAGGGTTGGGCAAAAATTTAACCGACGACTGACGAATAAATTTCTACTTCAATCGTTAACCGCAATTAACAATTAAACTCCTACTTTAGTTAATGATACAGAAAGCTGGTGTTTCCATTTTTAAACAGTCAAGGTGAACTTGATATCTCTAAAAAAATTACATTTGTAACATTTGTTTACAAAAATTCAACTTTGTCCTTACCATGTTTTACGTATATTTAGAAACAACAAAGATGTTTGAGGTGCAAACGTTAGGCGACTCGCCCTGTATATTGAAAAAAATGTAAACTGAGTTTTTGTTAAGATATATTTCCGTCAATTCCCCATCTCCGCTCCCTGTCTCTCTCGTCCTCCTTATTACAATTTCTGGATAGACCGTGTGGCGATTAACTTCAACAATTGATTAAGTCAGTCTCCGATTTTTATGGTTAAAATTTTAATTGATTAATGCCCAACTCTGTACCAATTTCTCCAAAAAATGGTTTCATTAGTTTCCGCTACCGGATCACTTCCTCCGCGCGAAAAAGTCCCCGGAGGGAACGCCTCGACACCCCGGGAACTTCGCATCGCAATATCCGCGACTGCTCGGGCGCGAAAGCCCGTAAAAAAGCAGCGCGACCGTTAAAACGTTTCGGAACGCGGATGTCGTCGTCGGAAAAATTTTACCGACCTCCGTCCTCCGCCTTGAGGCCCGAATAAATCCACGGAGGAGGTCCGCGCGCGCGGTGGTTTACCGCGCCGGAGGATTTATGAAGTCGATCCTTTTAGGCGTGTGCCTTCCGTCTGGGAATTTGTCAAAGACGATCGAAGGGAAGAGAAGAGTGGCCCGGAGGAAGAAACGTGTTCGAGTGAGAACGAGAAGAAGAGGAGGAAGAAGACAATGAATGGAGAAGGTGGAAAAAAGAGAGAGTGTCGAGAACCCGGCGGAACGGCTGCGCGGAGAGGAAAAAACCAAGGAGAAAAAGGAACGGATAGAAAAAGTGAGAAAGATGCGGTATCGGGGATGGAAGGATTCAGCATGCGTTTATAAATATCGCCATTGTACGGGCGCCAAGGGCTATATTTTTCATTCCTTATTTGTTGTCGCGACTGCGGCTTCGGTTCCTGCGCGAGTATACGCACCGGCCACGATCGTACATTCTCCGGGCGCAATTTGCGACCGGTCGGCTCCCAGAGCCGATGGCACCGATGGAACCGGCCGGGTTGACCTCTGAAAGGATCCCACGACACGGCGACGGACCGGGTTTCAAAACCCAGAGGTGGACACCGGACTTGCCCACGTGACCGGGCACCCGAAAATGTCCGCCACCCGGTGCTCAAAATTTTTCTAAAGAACCCCGCACTAATCATATGGAGAATCTATCCCGGTAAAAGCAGTTGGATTTTTCATATGTTGTAGCTTGTGACCTGCTGAACAAAAGATGTAATGGGCACAAAGCTCAATAGTGGACAGTTATCGAGCTATAATCAGTCAAACACGATAAATATTTACTTTACACGCTTGCCGCACCCCCACTCCTTCGATTTCCATGTTGCGCGACCTAAATGAAGTTGGCAACATACTAGCATTATTGCTGCCGAACGCTATTACTTTCTGGCATTGCTACGTCCGACATTTATATTATTGATGTCAGTGTAGTCCATACATTTTGGTCTCTGAAAGTGTATTTCACCAGAAGATCTTAATATCTGATCAATCTCTGATATTGCTACGCAACTTGACAGCAAAGTATTATTATGGCGAATGGTACGAATCAATGGCGATAATAACGCAATTAAAAAACAAATCGCTGTTTTTAGGCGAACTGGGCTAGGTCAGGCGCCCATTGATATAGATAAGGAAAGCCGATTATGTTTTAATTGCCATGTATCTATTGTACGAGATCTTAGAACAGATAGAACTTTATCCGACATGCCTACTATGTTCTTTAATCGGACAGTCAGTAACGATTTGCATTCGACTCTGAAACGCGATTATTGTTTAATAGGTGGAGAGCGAGCAGAGGATCCAGCGGATCAACTGCGGGGAAAAAAACGATTATGCACGCTGCATGCCGCCATTTTTATTCTGTCGCGCGACATAGAGAGCGACATTAGCCCGGGCGTCGCGCAGTTTGCGTCCTGTGGATTCGCCGGACCGTCATAAATAATAACCGAGGATCTTTATTGGGGACGATATTTTACGTCCGACCAGAATGCAAAACGAAATAGTTTTGTCAATTTCTTTCGAAATGAGAAAGTTCGTGGACACACGTTCCTCCGAGTTTCTTCGGAAGAATTGTGTGAATTCATTGTTATTCGATAGGAAAGCAACTGCTGCGATCGCGTGGAGGATAATTTAGTAGGTGGGAGAATCGTTGTTTTTTATCTGTAAGCAATTCCGGATTCAGTCTTTTCGGAAAATCTCGTCAGACCGTTGGGAGAAGGAATAAAATTTCGCCGGGCAAATAGTCGCAAGTACGTGTGCACGAATTTCTCTAGAACGTTCCGAAGCTCGGGCGAGGTCGGATTCAAGACACGGTGCAAAGTAATCCCGAAGAAAGGACGCGTGCAGCTGTCGGGGCAAACAGGAACGCCACTCCGGCGTGCTGCACTTTTCGCAGACCACCTGAAAGCCTCTCGGCGCACATATCCGTGTACACGGTTGCCGGAAGCCAACCGAAAGAAACCTCGAACAAGAATATCTTTATGGTTCCCGACGATGAGCCATTGAATTGATTCGTCCGCGCGTCACAATGGCGGGAGCGGGAGCGAAACAACTTCTTCTCGGAACAACGTTGTTCACGCCGATCATCTCCCGCCGGGACGCGCAGTGTGACAAATTGCCATTCTAGCTGGACACTATTCTAAATCGCCTATTTCTCTATATTTATCAATTAATGTGTTTACAGTTGTACAAAGTATGGATAATTATTAAGTTTTTATAGTAGTTAGTTTTGGTTTTTGTTAATTACACAATATACTTTAAGCTATTTGTAATTAAATATAAAATGCGACAAAGATAGTAATGGTCCTATTTAGCACAGTATGATTTAACAGATAGTAGATATTATCGAAGAAGACGTCATTTTTAATTATGGACAAAGAGGATGTAAACATAATTTACTAATTTATTTTTTGGAGATTCAGACATACTCTAACGGGAAAGAATTATTCTTTGGGCTAGTATAAGGTTTCAATTTATAAATAATATAGTTTATTATTTTGATGAAAATGTAATAACGTGAAAATGTAAATAATACAAAAAAAAGAAATTAACAGAGATCAAAATCAAAGTATTAAATAGTAACGTTCGGTTGCATGTATGAACATTTTCCAATTGTAAGAATTTGTTTATGACTTTTTACTAATGTACAATGTCTGTGATAAATAAGAATCAACGTGTGGTCAATTTAAATGCAACACTATCATGTTGTATACAATATACAATATATAATGTACAATGTATAATATATAATATATAATGTACAATGTATAATATATAATGTACAATGTATTATATATAATGTATAATATATTATACATACTGTATAATATATTATATATACTGTATAATATATGATATATAATGTATAATATATCGTATAATGTATAATATATATTATGAGAGTGAGACCCTGTTTTCTCTCATCTCCACAGCGTGTGTAGAAGCAAAATGTAAACAAATGTCGCGCCGGGACAACCTTACGTTGCCGCAGAGCGTGCAGAAATACGAAAAATTCAATACAGTATTGGCGATAGCTTTTTGCGTATATCTCGAAAACTAAAATCGAGCGGCGGTAACATGTATAGGAAAAAGTTGTTCAGAATGATGGCCTTGACAACATATTTCAACGTCATCAAAATCGGTGAGGAAGCCCCTAAAGTAAATAATTACCCCAATAACTTATGAAAAAATGTAAATATAAAATATATCAAAACGTATTTATGTTACGACCTAATATTTTACTTTGGGTTTACACAGTCGAATTGTCCTCGACAAAATCGATCCGCCAAGCTGTTCGAGATGCCGTTGCTCTCGAATTTTGAGGAAAATTATTCAAAAGGAAAAAACTAATTCAGCTAGTTTCACGAAAAAAAAAAAAATACATGAACGAGGCCCGGCATATTTTAAATAAACGAGCCGTGCGCCATAAATTGCCATCAGCGTGAAATCGACATCGATGCCGCGAGCACGGCCCTCGCATTTCATTCCAGGAAACATTGTCGCTCCGTTGCATCTGATATCGTAATGTCCGCGCGTAATCATTCGTGAATAATTTCGATCTGGCAATCTTATCAACTGTCAACGGCATCAACTTTGTAATAGAGCTGAACGCGCGTGCAGGTTGTCGATCAAAATCCGTTTGAATCGACGGCTGTATCTATATGCTCGTCAAAGAACACAATCCTCTTCGATTCGAGCTGAAGGATATTATTTCCTCTGCGGATTTTATCCACGGGAAACATTAGTGGGAGCAATTTCCAACCGCAGGAAATTGTTAAACGAAGAAATAAGAAGCCTGACGATAACATTTCGCAGATTTGCTTCGACTGTCAGCTGTTATTATGTCATTGATATAATGTCATTGAATATACAAGGTGTTCACGCTATTATTAGCCAGCGTTTTTCTTGTAAATATTTAAAACAAATGGAACAGGAGACAGTAATACTGTTTTTTATACGCAACACAATGGCGTATGTAATTTTTTGTGTTCATACTATTTTGTTAGATATGGAGGTGACCTCCAATATATTAAATGGAATGTTGTATATCTTTATAGAACACGTGAAAGCGTGTGTCTAGACGAATTCATCCGTATATTGCACAGTGACCTTCAAGGTCATGGAAGGTCAGAAATGGAAGAAACATTCTGAATATTTCAAAGCAATGTGTTTACAAGTATTCTTTATTCATACGAATCAGATGATGTTGTCATTCACTATCAGAGTGTTTACTTCTAGTTTCTTCTATGATGAGACAATTTCAGTATGTATTACTTCCGAAACCGATTAGTAATATCGCATAGTAATGTACAGGCTGCGCCATCTTTTACGTCGGTATGTAAAGATTCAATAACTTTAACATTTATCAACCGATTGAGTTGAGTAAACATGTTTTTGAAACGTGAATTCAGTACAATTTTAATCATGAATCGCTTCACACCGAAACAACGCGCCGAAATAGTGACGCTGTACATTGAAAATAGTCGTTCAGCTGTGTTAACTCAACGTTGACATTGACTGGCCGCCCAGATATCCAGATTTGACCCCTCCAGACTTTTTTTTTGTGGGTTTATTTGAGAAGCAAAGTGTACGTCAGCAAGCCTCAGACCATTGACGAGTTTAAGGCAAACATTCGTGCCACAATCATCGCTATACCGCCCGAGATGCTCGAAAAAGTATTCAAAAACTAGTCCAAATAACTTGTAAAGGACCAAATTAAATAAAAATATCTCATATATGGAAATCGGTTGTTTTTTTTTAAAGTTATTCAATATTCACGTACCGACATAAAAGATGGCACACCCTGTATTATCATTCGATGGACGAGAAAGCAGATGTGGTAAGCATTATTACCGGTGCAATGGATATAAAAGACAAAGTACATTGAAGTACCCAGAAGAATATCCGGGCAGACTGCAACCAAATGAAAATCAGTTTGTTCTGCTTGCTTGCAAAGTGTTCGAAGGAAACAGGTTTTTTGCAAAATAAGTGTCATAATCGGAAATGTCTTCTTTCTGAAGATAAAAAATTAGAATTCCTCTTTCATTGTGAAGAAAATCCGACAGCTACGGTACGAAAAGTAGCTTCCGCGTGTGATAGCCTCACCAATGAAGAATACTTGCAAACACATTGGTATGGAATATTCAGAATGTTTCTTCCATTTCTGACCTCGCATCACCTTGAAGGGGCACTGTGCAGTATATGGATGAATTCGTCTAGACACACGCCCTCGTGTGTTGTAAAAAATACACAGCATTCCATTTAAAAAATTGAAGGTCACCTTCATATCTAACAAAATAGTATAAACACAAAAAAATTACTACTTTTTCCTCTGCCATTCTTTTCTAATATTTGCTATTTACAAGAAAAACGCTGGCTAGTAATAGCACGAACACCCTGTATACAGGGTGTACCACATAAATGGGAACACCTAAACATCTTTCGTATTTCCAGTCCTATCAGAAAACTTCAGAGGACAAAGTGACACTATTGCAGCGGGCAAAAATATAATGGTAAAGAAAACAATTTTTTATGTCGGGTTTTTTAATGAAATTTCAAGGTCATCGATGTTTTTTTAAATGGAATAGTATATTTTTTTACGATAGCATGATAGAAAATAAAAGACTGAATTAAACTGTAATTGTTATAATTAATTAAATAACAATAGACGAATACGAAATTAAATTAAATACGAAAGATATTTAGGTGTTCCCATTTATGTGGGACACCCTGTATATGCATACGAGAGAACTGTCCGTCCATTCTAATAGCTATCAAAACGCAAAATAGAGGTACAGTGTAACTCCTCGCGGACGTTTATGTTAGTTCCGAAGTGGAATGGGCGAGATGACATCCCATCCATTTCGAGGCGTATTGATCTTCGCTCTTACAGGTACGTTGCTTTCCTCTGGGGAAAGTCGACCTGGGAAACTGTGAAGACCATTATGTCTCGGTAACGTAAGTCTTCTGCAGCCCAGTCCACAGTTTCTAGCTAGGCCCTAGGGCCTCAATACGTTACCTACATCGGCGAAACATCTCTTGAAAGATTTTCCGTCGTCTTTTACTTACCTTCAGCCTGAAAATCGAGAGGAATTCTCCGGATAAACTCACGGGTTCTTTTATTTATTAATCCCACAACTTTCTACAACTTCTCTTCCCAATACACTCTTTTCATTTTCGTAAAAAGAGCACCGCGCCTCAACGGTAAAAGTATTAGGTGTCTGTAACGAATCCGTTTAGTTGGCTGTTCGCGTTGACGAAGCAGTAAAGTAATCGGCAATCTTCACCGGCGCTAGCATAAAGCGAGGGTGAACCCTAATGCAGAATAGAAGCGTGGAATTGCTTTTTCCAGACGGCAATATCGAAACAGGCGACAGCTGTTAATGACTCTGCCACGAACGACCTCTTTCGTTGGTCTTTCTTCCGTCGAGAAACTGCCGCCATTACAGCGCTCAGGTTTATATTCGCCTTGGAAATAATGAATGGCTCCGGGTGTACACTCCGTTCACTATTAATATCGCAAATGACGTTCAATATAGACGTAACGAGCCTGACAAGTTCGTTGAATCATAGTAAATTTATGTACGCGTAAACACACCAGATACAGTGGGGTATTCGGCCAGTTTAGCGCGCCAAAAGTCACAATATTTTTAGTTTGTTCAAAATTACTAAAACTTTTTTCCCATGAACCTGAATATATATGCGAGTAATCTACAATAATATTTTTCCATAGAGAGTACTATTAAGTAACATACAGATATGTACTTGGAAGTAACATTTCTCGTGACCAAGAGACGTGTCGAAAAACTTGTGTTAAAGAAATGATTTGCTTCGCAAGTTTAGTGTATAAAATCGACATAGGACCAAATCTAGGATGTAAAGGAAGGTGTATTGATTAATTTCGTGGCTTTTCTTTTTTATTCTTTTCGGTGGTTTTGATAGAATAAACGATCGAAAGTGATATATTTCTTTTTCAGAAAATTAATATGTATCATGTAATAACTTTTTTTCTCCAAATTACTCCTCTTTAATTTTTTTCGAGGTTAATCAGTAGACATTGCTTTATATACTAAACACTAAAAACACTAAATCATATGACCGGAAATGATGAAATTTATCTTAATCTGACGAAAAAATGTTTGAAACAAAAGTTCAACAGTATTGACATAGGTATAAAATTCAATATATAGAACTTCGAAAAAATGTTGTTTAAAACAAAAAAACAAGATCGCTTCGATTTTCTAAACATTAAGTTGTATTTTTTATTTGATAGTGTTGTAGCTGGTGTTAAGACGAATTCAACGATATATGATAGTATGACCTTCACACTATTAATAACGTCGCAATATTTTTGGCGCGCTAAACTGATCAGATACCCCCTGTGCGCCGCGTCTACGCAACGCAAACAGACAAGTTAAATTTCAGTCGAAATCTTATGCGAAATAAAAATGGTTTACGTGACAAGAAGTAGTTCACAAATTCTGAACTTTTTATAATTAATTTCCGCATGTTACACGATGCACGCGAAATAATTCGTTGTTATTATAACACTGTGGCCGCGGTGGAAATAAGAACACCGAACGAGAAGTGAATCGGAGCGGATTAGCGGCACGCAATATCCGGATATTTATCTTCCGCGTAATTTATCCACATCATTTTCGTGCTCGTCGTCGCTTCGATTTCGATGCGGCCGTTTTGAAATTTAAGCGGGCCGCGCCGCGCCGGTACGTGGCCCGTATACAACTCAAAAGCTGAATTTATTGACTGGCGGGACCGATAAATTGTTTCGTTGGTCCGCAGCAGGCCGATGCGACAGACGTTATTGAGCCATTAAATCGTGATTACTCGCGTGTTATTGGGTACGGTGACACGAAGACGAGACATTTTCTTTCCCGCCTCTTCTCTCCATCGATCCCCATTCCCGAGACGCCGTTATCGGGCACGTTTATTTATTGATTTGTTGCTTTAAACCGCAGAAGGTTTATAGAGCGTATACACTACAAATTATCTAATTTACAATTAGTTTAAAATCTTCAGAATGTTTAGAGATCTAGTCTCACAATGTTGCGGATAGATACATAGGTGCAGCAAGGAGCAAAACTGATCCGATAACCACAAGTTTTGTATAAATCATTATTTATTGCTAGGAATATACACGAAAATACACGAGAATAAACGAAAACGGACGGTAATAAACGAAAATTAACGTAAATACACGCAAGTGCAGGAAAATAAACGATAATACACGGAAATACACGAAAAAAGAATAACAAAAGATCAACATTATAATTATTTTTATCATAGCTAGAAGAGTATCTTAAGAAATTTCTTTCAATAATTAATGTCTCCTCTCGTTTAGCAACGACAACAACACGGCAAGTTTTCGCCGTCTTGCGCGTTGACAAGCCGTCATTCAAAAGAGAAATGACATTTTTTACACAGTTTGGAGCAGTTAACTTCATATTTATTCTTACTTCACTTGCGTGCTTTTCCGTTCGACTGATTGCGAAGAACTGAGTGTTAAGACGTAGACTAATAGTTTGTAAACATACCAGTGCTGGATGTAAACATACTACTAGAACACTCCACGTAAACATTTCTTGCAGGGACCGGTGCAAAACCGAGTCAATCTATTTTTGTTGTCATTGCTAGACGAGGAGACATTAATTATTGAAAAGAATTTCTTAAGTTACACACTTCTAGCTATAATAAAAATAATTATAATGTTGATTTTTTGTTATTCTTCTATATTCCTAGCAATAAATAATGATTTATACAAAACTGGTGGTTATTGGTTCAGTTTTGCTGCTTACTGTACATTCCTCCTACCTCTAGAGCAAGTGCGTGGGTGTGAGACGCGTATTGAACGTATTAATTGGGTAAGAATTGGGCGTACTACTATGTTCTTCCTTCTACGTAGGTAATGGTGCGCGGATCTCGGTGACTGGAATGCAACGACACAGGTGTTGTAATTTGTAATGCATGGTCAAGCCAACCGAGTAAAGCTAGACGCAAGGCGTCTACCTTAGGCAGCTAGAAAACCTCAACAAGTGGAGGGAATATTTCCTGGATATGAAGGTTTAACGAGCACGGGGGGCCGAAGAGTCTACCCGGGGCCGTCAAGCTATTGGAAGAAGCCACGAGATTCGCTAAGCAGCTGAAGAGGGAAAAATGATGTTTGGGAAGGCAATAGAAAGAAAAGAAGACGAGATATAAAAGGCAGATCGGTTGTACCAAGCCTTCCTGCGGTCCTCAGGTATGTGGCGGTATACGGGCGTTTCCCCGAAGAAGGGACTCAAGGCCCTTGAGGGATGCCAGCGACCGCGTGCCGGAGGCTGCGTTTTTATTAGATTATATGGATTATATGGTTTCCATTATTAAGAATCCTCGGAAAATCGGCAGGTCCGGGGGTGCGACTCTCGGTATCGCGTCAGCCAGCCACGGAACAACGACAAATTATTTATACACAGACAGACGGTTTGGGACCGGGAGAAAATCGAAAAACAAGGACCACCCCATTGTCGGAGCCCTAATTAGCTGAGCGATATACGAGCTCGCACATTAAAAAGTCCGAGGACCATTTTGACCGTGTACCACGCGAGACGAGAACGGACTGCCATTCACAACGAGTTAACGACGAAACCCGGTCGTCCGCAGATGAAATTTATTATCCGGAATCAGCACCGTGGGCCGAGACAGAATTAAGGCGGATTCTCAAGTCGCCTCTTCGCGCCACCGTGCGCAAGAGCCGTGGTTCTCGATTCTTTGGGGCTCGCGTGTTACCAGAGCATATGTCAGCGCGAGGAAAGTTGCATGTACATGATTAAATCCGCCGTTCGGCTATGCCCCCTTATTAATAATTACAGTGAAACGGTCCACGTGGTCCGAGCCCTCGCTAATTGTGAATTGCGACTGTCCGACCAGGACAAACTTGTTCGTGCTCGGAGAGAACAATGGGTCCCATTAAAAATCAATTGTAAAGAATTGATCCTGTGACTCGGGCATTATTAACGATTTGACAAATAATATCGCGAGACGGGTAGCGTAAGAAAAATACGAACTTCATTTCCCCTGGACCATATGTCAGCGGTTCTTGCCCTCCGCGCGCCAGATGGGCCGAAATATCATGAGACGCGACACGTGGCGTATGTTGGACCTCATTGTATAAAAATGAGCGGCTCATGAATAAAACGGTACGCGTGTGCAGCACATGATTACAGACACCGCTTATGTTCCGTGGAATGAAGTGGACGTGTCTCAGAAAATGACACTCCAGAGCTGTTCGAAATTTTGAAAACAGAATTTTCCTTCCCCGACCTGAGGAATTTCTATTTTCTACGATTTTCTTAATTTCATCGATACAAAACTAATAGGGGTGTGCGAGTACCCGAAATTTCGGGTTCGGGTCGGGTCGGGAAATTTGTTCGGGATCGAGTCGAGGTCTCGAAAGTTTGCAATATTCGGGTACTCAAAGTTAAGGTTCGGGTAACAGAAATTGCGGCTACCCGAACTTTGTAAACTTTCTGGATCCTGAAACTTTCCCAACCTGACTCTTTACTTTACCGGACTCAAAAAGTGTGCCTTTCTTCTATAAATTATGATGTATTGGCTATGTAATCCGGTAGATTTGTACCAGCGGAGCGGTTGCAGATTGAAGTTTCGATCCTGTATGATCAATGGTTCAGGAGTTATGCTTGCTTAAAGTTGAGAACTCTGCAGCGTTTTTGACAGGTAAGAGCGCCGCCATATCGGTTTGTAGTGACGCTCGCACGTCGCTTACCGAGCAGAACCGCAGAACCAACTAATTATTTATGCTCTTCGGTAAGCGGCTCGCGGTCGTCACTACAAACCAATATGACGGCGCCCTTACCCATCAAAAACACTGCAGATTACTCAACTTTAAGCTAGCATAACTCCTGAACCATTGATCCTACAGGATCAGAACTTCGATCTGCATCCGCCTCGGGTACAAAGCTACTGGATTACATAACAAATACATCATAATTTATAGGAGGAAGGCACACATTTTGAGTCCGGTAAAATAAAGTTCACCCAAAACTGATATAATACCTCGTACAATGCTTTCAATAGTTTATTAAAATATGTATGAAATACGTTTAAAATGTCGACTTGGGAGGAGCTGACGTAATGCGAGTCTGCCTAATTGCGGCGAATCGAATCGAATCGACATTCAACGCCTTCGCCCCGGCGCGGCGCGGCGTTATAAATACTTTTTCGATCGCGGCCGACAAGAATCGTATCGCCGTTCATTTGGCATTCACGATACGTACTGTTCCGGCGACGTCGTGCACGGCGTAGTTAATTGCGCGAATTTATCACGTGGAGGGGGAATTAGTGTTGTACGAATGGCAGCGCGGAGGGAGACAACAACAGACAGCGAGTGGGGGATTACTCCGCGTACGATTACGCCTGTTTGATATGCCGCGACACTCAAAACTCGTACATCACACTTAATCGCTGAATATGGAACAGTCAGGCCAGACAGCCGCATCCAGCATGCATATTTAGACTGCAATTATGGCCCCCAGCTATTGTCGGCACGCACGCCGCTGCAAATTTCCTACTGAGTCGTGTTCCCCTCTCTGTCTCCCCTCTTGTTCTTTTTTTTCCGCTCGAACATTACACTCTTTGACTGGCACCGATGCACCGTGACCTCCGCGATACGCTTCCCGCGATTAGGCTGCTCCCGAGTCGCAAGCCTCGGCTAACCCTTTGACAGCCCACGGCGATCATGATATGGACCGTTTATTTCGAAAGTGGTGCAAGTCCATGTTTTGTTGTTTCGAGAAAATTAAAGGTTAGCATATTAGTCAATTTAAAACTATAAATTAATTATGTCGTCTGGCAACGTTTCTATTAATTTATCAATATGTAAAATTTGATTACATAAATTTCTTTCAGGCGAATTTAACTAAAATAATATATATGTGTACAGGCTGTAAATGGACCTACACCATTTTCATAGTTAGTAAATTGTATGAAAATTTAAATATCACTTAAAATATATTTTGTATTAATCCTTTAATTAAAATTTTGTTTATAAATAATAACAAGAAATAAAATAGTAGTATTTTTTATTTTGAAAAAAAAAAAAAATGGACTTACACCGCTTTCAAAATAAACGGCCCATATCATGACAGAAAAGAAAATTAATTTTTTTTAAATTATGTCCCCCTCGCAAAGGAGAGAAGTCTCTTGTTTCGTTCGTCGAACAACAGGGAACTCCCCTCGATCGTGTTCGCCGGTAATACAAGCCTTAATCGGGGGTAGATTTAGGGTCACGTGATGGACGCGGGCTTTTTTGAATTACACCGTAACAGCACGCAAACCCGCCAACAATCTACGGACCCGTGCACGCCCCCTTTCGAGAGCTGCGACCAAGGACACCTCGTGAATCCGACTTAACTTCGGGCTTGCCTCCGGCGATGATTTCGCCCAATAAATCCCGTCCACCGGAGAGACTGCCCTGGTTAGGGAGTAACAACATGATCGCAATTTGCGGTATTGTTGGTTAACTGCCCCGGGGAATTTGCCTTTCGGGCTGCTACGCTCTCGCCCGGGCTCGCAACTTACGTGTTGATTCTCCGACAACAATTTACGATCCTCCACCATTCTTTAAATGTCTCGGCTAACCCCTTCGCGTAACTTCCTAAAATTTTCCTGTTGCAATACAGAGGGTCTGGTTCGAGCGTGACCCCTAGACCTTTACTGATTCTTTACTGATGAATATTGACCGGATATTCAATCTTCAACCGGATCAAATAGTAAAGGAGATCTACAGGGTGTCCCAAAATTCCTTCAACAAAAATGTTATCCACGGCTTTCTTTAGGAATTATTAAGGAAAAACACGCCACCAATCAGAGCGCGACCTAGACGCGAGTTGGCACAGTCGGCCCGGCGCGCCAACTGTCTTTAACTGTTTTTCGATAGTAACTCCTAAACAAAGCCGCGGATAACATTTTTGCAAAGGAAAATGTTGCTTCAAATGACGTCAAGAGCCGGCTCCCATTTCCGGCTGTTGAAGGAATTTTGAGACACCCTGTATATCTTCGATGAGGTAATTACACTCACAAGTGGAATGTTGTGTTATATTAAATCTGGCTAGGGATTCACAGGTGTCGACGTGACTTGTTCTCATTCTTCCAAATCTTACTATGAGCTCTCTGGAGAGATCGTGTTCTTTATACCAAGGTTTCTTCCGTGGTTTGTAGAATTCTTGGAAATATTTGACTCCTGTGCTGTGAAATCTAGCTTTGAGGAGGGATTGGTAAATACTCGTTCCACGTTTCTTCTTCGAAGGTCTCTTTGAAATCTGTATAGGGTATTTTGCGTTGGGGGAACGGAGTTTCTTTCTGGTCGCCTCTTTTGCAAGATTATCTGGTATTCCATTTCCTTGTATAGCACTATCGGCAGGGGTCCATATGAATGAGACATGTTTTCGGTTGTTTGTTTTTGTTGCTGGGTTGAATGTTCTTCGTTTGATGTCAATAATATGGAAATTGGTTGGCTCCCATTTCCGGCTGTTGAAGGAATTTTGGGACACCCCCTGTATAATGCTGTAATTTTGTGCATGCCTCCGGTGTTCGAAATGTGCATACACAATTAAGAAATTCAATTTCAGCTGTCCATGCAATTCCGCAGTGAATGATCTGATCCCAGGAGTATTCGCAGGCTATACTAACCCAATTGAACAATTAGAAATGTTTCGGCTGCCACGCGACATCATTAACCTTGCTGCCGCATCGAGTTACTGTCACAGGACGAACTTAGACGAACTCGGTTTTCGCGAACGGTGATCGTGTAATAGTTTATACAGAGACCGTCCTGATCGAAAGCTAATTATTCCGTTGATCCAGTTGTCGGTCAGTAATCCGAGCATATTTGAAGAGTACGAGGCTCATAAATATTAAATGATACGCAAAATATTTCAATAGCTCGAATCATAATCGCGACGGCTGAACGTGTATTAAACATTAAAAGCGAGCTGTATTATTTGCTCACCGTACCGTTTCCCACTCTCCTGTTATTTTTCCATTAGCAGGACAATTTCAATTCGCTCCTCGGTGTACCGGCGATCGATCCCACGCAAGTAATTAAACTCGATTGGTCAAAATTGTTCCCCCTTCGCTCCGCGCCCGTGCATCCCGATCCATATTGATCCGGCATCGCGCTTTTCCCAGATATCAACGATATTCGAGCTTCATCATTCAACCCCGTGTGCAGTGGATCCAAGGGGTATTTTAAACATCAGCGTAATTAACAAGTTCGAGATGCAATCGGTAAACGAACTTTTTATTTTCGCAGTCGAGATGTTAATGAATTATGGAGGGGATACTGTAAAACAATATGGTTAATATCTTCAACGGTATTAATACCTTCAATGCTTTCCAATAATTAATAATTCCTTTGCAAGCTAATGACGAATTTATATTGTAATGATTCCGCTCTGTATCGATTCATGGAAATGACAAGCTTGTGTGCAGGATATTTATGGAAATATGATTATTTTATTGCTGTATTATATTCCTCGCGTTGTACTGTTGTACCGTTCACTACATTTGTCTTTTAATATTTTTCCGCAGCTGCGGCTTTATCGAGAAGTTTGTTTGTTAATGTTTATTCCTGGGAGAATATTTACGTTATCGACAATATGACAGTCGACGTGTTAAAGTCGATCACTGAAGCAACTAAGAAATATTCCAGAACATCAATGCAGGTGTCAATAGCCGCACCGAATTTAGCCCGAGATGTTGAAACTTGTATCAGACAGGTAGCATCTGTCTGGTAAGTTAAAGACAGAAGTAACTGCCAATAACAGAGTAAAAACAGTTATAGAATAGTCAGTTACAGAATAAAAAATGCGAAGTATGTATACTACAAGGTACTTTCCGCCAAGAACCTGTCCCCAATTTTTCGCCGGCCATATCGTGCAAAAATATTCCACATTTAGATTGAGTCCAAATAGATTACTCTATTATTTTTTTATACCGAAATCACCGAAGCTTGAGTATCGACAATTTTTAGATATAAGATACATTTAGCCTAGAACCTGTCCCCAATTTTTCGCCTGCCATATCGTGCAAAAATATTCCAGATCTAGATTGAGTCCAAATAGATTATTCTACTATTTTTTTTAACGGAATGACGGAAGCTTGTATATTTGTATATCGATGACTTCTGGGTTGTCGGAAACTTTTGGTGTCCGCTGTTTGCTGAGTGGATCGTGTAAAGCTGTGAGTGGAAAGAACATAATTTCTAATCACCGAATGGATAAGATTAGACACATCTAATTTAGAATCGATGTCGCACGCCGCGAGCACGCACGGACATCACGCAACCAGCGAATGAAGATACGCGAACGAACGGTCGTTTAATTTAATGACAGTGGCAACTTTATTCGCGGAAAGAAATCCGTCCGTGTTGTGAGAGCAGCCCATTATTTCTTGCTCACTCTCTCGTTCTCTCCCACTCTCTTTCTCTTGTGTTCCTTCTTTCTTATCACGGTGATTGCTCTCCTGTTAAGGCGAACGAGTGTTATTGCCTCCTTGTTAAGACAATCATTGTGATGTTTTACGATCGCCGTCTTAATCAATTATCTGAGGAAATCGTGCAAAACGATCAACCTTCGACTCGCCCGTTAACGAGTTAACAAGCTAACGATCTCATGCGAATAGAATGCGGAATCGAATGCAGACCACTGTTTAATTCTATTCCGAGCAAGTATTTACCTCTTTAAACACTATCCAGGTATTTTAAATGCAACTACACAAATAGTGGAGGGGCCGTTCGTTTTTCTTAGATCGTGCACAATTCCCGTTTCTTATTCGGATGTTGCTCAGGAGTGCCAATAAAATGTTGTCGCGCGGCCTGTAGCCGTGCTTCCTTGAAACGTTAAGGATAACGCCGGCCGCAATTTAGATTACCGTCTCGAAAGTGAGCGTTCCCCAATTATATCGCGCAATGTATTTCGCAATTAGCGGTATGAAGTGGTCGCGTCCATTAGCCCCGGGAGAGGTTGAGGCTGCTCAAAAATTTGTCCCACGATTTTACTGCTAATTCCCTGCTGCACGCGAGCACCGCTAAATGGACGAGCAGCTTCGGGGATGGGAAAAGGTGAGGAGATGCCGCCCAGGTTGAAACATTTTTCCATCGTTGATTGTTCGGAGGCTGCTGGCGAGGTTCTTCAGCCTCGCGATACGCTCCTCGGACTTCTCCCTTCATCTCGATCGGCCACGTACGAATCGGGATGGTTCAAGGAGAGACTGAGAGCGGGAGAGTATGTCGTTAATTAGCCCATTCTTGGACGATTCCTTGACTGTTCTGCGTGACCTCTCGCAACAAAGAACGAGAATACGAATACGTACAATGAAACGAAGTTCTACACCTTGGGAAATTGAATGGTAAGAGAAATTTCACCATTTTACCACGTTTTCATTAGCTCGCTTTCTTGTCTGTCTGTTTGTTTGTCTGTTCGGTACATATTCTGCAATTGATCTCAAACTAACTCTCCGGTGAGCTAGAGACTTGAAATTTTAAACATAGCTCAGAACAATATATAAAAAGAAGTTTTTAAACAAGCCTATGCGTTTAGGAGATATAAATTATTAAATTTAACCGTTACAGCTCCCCGCGCGTCGCTCGGTAGTACGTGATCGCGTTCAGCGATCCCCACTCCGCGCGACGGCGATCCCTATTCCACTACGCGTTTCCACTCTGACTCATCCCCACTCCACGGACCCACTTCGAACCGAACGAGCTCAGTGTGCGTTTGACCTCCGTGCGGTGTTTACGAAGTTACTACGTATTATTATACTGTAATGTTTGTTTACCAAGCGAAGGAACCGTTACACCGAGATCGTCCGTCAACCTTTATTTTTACCACGGCGTTTGTTACCACGTTTACGTTTACGTAACGGTTACTTTGACCGCAGTACATTCTAAACCATCAACTGAAAATTTGTGATTGTGAATTTTTGTGGGGCGCAAGATATTTACTAGTAAGAAGTGCAGAGAGTAGCTGCCGTTGAGAAAACTGGCACAACAGTTTAATGTTTAAAAAACAGTATAATGTTTATATCATTTGCAGTGCAATAAAATTGTTAGTGACTTGAAAATGATCAGAATATTTATAGAAACCAGGTATGCGCACACCTGCTTATTTCGGTGTCATGATTTAAACGAACGCGGCAGTGCACGTCGGAGACATTTACGGTTCGGACGGATGGCAGTATGGAGGAAGACGTGGAGGAGTTAATCTGGGAAAATCGTTGAGAAAATCAGTGCGGTGGTCTGCGTCGTCGTACAAAATGGCGCCGGTAATTGCTCGAACAAGCCGTCTGTCCTCCGGCTCGCGTTTCCGCCGTGAACACACCGACCTTTAAGCCCCATACATATCGCCCTCGAGGTCCCCGTTAAGAGTCCTCTGCTCCACCAGATAGCAGATTGCTACCATGAGCAGCCACCGACAAGAAAGAAAAGTTTGCTGACGTCGTCGTCGTGTAAGGTCATACGAGACACCTGCAACACCTTAATAGTTTATGGGAGACCGTAGACTTACTCACTCGATGGCGATATTTCTCCCACGTGCAGGTGTCCGGAAAATGAGGCGATAAAAGGGACTCTTTCATAGCGAGATTACAGCTGATGAGTTTGTTAACAGCCAGATAGCAAGGCTTCCCGATAAAAAGATAACCAATTAATTCACTTTTCCGTGTATTTTCTGGTCTCTGATGCGTTCTAAAAATATGAAAAGATGTGATATATTTTGGATCCTAAGGCGCATTTTACAGAATTTTTTCAGACTTTTTTGTTGCAAACTGTGCTCGGCTAGGCCCTTTAAATTCAATTTCGAATTATTATATAAATATAATTATTGTATAAATAATATACATTCTTTTTCAAAATTATATTTATTATTGCAGAAAAAGTTAATTATTTTACATTTTCTAAAAGATTTTTCGCAAAAATGAAAAATAACTATTCTCTTACAATATTTTATTATTTGTTAGTGATTTATCAGCAATATAAATTATGTCTTCTTCGTCAGCAACTTGAGCTTCGTCAGCAATTTATTCGTAAGTTTTTGTTGTAATTATGTTTAATAGGAGGAATGAAAATTTTATACATATATAACAGATCATATTTTTCCTCTTTTCTCTGGTCACATACAATTGCTGGTTTATACTTTTCAGACATAGTGGTCTACCAGCTCCAGATTTTGTTATATTTATGGCACTAAATTCTGAATCTTGATTAAAGTCATATTTGAATTGTATAACGTGGAGTTGTGACCTTTCTAATTTTATCCAGTGTATTTCAAGCCAGTTTACTGGTAACTCATTAATTGTTTCTTTTCTGTTAATGATAGAGAAGCCTCCAAATCTTTATGTGTCATTTGAATGAAATTAAATGGTCCTCCTTTCTTTTTGCTGGTTTTGATAATATTGTACCAATCATCTGGCGAAAAAATGTTTTGAATTTTTTTCGCATGTGACTCGATTGACATTAGAGTACGGGGTTAATCAGAATGGCTTCTGAAATAAACTACTCATTATTCCAAAAAAAAATTTTATCGTTTAATGGCGTTAATCTGTATATTATTTGGAAAATTTATTATAAATAAAAAAAGTTATAACTGAACCAAGTGCTTCGACCCTTAAATTTAAAATATTTATTATATATATATAAAAAATATTTATATCCCTGATTATGGACAGAGATGTAAATTGATAAAAAATGAATGGGTCGTTCGATTTTAAAATGGTTCAGCGGCGTTCGGATAGGTAGATTGATCTAATCGAAAGTTCTAGTGTTTTCACAGGAAACGCTTCATAAAAATGATACATATTTCGCCTCTGTTGCAGTTGTGCGAGAACAAAGTACGATGGAACAGAGGGCAGAGGAATAAATTCGTTAACAATTTTATAGCGTTACGTCACGGGCAATGCTATCGGGGGATATGTTTGCTCGGGGAATCGAATTTTTTGGTTATTTCTATGGAATATTTTTTTTCCGTAATTGTTTATACGCGTAACTCTATAGACAAATTTTCAAGCAAAATGGTACGTGTGTAAATCAATTTGCTTTATCAAAGTGTTTGTATTGGATATAGCCGTGCATCCGTGTCAGTGAATAATATTTACTGCGGAACAGATTGTTAGTACCTTCTATTATAAGTAGACAGCGGATCTTTATGGAAAATTTAAATTGTCTACCTGAATTGCAACAAACTGAACTGTATTAAATTCAGAGATATGCATTATTTGGCGAAACAAATATTTCAAATGCAATTTAATATTTTAGATTTTATTTTGCTGAACGAAAATAGTATTTTAAATAAGACATACAATTTCTCTCTCGAAAATGAAATATTTCTATTTTAACAGCCTGAATCTCAAAATAAAATATTTCTATTTCAACAATTTGATCTACAAAATAAAATATTTCTATTTTAACAATCTGAAACACGAAATAAAATATTTTACTTTTTGCATTGTTAAAATACTCTGAGAAACCGCATAAACTATCTATCTTATCGTTGAGAAACGATTTACACTCATAAATGTATTGTGTTTAAAATTATGAAATTGAAAATAGACGAAATTCAAATATTTTCAATAATCTTTAAATAAAATACTATTTTCAAAAAAATTACTGCCTCAAATAAATTATTGCATCAAATAAAATATTTTACTTTAAGAAATTACTCTCCATCAAATAAAATATTTTATTTTCAAAGTTGTACTCATACTTTAAAATTAATTAGGATTATTTACTATTTACTACTTAAAATACTATTTTCCCCAGCTCTGATTAAATTACACCTACTCATTTTTTAAAAAATGCATCACATCTGCTGTCTAATTAAACAATTAAAAAAAATTCAAGAATATTGGTAAATTACTTTTAATTTCAAAAAATCATCGAAGGCAGATATACTTCTGTTTGTCAATCTTTGTTTTGCATCAAGATCCGCAGACCAAACAAGATATTAGCTTTTATCCAAAACCGAATCGTCGATACCGTGTTGCAAAACACACAATGTAACAGCACACTCAACGGATTGGTCTATTAACGCTACCGGTCGTTGCAATAACGCTTAGATCTCCCTATGCACCGGAGGATTTGTTTGGTGTTTTTTTTTTATTTTTTTGTTTATTCCGAACAGAAACACTGAACGTTCGACTGCGGTTCTGCATGCTGACAGAATTGTCGATTGTACTCGAAACAGAGCTTTATTTATACAAATTATTTAGTAGGTGCTCGAATGTGTACAGCCTTTGCAAACAATTTCTTGTACTTATTTTTCCCATAAATGTATAAAAATCCGCAGCCGAGACGTGATCGACCGTATATCGAATCGCGCATTTCAACACACATTCTAACAACGATATCCGGTTTTTTGCCGGTCATTTTTCAACGGTCTACGTGCCGCGGATACCGAGACGAAAAGTTTGCTTCTGCGGGTCGCGGTAATGCCGCGCGAAAACTTGGCGGAAAGTACGTGCCTGTTCGCGGAAAAGGTGCAAAAGGAGGAAGAATTTGAGTTTCGGTCAAATACAAAGTAAGTTCCGGGAACGACGTCCGCGGGTCTAATTGAGTAACTTTTCCTCGTTCGACACGGCTTGCTTGTGGGTAACCCTAATAGAACTATTTTTCGGATAGCTCCCGGGAGAGCGTGGGACGTCGTTTTCGCAACAGCGCAAAACTTTGTTCCTCCGTCGGATGAAGCGATTCGTTTATTTACTCGAGGAAATTTAAGTGCGCTCTTGCGAATCCACTTCATTCGCTGCCCTGATTTTTAACCATTTGCCCTCGAATGGTGGCTCTGAGGTGCCAGTAAAAATTTGTAATATCGTCTGTAGAGGCTTGCGCTGGGCGACGTTTTATGGTAGGGACATCGCTATTGTGCACTGGGTCCGATACGTGACAAAGCCTCGTTTGCCCTCCGCCCACTTCAAACTTGGCAGTTCTTACTAAATATTTTCGAAAATATTGATTTTGGAGAAAAAAGTTTCAAACAAAAAATGAAGCTCATAAAAAGCTCTACGAAAAAGGTTATATACATGTTTTACGTAAACCTATTATTCTGGCTGTTATAACCCAAAATAACTCGGCGGGGGTCACACAAATTAACTGTCTGTCAAACATTTTTTTAAATTTATGTTTTATTAAATATGCGAAAAGTTTTTAGGGTGTACTTCCCAAAGCCCGAAGGACATACCTCCGATTTTTTTTATACTCTGGATTCTTGCGTATTTTGACGTGCTGATTACGAATATGTAATCTTACGTAAATGTTACGAATAAGTACCTGCTGTTACCTTCTCAAGAAAAAAATATAGTATTCCATTTAAGAAAAGTAGATTGATCTTCAGATCTCCTCCACTACTCCACCCACACAAAACAATTAATAGTACGTAATGTAGCCTACCATACCAAACAACTTTTATACCAACACTTTTTTGATAACGACAACGCCTTCCGAGATATCCTGCTGTTCCCACTTAAACAGGACATACTGTAGAATCGAAATGATCCGGGTTGGAGTCCAAAGCATGCAAACTGAAAATTTTTGTAAAGTAATTGTGAAAGCATCGGTAATTAAAAAGTGGCTCTTAACCCACTGTTAAAAGTACATATCCATTTTAATCTGGTGTTTGGTTCCCTTCGAATTCGCGTTGAAGCAGGTACATGCTGCCTTTTTAATTTAGTTTCTCGGTTTATTTTTAACGAAAAAAAGGTTTTAACATCGAATGCTGGAAAGTGTATAGCATATACATAAAAAGCAGAAAGAAAAAAAAAAGGAAAAAAAAATTTCCGGTACCGGGAATCGAACCCGAGCCTCCTGGGTGAAAGCCAGGTATCCTAGCCACTAGACCATACCGGAGGAGATGAGTACTGAATCTTCGAAATCCGTACTTATGGAGCCTGCAGTTAAATATTATATCAATGTTTTCCTATCGTATTGTTACTCTAATATGTTACAGAAAATACAAAATATTCAGTTTCTTGCAAGACATATTTTATTCGAAGATAAACGTCACTGTGGAATGTGTGGTAGAACTACCATAAAAAAGTAAATTTTATGCATCAGATGATTGCATAAGTTCGTGCCCGATTCGAAGGTAAAATTGAATGGTTAAATTTTAAAGAATACAGCTTTATTAATCAATTATATAGTCACCATTCTTTCCTAATTGTAGAAAATCTGCAATGGTGACTCGTAGAAATTCTACAATTAGAAAAGAATGGTGACTATATAATTTCTTTTTTTTTAAATCGACGTTCTAGCTGTTCACCAGCTAAAAAATCAAAGTCCTCGTATCGGTTTTTAACGAATGTACTTACGTTTCTTAAATGTCCATTACATTCGAAAATAATAATATCAATTAAAATTATTAAACACTCTCGTTACAATAAGCGTTCAAAGATCAAACTTTCTCAGACTCGATTTATCACCGAAAAAATTCCTTTTCTTTATAACGGTGTCCTGGAAAAAGTATTGAAGATTAAGTGACCAATTTTTTTTTACATGAAGAATGGGTATCTATGTTGAGAACGCACCAGGAACTAAACATTATTGTTCATAGTTTATTATAAAAAAAAATATTTATTCTACTAAGGAAAATCGTCGAAGTTTTTCACCTTTGACAAGGAATAAAGTTGTCATTCGTGTCGATTCGTGTCTTCCAACAAAGTGGAGCATTTTCGGCAAGATCTCCTCTAAAAGATCGTGCAAAATTCAGATCCTAACTAATCCAGACTCGGAAGTTATGACAGTTTAAAGCGCGTCGCGTGACACGCGCACAGTGGTGAGTTCGATCGAAATTGTAGCCAAAATATTAAGGAGTACTTCAATTTAGTTTAAAATTGATACCATGGGGTTTTCGGGTCGCTAATTATGAATTTGATGTCAAAAGTACAAAAACAAAATGGCGGATGCCGTATGCTTTAGTTTCTGTTGACTTTTTACTTTCTGTTCATTATTTACCTGCAATATTAATGTATTTTCTTGAACATTTGAATACAGATAGTGTGTATCCAATTATGAAATACTAATTAACTGAAATTTAGAGTTTCTTACGTCCCAAAATTATTATAACTTCATTTTCCGGTATTTTCTGTAAATTACAGTTTTTCAACCAGTAAACCATGAGCATCTAAATATTGGGTACAATTCATTACCATTTGTAAAAAATGTATTTCGATCATGAGTAGGTCTATCGTCGACCGCGCCATAAAATGTCCGGTCCCAGTTTTCAAATATAATTCATTATTCACGCGAGTTTTCAGACATTTCCGGTGGTGTGACAAAAAATGTTTCCTACAAAAAGTAAATCTCAATACGAAAAATTTCAATAATTTTTTTTTAATAAAAAATTGTGGTCACCTTGATTATTTATTTATAACTATATATTTCTTACTCAATAATGCTCCGACGACATATTTAATGTGGTCTTTATGTTTTGAAATAATGGTGAAATAGGCGTGAACACCTAGAACGTCGATTCGACCTACTGTACGCCGTGCAGTACAGGTTGCGATATCTATGAAAATCGGGCACTAACTTATGCAACCATCTAATTTTTATATAAATAGCAAGTAAATTAAGTGCAAATTTAATCAATGTTGTAACGTTGTTACTTCGTATCAACGTTTTCGTTATTTCCAAGGTTCATTCGGTCAGCCGCGGTAAGATAAAATCGATATCTGAATTGGAAACGGGGGGGAACTAAAAATATTCTGGATCGACTTTGGAGGAAGCAGCGATTATTAATTAATTTCACCCGTTAATAGTCCTTTTACACTGAAAACAACGTGACAATTTTCTTCGATATTTTTATATGTTTCACTGTTTCATATTCCAGCCGGTCCACAATTCCTTCGTAAATGCACAAAAATCCGCAGTCCATTAATGGCAAGTGTAAAATTGATTTTCCACGGGGTGTCGCAGTTTTTCCGCGGAAATCCGTAGCCATCGATTTGAATTCCGCGGCCGCTGTCATCGGATTTAAAAGTGTTACGTTTTCGGCGGCCGTCGTATCGGTTGCTGGCAGCGTTGATCGATTGTTTCTGGCAACAAATAATGTATCTCGCTGTATGTGTATGTATGCGTGTGTGTGCATGTTTTTTTTTTGTAGCCGCGGCGATACGTCGATAGCGAGGAAAGGCCTGTCGTCCGGGCGGAAAGGACGTCGGACGTACTTCGTTCCGGGCGATACGCAGCGGAACAATTATCGGATATCCACGGTTGACAAATTGTACGATCAACCGACTACGTTTTAATGAAGCTTTAGTCTGGTAGAGCAGCTTGGCCGCGTGTCGACCGGAAAATTAAAAATACAAACGGCGAGACACGCGTGAGAGAAACCGACGCCGCTCTCGACGTTTAAGCGTATGCGTGTAATCGGTTGTCATGCCCCCACTCCCGCCCTTCGTCGATTGATAGTTAAATCTGCCTCGAATAATACGCTTAAAACAGTGAATTAACGGGACGAGGATCATTCGCGCGTGGCTGCCCGTAAAATTCGCGTATTGCGCTCGTTGGCGCCCTTTTATTTTTCAACGCGAACACAGGGGTCCCATGGAAATCACCGACACTTTCCCCGACACGATTTTCACCGACAACATTCCGCCGACTGCAGATTTCACCGCAAATAACATTGGCCTTCAACCGAAAACGATTTTGACTGACGACGAATTTGATCCACAACGACTTGAGTCGACCACAGTATGATAATATGTACTGTGAGATAATACACATTGGGCGTGGGGAAGAGTTCGTGGCGTTTTTTTAGTAAAATTCAACTGGTATTCTTACAGTGTGAAAAATGAATTTATTTAAACCAAATATGCTCCATTATTATCGACAATGGGACAATGGGACCCGAATACAGCGTGACTCCCGCTAATATTCGGAATGGCACTGTTCAAAAGACGATAACTGCATTTCGACTTCAACAAACGGTGTCACACGGAGTAGAGATCAAGACGTTGCCGTTCCTCGTCTATACACAGCCTCTAATAAAAGAAGCACGCAATTTCGCCCGGCCGTCCCCTAAATTCCATTCTTACTTGCCGCGATCCAATAACTGGGTCGATTTTACGAGTCCCTCGGGAAACACCAGACCCTCGGACATCAAATCTATCCGCTATACGACATCGGTCGCGTATCCAAAAATTCTCTTCTTCCCGAAATCACGGTCTCGTTCGTTGCATACATCATTCGAAATGGTTTACAGGGTCGGCGAAGGCGGTGAAGAGGGCTGGGGGGAGGAACGCAGAGACCTATATCCGGCAGCGAATTTATCGCGGGCTCAATGTATCCTCCGTATTGCGTCATTAAAGACGCATATTCCCGCCGCATATTCGTGCTGTCGGTGCCATAAGCGGTGACGGGCGTCG
Organism: Lasioglossum malachurum; assembly: GCA_028455605.1. Classification (NCBI taxonomy): domain Eukaryota; kingdom Metazoa; phylum Arthropoda; class Insecta; order Hymenoptera; family Halictidae; genus Lasioglossum; species Lasioglossum malachurum. The sequence goes on along the minus strand of CM052312.1, from coordinate 15,217,730 downwards.
TTTCGCCCCCGGAGAATCAGGAGAAAATGTTTTTCTCATAGCCCGGACCGATTTTATGGAACCCTGTGCCGCCGCGCCGCGACCTCTTGTAAAACAATCATTTTTCCATCGCATCGGCTCGAACGGACCGCGTGCTCGCAATACGTTTGTGATATTATTGCGGAAGAGCGTTATGAATTCGTGGGAGAAGCGACGCTCCGTGTCCCTCTCTCTCTCTCTCTTTTTCTCTGTCGACATTTTTTCCCCATTATTTTTCCGCAAGAGTTGAACGAGCTCGTGCTTAATGCGATCGCGAGTGCACTTCGGCTTTACCCGGGATTTAAGCTCGCGGAATGCCAGTTAGCGCGCGATCTTCTTCATATCGGTTCTCCGTTTACAATTGCTGATTATACACGCGACTGATTATCGTCCGTCCCGTCCAATCATCTCCGTGTTGACCTGAATCGGTGTATCGATTGTACCCGCCACTCGTTCCCCCAAATCGCAGTTTTCTGTGCCGTCCCTGCCCTCAACCCCTCGCGCACCCTCCACAAATAGTCGCATGGAGGATCCCAATAATCCAAACAGTCTTTTTTTTTTATTTTGAAGGGGATAATATTATCTGCTCCCACATTTGTTCACTGCGTTAATTCTGCTTCGTTAAATACTGATACATAACATTATCATAAACGTGAACGTGAACACGGACTAACGCGAGAACTTCGGTATCAGGACGATACCGTAACGACTATGTCAACTATGGGCACGCTAGGGTCCCATGGAAATCTCACCGACACGGTTTTCACCGACTCCAGATTTGACCGACAATAACTTTGGCCGACAACGACTTGAGACGACCACAGTAATAACCAACAGTAACATTGTTTGACAACAACGTTCTGGAGAAACACGCAGTCGGTGAACAACCAGAAAAGAAAAAGGAGAAGGACTTGCAGCGGAGCGTACACAACAAATACTCAGAAATAGTACACAATACACCACCACAAGTTTCTTGCAGGCATTAGCACACACACTATAATTAGATTATAATAAATTTAATGTTATTAAGGTTTTTAAAAAATTTCGTGATTTTTGTTGAAGATTAATGTTTTGTCAATATTGAGACGTTATAGCATTTAACAACTGCACGAAATTACATCTCTCCATCTGCCTCCAGTGCCGAGTTATAAACCTCTAAAAAACGGCTAAGTTGTTTCGTGTAAAAGGAGGTAGTGCGAGAACTTGGCTGGTGCACTGCCGTGCAAAAAAAATTGCATCATGTAGCGTAATTAGAGTTTCTCCCAGATTTGAAAATTTTCAGATTAAAAGCGTAACCACAAAAATTGCAATGGATTTCATTTCTCCTTTAATCATACTTTAAACTTACCACATATTAATAATGTAATGTGAAGCTAGCTTATCTTGTTCAAGAGAAGCCGTTTTCGATTGAAATATCGCAGTCTCTTTTTTAAATTAGTAAGTCGGAATACGTGCTGGACAGTTTAATATACAAACACAATACATGTTTCTTTTTCCGTGTGAATAATCAGAACATTTATTTGTTACAGGTATGTATTTATATCACCAATGCGGTAATATCCAAGAAACTGTTATTTTGGGAGCCGTACATAGAACAGGAATTTGTAAGTAGAATAATTTCTTTAAAAGAAGTATTTGAAGAAGAATTTGTAAGTAGAAATTGAACAATTATGAGATAATAGTTAATTGCGTAGGATGTACTTCCGAAAGCGACAACCCTCCGAAAAAGTCCCTAAAAGGATTTTTGGCGACTAAGCCCCGTTTGCCCCCCAGCTCCCTTCAAACTTGACAGTTCTTACTAAATATTTTCGAAAATATTGATTTTGGAGAAAAAGTTTCAAACAAAAAATGAAGCTCATAAAAAGTTCTACAAAAAAGGTCAGATGCATTTTTTACGTAAACCTATTCTCTGGGCTGTTATGACCCAAAATAACTCGGCGGGGGTCACACAAATTAACTCTGTCAAACATTTTTTGTCAAAGTTTTCAATTTAAAGGTTACATATATTTATTTGACTTAAAAAAAAGTTTGAGGGGTACTTCCGAGGGGCTCTCTATGCTCCGGGTGGGCTGAAGTTTTGGGAATAGGTTCTTTTTGATGAGAGTGATGTTTGCGGGGGGGGGGGGGTATTTGGATGTACTTCCGAAAAGGACATACCTTCGATTTTTTTTATACACTGGATTCTCACGTATTTTCTTAGATCGCCCGAATATTAATTCGTTTCACTGTAAGTAGGCGCAAAGGCAAAGATACAATGCGCCACTTGTTATCATCCGATACGCCGCGTTTGGCGCATGCACCACAGGTTGGCCACTCCCGGACTAGGTAGTCGTCGAGTAGCTGATCAGAAAGGCCAGAGAGACCGCCGCGCCGCTAACTTCTAAGGGCTATACACGGTGAGTCACCTAACGTTGCCACCTCAAATACCTTTGTTGTTTTTGAAGATACGTCAAATGTCTGAAGGACAAAGTTGAATGGTAAAATGGGGCTGACACGATGCCAAAAACATTGTTGTTTTATGTAATTCTTTTTAGAGATATGAAGGTCACCTTCATTTTTTTTAATACATCAATCGATGAAACTGGACATTTATTATAAAAAAGTAATAACCTATGTATGTCGAAAAGTTAGTAGTTCAGGAGATATTTAAATTTAAATAATTCTAAAACACTAAGTAGTACTAAGACGTTACACTAGTAAATAAACGCTAATGTCTTAGTATCGTTTGAGCCCCATTTTACCATTCAACTTTGTCCTTCAGACATTTGACATATCTTTAAAAACAACAAAGATATTTGAGGTGGCAGCGTTAACTGAATCACCCTGTATACATATAGGGCCTTAAAGTGGGGCGGGGAAACGTCTTCGAGCGGGGGAGACGGACGCGGAAGAAGGTCCGTTTTCGCCAACAGAAACTACCGGGCCCACGCGAATCTGGCTACCAGATGTGGGACTCTGCAAAAGCCAGGTTTGCCCAGGTCTACAGTGTGTCGAGTATATGGGCTTTCGGGAAAAAAGTCATAACTCTTAAACTATGCAATTTTCGAGTAAAGTATCTTAATACTTTTTGAAATAAAATGTAAAGACAAATCGATTGGTATGTAAAAAAATATTTTTTCTAATTATTTAAAAGAAAAATTTTTTTTTCAATTGCGATGACTGTTTTTATGTTTTCCTTTATTGAGTTATTTTCGATGGGCTTGTTGAAGTCGTCATTATTCCGCGATGGAACATATTATATGAATAATACGTATAAACTAAATGATATATGTACATGTAATACAACACGCAATAACAAAAATACGGTACTTGGGATTATCCCGTCGACCTCTCAATGCTCGCGAAAATGGGCAAATCCTTGAAAAGCAAGTTCGAAGATAAACATTTCAAACACATTAAATGTATGAAATAATAATAATAATAATAAAATAATAAAAAAAATGTAAGTGAAATAATACGTAATAAAAACAAAGAATATTTTTCTTCTGTAGTTTATTTAGAAATTTTTGTTATAAATGTACAAAATCCACAGTCTAGCGATGATGTGAGAGGTCGACAGGATAATCCCAAAGTACCAAAAATACAAACGGCCAGGCCGCTACAATTTATTTCGAAAGAATTACAAGAATTAGTACATACTTTTGAACCAGTTTTGGAATATAGAAGAATTTAAAATACATTTTAAAGGTACACATAGGGATTCGGTAAAGATTTGCAATTTCGAAATTTTCCAAGACCTCGCAGTTCCAATCTCGGCTCGAAGCGCTCGCATTTTTCAACTCACGCCTCCCCAACACGTGTAAAACCCTCGCGTAGTTTATTTCGAAGACCTCCATTGATCATCGTGTCTCATACATCAATTTTACACCCACCCCCTCTTACGGCAATGCTTTTCTACGGTGCTTCCACGGGGGTTATAACCGTGCCGCGCGACAAAAAGCGGCGGCGCGTTCAATCGTCGAGGAGAGAGGAAGGCTTTCTTCATGAAAAGCTTTCCCTTCTGTCAGTAACTCTGTGCTCACGAAGGCTGTGCTTCGAAATTTTGAAAGCGTATTCTGCTCACTTTGAGGAAGGATCGTGTATTCAGAGACATAAAATGCTCCGCCGTATATGTATGTGTATGTGACAATGTTCCGTGAGAGCGTGCGGTTCGGGGCACGAATTGCCGTGAAAAATTGATGCACGCTGTGTGTAAGTTAAAAGGAACTTTATCGAACGTGTTAGCAGTTCCGCAAAATGTGAAAACGTCGAAATTCCAATTGCAGGGCCGTCGAGGTAAATCCGGAAAGGTTATTACATAGAGAAAAACTATTCAAATTCGAGGATAATATCAATATATTCTAACCCCCTATTTTGTACAACAGTAGTAGACCTTCTCGAGTCTGGACCAGGTTTGCCATCTGCGAGTCCCACCAGGCCCCTTACCCTTCCGTCCCTCGCCAAGCTGTGCTGCGGAGCCCGCCTTTGCTTCCCCCACTCTTCCCACTAACGCACACGTTATTACGTACTAACCGTACGCGTCAGTGTTAGTGGGAAGAGTGGGGGAAGCAAAGGCGGGCTCCGTAGCACAGCTGGGCGAGGGACGGAAGGGTAAGGGGCCTGACGGGACTCGCAGATGGCAACCCTGGTCTGGACCTTTTCTTTTTTGTTTAAGGGCGGTGGGGAAATGCTATTACGCACACCCCCTCCTCCGATGATGGTCGGAGAGGATAGTGTGGGACTCGGCTTCCTCCTCAGATGGTATTTGGAGGAATTGTATGGCCTAATGCCTCCGCCTATACCCACTAAAACCCCACCACCCAGGACCCACGGGACCTCTCCACCTCCCGTAACTGGCGATTACATACCCCCGCTGTCCCACTTTTCGCATTCAGCGGGGGTATTTGCACCGGTCGTGTTCCGAATCGATCGCAGGCTCGCCAGATCTCCTCTTTGTCCATATTTGTCATCACTTCCATAATAGAGGCTCGTAGAGAATCTTTCGTGCTATGTGTCTTCACATTTACCATTGCTCCGATTACGCCTCACATGTAACAATTAAGGGGATTGCAATTAGGGCTAGAAGGGGCCACAAGTGGGGGCCCAATAATGACTTAGATTTTCGTAAAGCCAGGCCTGCGTCTTTCTTGCCTAGTGAGGCGAAGCAGTGTCCTGTTAGGACTCTTCTTGTTTCTCGGACTCCATGAATTTTTTAGCCACATCATACACTACCATTTTTTTTTAGCCAAATCACGCAATTATTTCCGAGGGCGACCAGTGGTTTCCTACTGAATGACCTTACTGCGAGCTGTTGTGTTTACATCTACTTTGTTTATACTTGGTCTGTAGGTCTTCATGGAAAGCATTCCGGATTTACCTCGACGACGGCCCTGTATACTATTCAAGATCCATTATTTTATGCCTAGGTTCAAAGAGATCGAAGAGACCCCGTAACGGGACCGAGAGGAATCGGGCAGCCTGTTTACCGAGCGGATTTCTTGATTTTTATTGGCTGCCGTTTGCGGCCCAGAGAATTTCAAACGGCTTCTGAACTCGAAAAACGACCGGGAAACTGGGATGAAATTGAACGAGTTACTACTCGCCTTATCCTCTTCTTCTTCCATCGTTTCGTCCGCTCCGTCTCGCTTTTTTTCCGCGTCCGTGCCATGAACACTCGATGACTTTCCGCATGTCTTTTGACATCAACGGCGCTGGCCAAAGCGAGTGGAATCGTTTAATGCTCCGCGGAAGTTCTAAAGCTTGCGGTTCTTGACTCGATTGGGCTCGGGCCGCTCGCAAAGCTCCGCGAATTGGATTGCTGAATTAAAAATGGTACCGATTGGTCGTCGGAACCGAGTGGTGGTCGAATTTCCCGTTGGAAATGAATTTAGAAAATGTTCAAAGGCGATGGAAAACCCGTGCTTAGAATTTCAGCAAGTAGCCTGCGAAATATGTGTACACGCGCCTCGTTTCTCTGCGTGCGCGTGAAATGTCATCGCAATTAGCAGCTTCGAGCAACGTTGCTCGCGCACCGCGCTTCCTCGAGACGAGCTTTCCCATTCGTCAAGAAAAATTTCGACCATTTGCCGCGAGTCGTATCGCTCACTGTCTTCGAGATAATAAGTCACGCGTTCGCGTGGTACGTCTTACCGGGAATAATCTGGATGACTGAACGCATCAGTGTTACAACGACAAATATGCGAGTCGATGTTCCTTCGTGTGGCCACAAACGGAGGGAGAAAGAGAGAGAGAGAGAGAGAGCGCCTCTCTCGTTTCACCCTCGAGTAGATTACACTCCCGAAGGTTGGCGACCCCATCCAGAATCTCCGTGTACAATACACATCCGCTTTTACGCGGCCGCGCCATTTGCTTGCTTCTGGAACTTTCCTTTCTCCGTGCCCGTATCCTTTATCTTCGCCGAGGAACCTCGAACAAACGCATCCCACGCGAGTTGTTTTTTTCCTTCGTTCCAGCTTCGTATCAATCTTCCTCGCGCTGCCGCCGCGCCGCGAGATTTCCTCCGTGCACTACTCGTGCAGCCACTTTTACGCACCCTTTGTCAGGAACCGGGCGAGAAGCACCGGGAAAAGTTCCCGTTACGAACCTCGTTCCTCGGGGAGGGTTAATAAACCAACCCAACCTCGTATTATACTCGCGAGCGCAACAACGCGCGAATTACCGCCTCCGTATTAGGCGTGTAACGAGATTTTCGGCGGATCGACAGCTCCCTAAGCATTCTGGACTGGTTCATACAAAAGCTCTTCGTAGTGCACAAGTCTGCGACCTAACCTTTTTTTAAATTTATTTGAAATGCATTTACGCACTGACTCCCCCCTAAAGATGATGGTCGGGGGGAAGTGTGGAGCTCGCTAGCGCAATACCCACTAAAAACCCCACTGCTCGGGAGCTTGGTCCCACTCTTCGTAGTGCACCTGACCGTTTTGAGCTCGCCTGCTACCTTCCACGCCAGTTCTTATCTAGAAAAGGTCTATTTTCGACTCGGTTCAAACTTCAGGATTCTCGGACATATCGGGATTCGCGAGACTTCTCGGGATCCGACGACGAAGTAGCGCGTCCACTAATGCGCAAGACCCTCGAAAGTCTCGTTACCATGTGAGCCTGCCTGGGCAACAAAGAGGTCTTTTTAACAGCGCGCGCCTTTACGAGGACACACGAGGAGAATCGCCGAGGAGTACCGACTCTCCTGGGTGTGTTTCGACGTACTTGAAAAGAGCAGACCGGATAAAGCACGCCGGGAAACTAGTATCTTCTCATTTTGAGACACGCCGCGCCGGTCCTCCAGGTGCAGCCGGAAGCAATGTTCGAATGGCGACGGATGATAAACTTCAGCGCAAATACTTGGCAACAATGGAGAGACGGTTCGTTGGTTTGTTGGTGACTGAACGTCGAGTACAGGACTGAAGAAACTGAAGAAAAGCTTTGTTTGGTGTTAGCCACTTCACGAGCTGAAGTTTCCACTTTCCAGGCTAGAATTATCCTAAGTTATTCTTCGCGACATGATTACCGCAGGGCAAAGTCCATCGGCAGACATTTGCATCTACGCGCGCAAGCTTGCGCAGTCAGTTTAAATTAGAAATTCGTCGTTCGACAGTATTTAGTTAACGAAGGGGCGCTCTATAGTACACTTCCAGGCTGTGTAAACGCTGATAGCGATGGATTGAACAATCGTTAGTGTGTGAAACCGAAAGCCACAGCCAGACGATGTTGAATATTTTTGATAAAAATGAAGAATCGGACCTGGTGCTTCGATCCAGACAAGTGGTGGCATGTGTATGTATATTGCTAGGTCCGCTCCATTCTGGTATTTCACTGGGGTACAGCGCAGTCCTGTTACCGCAACTGCGTTCGAACTCCACTGAAGATGAAGGCTTTCGCGATCTTAGCTCCGAGGATTCATCTTGGATCGCCTCTTCGTTGATTCTATCGATGCTACCAGGCAGCTGGATCGGTGGATACATGCTCGAAACGATTGGCAGAAGGTGGGCCATGCTGGTGCTTTTTCCTATGAATATTGTTGGCTGGTTAGTGATCGGCTTAGCAGATGGATTCGCCAGTCTCATCATTGGAAGACTGATCTGCGGCTTGGCTATTGGAATGGGTTCTCCTGTTGTGCCAGTCTACATCAGCGAGCTGTCGGATCCAGTTCTACGAGGGATCCTGTTAAGCATGATCACCGTACAAACGACGTTCGGCATTCTACTGGGCCACGCGATCGGACTCTTCTTGCACTGGAGGACCACAGCTTACATCTACGCAGCTTTAGTTGCCATCAGCTTGGTGACGTGGTTCGCTTCTCGAGAGAGTCCTACATGGCTGCTGAACAAAGGGGATACAGATCGAGCGATCGAACTGTGGGTGCACCTGCGAGGATGCAAATCCTTGAAGGAGTATCTAGCTCTGGAGGACTCGGCCGCTGCTGCAAGAAAGTTCGACGATCAGTCTACTCTTTCGGACTTGAAGGAAGCACTGACTACTAGGCACTTTCTGTATCCTCTCGGCATCGTGTGCGCGTACACCTTCATCGGGCAATTCAACGGCAGCGCCGTTATAATCTTCTATTCGGTCGACATGCTGAGGGAAATTACCGGACCTGATTACGGGGACCTTGCAACAGTGGTTGCCGATCTGGTGAGATTGCTGTTCTGCATCTTCGCGTGCTGCTTGATCAACTTCTACAACAGAAGGACCCTGACTTTCGTGTCCGGATTCGCGACAGCTGCGGCTTTGTTCCTGTTGACTTTAGTTTTGTATTATGAGGTTGGGAGGCCTTGGTGTCCTGAAGCGTTGCTTATGACCGCCACATTCTTTATAAACATCGGCATGGAGCCTATTGGTTGGATAATATGCGGAGAAATGTTCTCGAGGAAGTTTAGGGGTCTCGGGTCCGGACTCTCTACCGGTTGTAAGAACATCAGCTTGTTCGTAGCCGTGAAATGTCTGCCTGCGATGACAGACGCGCTAGAGGTGTACGGAGCTTTTGCGGTTTACAGTGTCATCACGCTTTTTGGGACTATATTCTTGTACTTCACGCTGCCCGAGACAAAGGACAAGGCCCTGCAGGATGTGGAGAGATCCTTCGACAGGAAAGTGTTCCGCAGGAACACTGTTGACGCACAGTTCTCCGGAGCTTTACACTTTTGAGCAGTTTCAAATTGTTTCGCGCTTACACATTTATAGAACACGTATGGTCTTTTTCAGAAAATTCGAAGAACTAAATTATTGTAATGTAGTTTATACAAATACTCTGAAAATAGTACGAATAATGATCGTTAAAGTTTCGACCGGTGTGGCATCGACTTTCAATTCCAATTATCCGGGTAATTAATGCTCAATCAGCATTGCCAGCGAAGGGAAAGCAGCTCGAAATCTGATAAGAAATACGATCCCCTATCGAATTCTAAATCCTACTAATTACTAATTAAAGCCATTTCAGTTCGCTATTCGGAAACTCGAGATCAGCTCTTATCAACCGTTCAATTTCTGCGCGTGCTTGTTAAATAAAGCTGCCTCTGTTTGTATAATTAATGTATTGACGTTTAAGGCTGTGTTGCCTATTATTTCAATAAATTTAGATAGGTAGGGAAATGTATGTGCGACTTATCTAAAATGATACATATAATACGGTATGAACGTTTTGTATTTTAATATTCGTTCGACAAGGATATATATGACGTCGGTATAATATATATATATATATGTGTGTATGTGTGTGATATATATATATCTATTAGTAATACTTAGACAGCGGATTTTATGCACCTAGACAACAATGAGTAGGTGTAATTTAAAACCGTAAAAACACTAGAAGAAATTTAAAATACTGTTATATTATTCTCAACCTGGTAAACATATTAACCCTCGGACAACGGACTTACGACCGTTCACATAGCACTAATTAATAATTTTTAAAAATTTACTTTTGATGATACCTCGTGTAGAATATTAGTCTTTCCGATATCCTCAATGAAACAGCTATTTTCCCGGTCAAAAATTACTCCGGGCACAGCACTCGGAGGGTTAAGAAGGAAATTAAATGTCTATTTCACTCACTCCGAATTGTTGCAATTCAGCGAGAAAATTTTTATTTTGCATAAAGACCCGCTTTCTAGTGGTAACACTATCTGACTTAGCATATTCAGTTAAATTTCGTTCGCGAAAGTGTGCTTATCCTTGTAGACTAACAATTTTCAATTGCGAATGAACAAAGTAATCATTATTGTAGCAATAATTCCGTTGTAAGAACTGGATGAAAGTGGACGGCGCGGTCATTAAGCTCGAGCAAGCACGATTACTCGGAAACGAAGGGCACGTCGAACAAGATGTCACCCTTTGTTTGCGAGCGAGGGATGATGACATCAAGTGACGACGAGGAAATCCGGAGGAATGTTTATGAAGTGTATAAAACCGAGCGGATGCGGCCTGGCTATGCATAAAGCGACGCGGAGGAAGCAGAGTTATGAGGTTACATTTTCATTTCGCCAACAAATTTACCCCTAAATCGCGGCTGCCAGTTCCCCGCAGGAACAAATTAATCCCTCAACGTGCCGCCACCCTTCTCCTCCCCCTCCCCCCCGCCTCTTTATTATCATCAACGAGAGGAAAATGTGACGTGCCAACCATGGAAAATTGCGTTTATCCGAAGCGAGATGTATTTGCTGAAAACTCCATTCTCGCATTTTTTAAACATTATTCATGTATACAATCGAGATTATGGTGGACCTTATAGCTATACTTGACGAAAATTATTTTGCGAAATTTTTTTCGGGCCGTCCCACCAGAATTGCGACAAATGTTGATAAAATGATCTGGAAAAAATTTGGGGCCTATTGGATCATGGGAAGAGGGCGCGCAGCGAAAATTTTGAATTTTTAAAATCTTGACATAAATGGACGTTAGGTTATATCGTAGAATTTGTCTTTTTTTTCTCTCTAAGAATCCATACATACTATAAACTGTTGTTAATAGAAAAAACATCCGCGACCTTGAAAACTTGAAAAAAATTTTTTTTCTCTGATACTATATTCTTCTCCTCCTTATATACTACAACTTTTGTTTCAAGAGCTTTTTCATATATACATAACTGACAGAGATATTTAGGGGTGCAATTTGCATTATTCGGAAGCATACAACTGCGCATGTAGCGATTTTCATAGCAAATGAATGTAATGCAAATTACGCCTCGTAAACGTAAAAATAGGACTTTTGAGGTAGATAGCGCCCTAGATCGATCTTTTATCTAGCGTCATTAACTCGTGAAAAATCCAGTGTTCGTATTATCGAGAAATGCGAAGGCGAATCCCGCACCCTTGCAATCCTGGAAGTATACCCCCTTAAATAAATTCATTAATACGTTGCAATCTACAAAAGAAAAACAGTTCTAGTATCGGAAAATGAAGTTATTATGAGTATTATGTAAATTACGAAATGAGAGGGCCCAGCAAATCCTGTTTGTATATATGAAAAAACTCTTCAAACAAAAGTTGTAGTATATAAGCAGGTGAATATAGTATCAGAGAAAAAATATTCTCAAAGAGAAAAAAGAAGACAAATTCAACGATATATCATAACGTGTATTTATGTCAAGATTTAAGAAATTCAAAATTTTCAAATTTGCTGCGAGCCCTTTTCAAAAAATAAGGTGCATCCTAATCGAGATAGGTACGGTCGGAATAGATTCTCCGAAATAAATAAACGTTACAATGTTAAATAAGAACGTAGTCCTCTAACGTTTACTCTACGATAATTATATGGAGAAGAAAAAATATATTTACTCACCTCGCTTCTACTGCTCCGTAAGCGTAATGACGCAATCGGGTCGGGTTTCCGGGTGTCTGCAGCGGCGTAGACGTTCGCAAATGCGCGAATCGTGTTCGGCTCGGCGACAAAGAAATTTCGCGGAGGCGCGAGGTGTTTCATAAAGCGCGAGACCGGTTGGGTTAGGTATCGTTCATCGAGAAACGGCGGATTTTCCAGCGGAAAGTCGTCAAGGGAATTCGCGTTTCCCGCGCCGCCGCCGCCGCCGCCTGTCCATTAGGAAATTTATACGAGCCGGAGGACGTTGATTAAATCTCGGGGAGTTCAAAGTCTCTGACGAAATTGAAGAAACGATCCTCGTCGTTGCGGGCGATCGCAACGAAAGAGAGGGAAAAAAGGAGGAGAGAGCGAAAACCAGAGAACGAACCGGAGGGTGCGCGCGGTGAGAAGAGGGGCGAAATTTTATCAGGATTCGCCAGCGGCAGCCGCCTCGAGGATCGCGCAAGGGAAAAAAAATGTATTAGAATGGTAACAGTTCACACCCGAGAAGGATAAAGCCCCCGAACAGCTTACCTTCGAAACACGCCGAGCGTTATCCTGCATCGAGATAAGACCGTTCCCCGTTGGATTGAATTAACTCTCTTTCCGGAGGGAGAGAGAGAGAGATGTTCCTTAATTTAATTCCCCACGATTTTCAATAATAGACGTCGTTCGCGACGCGTCACATTTTTACAAAGATTTCTCATGGTGAAACAGATGTTGATATTTATTGGAAAATTTGTCAATGCATTTAGCGTACAAGCACGCAGCAAAATAAAATATCCCCCAGCAAATAAATAAGGGAGAGCCGAGCTAACTAAAATACGTACGAGTTTTCAGTTTATCCAATATTTATGGCGCTGCAAAAATGTAACAAAATGTACACCAGACAAATATAAGCTGAAATTAAAACCGGTACGGAATATAAATTGTAAGCTGTTATTCCATTTACTATTGGCTTGGCAAGAAAGTAATTTCGGCGTTTTAAAGTAAAATGAAAAACCCAATTTTTTTATTCAAGCAATGAAGATCAATGAATGAAATCGTACTTCGATCAGTTTTTGGCCGATAAGGACCAGAAGTTTTATGGGCGCAGAATTGTGAAGCTACAAGGAAGATGGCAAAAGACCATCGAACAAAAAGATTACTTTCTTGCCAACCCAATATTTTCGCAGGAAAGCGTACATCGTTCGATACCAGCGAGATCGCAACTGGGCCCTCGATTTCTAACCGGTACACGATCTTTTTAAGACGTTGATGTTAATCGAACACCGTGCTTGGAATTAGTTAACTATAATATAATGATTGGTCAACTAATGTGAAATGAAATCCGCGAGCGGTATAAATCGGTTAGCGAAGGAGAGTGAGTGTCGTTTAAATGTCGGCGAATGCCGTGCGCGCGGAGAGGATGTCATTTAAATTTAGAAAACCGTCGGAACGTTATTTCCACGGAAAAATTGCGAACTATTGCGGCTTCGAGCGCCTCGGGGGAGTGCTGTGCTCAGGAGGATCGAAGAAAAGAGGGAAAGAAAAGAGAGAGCGACGAGGGAGAACGGGGAAACAGGTCGGCCGGTGGTATCTGACTGATTTTATCACACTTTCCGGAAGCTTAAACGGAGTTGATGCGAGAAACGACATTTTCGTTAGCGAGGAAAGTAGAATTGATCTTGTCGCTGAACAGAAACCCAGAAAACCCTTTTCTGTTTCTTTAGCACGCTCTCTTCTTCCGCCGCCGCGATTCTATCGGGAACGGAGCTCTTTGTATCGGACGACAGTCTTACTAAAACAATGTATTTGAAATATCTCGAAGCTCGATAGCGCCCGATCAGGGGAATTCGCTTGAACCGAGGGGAGACGGTTACCATCTCTCTCCGAGTACCGGATTACAGAAAAAGCTCCTTTACTGTCAAGCAGCCGTGTTTTTGCACGGAGAAGTGATCGTATAGGGCCACTATATTTTTATGTCCGCATCTACCGCGCCGGGAGTTCAATAGAGACGCAAACAAAGAGAAGGACAAGGGGGGACGGATGCGCGACCATTTTCAAAACATAGCCGCGACGGATCTGCTGCGGCCAGTGAAAGGCGCCAAAAAATATTCTTTTCCGAAAATCGGAGAGCTCTATGAGCCAGCGGAGATGTATCGCGCGCTTGAACATGGTCGTTAGTTTTTATAAGCTTCGGTGCGTCGAAAATATTTTTACCCGGTCGTTTGTTCGGGCGACGCGCGACGCTGAGCCATAAATATTCCGACGGGCGCGTTCTGTGTTTGAACGAACCTTCCGTACGGTTCGTCTGAAATTGGAAAGAACAATGGTCGGCTTTGCGCCGCCTCGCGTCACGCGTTTAGCGAAACGTCGTATCCAATTCGCGAAAAGGAAGCTTCGGGGAACGGCAGGGAGCTTTATCGTCTCGAATCACGCGAGTCGAACAGGATAGCACATCGATCCGCGAAATTATACCGCAGTGGACTCGCGAAATTGAAGACGACGCTCTCGCCCCCGACGGGAATATGATCACAGACCAATGATCCACCTTTTTCGGCGATGATCGATCAAGGAAACAACGTTGCAAGGCGAATCCAACATTGACCTTGGCCCTTTACCCAAGGTCAAACATGTTTTTCATTGTCTCGAGACAACCGTTCTCATAGAAAACGTCTACAGGGTGTTCCAGAATGACTTGCCGAAGCAGAACCGAATGAAACGAGGACGAAGTGGCGTGTCGGATAGAGCCGCCCAATTTTCTATTTTATAAATGGACGAGCATAATTGTCGGTTCGCGTGAACGTCCGCGGCCTAATGACGGCAGTCAAGAATATTCCGGAACGAATGGCGAGCGCGGGCGCGCGGCGAGATAAAAATAAATACACCGAGACCGGGCGGTCGATTCGCGAATTTCGTGGTCGAGCACACGCGACAGGAAAACGCTTTCAGTCTCCCAGCGCTTCATTTCCTCGAATTGCGCGGGGGATAGCTAGAAGAGCGGCCGCCTTTGAACTTGTTCAACCGATTCGCTACTTCTCCGGCCGGACTTCAAATACGCATTTAATTTCAATCGAAGTGTACAGTCTCGACGAACGCCAATGCAAACTAGTTCGACTGCTCCTTCGATCTCGGTTTGCACGATTTTCACGCACGATCGACGCCGAACGCATTAGGGCCGCTAATGAGTCCTCTCCCGGAAAGGTGTTAACCAGACTGCGCATTTTTATGCGAGATAAACAAAATTCGGCGAATTATTACGTTCATCAGAGTGCTAAACAGAATAAATCTACCGAGGCCATCTTCGAACGACCGTCCTCACGGGCGCCGATCGACAGGTATTCGAGCGAAAATTCGGCAGGAAGGCTGTCAAATGTCGCTCGGGCAGAGGGAGTGTCACGACCAGTTCGAATATCTCCGTCGGGGGCGGTGGGAAAAAAAAGGCGTCGCCGACGCGGCCCATAAATCAAAAGGTAGCGCATCCCGAGCCCGGGCCGGAAGTCGCAGAAATTTATCGGCGATATATTTTTCCGGCGCGCCCGGAACCCGGACGCGTAAACAGAGAACCGGTTGATCGGCGGGGATTTTCGCAGAGGGAAAGCTGCTCGCCGGAGCTACCCTAAGACGCCGCCCTGAAAACCCGGGGTATAAACCGAGCTACGCGTGTACCCACGTCCGCTGCTTTAAAACGGTTGCTCGCGGTGTTTTACGAGCGGCCGTGTGTCATTGCTTCTGTCCCGCGGCTTCTTTCCGACCGTGATCTCACGCGGGGAACCGCGTGTCCGTCCAGGCTTTGCGAGCGTGTCTCCCGAGCCCTTCGACCAACCGGAAAGGGTTATGGCTCGGTGGAAAATGTCTGCGTTAACCGTTCGAACGATACCGATCCCGGCGTTGAACCCTGGAAAATCAATTTTTCTTGCGTTTGCCGCAAGAAATTGGAGAACTACACGATCTAGGAAGGGCCACGGACCCGAGGGTGTTTCGGTGTAACGAAGCAGAATTCTTCCACGAATAATCGCGATCGGTTCGATCCGAACAGACGCGCTCCCGGTGTAACGCGAGGCCGGAGAGGAGGAGGGCGTTATTCTTCTTGGCATGCAGATCAGGCACGTACCACGAGGCATCGTGCGCGGCTTTATCTCTCTCGGCGAGGGCCTGGTCTTGAATATAAGATTCGCTAATACATTTTTATCGCTGATAAAACCGCGTCTTTACACGGAGCGCCCGGTATCTGCGCGCACCGGCCCCCGGTTTTTAAGCAAAACGTCAACAACCAGGCTGGATCTCATTTTCCGGATAAGAAGTGCCCCAGCCCATCGGAATTCTGATGAAACCGATCAGGTGCAGCGAACCTGCGCGTGTGCAGGTTAACATTTTTGTTATTTCAACAGTTGTCCCAGCAATTGTTGGGCAAGCAGAGAAGCGAGAGTTGTGACATTCGGTGACGTAGGAGGATCACGGGATTAGAGATTCGTAATCTCGCCCTCGAACTTTGACCGAGACGGGGCCATCGTTTGGCATCTCGTTGCTTCAAAGTGATCGACTGCTGAATCGTAAGTTTGGCGTCTGGGTGAGCGGACCTAAATACGTTCTCGAGGGTTCGGAGGAGGCGGGTCTTCGGAGGATACTGGTCTTCGTGGATGGGAGGGGGATGATACTCACAATCAGACCACGGGAAATTACCCTGGCGTGCTCCTAGTTGAATATCAATAGCCTTGGAGAAGTATAGGAGCGAGGGAGAGAGCCGGTGCCTTGGCAATTGCAGTAATCCCTGGGTAATTGCCCTCCAATTGCACCTGAGAATATCTGTTCGGAGGATGCCCTACTCGGATCCGAATGGTCGAATCTTTTTCCTGAACTGTCGACAGGGATTGCCTTCCGAATATTCCCGTTTGACGTCTCATTGATCTTCACCGAGCCGGCTCAAACCTCGTGCCATTCGCCGTACTCCTCCTCCGCATCTTCAATCCGAAATATGCAGCAACGGAAAAAGAAGAACTTGATCTTCGTTCGGGACAAACGTTGTCTACACCAATCGCAGGAAACTGGGACCGGGTAGAAATTTCGGTAGTGATCCTACAGTAAATCCTCTATAGGGGAGAAAGAGAGAAAAGAGAGCATAAATATACCAGAGAATATACCAAACTAAAAGCAAATGTTAGGGAATAGGAAAGAATGCAATAATTAGGTTAGTAATAATTAGGATACAAGCCGAGTAGGTCAGGGTTACGCACACCGCCTCCTCAGATGACGTCTGGAGGGGGAAGTGTGGGACTCGGCACCCACACAAGAGGCAAATAATAAAGTCTTCAGGAAATCACGAGCTGAAAACTCCCGAATGTGTTGCCGCAAAAAGACAAATATAGACATTATACGGCACATGTTATTATTATCCGATCCACTTATAAGCTCTCTAAGAATAAAGGATGGCAAGCGCAAGGAAGAAGCGGAAACGCTGCTGTTGGATCAATAAATTAATGGTAAGTCTCATAAGTGCCGAATGTAATTCTATTCAATTGTTAATTCTCAGGGTTAAGAAGCGTCGGTAACTCTGCTGGGACATGTAAATTTATGGTATGGGACGAAGTATCGGATTTATTGGATTTTGTAGATAAGGATTCTTGACAACGATTTTCGCGCAGCACGTCATCAAAGTATAGTCCTCCACGAACATTTAAAAAAAAATTCCAATTAAATCGATGAAAAATTGAGTTGTCGGCAGATTTTTGTCCAAGAAGATCGCTTTCGGCTCGATCTTTGAAGCTCAAAAGATCGTGTCCGTCAACGAGCTTTGCAAACGGATCTCGCCGAGGCTTTTGCGACTATAGAGGATTTACTGTATTTACAATTGGACTGCGGTGCTTTCTGAAAATTTTTTAACAGGGAGTCTATTTATAATATATTTTCATTCCTGAGTCGGACGGGGTTCGTGTACCGTTGGAAATGATTTCTTGGCAGGAGAAATATATCGGCGGACGGGAGAATTATTTCGAGGCACGGAGCCGCCGTTAATTCGGGACTCAATGGGGAATCACAATAGGTTTCCCCGATGGTTTTCACGAACGTAGTAGCAGACCGCGCGAACATTGTATTAGAACCGTACGTCCGATGTATCTTGCCCGCTGGTTCGTTTATGATCGCCTCGGTTCTTCGACCTGCGGAAGCACGCGGCGCCTTCGAAGAAGATGAGCATGAGCTGCATCTTCCCCGACCGCATTCCGTGTACATGGAAACTTGCACTTGCACGGGACGCACTCATACGTGGAATCATGGCGGAGGACTCTCGCAGTCGATTCTCATTGTTAGTCTTGCCGCGTGTGCAACGGTACGTGAGTCCGACGAGGAAGTCGCTTAGCTTAATTCCCACCGCGGCCTCCTACGATTCTTGGCTTGACGAACCTCCAACTATAGTCAGCGGAAAAATTAACACCTTGATCAGGTGGATCGAGAAACTTGTCCCTCCGGCCTCGGTTAGGGTGTCCCTTATAATGTCTTTTCTTTTGAAGTGAAGCTTCTTTGCTGGGGGTAGCGATTTTCTGATGTTACGGAAGTCGAAAGTCGACTAGTGTGGAAATTTAAACGGAGAAAAAACTATACGCGTGGAAAACCACGCGCGGCAGAAGTGAAACTTCTTGCAGTGTAGTAATGTTTAGAAGTAAATTAAGATTGGAAATGGTAAGATCAGGAACAACTAATTCCAAAAGAATCATAGAAAAATTTTCATTTCAAAAATAATGAACGAGCAAAATTTGCGACGCAAAGAAAGAGAGCGTATGGGAAATGCAATTAAAAAAGTTGTTCAAAATGACAATTCCTGGGATATGCCACTCTGTATATTCTTTCCCAATTCCATGCCATTGGTCTCACTAAAACACGCGCAACATGTTGGGCCGCTTCTTGCGGTTTCCACTGGGGATCATTTTGATTTGATTCATCAGAACCGTCACTCGTTGTAACTTATTGAAACCAAAAAAACGGCAGTTTAGGATGTGTTAATAAGTGAAAATGGCGGATACGAGTCATTAACGGAAACAGTTTGTTTCCGCTGTGCATTTCCGCGTCACGTGACCAACCCACGTAACTCTACTGGGTATGGGGAATATCTCGGGTAAGTTGAGGGGCAGTCGTAGGTAGGTGCTAAAAGGAACTTCACCTGATGAAAGTAGTAAATATTTTTAAATTTTACAGAATAAACAATTAGGCTGAAGTTTTGCACACTTACAACATGTAAAGGAATAAGATTAGTCCTTCCTGCTTCATTTGTAATGGACACCCTAGCCCTGATGCTGGCTCGAGTCTCTTCTCTCCAGACGAGAAAGCTACAAGTTGGAGCTACCTGCCGTAGCTAGTCAGGAAAATTGACGAAACAGGAAGAAATTGCAAGCGACGGGGTAAAGGGTGAGGGGGTGGGGGGTGGGGTAAACGAAAGATCGCAGGTGCCACGCGTTTGCAAACCCGTTTGTATGCGAAACCGAGTTTACGAGGCAAGCTTTGTCGTGCCGAAGATAATCCAGGCATTGTCGACTGGCTGATGTCCGGTATTCGGCTAGTCTGTCGGCACCGACGTCATTGTCGCTCCTCCCTTTTGTAGTCCCGGATGATTTTAAGCCGGTTATAACGCTGCTGTCCCGTTGACGCGTGCAGAATACAGAGAGGATTCGCGAGATGCTTTGCCCCGCGTCTCCACGAGCCGTGCCCGTTGCTCCAGAATCGCGCATCCGAATTCTGCAAATCAATCGCGGCCGAGCTGATTTGACGCTGGCCGGTTCGCCGGATTGCCAGAACCGCTCTCTGATCAACCCGAATGGCTCGATCACGATAATTGTGGAAGCTGATCCGAGCACCGGTGTGGGTAATCTTTATCGTCTTCGCACACGCTTTGCCGTTTCCATTGGAATCCACTGCGGACCTGGCTGAACTTTACAATTGCTCCATTCCCAAAATTTTGGTGGCTATGTACGGTACTGAAAAGGAGGATGCAGAGCCTTCGCGTCACAGATTTAACTCCGCCATTTTATTTAACATTTTCCTAAGCGATCTCCCCAGACTGTTCACTCTAAATCCCGGATGGTTAAGGCTTTGTTGCTGGTGGTGTAGACGTGAGATCGTCTGCGAGGGCTAGTGCAAAGGAGTTTCCGTTTTGATTTAGAGTGAACAGTCTGGGGAGATCGCTTAGGAAAATGTTAAATAAAATGGCGGAGTTATAACCGTTCCTTATTGCAGTCCTTCGCTAATTGTGGAGGGCCCACGGAGTACGCCACACCATTACTTGGTAACAGGGTGAACTGAACTGACATGTTACGTCCATAAAACTTTAATTTGCAAATGTCTTGAAAATTACTGACTAGTTGCCGCTACAATGGGGTATATTCGTAATCAGGGGAAGGAAATCTATAACTCTGTAAAGTCTCAACTAAATCCTCTCCTTGTGAGTACAAAGATGGAAGTTCCCGAGAACTTTCTTACCAGCGCATAAGCGTATGTCCGTGACGCAGACACCAGAGAATTATTTATAAAAATGGCGGGAATGCGCTCGACATCTGATCGGTTTCAGATACCTATTGGATAGCCCACCGGTGCATCGTCTCGAACACGTGCGAATAGTTTATCAAATTGATTGACGATCTACTAATGTCAGTAATCCGCGACAAGCCGTTACGGAGGGTCAATGGTACCGGCAAGGAAATCACCTCGTTGTTTATGGTATTACCGCGTCGGCAGACTTACGACCCATTGAAAGAGGCATCAATTTATAATTTCACTCCTACGTGGCAAAATCGTACGCGATAATTTACTGGTTCCGCGTAAATGTCTCGTTCTACGCGAACGACCACGTTATGTAAAATAGATATATTAAATCCTACTCGTTCCCCCCGATACGTAAAACAATGAATTCTTTTTTTCAGAATTCGATTCCAGAAGATAGTAAATTTTACGACTATTAAAACCACGCAGAATTTTGTACACAACGTAGAACCGTGGTGAACGAAGTCCGGGGGATTTGTTAAATTTTAACTGTTCAACGGGGATGCTTTAATGACTGGCGAAACGGGATTTCGTTTTCCGGAATTGCGAAACGATACCCGCGGAATAATTTGCGAGTGCATTTATTCACCGAGTCCGCGAATTTACGGAGATTGCCGGGCTGCTTGCTACGTGTACTTGAGCGCAGTCCAGATCGTTAGTTTTCCATTAGTACCTTTTCTTCGATAAGTGTTTTATCATTTACCCCCGCGCAACCGTGTCGACAGCGTTGCATGATTTATAACGTTCGCGCGCAACGAGTGTACCTGTTTTATTTATTCTTACGTTTACATAATTAAATTAGTCATTTAAGATCCATCATTCTCGCTTTAGAAATTGAATCGCGAACCGAGGTTCCGCCGAACGGAATCGCTTTTCCGAGTAGACCTGCGGGAAATCTGCCGTAACCCGCTCGTAATTGATAGACATCTTTCGATTAAAAAATATGATAGAAGAATTCAATCTAACGGTCCGTCCATTTGCTTAAAGGCGAGCTAAAAATATTTGATCAGTCGTCCCATTTAACGGTCTGTTAATTAGTCTCGGGATAAGGCGGAATAGTTAAATCGAGTTTCGTTTTACGGCGTGCAAGAGTTGGCGGATTAAGCACCGACTTCCGGATCGTGTTTTAGAAAGTTCTCGTTTTTCGTTCCCGGGGGAGGGGAAAAAAATCCAAGAGGACCCACCACCCCGTCATTAGAACGGTTGTTCTTTCTCTTGGCGTGCGGGAAATCCGAACGAAATGCCCCGGTAGAACCCTGAACCAACTAACGAATCCGCCGTATAAACACATCGAAAGCCAACCTTCGAAACTGGTAACAAAAACCCAACACAAATTTCATTAACAAGCGCCTCGGATTCGCATTTCGTATTCCTCGAACAGCGATCTCCGAGGCTCTTCTGGGTCCTGTTTAATTCCGCCGTAGACATTTTTGGGAGCATTCCTGCTGAAATATTGACCTTCAATTAAAAGATTGCGGCTTGAAAGGACGTCGGATGGCCCCGAGGAATTTCGTTCGCTCGTTCCGTCCGCATCATAGCCATTTTTCGCATGAGACGGTCTTTCGGGCGCGCGTGGCGAGGCAACGCGAGTGCCAGGGATGGCTCGAGATATTAAGCCGGCGACGTTCGATCGCATTTCAGATTGCACAGGGCTTGAATTCCACGGGGGATTGAATGGGATCTCGTTGGTCGTGCGGACGAAACGAACAGGGATGTATATCCACCCTTTCAGTGGGTGGTTAATCCGATTACGCGGAAAAATTTCGATACGCGGCGATATAGAGGCATTGGGGTAAGCCCCGCGCGCAGAGTTCCGCGATTCTTTTGCGCCGAACTCGCCGGCCGCTCATATCTGCGCCGGGTAGCAAGCCGGAACTAACGCGTTTTGCGACCCCCGAATATTCCGTCCGAATCCACCGATGATTCTGCGCTCTAAGAAATTCTGTACGATCTAAGAAATACGAATACAGTAAAAGCTCCTTCGTTGTCCAACGGCCGGGGGTTTGAGCGGACAACGACCGTGCCCGGACACTATTTTTGATTTATGACTGCGCCTTTAGTGAAACGGCCAGTTAAATGACAAAGAAAAGCATTCGCAGTCAAAAGCAGTAATCCTCTCGTTGACAGGCAGTGGAGTGGGTAGGCACTGGACAACGATCGTGCCCACGATTCAGAACAACGAAGGAGCGATCACTGTATCCCCTCCCGGGCTCAGGAAGCTTCTGAACTTTTTTGTTGTGGGACCTAGACCAACTTATTTGTGAAAGACAAGAACAGGCGTGGTGGTGGGCCTCGAGGGACGAAGAACTAAGGGCAATGCGAAAAGTGGGGGCCCACAGTTCTTCATAGGCTCGGGCACCAATTGCATGGTAAAGGGGCGGTCCATTGAACGTACCGGGGGTGGGTTTTTACGGGGTTCGTCCTCGGTTTTACCTATTTAGCGGTATTTTTCTGATTAAAATGCCGGTAGGTGAACTGGGAACTTGTGCAAAAATAATAGTTGAGCGACAGTTTGGCAAAGCGAAGGGAGCGCGAAGGGTGCCGGTTGTTTTAGGGACCGTTTCGTACAGTGAATACCGTGTCGGATCGAACGGAACGTAACAGCAAATAATGTAGAATGCAGGAGGAGCGGAAGCGGAACAGCGAGACGAGGGAAGGCGGCGTCGACGATTCGCGAAATAAATTTGGCAGGGGTGTGCATGCGTCTTCGCGCGGTCGCAGTGTATTTGCGGTGGCGTGCATTGCACGTCTTCTGTCCCGGCCCGCTATTTACTCGCCGGAAAAGTTCGGGGGTACGGAGGGCACGGAGGTTACAGGGGAGAGGGTGTTTTACGTGAACTCGGAAGTTGGCTAACGTGGTCAGGTAGGTGACCACCGACGGAAATTGGAACAGACGAACCGTGGCTCTGCTGGCGAGAGAAAGAGAGGGAGAGAGAGAGAGAGAGAGAGAGAGAGAGAGAGAGAGAGAGAGAGAGAGAGAAAGAGGACACTGGTGACCCTACGAGAGACAAAAGAAGGGACGCCGGGGAGATGCTGCTTGAGAAGAGGCTTTTAAACTCCGACATCTTATTACCTGGTTGTCAATGCCGCTTCGTATTGCAAAACTAATGTATGTAACAGGACAAAATATTTCCAACATACAGGGTGAGTCACCTAACTTATCATCTCAAATATCTTTTTGTTCTTTTCAGAGATACATTAAATGTCTCGAGGGCAAATTTGAATGGTAAAATGGGGCTCATACGATACGAAAAAAAATATTTTTGTATTTATGTAATTTTTTTAGAGATATCAAGTCTAGTACTTTAACTTAACCTGACACCGTCCCGATCCCGAACATCGTTCCCGTTCCGGTTTTGCGCACCTCTAATCTTTGAAAACAACAAAGATATTTGATAACGTTAGGTGACTCACGCTGTATTTGAACAATCGTCATCGACTGGCAGAAACCTCAGTTTAACAGTCCGTTCTCTCCCCCCCCCTCTCTCTCTGAGGAATATTTCATATTTCGCTGGCTTCCGTAGACAGCGAGGTAAGATTTCAGATGCTCGTGCAGGAACGTTGATCCTTTCAAAAATTTGATATCGTAAATTGCGGATTTATCTAGCTAGGGGAACGCGGAGACGAAGGAATAGCGCCGAGGGGATTGTCGGGTTTTCGAATAATACTTCGCTCGAGGGATGTACACGTTGCCGTCGGATACATTTTATTAAAAAGTATAAAGGGAACCCGCGGATATCGCGCCGCTTATCTTTAGATCCTTATTGCACCGGCTACGTTTCCACATATTTCTGACGTCCGCGTCCGCTTTAAACAGAAGCCGGAGAAATTCAACGTCTAACAACCGATCTAAGGATGCTCGTGCAATTTCCAATTTTCGCGGACATCGAATTTCGATTTTGCTCGGAGTAAACGTAACAGCGAAACAACAACAGTCCAGTAAAAATCTGATCGCTGTAGCTGACGTTTCTGCGCGGCTACCTGTTCCAGGATGGTCCAGTTCCGTCGAGAGAGTGCGGCGTGATTATGACTCCACCTCATGCGATCACTATAATTACACGACATCGCGGTTGGCTATTAATCGATATCTCATTGCAGCATCTAATTGCGCCAGGCAAATGCTGCGGGCAGAGCTCCTCTTCTGGTTGATTAGGTGGGAGAACGCTCGCGAGTTTACTGTCCCGCTTGACCTTCAGTCTCAAGGTGGAAAGGTCAGCAATATTTTTACTGGATCGTATTCTTAGCTCTTGAAACATCATGATAATTACGCAACTTTTTATTGACAAACGTATCCGCTGGAATTATTATGCATCTCGCAGCGATTCTAATTGTAGGGTAATTTCGGGAGGGATGCACCAGTTTTTATTGTGG
Source organism: Lasioglossum malachurum (assembly GCA_028455605.1). Taxonomy (NCBI): domain Eukaryota; kingdom Metazoa; phylum Arthropoda; class Insecta; order Hymenoptera; family Halictidae; genus Lasioglossum; species Lasioglossum malachurum. Next base: position 15,193,040 of record CM052312.1, on the reverse strand, counting down.
CGATCGGGCTAGGAGTAACTAGTAGTTCAGGAGATATTTCAATTCAAATAACTCTAAAATACCATTGCGGTTGTACTAAGACGTTAGCGTTTACTTACCTGTGTAACGTCTTAGTACAACGCTAACGTCTTAGTACAACCGCAATGGTATTTTAGAGTTATTTGAATTGAAATATCTCCTGAACTACAAACTTTTCGACATACATAGGTAGTACTTTTTTATAACGAATGTCGAGCTGCATCGATTGATGTATTAAAAAATACCTCGTTCCATCTAAAAAAATGAAGGTGACCTTCATATCTCTAAAAAAAATTACATAAGAACAAAAATTTTTTGGTATCGTATAAGCCCCATTTTACCGTTCAACTTTGTCCTTCAGACATTGGACGTATCTTTAAAAACATCAAAGATATTCAAGGTGGCCAAGTTAGCTGGGACACCCTGTGTATATATCAATTCTTTTTAACAAAATTTTTATAAGCAGAAATTACCCTGAGTATTAGATTATGTAATTAAATAAACAAAATTAACTAAACGAAGTTTTATTAACACAAGCAAACAAACTGAACATAGCGATATTGGATCACATCGAATCGAGTAGAATTGAACAATAGACTAATTTTTACATATTTCAACAGTAAGTTTCGAATAGAACGCCGCGTAAGATAATGGTGAGCCGGATAATTAACAATTCGAAACAATTCCGGTGCCGGGCGAAATAATATCGAATAAAGAGAGTGCTGATCATTCGGACCACGCGAAGTACACAGAAATTTCATTTAATTAATATAATGAGTTCGGGGCTCGTATATATATGCAGATCCGCGAGTGGTTTTAAAGTACAACGAGCCACGTCCCCTTCATTTGTATTACTAATGCATTCAAATCAATCAGCGTTGCGTGCAATGCGTTTCGTGTGGCAAATATATCCGTCCATAGCTTCCGTATTATTAAAAAACGCAGAAACGCAGCTCGCGCAACTATATCGTACACAGGAAATTCCTTTCGGGGCTGATTGTCTCAGCTCATCTCATTTCGTCTAAGCATCTCACGGAAATACGTTCGCCGTGCACGCGCCTCGGAAGATCGTGATTCCGCTCGGTTCCGTTTTGTCCTGATTATTATTAAACATTCTTGAAATCGCGGCGACCCCCGCGCCACCGCCGTCGCCCGTATCTAATTAGCAGAAATTAATTAATGTTTTCCGCCGGCTCGAAATTCGACGCATTGCTTTAATATTAATTTGCGAACCGGTTCGCCGGGGCTGCCGAGTGCATTTATTAAAGCGTTACTAATTATATCTACTAAATGGGTGGTCGCATTCATAGAATCTTGCTCCTGGTCGGTTCCTTTCTGCGTTAATTGAGCTTCAATTGAATTCGACGTGGGTCGGCATTCGAGAAACAACGTCTCGCGAAAATGCCGCTGACTTCAGGACATCTAGCTGTTTATTCGATCGACCGAATTTTTATCCTGGTTCGCGAACACCGATGCAGGTCCTCGACGTTTATTAGGATTTCTTCCAGCAGCGTTTCTCGGAAACTCGGAAAGATTCCATAATTCTCGGGGTTCCTTTCCGTCACGCGAAATCCGGAAGGTTGGCAGGGGAGACGAGGAGAAGGCGAGGAAAAATGGAGGATTCTGGGTCATCAGTTGAAAGAATGGCCGAGCGCATAGTTCCCCGCACTTGCTCGGAAAAGATAATTCTGCTTTAACCCCCGGAAGGGCTGCACAACCGCGATGAGAGTGTTTTATTACTCTTTTCCCGGCTCGTTGTTCCTGAAGCGATCAGCATACAATTGTCGCGTCTACGTCATCCTTATAGTTCATGCACGCTTGTCAGGGTGTGTCGGATGATTATACCGAATTGAGCGTTACGGATCCTTCGGCTTGCCCCTACGAAATTCTGTTAATCCCCCGGCTGGATGGCACGCTGCTCACGGGATTTATCCCGGGTACGTCGTACACTCGAATCGGCCGTTCACAAAGATCGCAGGACGCGGTTCCACGTCGTCGGTCTAATTCCCAAACAGGCTGCTGTTCGCGCCGAAGAGCCAAGCCGCGGGGTAAACACCACGCTCTGCCTTTCGTACCCACAAATATTTACTCCGGTTATATCTGCGTCCCACGGTTTCTAGACGCAGCTTCTGGCCTTGGAAAATCCATCTGCCGCCACTACCAAGCGCGACAGCGGCGCCCTGGGTCTATTCTGACCCATAACATTAACACTAACCCACAGCTGGTCACATGACCGTTTCCAGATTTTGTATTTTCCAATTATTGAATTTATTGTATATCTAACGCTTGCGCGGGCAACCAGAGTTTCACTGTTCTTTGCAGCGACAAATTTTACTGTTATTCATTATACACTCCCGGACAGAAAGATAGCACATCGTTTATTTTTTCTCATTTGGTAGAATAAACTGAAGAATATTAGATTTTAATATCTCTACGTATTCTGACGCGCCTCTGTGTATAATGTACCGAATATCATCGGCAATATTTACTTCAACGGAATTCTAGAAATGAAAACGTAAATATTGTGGTTCGCAAGTGGGACAAAATGATAACACGTGTAGTAAATCTACGCTTTCCAGTTATACTGAAGCTCGCGAATTGCGAACATCAACCTCGGAACATAGTTAATAAAGTCCGTGATATTATCTCGTGTTGTATATTTGTTTAGAAAAGGCAAAATATTATAAAAAATGGGTCGCGGAAGGAGATTGAACGCGTGTGAAAATAACACTATAATAAAATTGGAAGAAGAACAATATTCAGTGACGAAAATAGCAAAAATTATGAATAGAAGTCGGAAAGTAATAATAATTTCTTGAAAAATCCGGGAAACTATAGTAAAAAGAAGAGTTCTGGACGTCCGCAAAGTCAAAGTGCCCGGGAACGTCGTGCAATACTGAGAGCAGCATCCAATTACAAGATGACTGCAAGGGAAATTGCTCAAAGTGTTGGTGTGGACGCTAATATAAGGAATGTGAGACGTGTTTTACAAAAATGCAAATACGTACAACGAAGAAAATTAAAGAGAAAGCCTTGGTTAACTGTGCAATATAAGAACGATCGGTTGCACTTTGCGGAAAAGAATATTCATATGCGAAAGAAATGGCGATGAATAATATTTACGGATGAAAAGAGGTTTAACTTAGATGGACCTGATGGTCTGAGTTACTATTTTCACGATCTGCGAAAAGAGGAACAGTTTTTGAGTCGTCGGCAAATGGGAGGTGGCTAAATGTGCTATCATTTTTTCACACCATATTTCCTTATAAAAATTCTTTTTTTTTTTTAATAAAATTGTATATAGACTGTTGGTTTATAGAGATATTTTGCAAGGCTGTGTAAAAATAAAGCCTTGGTTGTAATGTTAAATAAATAAATATTACGTTAATTTTGAAGAATGGGGATCCAGAACGGTTTTGCAATATCTTGTCAGGAACATTACAAATTATTGATGAAACAATAGAAATGGGTACCCGCTTGCCTACACAAGGGTCAAGCACACACTATCGTAAAAATCGCTGAAAATCCGAGGGGACTGGTTGATGAGTCGATATTGCAAATTTGCCTTCGCCGAGGAGACAAAAACATTCCGCTGCAATATCGCTCCGAAATTGTGTAGCCATAAAGGATTGAAGCACGGGAACTGAATCGAGGAAAATCCGATCAGCGGAACGTTAACTATTCGCGATCGGTAGCGAATGGGGAGGAAAGACTTCGCAAACGTATAAGCTGCGAAGATCTATTGGCACGGATGAGGGAACACTGTCGAACATATTTATTTTTGTCTGTAGAACGATCGAACGAATTGCAGTTGCACATATATATATATATATATATATATATATATATATATATATATATATATATTGACCACCTTGAATATCTTTGTTGTTTTTAAAGATACGTGAAATGTCTGAAGAACAAAGTTGAACGGTAAAATGGGGCTCATATACGATACCAAAAAAATTTTTGTTCTCATGGAATGTTTTTAGAGATATGAAGGTCACCTTCATTTTTTAAAATGGAATGAGGTATTTTTTAATACATCAATCGATGCAGCTGGACATTCGTTACAAAAAAGTACTAACCTATGTATGCCGAAAAGTTAGTAGTTCAGGAGATATTTCAATTCAAATAACTCTAAAATACCATTGCGGTCGTACTAAGACGTTCCACAAGTAAATAAACGCTAACGGCTTAGTACGACCGCAATGGTATTTTAGAGTTATTT
>CM052312.1:15081976-15188691 GCA_028455605.1 Lasioglossum malachurum | reverse complement strand
TGAAATGTCTGAAGAACAAAGTTGAACGGTAAAATGGGGCTCATATACGATACCAAAAAAATTTTTGTTCTCATGGAATGTTTTTAGAGATATGAAGGTCACCTTCATTTTTTAAAATGGAATGAGGTATTTTTTAATACATCAATCGATGCAGCTGGACATTCGTTACAAAAAAGTATTAACCTATGTATGCCGAAAAGTTAGTAGTTCAGGAGATATTTCAATTCAAATAACTCTAAAATACCATTGCGGTCGTACTAAGACGTTACACAAGTAAATAAACGCTAACGGCTTAGTACGACCGCAATGGTATTTTAGAGTTATTTAAATTGAAATATCTCCTGAACTACTAACTTTTCGACATACATAGGTTAGTACTTTTTTGTAACGAATGTCCGGCTGCATCGATTAACGTATTAAAATATACCTCATTCCATTTAAAAAAATGAAGGTGACCTTCATATCTCTAAAAAAAATTACATAAAAGCAAACAATTTTTTAGTATCGCATGGGCCCCATTTTACCATTCAACTTTGTCCTTCAGACATTTGATGTATCTTTGAAAACAACAAAGATATTTGAGGTGGCAAAATGTGGCGCCCCACCCTGTATATACATATATGTATATATTCGGCGATTCGAATCCGGGGCTCGATTGAAATTTATTAGACCAGAGCTAGAAACTATACAAACTATACATTGTGCTTGAAGAATCGACTGAGCCCGTTTATGAGCAGAGGGTGGCAAAAACAACTGGAAGCATTCTTCCACGTGCGTGCCACGACTGGCTGCACCGGCGAATGCAGTCGGTTCTTTCCATCGTCAACTTTTCATTTGCATACGATTTATTCGGGAAGTTACATGAGGGAAACTCGAGGCGCCGCCGGTACGTGTTTCTTGAGTGAAAACTCCGCGCATCCAGATATAAAGGAGCGCGGCGCGGATGAATATTGATCGACTTCACGGAAAGATGCGATTTCTCCTGGATACGTTTCGCGTAACCCGCGCGAATCCAAGAATCGCGCGCGTCCCCCGTACGACGAGTCGCAGAACACGCCTGCATTCGTATTTAAATCGTGATTTATATTCCGCGGGAAATGGAAGGGACTCGGGATGATGGGATTTCATTCCGAAAAGTCTTACAGCGAGAAGAATTTCCTTTCCGGGCAACTTACAGAACTTTCAACCGGTCCGTTGAGATTATGGTCGGCGGCATCGAAGACTTTCAGACAGCACGAAGCAATCGTGTTCTAACTAGAGATGCCCATTTCACGTGTAATTAATATATCCGTGCCGAAGTCCGGATACTATTTAATACGCGGACACACGTGCTGACTGATTAGAGTCTGTGTTTTTCGTTAATAACTCCTAAACAAGGCCGCGGATAACATTTTTGCAAGGGAAAATGTTGCTTCAAATGGTCTCAGGACCCTCCCATTTCCGGGATGTGCAGGAATTTCGGGACACCCTGTATATTAGTACACGCGAATACGTGTATCCTCAATACACGTCCAAAACCGTGATCTCTAGTTCTAACCAGATCAGCGAAAAATCCTTCCGTCCGACGATTTAGCCTAGTTGCGTTCCTAATCTGTGTCTCCTTACACCCTAAACAGCATTGTTCGAGATTTCTAGGTCAGCGGGTACAAGCTCCGCAGCGCGAACCGGCTAATCCTCGACGTTAAATGCAAGTTTCGTCTCGTCTTGCGCATCGTTGCGGTTCTTCACGACCTAGTAATTTCGGCTGATCCCTTCGTGGAATAGGAGCCGGTCGCGAGATATCAAGAACCGAGCTGAAATGACGCCGGTCAATGAATTGTTTGAAGAATTCTCGCTGGAACGGACGCGTCCACCGGACCGAGCAGCATCCGAATAAAGCGGCGAGACAACGATCAAACTTTATTACGTCGTTCCGTCGCGTCGAGCGGCCAACGAAAACCGGATATCCACCCGCGATACTCCCGATCGGGATAAAGAGCCGCGTTGTTACGCGAGATTTACATTCGCCGCGGTTACGTTCCTCCCAGCCGGATTCCTGCGCGTTTATTCCGCTGACTTTTTTCGCCGACAACTTGCTTACCCGACTGCCAGCCCGTGTTCCACCGGTTACGGACCCAGCGACAGATATCGGAAACCTTTTGCCAACCCCGAACGCCTCCCTGGGAAACGCTTCTTGCCCCGGAAAGTTCTTAGACGTGTCCCAAAATTTTCGAAACGACGATTCAGAAATCGATTTTGCTTCATTCAAATAATAAGCTCCAACTTCTGAGATACGGAGTGTCCCAATAATGTTCTATTTCACGAAAATAGGAATTCGGAACGAGACGTAACGTTCCTCCTCAAGGTCCCAGTCCTTTGTTCACGTTTTCAATTATTATTGGAGGAGGCAGGTCCTGCCCCTAAAATTTTGGTATTTTGTTATTCGAATTGCTCTTTTATCAACACACCCTTCTTATCACGAAACGACGATCCAAAAATCGATTTTGCTTCATTCAAATTATAAGCTCCAACTTCTGAGATACGGGGTGTCCCAATAATGTTCTATTTCACGAAAATAGGAATTCGAAACGAGTCGTAACGTTCCTCCTCAAGGTCCCAGTCTTTTGTTCGCGTTTTCAATTATTAACCATGGAGGAGGCAGGCTCTGCGCCTCAAAGGGGACCTTCTCCGAAACAAACACACGGCCGGAGGGTCGAAGGAGCGGGAATCGGGGTCAACTTTGTCGGAAAAGAAAAGCCTGGTAAGATCGGCATGACGACCACAAAGGTGGAAAATCGTAGTCGCGTATGGCTGGCGTGCTCCGTCGCAGGAACCGGTTCTGAAATATTGGGAATCGATGTCTGGGGACATCGATCGAATCGATACAACCCTGGAACTCGCGTCCGACTTCTGTTAGTCCCCGGTCATTCCAGTCGAAAACCGTATTTTCCGCGCTCTTGTGCGAATGTTTGCGAACATTTGTAAACGGACGATGTTCCCGGACCGAGGGGACTCGCGAAGAAAATTCCGTCTTGGGAAATATTTGCGGATTCCATCGACGACGAACTGTCGCCGTGTCTGCGACAGTTCGCAGGATCTTCCCTCCTCGTTATTTCTCGTTTTTTTTTTTTTTTATTTCGCTTTACCTTAAAAAGCGACGAACGAGTTCGATAAACAAGGTTCCGTCGAACGAGCAAAATCAAAGATGTTAACGCCGCCGTGTTGCGTCTTGTTTAAATAATTTCTGTAAACTCGCGCGTCGGAGACAGACTCCAGTGGCTCGGGGCAGGCGCGGATATTCTTTACCGAAGCCCTTCATTTATACCTCGTTGTTTTTTTTTCCATTTTAATCGTCTTCGCATAAAAATGGGGACCCTTACTTTACTCCCTGCGAAATAAATAGGAGTATTATTATTCATAGAATTCTCGATTGCTTCCGGACTGTCCACTCCCCTTGCATATTCCGGCGGAAAATCTGCCTTAACACGGCTCCCTTACAAAGCAAATTTTCCAGCGATTTCTGTCGGCGGATTAAGAAAGCGAGACGGTTTCCTTCGTGCCCGATTTTTCGTTCGTTAAGCTCGCCGAGAGCGTATTTATGAATATTTAAGGTGACCAATCGGCGCGCCGCGCCGCACGGTGGGCGAGAAAGCGATCTTTTTCGACAAAAATCTGCCGACAACTCAGTTTTCCATCGATTCAATTGGAATTCTTTTTTAAATGTTCGTGAAGGACTATACTTTGATGACGTGCTGCGCGAAAATCGTTATCGAGAATCCTTATCTACAAAACCCAATAAATAAACGATACTTCGTCCGCCCATACCATAAATTTGCCTTAGAAGTCCGAAAAATATGAAAATTGTGCTTGTACATTTTGATTCGAGTTTTAATGTTGAGTGCTAATCGTTCAATTTCGATAGGGAATCGATAGAGCCATCAGCGTGCCAGCTCCAGTCGGCAGGAATCGATTAAGTTGGTACACCATTGGCACGGTCTTTTTTCAGGCCTGATCCCCGTTGTACTGTTTTTGTTGATGAGGGAGGCCAGCGTTCTCCATAAAGGACCACGTTCAGTCGCTTCCCATTGTCCTCGCGGGAGCATTTACATCGAGCTTGGAAATCAACTCGTGTCCGAAGTCACGATTTCGATTCCACAGTCTCGCCCATTGAGGATGCTAGCCTGGATTCGAAAATGAAAATAGCCGAGGTCGGTTGACCGGAAACCCTCGTATAATGTGCCGTGGTAAAAACATTAACAAAGAAGAAATATCCTCTCCGCACGTTTTCATACTATAAATAATATTTCCATTTTTCCCGACCATCTTCTCCGACAAAAGCAAGGGTTTGGAAAAGGCGACAAGTTTACCGAAAGAAAATCGGGCTGTCGGCAGCACCGGTGTCCGAAACACAGAAATTCTGCGTTCCCGATGCTTTCCAGCTTCAACTTCCAGCTTCGGCAAACTGTACTCGAATCTGCCAGGACCGGCGGAGCTTTTTCTCGCTTTCTCAATGGAGAAAGGTCCTCTCGAGGTGCCAGCCAGATCCGCGGGAAGAGAATCTCCGAGATTCTTTTTCCGTGATATCGTCCGGGTCGCCGACCCTGTCACCTATTTGTTATTGTAATCTGCATCATTATGGATGAGACACGGATAATGGGATCGCAGGATTTGGCCTGGCAACCTGGCGAGGAAGAGCTGCCGGATAAAACATGGTCCGCGGGGCTCATCCTTTTATAATCGACGCCGGAGAGATCGCCGAACACCAATCGATAAACTGGGAAACCCTGTTGAATAAAGATTCTCCTCTGCGACACCAGCCCGCTCGTTAAACCGACTTTATTAGCAATTTTTACAGAGCTTGGGAACAAGTTCCCACCCTTTTGACACATGTCGTTGTACTTGAGCACCCATCGTGTATTTGATGGAACGTAGTATGTACATGTTTTGGGTAAACTTTACTTTACCGGACTCAAAATTCGTGCCTTTCTCCTACAAATTGTTATGTATTTGGTATGTCATCCGGTAGATTTGTACCAGCGGAGCGGTTGCAGATTGAAGTTTCGATCCTGTAGGATTAATGGTTCAGAAGTTATGCTTGCTTACAGTCGAGCAATCTACAGCGTTTTTGACAGGTAAGGGCGCCGCCATATTCTCGATGTTAACGATATTATTGTGTGCCCGTGCTGCCATCTAGCGGTTCTGCTCGGTAAGCGGCGCGCGGTCGACACTACAAACCAATATGGCGGTGCCCTTACCTATCATAAACACTGAAAAATGCATAACTTTAAGCAAGCATAACTCCTGAACCATTGATCCTACAGGATCGAAACTTCGACCTGCAACCGCCCAGGGTACAAATCTACTGGATTACATACCAAATACATCATAATTTATAGTAATATTAACATAATAATATTAATATTAAAGTAATAAAACATAATATATATATATATATAAATTTATATGCGGGAAGTTATGTTGCATTATTTTGTTTTAAATTTGCGGTAACGATGCAATTAGAGTTCCACCGATCCGTGAACTACAGATGAAAATGATTTTGAACTAGTATAATTTTAAAGAGCAGTGCATTAATAAAACTTGTATTTTTCAAATATTTCTTAAGGGAACTTTTTATTGGACAGCTGTTGTTGTGCAGTAACAAAATAATATACAGCTATGTGGCTTATTTCTATCTTGAACGAAGATTCTACCTTCTGTTTTTCTTTTTTATATGTCGCGTCTAATCTTTGGTTTGTTTCAATTGTTTTCGATTGAATCTCACAAGAGATACTACTTTGGCTGTTTCAAAACCATGATTTCGACGTAAGGGACAAAGGTCGCGGTGGTGCGTCAAAAAACTCGAAGATACAGAATTGCCAGCATTACTTGATGAAAATCCACGTCAAACGCTTGAAGAACTGTCAAATGAATTAAATGTCAATCGATCTACTGTTGGAAAACGTTTACACGCTATGAATACGGTTTATCCGCTTTTTTCCAACAAGAAAAGGCGGAAACTTATTCGCATACCCAATAATTAATGAAGCACGAACATTTCTGCTTCGGAAAACGTGGATTCAAGAAACAATTTCACGTTCCAGCTCGCATAGTTTTACAACAAATCAGTTTAGCGTCCGTATCGAGAGTGGTTCGCCGGGAATACCGCGTCACCTGGCCGACCGAGGAGCATTCGATATCCCAATCGATTTCTTATAAACGTCCAAGGAACGTATCGGTATCGTCTTCGATTCAAATCGAACAGGGAAAGAAGAATTCGCCGGTGGACCGCGCAACGAAACATCGCCCCATAAATATCGGATATCGAATACCTCCGAACCGGAAACACCATCTGATGGGAATTGTTCGAATAAATGGAATCGGTCGTTCCTTTCCTTTTAATAACTATCGAATTTCCGTAATAAACATCCGCGGTTTTATCTTACCAGCCGAGCAAGTTTCGCGCAGACAGAATCCAACAAAGACGTTCGTCCGGTTCGTAGAAAAACACAAAAGCGGCAAATAAAAATTCCTGTCACGCGTTCAATTTACTTTTATAGTGAAAGAGACCGCGTCTGACCTCTCGCACCCGCCGGCCTAGCTCATCCTGCGGCTGTCAGTGATCGGAATGGCCGCGGGAACCTATGGCCGAATATTTCGTCGAGCTTCGCCGCGGAGAATCAGTGGTTTCCTCGGTTGAAATACAACGCTGTCGCTGCCGTTGTTACGTCTGTCCGGTGTTTTGAAGCGTCGCGGACTTTATGAGCGGTGGAAGAAAGCGTGCGCGCCGGGGTTTTATGGGACGACATTTATGCTCCCATCGTGGGCGACTTTTTATTGGTGTATCGGGAGTGGAAGTATTAATGTCTCCGGTCTAAATTACACCGCCGGAATTTCGTTATATTTTTATCTCGTGCGGCGAAGGCGATGTATCCGAAGTTCTCGAAATTTTTCTCGGGGGCATCGACCGCGAGACAACATCAAAAATCACATTTAACCGCTTCGATTTTACCGAGCACGAATACAGCTCGGTAAAAGAATAAACCGCTCGTTTATAATTGGAAGAGGGCAGTTGAGTTGCGACGCGGTGCAAGGCGGAAGCGCGCATAAATTAGCATCGCGACAGGTCGTGTGCCATCAGTATCGGTTATCCGTGGCGTACAGGTGGTGCCGAAATACGTCATAATTTAGCCTCTAATCGGATAGCTGAGTGCGCCATAAGTAGCTCCGAGTGGTTTCCAAATGGCTTTCTATCTCTCTCGACATACTTTATCTGGAATCAACGTGGAGTGCCCCGCCTCAACAGCCTGCCGCTTTTTTCAAATGGTCCTGCAGCTTGCCAAAACACATTTCGAGACCCGGAATTCCACGATACCAATCGGAACATTCCTTTCGAAATAACAAATTATTCGAATGTGATAACTAGGCAGCGGATGTTCATGTAAATGCATATTTTTATAGAAAGTAGGAAACGTTACGGGACCTGGACAGAAACTTACGTTGTCTGTAGAGGATTTTAGTAATATTTTGTTTGAAGAGTTAGCTAGCCAAGTAAGGCAAAAAACGTGAGGCAAAAATTTCTTTTTCATAATTAATGAACTTTGAGTGCTGATATCTCGGAAACTATGCGAGATAGCGAAAAACTGAATGGAATCGATCTTGTGGCACATTTTGTCAGCTTTAATTTTGTATAGAATGGTGTTATCGCTAGGATACATAGTTTCCGAGATATAAGCGGAAAAATGAAAAAGGGTTTCTAGTATAAGTGGTCAACTACTAACGAACAGAAGGTCAATTACTAGATTTTTAATTTTTAAGAGTGGCCAACTTCTGAAGCACAATTACTGAATTTTTATATTTGTATAAGTAAACTTGTCTCAAAAAGTGGCCCTGTTACATAATCTAGAAGAGCTAAAGAGTGTCTTTTCAGGCATCGACACTCGCTATTTGATGACAGGAAACTTCCCTTAACTGGCCAACTACTAGCACCTTTTCCTTACAAGATGCAGGAACCATATCAAAATTTCTTCCTATCTTTAACAATCGTGATAAATTAAGAATAACATATGGAAGTCCCTAAATCGTTTTAATGTTTTTACTGTTTTAAATTCCATCCGTCCATTTCTGGCGTAAATGCATAAAACCTGCAGTCTAGTGGCAACAAATGGAAGCAATGCCATCACTACACGAAAAACAAAATTACTTTCCGAACGATCATTATCTACGATTTTTGTCGCGGACGCGTAAAACCCGCAGTCTATAAATAACAGTATGGACAATTGCGGGTTGCCAAGTCCAGTGGCGTGCGGTTATTAAGCATAATGCCGCAGACCGCTAACGATGTTCGCGCTAACTGCCTGGGCGATGAAAGAAAACTGGAGCTAAACGTCGGTGCTCCATTAAGAAGGCTGGCGAGAGGGGGCCCGCTTAAGCCCGACAGCCGAAGAAATTTAATCTCTCCGGGCCCGAGTAAGATTTCAGTGATCTACGACGGGGGCGTTGATGATTTCGCATGCCGAGGAATTCGCGCGCCGGGAAAGGAATGCCGAAGCGGACGCACAAAAGAACGCTACACAGCCGCCTTCCATTTAACTGGCGCCAACGTAATTTCGTTTGCACCGTTCCTGAACGAGAGCGTAAACGAGCACGGCCGCTAATTTGTTTACGCCAGCGCCTGCAATCACCGACCTGTGTTTCATAATCGAGAACGCGAGCATGCTAACGCCTGGGTCCGGCGATTCGTCCGAAGACTGGCACACACACACATTGGCTAGCCCAACGGAAAATCCATTGGTAATTTCAACAACCAACTTCTTTACACGTTTTTATTATTACCACGTTTTTTTATTAGCTCGCTTTCTTGTCTGTCTGTTCGGTATAAATTTTGCAATTGATTTTAAACTAACTTCCCGATGAGCTAGAGATTTTTTAAACATAGCTCAGAACTCTGGGTGACAATGCAATATTAAAAAAAAATTTTTTTACCTTTAAAGAAGCCTATGCGCGTTTAGGAGATGTAAACTATTAAAAAAAAATTGAACCGTTACACCTTCCCGCGCGAAGCTTGTTAGTACCCACCAGAGCTGGGGAAAATAGTATTTAAATAGTAAATAGTCCTATTTATTTTAAACAGAGCTGGGGAAAATAGTATTTTAAATAATAAATAGTAAATAGTCCTATTTACTTTATAAAGCGCATGTGTACAACTTTGAAAATAAAATATTTTATTTGGTGCAGTAATTTTTGAAAATAAAATATTTTATTTGATTTTTCTGAACACGGAAATCATCAAAAATCAGAAATCACATCAAAAATGGAAATTATATGAAATATAATTTGAATAGAAATAAATTTTTAAAAACGGACTAAAAAGTATAAAATATAATTTTTCCTAGCCCCATACAGGTACCTAACCCCATACAGATTGTGAATTTTTAATAGCTATGAGAGAGAGAGAGAGAGGAAATACTTGTAAGATTTAAAACGAAAAACGTGGGGCGCAAGATAATAGTAAGGAGTAGACTGCGGATGTTTATGCAAATGCATATTTTTATCGACAATAGATAAAAAAAACTGGGACCTAAACAGAAATTTGTTTTGTCTCATTAGAGGATTTTAAAAATATAATTTTCATTTTACATATTGCATATGTTTTGCGTAAGTGGATATTTCTTGCATAAGCTTTGCATAAATATTCGACTATTTAATGCTACGCCGGAATAAATAAAATAGACGTGCCCAAAAGATTGAGCAGCTGCGATTCACAACGTGTTCTAATTCCGAGTTGGTAAGTACTGTATTGACATACAATGAGAGACAAAACAAGGACGATGGTATGATGTGAAAACAGACGGGGTCACGCCGCAGTTAATCTCCATTGGTCAATAATAACCTTGCATACATCTCGCATTTGTTTTGCATATATTTTGTATATTTCGACATATTATAACTGAATAAACATCCGCAGTCTAGTAAGGAGTGCAGGGAGTAGCTGTGCCGTTGAGAAAACTTACACAACAGTTCATATCATTTGCAGTGCAATAAAATTGTTAGTGACCCACGTTTTTCGTTTTAAATATTACATGCATTTTCTCTCTCATAGCTATTAAAAATTCACAATCTGTACGGTATTAGGAACCTCCGGTATGGGGCTAGGAAAAATTGTATATTTCATACTTTTCAGTCCGTTTTTAAAAATTTATTTTTATTTAAATTACTTCATACTTTTTTCAGTCTGTTTCACAAAAACGTGGTATTTTGTAAAAATTTACTTTTATTTTTCAGCTGAAATTGGAGAAGCGGACGAATTTGGAGACGAGTATTTTTCTAGAATTCAGCTCCTGGAGTTGCAGGCAATTAATTTAATCGTATTAATATATTAATGTTTCAAAAAACCTTCATCCGCAAAGGTTTAAGCATTAGATCGTGAACGAACATCGTCCCGAAATTTAATTGAAGTTCCTCGGAGGATAACTTCTTCTGGCGAACGCACTCTTTCATTATTCAATCCGCAGTCTGCTCCAGCAAAAAGTGTTTATATTTTTGTTCTCCCGTCGTTCTTCCAAAGAATGAGACGCAGCCGTGGAACGTCCCGGGACCTAGCAAAACACACAGAGAGAGAGAGAGAGATATTTCAGAGACCGGGATTAGGTTAGGCTTTTTTCCACATGGCGCGCGAGCGCCTTCACGCCGTGTAAAATGTCTCCCACTAAATTATCACACCTGGATTTTAACTGGCTTGAAAATAAAGTACCATTCTCTCTCCCCTTCACGGCTGCTCGAGCAAAAAGAACGGGACGGAACTCGTGATTTACTGGGAGAGGGATGAGAGCCGTTGGATCAACTCCGAGTGTGTTGATCGCTTAAAGCACCCCTAAATGCGTAATTAGCAGAGTGAAATTCTCGCGAAATCCCCTTCAGGAAGATTATTCAAACTTTATGGAAGAAAAGTATCTACCCTATCGAAACGATCATTCGCTAAACATGGAAGGCGCGAATGCGTTATGAAGCCTGATAATTCATAGTTTGCTGTAAGGGGTTGCCAACGGAGAAACCGAGTTCCGGCCTGGTAATCCGTTCGAATAATTATGAACGTCGGCGCGCGGACGTTGCGTCGGGGCCGTTGTTCGAGCAAGCATAACAGAATTACGAGCGGTTCCCGAGGGACACGCGAGCTTCGTGCCCCGAGCGAGGTCCTTCGCGTTCGCTGTTCCGCTCGGACAGATTCCTGCCGTGACAGCGGGACTTTAGCGGTGTCCCCGGCCCGTCCTGAGCCCGAGGTTGCATTCGTTTTGACACGGACACGCAGGGGACCCGATAATCCAGCGTGGACGTCACGCGCAATTTTCTGCGGATGAAAAGGCGAACCCTTCGCCACGGACACGAAAAATCCGCTAATGGAATCGTTAAGCTTTGAAGAAAGGTCCTCGCGCACCATGCAACAACTCCGTAATTGTCGCACCGCACAGTATCGGGGTATTTGCCCGATTTCAGCGGTCAAAATTCACTTTTTAAAATTTTACATGAATCGACGAATTTTTGCGGCTCGAGTTAGTGTTGAACGTCTCCCCTAATTGTTACCTTATTCACATACATTAACAGATTTTTGTTTTATGGAAGTTTTTTCAGCTAAGCATAAGGTATACTTTTCAGAGAAACTCAGTTTTGTACTACATACATTTTTTTAGTTATTAATATTTAAAGATAACCAACGGTGGAGTCACTTTAACCACTATTTGCAAGTTTTCTCACAATATTTTTCGAACAACCTAATGCAACTGTTCAGTACAAAGTATTTTCTCTTTATATATATATAAAAAAAAAAAAAAAAACGCGAAAGCGTGAACGATGTTCCCATTGAACCGACAGAAGAGGGGCTATCCGAAGTAATACAGACCGATTTTTGTGAAACCTCGATGAAAAATAGTTCTTTTAAAAATATTGGAGCCATATATTTTTCTTTTTTTTTGCAGCGAACATCGTTCATACTGACCGGACAAAAACAACCTTGAATGCTGGGGGATGAGAAATACGTTTTAATCGAGCACCAAGTTACGAGAACAAAGTTATGTCCCGCGCATTTTTATCGACCTCCTATTCCCCGTTAAATGTCCTTAATTATCCTTTTTTCATTAAAAGCTCTTTAACCCGAAGAATTAGTGGCTGGAGAGTTTATATGCCCGCGAGTCGCTACCAGAAAGCGTAACAGGAAACTAAAAAGACTTTGATAATTAAAATTTCAATTAATCTGCATAAAGGCTCCCTCTCTCTCTCTCTCTCTCTCAATGATTATAAAAACAGCCCGCAATTTTAAGCTATAATCCATTTGCGGAATTAATTGGTATTTCATGGTAAACTAGAGACACGAATTACTGCGCTAAACCGATTAAACGTCCCACTTTTACATACTTTCTCGGACTTGGTATCGATTATTAAAATACTTTATCCAATTATATTCTTCCGAATAACAGCCTCAAAGGAAATGATTAAAATTTTGGCCCGTTCCGCAAGTTCCAAATTTGTCCGATTTCTCTCGGGAACTTATGTTTCAGAGATCTCCTGTCTCGTACATTTTTCCCCTCGTCCTGATTGAATTGAATAATTGAGCGAAAAGATGTTGAAGGTTCCGCGAGCACCGGCGCATCCGGAACGTTTCCTCAATAATCTTTGCGCAACGGAACCGTGGCTCGCTCTTATTACCGAAGAAATCCCGGTTCGGTCACGTCGAGTCTCGCGTGTACATAAAAATCCTCAGACCTAATTACGCACGTACACAGTCCGAATCGTCTAATTCCGCGGCACGGTACCCGTGGGAAATTAAAGGGGATGATTGATACAGACAAAGAGGAGCCTTAAGGCGCGTGCACGCGCGCCTCTTATATCGATGATCCTGTAACCGTACGGAACTGCCCCAATAATGGAAATCATGATATCGGAGATCAGAAAATCCCAGTTTAAATAGTCTTTCATAAAAATTTCGTAACGAACGAAGATTCCCCCAGATGAAGTAATCGGAATTGATTAGATCGGCAATGTCTCACTCCCCGGAAACTCGGCGAATGGAGTTAACGAATCGGGGGTGAGATTAGGGGATGATTTCGCCCGGGGTAGGGACGATCGAGAACGGAATTTACGCGCGGCTGATAATAACTCCTCACTATAAATAGTTCCTGAATTCCTATGTGTCTGGCCATTCTACCCACCTTTGTTAGCCGGGCTTTTCACACGGGCAACCTTCTTCTCCACCCCTTGACTCGTCTCTCGAGCCTCTTCCTCCTTTTTCTTCGCCGTTTCTTCATTCTTTCCCGACTCTTCCTTCCTTCCTGCCTGCCTGCCTGCCTGCCTTCCTTCCTTTCGAACCCATCCCCTCGGACCCGTTCATTCTTTTCTTGAAGATAGAGGGGCGACTGGGTTACAGAAAGAGGCTCCCGGACGTGGTCTACGAGACTCTCCGCGTATAATGCGAAGGGCACTTATGCGACCAGCGAGACAATTTCGTCCCTCTTCGTCGTATCGAGAAATCAGCTGCCACGATCGATCGATCCACTGAGTACACCTCGGGCTGATAAAATTTACTAGTAAATTTACTAAATTACCGACAGAATGCTGCGGGCAATTATTAAAAAAGGAACGCGGTCTTCGTAAATTCAAACACTTCTTTCGAATATTAATGTGTGTTCGAAATCCCACGAGCGGATCATTGCACCGGTTCAGATTTCGTGTACGAGTTGTCGCACAGTGGTCCGAGAACGCGATTTTACTGGCCGGAAGTGAAAATGTCATTGGATCTCTCTGCAGAAATGAAAAATTCAAAGTGGCGGATTCAGTACTATGCACGTGCAGTCTGGAAATTCGTTTAGTCTCAGTCTAAACGTCTACACATGTGTACATGGATTAAATACCGCTGGAAAACTAATTAAATAACGAAAACACGTGCCCCTTAAGAAACAAAATGAAAACGTACATTAATCGAAATAAATAAACTTATTTATATCGATCGTGTTCTTGTTAATAACAAAACTCAACGATATCGGCGCTACGGTTCGATCGTCAGATAGAAAAAAAACACAAAATTAACTAAGCAATTTTGCTAATTTTCAAATAAATCGACGTTTCGGTCACTTATTCGGACCGTTTTCAAGATTACATTGAATTGCGTCTGTAAGAGATAATAAAACAATTTATACACCATGACATACAATTTTCAAAAGTAGTAACTGTTAAAAGCCTAAATGTAAGGGAAACAAATTCAATTACACAATTTTTCACTCACTTGCTTAGGTGTGATTAAGTATGAGACTCGTGAAACACATGTGTTCACTATGTCTGTTTTCACGACACTGATCGTCTCGGTGGAGTTCTAGGTTATATAGATCGATACACCGCGGTAAATTCAAAAAGCATAATGTGTCTTTAGACTCACCTAGTGAAAATACGATGAAGACATTCCATTATAACTGAAATCAATTTTCATACAAAATTGTCCGCCCATCGTGGTTTCCAGGCGCAAAATTCGTAACATGTTCAACGTTATTCAAAACTCTCTACTGTTGTATGAAACTTGTATGGTTGCGAGTTGAAAGTCTTTGCCAGATGTCGAAACAAGAAAACGGAGACTTGACAGCTGGAGCCACCTATGGGCAAATTCCGGTTTCATATTTACATACCTGGTAGATACGTTATCAATGTACCACAACCTTCTGGACAGCTTACACCCTTCTGGAAGTTGCTTAATTACTGAAGCGACGTAAAGGGAAGTTAACAGTAAGTTTCCCGTGGGCTCTGGAGAAGGGCGTCGAAAAATATTTCCGCGCGTTCATAGGCCATGATGGTTTTAATAGCCGCTTTACGACACAACGCGTGGCAGAAGTAGGCTGTAACTGTTCAGCGGTTTTACGTGCCATAAAATATTCGCATGATTTCCCGCGTCGCATTCTTCCCCGGCGAGACGCGGCCTCCGGGAACAATTTTCCGAGGGAAACACAGTAAACACGATGAAACACGCGCGAAATTACTGGCCACGTCGTTCGCCGGCACCTAACTGGCGATTATACCGCAGTTTGCCCCGCGTGCTGAAGGATTTCCACCCGCCATTTTGGACTCATTGAACGGCGATGAGCTCTCCCGCCCGTTACCATTAACAGTAATTAAGGCGGCCTTGTGATAATCGTAAAACGAGCGAACAGCTTTTTAATTTAATTACCGACACTTCGCCGGTTATACAGTCGAGGCGAGATCGACATCCGACAGTTTCTCGACTGTCATCTCGGACAGGAAATGGCCGAAACCAGGCTACGTCGACAAACGCTATTCACGACAATATTGATTAACCCTACTAACTTTGGAAGACAAGCGTTCTACATCGGTGTCGGTCCGCTTGTGCACGTCGTCGATGACAGCTCTTAACTGACAGTGGTCTACATTCGGAACAATAATTCTCGTAATTTATCATTTTACCGTACCACTTATCCACGAACATTAAATATTGCTGGTAACCTATTGAACTTTTTACTGTATTATACTGCGAGAGCGCAAATCGGCGAAATTTCACTTCCGTCTTCATATCCTGGCAATAACATGCGACATCGACGTAAGCTCCATTACATAAATAATTCCCCGCGTTACCCGCTTTCATAATTAACGATTTAGCCGACTGCAGTCCGATCGATAGTCCGAGGGATTTATAATTCCGGATTATTAGCATGCTTCCCTTTATTATCCTGCGGGACAATTTACGACTGTGACGCCGCTTCCTGAAAATGAAAATCTGCCCCCTCCCCCCGAAAAAAAAAAATGACTCGCTCCTCCCGATGCGTGCAATTAACCGATAATTCGCTGGCAGCGTGCATGCACCGCGGGAAAAATTGGTGGAACGCCGGAGCGCGCGCCAAATGTTTCCAATTAATTCAGCCTCGACGCAGATATTTCTCTCTCTCTCTCTGTACACGTTTTATCACGTAAACAGATTCGCGCGGCCCGGTTTTTACTAACCGATTTATAAAGCAATTATTTTGTAATCGATACCCGGCGCGATAAACAATCCCACGGTAAACACAATTCCGCCGCGATTCGGTGAAAACCGTGAAATGTGCTCGCAAAACTGTCCGCCGTATAACAGATTCAATTAATCGTTGTGAGAGCCAACAAACGGATATCATTCAGAAAACTATTCATTGTGAGGAAACGATTAAAAATTCTATGCGTCTTCTCAAGCGGCTATCTTGATCTCGAGGAAGTTACTCTGTGCCGAGGGTGTACGCGAACTTTTCCGTCTTCTCCGGCTGACCGTATCCACCGGAATCATTTTATCATTTTATACGAGCCAAGTCGCGTAGCGCCCGGTAAAAAAGCCAGACGACGGGAGGGAGGAAGAGCGGGAAGGGGGTTGAAAGGACGCCGGGGGTGGCTCGATGAAAAAGGATAGTGCCGCGTAAAATGTTCGAGGATATAAAACTCTTTCGGTGTTGGAAGTTATACCCATTAAAGATTAATAAACCATCAGGGTGGAAAATAGCTAAGATGGCGGGTGTCTCCGGCTGCGGAGAAGAACAGGGTAGAAATCAGCGGAGAGGAATTTCGAGGCTGTCTCCTGAAGAGAACCCGTTCCCCCACTCATTAGCACTTTTCTCGAACATTCGCCGAGAGCCTCGAATTCTTCTTCGAGTATCTTTTATTCAGATCTCGCGTATTTCATTTACTGACCTTTCAAGTCAGATTTTTATTTTATCTTTAATGCATCTTTGTCCAGTGGACGCAATATTATTATAATGAATACAATATGAAAATATTGGTTATAAAGGGTTATCCAAAATAGACTATAGAAAGTTCTTTTAAAATAATAAACATACCATTTTTAATTTTATTGGTTTTCTAATTTAATTATCAGGTATCATCTATGACAATTATGTGCTAAAGGCGATATGTGTCAAATGACCACCACGTTTATAGATTTATATCAATTCGAAGAAATGCTAAATTCTTCGGAACGACGTGGAATTGACGTTGATGGGTCGTCATTAGCAACACTTTCACGAACAGCAGCAATGTTTTCATGCGAACGAGCTGTTTCCGGTCCGCCAGACTTTGGTTTATCACGAACAGATCCAGTTTCATCAAATTTTTTAACCAAATTTCGAATTGTCTCTTCAATCGTATACGACGCCATTGTTAAAATTGTCCGTCATTCTACGAGAAAGTGACAAGAAACAAACACGGCGTTCGACAGATATTGTAATTCAACGTCCTAAAGGTACTTTTGGATAACCCTGTACAAATAAAACACCGCGGAAGAAAGATCATACTTGAAATTTAGCGATTCCTCCTGCGTTCGGCGAGCTCGCCGAGCTAAACCAGAAATTTGCAGGGTAATGGGTACTAATATATCAATTTATATCTCGAATAGGCCAAAGTGAATTATGGGAAATTGAGGGAGAATATATGCGGCGAGAGAGCAGGACAGACAAAGGACGCGAGGCGTTACTTGGACCAGAGCCAGATGTCCTGAATTACTTACTTTCCCCGCGTGGTCCCAGACTTTGGAAACTTCCGTTTCCGCTGTTTTTATTTCGAGTTTCACGGCTCGACCAATGTCCGTGCTGTGTAAAACTTGCTCGTGTCAATTATCGTGCAAGATACGGAAAAGAGGGATACTAGATTTTCCTAGATCGTGCGGTTCCCCTTCCCCTTTTTACAATTCCCGGTCCGGTATTATTCGATTGCACTTATTCAACGTACAATATTCTTTCCAGGTCGGGTGCGCAAATCAGCTTTACGGAGCGTGCAAATAATTAAAATACTATCGGAAGGTACAACGAGGGAATTAATTCTGTTTTCCATTTAATGTTTAATTTAACGGAAGCATTCACTCAAGAGACAAATGCCTGTTTAATTCGAATGACCGCGGCTCGAACCGTAATGGTGTTAATTTGCATAAATAATCGTTGCTTTTCCCGTGGATTGAACATTTCGAAAACGCGCGTAGAAAAGTGTCGACGGTTTCTCGGGAGATACCTCCCTCGGAAATACGCGAACAAAAATATGTAGGTAACGGGGCGAATCGTTCGTTAACATTATCGGCCGATCCGCTAATTGATTTATACGATTGAGCAAGGATTCGGGATCGAATGTAGGATTCACAGTCCGGTGGCCTTATCGCTTATTTATCGCGGTGCATCCGAGTTCGCCGGAAATATCCGCCGACAGCGGATACCAAATCGGAACGGAGGCAAGCTTGGAATTCATTATAACAAGGGAAACCGTGGCAGGCGCCGATTAAGTTTGCGGCTGATAATTGCCGATTGGATTTCCCGTGAAACGGTATCGATCATTCGGTTCGTTTCGATTCGATCCGGAATTTCACGATATTAACGCCGCGCGGACTATCTCTCTCTCTCGCGTGTAATCGCACGTAAATGATCATGCGCGTAAAACGAAGGTCTACTGTTTCGCGATGACGATTAGGCTGAGAGTCAGGCGGACCGTCAATTAGACGGCGTTAAAAACTTGACAAATAGGTGATTCGTCGACACATCGGCGCTCCCGGCGGTACGTTCGCTCTCCCGAGTCCGTGGGGGCCAACAAATAACTTCGATGTGGAATTACGGTCTCGGGCGAGAAATATCTCGCGGTGAACGCTCGGAAGCGGAATTTATACGGGAACTTCGGAAAAAGTGTTGTTCCATGGGATAAGTTCGAGTGCTCCACCCTAACTGCGCACGTCACTCGAGATTGATTGATTATTTATCAGCTTTCTCAGCTATTTTCGCTTACATTTATATCATCACATAACATTTGTTCTAACGAATTCGTTTAGCAACCTCTTAACTACTGGGTGCGCCATCTGACGTTCGGAATTTGAACTATAGGTTATTTTGAGGTTGGAAGGTTTGACGACGTTTCACCCTGTATTTCGTTTCCACTGCGTTCATCTTCAGTCTGTTGATATTCATCCATTCTTGCACCACACTAAATGGTACATTCATTTTCCTCTTCACCTCCTTTCATCTGTTACATATATTAAGGTATCGTCTGCAAACATTTTTATATTACCGGGGGGGGGGAAAGATTTCAGAGTTAAGAACATTTGACGTCCCGAAGACGAAAGATTGAAGGAAAGGAAACTTTCTTCTCGTAATTAAAACGTGGAAAGGAAATTATAACCGCTGCTGTGTCTCGGCCTTAATTAATCCGGAAAGAAGATGGCCGTCGCCGGATATAAAAGACTCGCAATAAGATCTGCGACCCCTGCCTCGCGTTTTATGTCTCGTGAAATTTCAACCGGCGAGCAGCGAACGGTATTTCCCAGCAGCTTTAAATTATTCGGTTCTTCCGCATTCTAGAAATTGCTAAAATTGCTTCGGGTCCAAAGGGTTAACAAAATCGAGATCGTACGAATTTCATAAGCATCGTCCATTCCGTTCCCATAGTCTCGATCATCGCTGTAACGAAGGATCTCTCGGTCCCGGTCCAGGGAACAAAGATCTTAACGTCGTCACGCGAAGTTCGAGTTTCACGGTACATTTTTCTCGTTCCAGTCACGTAGTTCACGATTGCTAATGACATGGATTCACAGGGCTCATCAGGATACAGCGATTCGAAATCGAAATTCTACATCAAGTTCCCTCGCGACCTCGTTAACCGCCTAATTGAAACTGCAAGAAAGTCGCGCTCTGCCTTTGATTAACTAATTTCATTAGCAATCGGACTACCGTGACTGCGTTCTTCCATTCGTTAACTATGATTCAGAAAAACTCGCGTTTTAATACTTCATGTGTTTCTGGAAAATTGTGCGGACATTTGCCATCGATATAAAGTGAAACGATGTTTGCGTCCTGACCAGAGTTGGTAATTAATCGATTAAAGATTTAATAATGATTGATTGATTAATGTGTACGATTAAAAAATGAAATCGTCGAAAAATCGACGATTGATTCGATGGATTGATGAAGTTAATCGTCAGTCGTTAATTAACAGAGGGAATCATCGAAAAATCGACGATTGAATCAATCGATTGATGAAGTTAATCGTCAATCGTTGATTAAAAAAGAAATCATCGAAAAATCGCCGATTGATTTAATCGTCAATCGTTGATTTAAAAAAGAAATCATCGATAAAAACATAAAAGCACGTAAACAGAGTTTGTATTATACACAGTGTTGGGCAAATTTTATTTAAAATAATAAATAATTAAATAATAAATAAACGTGTGTGATTTTAATTGCACATAATAACTAAACTTTTTATCTATATATAAATAAAAGTAATTTAAATAATTCCAAAAGCGTGTGATCTATTTATTATATATTATTTGCAAATATATAAAAGATTATTTATTATTTGGATTGAGGTGGAAATCAGATAAATAGTTTTCGGTCTTCTCTTATTTCTTGTATTTGCTATATACAATGAACACGTTCGCATTTTTTTGTCAATACAAATAATAATTGAAATTGTATTTGTAAATATTAATAATTATTGTTAATACAAATTTGATACGTAATAATACTAAAATATAATTATTAGATATTAATAAAATCCAAGAACTGTAAATATACATAATTGAATTTTCTAAAATTTTAGTTAATATTGACGGGACCTTCCGCATACAGTCGCAAAATAACTGAGAATGAAGAATATGACGTTTTTCTTTCCTTAAAAATTAAAACGTCAGTTTCGATACAGCCTTCTAGCCGGTTAGAACTTCCAACTATCTGACTGTTGTGTATTGTGTTCTAACTGTCTGACGTTCGAATATTCCTTTCGAATTGAAGCGGAAATCGCGCAGCATGGCGCCATTAATCAAACAATAACGCGCAAACATCCATTTCTCCGCGCAGCGCAATCTGTAAACAAATGCGGGCGCAGGAAATTATAAACAGAGAAAATGCCCGGAGATTCATTCCGAGTCCACTTTTATCGGGAGAATTGGATTTGCAAAACCCCCCCGGCTGCATGCGTCACGCGATTCGCGATAACGCAATTTTCGATTTGTTTGTGCAACGCTCGTCTCCGCGCGCGAACTGCGTTAATAACTTTATGCGGCGATAGCATGCCCGCGGAATTTTACAACGTTCAAGCGTTTTTATGGCTTGATTATTTGACGAACAAACGCGTCGCCGGTCAGTCGCGATTTCTATGGATTTACGAGCGGCCGCTTCGTTGTATTAACTTTTACATCTTCAGACAGGACGCGGGACACGATCATTCGATAACTATGCTGAAAAATGATCATACGTGCGGTCGCGAATGCCGCGCGTGTCTCGCGAGGATTTCAGGATGAGCGATGACGAGCGATGCTCGTCGATAAACGTCCAGTTAACGTTCGATAAAGCTGACATAGTAGAGATGTTTATGGTACCGGACGATCAATTGTGTCCCAGATCGATCGGTGTTCCACGCTACTATACTGATCGGATCAGCGGGTGCTTGGCATAAGTCATCGTTTTTAACGAGAAGAGAAAGCTGCTTTCCGCTACGGTTGAAACAGATAAAATAATCGAAATTCTTCGTACTTCTTAATTTTACACAAATACGGTAGGATCACAATTTTGGCTTTACAATTTCCAATCTGGAAGTCGCTGGAAAATTGCAATATCCTTCACGTACAGGAGGGAATGTTTCATTTATTCAGAACGCGAAGGATGCTTTAAAGCATTTTTCAAATTATACTACTGCGTATACATTTGTTATTGCACAAAGCATCGTGGTGCGCGGTTCATAATGCTCACAAATTTCGAAATTAAACCTCTCAATCTCCCGGCTGAAAAATCCTGTGTTCGCTCGACAACATTTATCAAATTGCCGACAATTTCGGAATTAAATTTACGAAAGAACATCGGCGTAAAAAAGAAGATGAGAAACTATAAATCGACCTCCTTTTCGCAAATATTTTTTCTGGCCGGGTTCCAGCATCACCTGTTTCCACACCATCGAATTTTATTCTGACCTAGTGGATTTATGCCAGGCTAGTTTCACGGTGACTATGAATCGCCTGATAGAGCCCGCGTTTTTGGAGGGACATTCGGCAGGACCCGTTTACGAGTGATCGAAAGGTCCATAAAGAATACTTCTGTCCTCGGTAAATCTTATTTCGCGTTCTTATTCAACGGAAAGGGGAGCGTGATCGTTTATCTGCTCCGATATACGTCTCCGTTTTAGGAGCTATTCGCTCGATTTAATTCGATTTGGACATGTTCGCACAGAAATTTTTCTTCGTTGATCAGAATTTTTTTGTAGGACACCCTATATATCTTCTTCGATATTCTTGTAGAGCGTGAAGAGACGCATCCAACGAGTACAATCACCACACTATTTCGACCCTCCAGTCCCGAGATATCCGTGTTTGAAAAGGCACCTAATCGAAACCTAACTGATATTTCAGATACGGATATCTCGGGACTGACTGATCGAAATGGTGTGGTCATTATACTCGTTGGATTCGTCTTTTCGCGCTGTATAAGGATCACAAAGAAAATATAAGATTCCATTAAAAAAAAATTTTTTTTAAATATTTTTATGAAAATAGCAGGGTTTCACGCACACGATATTTCAAGTTAATTGTCGCGCAGGTGGAGAACAGTTGCGTTCTCGATCGACGGAGGGTGACTGGCTTCATTATCCTGCAACTGGTACGAAATCGCGAGACGAATGTCCGCTGGATGTAACGTGAACACGATCAAATCGAGGAAGTCCAACAGGGAAGTGCACGGAGGTGGCCGGCATCATTTCCGGTGCGCGAGCGTTTAGTTTCCAGCGCATCCGGCGTCTATCTATATCACTGCGTCATCGGGGTGCACAACTGCATTCGCCGCTGCAATGCTTCATCGATGACTTGAATTTCTGTCATTGTTGTTTCTGCTGTTCGTATCGTAAATTGGAAATGTGAACGATCGGACCTAGTCGCTCCCAATACCAATGGCGTTCGTAATGGCGTTAAACTTCGACTTGATAAAAAAGAAGGATAACGGAGGGTGGTGGACGGGGTTGGACCCGATCGTCGGCTAAATACAGTAAATTCAATTAGAAATATAAAAAATATCCTCTCCACTGTAAACCTGCCGTCACGAGAGAATCAACCCGCGTAAAGACCAGTTTTTGTTGGTCTTTGCGCATCTTCGCCCTAATTGGTTCAAGAAAAATAATGAAGCTACAACAAGATCAGGAACAACTAATACAAAAATAGAAAAATTTTCGTTTCAAAAATAATGAACTATCAAAATTTGAGCATATGGGAAATGCTATGAACTTTGTCTCTTTCTTTCCCATACGCTCTCCTTCTTTGCGTCGCAAATTTTGATCGCAAATTTTTCTATTTTTGTATTAGTTGTTCCCGATCTTGTTGTAGCTTCATTATTTTTTTTTTTTTTTGTATTAGTTGTTCCTGATCTTGTCGCTTCATTAGGATTACTTACCATTTCCAATCGTAATTTACTTCTAAACATTACTACACTGCAAGAAGTTTCACTTCCGCCGCGCGTGGGTTTCCACGCGTATAGTTTTTTTTTTATTATTACTTATCTTTTTATGAAACTTTCACCAATATATTTGTGGCATTTTTCTGATTAAAATAAGACCAAACACGATATAATTTCAACTGTATTTAGCGGTTTAATTGACGATGAAAGTTTCGGGCGCAAGGAAGGACAGCGTATAGGAAAGAAAGAGACGTGGAGAGTCGCAGTCGCTTCGGTCGCGCGCGGTCTCCCTTTACACGCGCTGTCCTTCTCTACGTTCGGCTCGGGCTCGGTCCTTGAAGCTCAGAAAAATAGTGTCCGTCTACGAACTTTGCAAACGGACCCGAGGCTGTTGCGACTATAGAGGATTTACTGTAGTTCGAAAATCGGAGGAAGTGACGTTCTGCGCGCGTTATCCTCGCGGTGTGAGCGCCGCGGCCACTGAATCACGGATAATGAGCTCTCGAAATCCTGTTTCGCGGATATGAGGTCGAGGAGGACGTGCCTCTACTCGTTGTGATGAGCTCGCCTGCAAAGGGAGGGCTGATTATTCGAGCTTAATGGAGCGGTGGGGGTGGATCGCGAAGGGTTGGAGCGGCGGCTAGTATCCAGGGGATGGTTGTGGAGTAGAAAGGATAGGAGGAACGGATAGAAGCAAACGGATATAGAGGAGGAGGAGGAGGAGGAGGAGAGAGAGATGGAAGCTCAATGCAAGCGGGGCGTTTAATAGCGGACACGAAACGACTCCAGAACCGTCGATCGATAAAAGTGGCCAGTTTATTTTCCAGGGGCCAACGTGGCAGACTGGCTTTCGAAAAAAAAAGGAAACCGCCGGAAAGAAAAGGAAAAAAAAGAGGAAGAAAGAAAATATATATATATATATATATAGAGGAGAGACCGCAATCGACCTCTTCGTGGGCAACCACCGAAGAAATTGGTTGTCTTTTTTCGCTTAGTCAACTAATTTCGGACCGTGTGGATGCGCTACAGCGTACTTTGCCGCGAACTCGCCTAAAAGAACGTTAAAACTACCCGTGTAGCTTCTTATAATTAGTTCCGATGAGCCATGGCCGTTCCCTCCATCCTCCTACTCCAACCCTGACTCTGCGGTTGCGGTTCGGATTAGGAGTGCACTTCCGGTTTCCCTGGAACATACCTTTTTTCAAACACTCTTGCTCTCCTGATGCGCTGCTGCATATGAAATGTTTGATTTCCGAATGAAAATGCAACGAACCCCTTTGACCTAAAATTACTACGCAAATGAAATTGGTATTCGCTTATCGTTATTTAATGAACGAATCTCTGAAAATAGATATGGAAAATAGATGTTGGGTTGTTCTTTCGGAGACGTTCTCGGTTCGTTAGTTAATGGAGTATGCTTGTACTGTTAAATTATTGATTGTGCGATAACGTCACGGTATCGTCCCACAACGTTACCAAAAGCGTTTCAATAATCTCGAAGGGATACATGTATCCGGGTAGGTACACGTTTGCCGTGTAACTATTTCCAAGTGAAAAACTTCCCCGTCAGATAATATAAACTATCTAAAGCACACTTGAAAAAGTTCCATAGTCAAGTTACCCCTGCGCTTCACGTCACTCCTTCGAAGAAAGTAGATTCCCGATAATCGAATACCACCGATGCCGGAGTTAAACCACCTCTCGAGTTTGCGGATCTGCTAACCAAACACTTCCTAAGTTCCCGAGGCTGCCTGTTCTGCTCGTTGACAATTTTCTGGCAACCGACGATTATCTATTTATATTCGATCCGAGGAGAAGCTCGGCCTCGATCTCGAAGAATTAGGTCCTTAAATCTGTAATAATTAAATATATCAGGCTGCTCGACGATAAAAGAATTATTCCGACACCATGAAACCGCACTGACAGTATCTCCTCTGAAAATGCAACTGTACCGGACAACGGCCAGCCTCCTATACCATAGAAGCAGATCTCCCTGTAGGATACAAAGTTCGAGAAGTTAGGGGACACGGAAGCAGCTCGGAAGGACACGAAGCCCTTCCAGTGTCCCTGGAGAAACCTGGTCCTCGCTCGCGGACCTCTCTTAACTAACGTTCCTAAATCGAGCCGAGTCCTCCGGCCCGAAATTAAGAAAAGCTGGCCTCCTCGGCCTCTGGGCCGACTATGTATCCGGGTCGTGCACCCGGAAAGATCGTAGATGTCGCATAATGAAGCTGTTGCGCGAAGGACATCGAGGTTGGTCCACAGAGGCTACAGAACACACTGTGCAGAACCACCCTCTGTGTCCCGGCGCATAGGAATGAGAGTCCCTCGTTTCCTCCGATAAAACGAGAGGAAAAAGGGAAATAAGAAGGAACGTTTGGGGAGGGGAGGGGCTCGCCCCCGATTCTTCTTCCTCTCTATATCAGGATCCATGAAAGTCAAAGCTGCCTTTCGGGCCAGATCCCCGGCCATCCGAAAGAAATAATGCGACACCAGCTACCGAGATCCTTTCTCGAACGTAATCGTGATTTTATTATTCTCCGGCATGTTCTACAGGTTCTGCTGCCGCCTCTGTTCTACGCGTATATGTATATTACATGTCTTTTTCTTACTCTGTTTCAGGTAAGAGAGTCTGCTACCGCGGCTGCTTCTTCATAATTTCGGATCAGACCACACATAAACGTGAGTAAACACCAGCGCAAATTCCAGCGCAGCTACGAGCAATTAACAGAGCCCTGCCAATGAAATTCCTCGACTGCGTTTTCCCCAGGTACGCGCACACCCCTTTCCCCTCTTCTTTCTTGGAGACGCTGTCGGCAGCACTTTGATCTTCCTCCGCAGCAATACTGGAAATTAATTAACGTCCGACGTGATAATACAGTGACTCACGATCCCTCGTTTCCACCTTCTCGCGTGAGAAATTTCGAGAATAGCACATCGATAATATCGACGAATGTATTTATCTATTTTCCCCGTCGGTAATTGCGGATTTGCATGATCAGGATCAGCGGCGAAGTACGTACCTTCAGCCGGGCGGGTTGCCCGAATAAGGACCGTCGGTGGACAGAACTTTGGGAGGTCCGGTCGTGCGGGAACCGGCCTCGTCCTTGGCTAAATCGTCGTCGAGGTCACCTCACCGTCCAGAGAGGTGGGAGAGAGTCCCTCCTCTCCTGTCCTCGTCGGTTCTGTCGGCTCCCTCCGGTATATCGCGACGTTTCGGACAAACCGGGTCCCTTTTCGTGGACCCAGCAGGCGACTCGGCCCGAACCAGCGTCGAACGGGTATCGACGATACATCACGCGATGCCCACAAATCCCATCCGGGCCACTAAACAGACCGAGCTCGAGCAGCGGGACAACAACCGTGAGGCAACCGCCGCGCCGCGCCGGTCCGAGAGAGGACGTGAACGAGGATGAGAAAGAAGACGAGAGGACGAGGGCCAGACCGGAATGACGCAGTTGGTTCTCCCGCGGCGGCTTTTGAACACCCAGCGAGACCGCGGGCCACTGTATCAAAAGGACCGTGAAAACGTCACCGCAGGACTAACTGATATTTATGAGTCACTTCTGCGCGACAAGCTCAGTCCTTCGCCTCGTCCTTCATCCGCTTGCTCGGACTTGATTCGACGGAGTAGGCTCCGTCGCGACAGGGACACTCGTGAATTTTCCTGTTCCGAACACGATTCAAAGTTGCCCCACAAATCAATCCACCGCAAGGCTTCACCTATCGAACAACACGCTCCGATGGAAAGCTACATGTCCTGCGAAGCTGCCGAGTGCCTCGCTAGGTGGCTGGATAAAAAGTGAGGTCGTCGTCCGAGTGAGTGGACACCGGGGTTAAACAGTGCCAAATCAGGGCATACCTGTGCCACCCCTAATGGGCAACCAGTGACCGGGCTGGGGCCTGTTTCGAGCATCAGAGCCACGCGATAGTCCGTTGTCCATGCCCAGTTAAAATACCTATGGTCGTCGTCCTGAAATTCCGGCGGCGTCTGGTCGAAGGGGACCGCTAGAAAGAAGAGAGAGAGAGAGAGAGTGAGAACAGAGAAGAGCGACGGGGGTTCTCGAAGGAGGAGAGGACGCGTCGCTCGCAAATCAGAAATGCGCGGCGCGTTCGTGCCTGGGTCCGGTTAGAAGATATCGGGCCGGCATCTGCTCTCTGGAGTCCTGGTACCTTCGGGAAGGTGCTCGTGATCCTCGTGGACGAAGTAAAAATGCTCCGGGTTCGCCTGTCCCGAGCCGTGACTCCTTATCCCTTATCCGACCCGGGAAAGACAACGAGAGAGAGAGAAAGAGAGAGGGAAGCTGTGGATGCTTGGTTCTCGAAGACGACCAACGCGACGGGGACGATGAAGAAAAGTCAGAGAAAGAGAACGGGTGGCCAAGGAGACCGTGAAAAAAGAAGACGGACACCGAGTTCGTGTCTTCGCTTTGTAACGTCTAGCTCGCTGAGAAAGACCGAGCTACAGAGAGAGAGAGCTCTTCCCCCGGGGACAACAAATAGCTTGTCAGTTGAATCATAATAGAGACTCGGGATCGCGAGATAATCTCACGCTGCGGTACTCTAACCCGTGTGTTCACGAGGACTCGTTTGTCGGTGGAACGAGAGTATCGAGAGAGAGAGAGAGGCCACTTCGATGCAGGGTCGCGGTGCTTCGGGATTGCTCAGCGACAATTCACCACACCGTCCAGCCCGGAAATTCTGGATAATTTTTAACATTGAAATTTTTCATTTCACGAATTCTGAAATTGCGAAGGTGCTTGGACTCAGTCCAGCTAGGAGACAAATCTCATTATTTGATCCTTCAGACAGTCCTGGATGCTGTCTAAAGAATTATGGAAAATTCTTTAACATTGAATCTTTTACTTTACGAACTCCGGAATTGTAAGGACGCTCGGCGCTAAATCTCGTCATCTGATCCTACAGCGACACTGTCCCGCTAAAAAAAGTATGTCTAGCAGCAAAGCCAACAGTGTATCGCACACCGCAAAGACCAACCTCGCAATTTTCCGTTTAATTAAACAGAGAATGCGGCGCTAAGCCAGTCTTCACTCGCCACTGTTTCCATTTCCGTATCAACTTCTGCTATATCCAGTATTCACTGAAAATTTGAAGTTTATGGGGCTCGAAAATAACTGCGCCGGGCGAGGGAGCCCGTTGTTTCATCAGACGAGAAACGAGCAGAGCACGGCACACCATTTAACTCCGGGTCAAGTCACGACTTAACT
This sequence comes from Lasioglossum malachurum, assembly GCA_028455605.1. NCBI lineage: Eukaryota > Metazoa > Arthropoda > Insecta > Hymenoptera > Halictidae > Lasioglossum > Lasioglossum malachurum. The sequence goes on along the minus strand of CM052312.1, from coordinate 15,160,076 downwards.
TTTGTACGTAGGAACAGCCGTCACTAGATCGGACGCAAACTCTGCCCGCAGTTCTCAATCGTAATGTGATTTAAACTCTACTGTCTGTTTAATAGGGTTTAGGCTCGCCGTACCTGCGATTCGATCTTCCGTCGATTAACGGTCGCCGTGATTCGGTATTCATAGCGATTGCACCCTGTACATTCACTCAAAATTCAATCTCTGAAATATTCTGTGTGGCAGATTCTGGTAGAACACAAAAGAAGTCGAATTTGAAGAATGTAGAAGGTTTTACATATTCGAATGTTTGGGATAATCTATAGTCGGGCATAGAGAATGGTGGGACAGACATTCCGAACAAAGTATAGTGCGCAAGTTAATGATCGAGCCTGGCCGATCGAACGAGATAATCTCTCGTGGGATAATCTTCAGCGTGGGTTCACGGGGTCCGAAGCTGAAACGAAGCCGAGGTTATGAAGCCTCTGACGCTGCAGGAAGTCCAGACCTGATTGCTGTCGTGACCAATCGGCAGGGTCCCACCAACTTCCTGCTCCTGTGCCACGAACTTTTCGGTAGGGATTCCTTAGTCACGACCGCGCGATCCGTTTTCTGTTGCCGATCGAGAGATCTCGGAACGACTGGTAGGATCATCGGCGGTTCTGTTTGCCGAGTGTGACCCTTCTATGGGAATCTGTAAAATCCAGAATAATTGATTGTCAAGGTGGTAGATTAGTTTCCAGGATTGCAAAATTTAAGACAGATTCCTTGTTCGATATTTTTATCCACCGTAAAAATCGCAAAACGCACTTGAGATGAACTGACAAAATGGCGCACTGTGAACAAACTGAATGACAAGTGACGCTCGAACTCCGCGTGAGTATAGAGGACAGTTGTGTGCCAACTTAGACCTGGACCATCCAAATTTAGTTTCGTCCATCCGTGAATATAATTCGTTTCCACTGAGATTTCACGACGTACAATATATGTCCCTTATCATTTTGTCTACCAGTGTACATGCGCACTTGTATGCTTCCGAATAATGCAAATTACGCCTCGTGAAATAGGACTTTTGAGGGCGATAGCGCCCTAGATCGATCTTTTATCTAGCGCTTTTCACTACTGGAAGCCTCCATTTTTGTATCAGCGAGAAATGAGAACGCGAATCGCGCACCCTTGCAATCCTGGAAAAAGGAGTCTACGCCCTTCAATTATCTCAGGAAATGATAGACTCTACCAAAAACCGACGTTAATCGAATCGGTGGGTTTAACGACGCCGACAGACGAGATGACGGTAGATCGTGACCAGATTTCAGGTCGCGAAACTTAGCGTTCGTGTTGAACAATGGGATGGTTGCCAGGCCCGTGTAATAATGCGAAAGTTATTGCAATCTCCTTAAGACGTTTCCTCGCGAGGCCCGATAAATCCTGAACAGCCACTGGGCGACCGCGCCGGAAGCAAAACGACTAAACTGATCCCTCCCACGACGTATTTTATTCCTCGGATAGAGGAATCCTTTGACGACGTTCTTGAGCCCTGAAGATGTAACTGTTTCGCAATCCTCGAGTCCTGCGTCACGGAACGGGGGGAAGATTAGGGTGACGGCCATTATTAACGTGTTTCGCGAGAAATGCATTTTTCACGGAACACGTCGTTGGGTCTCTGACGCCGGTACACAATATTTTTTCCTAGTGAACGTCAAAGAAGTTCTTATTATTTTAAATCGTAGTAAAAAAAAAGACAGTTAATTATTATCCCTGCGTCGTTCGGAAATTGCAATCATGAATTAAAAACCACATCGGGATCGATTAGAAGGTAATTACAGTTGCGCTTTGACGAGGCGCAGTTCCGATGAAACCGACACGCAGTGATCCTTGATGATCCATCTGATAATTAATTCGTGATTTAAAACAAATTTTGACCGGGAGAATTGAGGTACTCTTAATGGCACGTACTAGGCTGCGGATCTTTATGCACTTATGGTCCCTCTAAAACTTTTCGAAAAATGCTAGAATATAAAATACCACAGAATTCAATACGACTTTTATTTATTTTCTCAAACAAAAGTCATTCATATACAGGGTGGGGCACTATAAACAGGTCACCTGAATAACTCACTTGCTTTTGAAGATGGAAGAAAATGCATCAGACCAAACTTATTTGATATCGAGGTGCTCGTAATCTGATGTCATTAATTATTTTGTAGGTGGACGCGCAAAGGACATATGAAGGTCAACTTCATTTCTTTTAATGGAATGAGGTATTTTTTAATACATCAATCGACGCAGCTCGCCATTCGTTATAGAAAAGTACTAACCTATGTATGTCGAAAAGTTGGTAGTTCAGGCGATATTTCAATTTAAATAATTCTAAAACACCATTACTGTCGTACTGAGACGTTAGCGTTTACTTACTAGTGTCACGTCTTAATACGACAGTAATGGTGTATTAGAATTATTTAAATTGAACTGGACTACTATCTTTTCGACATACATAGGTTAGTACCTTTTTTATAACGAATGTCCAGCTGCGTCGATTGATGTATTAAAAAATATCTCATTCCATTAAAAAAATAAAGGTGACTTTCATATCTCTAAAAAGAACTACATAAAAACAAAAATGTTTTTGGTAACGTATGAGCCCCATTCTACCATTCAACTTTGTCCTTCAGACATTTGACGTATCTTTAAAAACAACAAAGATATTCAACGTGGTAAAGTTAGGTGAAATACCCTGTATATTTTTTAAGCACGAGTATTTTATATCAAAATAATCACAAAATTCAGAGCTTTCCAATGATATACAGTTCAAGAGGAATGGTCACTGAATGAGGTTATAGTATTTCAGATCTATAAAGGTTGAACATAACCGCGGAAAAGGAGAGTTTATTTGTTTGGAAAATTATTTCGACTTTTTCCGAATTTGGTCGGAACAGTTACGGCCCGTCCTCGGGATATTTACATGGCGAGTTTCGGACGCGTCAGCGGCAGTAGGCTGGCGGGCTGTATTTTAATAAATCGCAGCAGGGTTGAAAGGGCTCGAGGGTCGCCGCCTGCGTGTACCGTCACGCCGCGCGAAGAGAGAGAGAGATATTTATTCCATTCACTTCAAAGTCAAAGTGATACGTATTGCTAGTGCACGCTCTAAGTTCCTCTCGGACACTGTCGTCGAGTAATCGTGATCTATTCGTTCCCGTTCCGGGCGGCCGACTTGCGAACGTTATATTCCTATATCCGCGTGTCGGTATTTACATAAATCATAGCCAGCGCGCGGCAGTTTTCCGGGCCGCGCGCTTGGAAATACGCGTTGATCCCTTTTACGGTAAGTGCGGCGATATTTCGTCGGCGAAACGTCAGGGGGTTAAACATATAGAAGAAATATTTTCACCCTGTCACGGAAATGTTTAACCCCCCGGCCTCCGCCGCCGTTCCCCAATTTCTTTTCTCCATTTTCAACAGGATTACCCGCTGGCATCCTCGAATGTCACCGGAACCGCGTACGAATGTTTGATCGCGATCGTTTTGTAGATCCTCGGAAAAATGTCGGTCCGAGTTTAACGATCGAATCGCTCAGGGTATCGGGCAAAAATCGCAAAGATTGAAACGCACGCGGCGGCGGTTCTGCGAGGTTGGATTTCCTTCGAGTCGTAATTAAGCCGCTGGAGCGAAATTATTCGTCGAGGTAAAGGAGATTTAACGTAGGACGGTGAGGAGTGGGGGCGGAGGGTAGAGCAGCTTGAAAGGATTGAAACGCGATTGTCCCCGGTGAAACGAGGCGAATGATTCGACTCTGGCAATCGTTGAAAGATGCAACTGTCCCCGTCTTTCCCATTCTTTGTCCCCTCCGGCTGGAAGCCGGGAACCTTTAAAATTAAACTGAATGCCCTACCCCCTTTTCTGTTCCTACTCTCGGCCTCCCAAGAGGGCCGACGCGTTTTCGTTGGAGCATTTCACTGATCGTAATCCCTCGCGACCGCCGCGCCTCGCTCGCACGATTCGCATTTTCACCGGCCTGCATAAAGTGTTGAATTAATCGCCGGACGTTAATCGACGTTCGCAAACCCCGCACACCCTGCGGATAGGCTTCGTTTCAAGCACACGATAGTATCAGCTACACTCCGGGACAAAAAGATAGCACACTTTAAAATTATATATTTATTTATTTAACGTTACAAGCAAGGTTTCATTTTCACACAGTTTTCCAAAATGTCTCTATAGACAGACACAAATGAAATTGAATTACATTTCGCCGGTCTACACAGTTTTATTTAAAGAAAAAGAATTTTGAAGGATACATGGTGTGACACAAAATGATAGCACATTTAACTTAAAATTATGTGTAACAGTAAATCAACGGACGTCCAGAACTCTTCTTTTAACTATAGTTTTCCGGATTATTCGAGAAATCATTGTTACTTTTCGACTTCTATTCATAATTTTTGCTATTTCTGTCACTGAATATTGTTCTTCTTCCAATTTTATTATAGTGTTAATTTCACACACGCGTTCACTCTCTTACTTGATAATATTTTGCCTTTTTTAAACAAACATATAACACGAGACAATACCACGGACTTTATTAACTCTGTTCTGGGGTTGATGTTCGCAATTCGCGAGCTTCGGTGTAACTGGAAAGCGTAGATTTACTACACGTGTTATCATTTTGCCCCACTTGCGAACCACAATATTCACGTTTTCATTTCTAGAATTCCGTTGAGGTAAATATTGTCGATGATATTCGGTACATTATACATAGAGGCATGTCAGAATATGTTGACATGTTAAAATACTCATTTTCTTCAGTTTATTCTGCCAAATGAGAAAAAATAGACGATGTGCTATCTTTCTGTCCGGGAGTGTACACGATCTAAGTAATAGCGCGGACCCGAGTGTTTTTCTCAGATCAAGTCTCTACTGTGTTTCTGGAAATGTTAAAAATGCGTTCAGCTCACCAGTCCCTACAAGATTCCCGGCAACCGCCATCCGTTCTTCGAGGACCATTGACAGACAATCGTTTAGGCTCCCGACGCACGAAATTCGTTACCGATGCATCCTGTTGCAATGAATCAGCGGTACCAATTGAGCATCCGAATTTCCGGGTTCGCTGAAACAAAGGGTAAAAAAAGCTGGGCAGCGGGGACAGTTCGCAAACTGGCGGGTACCCACATCGTCGAGCAGCAGTCTGACGCTCCCGCTGAGTGACTGACAAGATGTTCCCCCCTCGTGTTCTTTCTTCGGTGGTTTCTTCGTCCGGTTCTTCTGCCGATCGCGACAGTCGCTGTCGTTCGTTCGTACTGTCGATCGTGGCCGCTCCCCTTTTCGTTCGTTTTTCGTTTCGGGGCGGAATCGCGAGAGCTCGTTTTTACAAGGCGGTCCTCTTCATCCGTCCGGCAGCTCGCTGCTCAATATGCTGGCAGACCAGCTTATTTAGGGCCGCCCATAAAGGAACAATGATGTCGTACTTTGTCAAGAGAGCCCCGAACGTTCCCTGCTTAATTGAGTCGAATCTCGGAAGGCGTTCGAGCTTTTTTGTCCGGTTGGCGCTTTGTACCTTCGGACGTCCGGGGACCCGTGACACCGGGAGCCCGCGGGATGAATTGCTGCACTTTCCGAAGATGGCCCCCTTCTCGAATGACTCATTCGACGGCTGCCTTTTTTTTTCTCTTTTCTCTCGTCGACCGGAGTTTACGCGTCAGGTGGAGCCTGCTTTGTTCCGCTGAAAAAAGTTATGGACCCGAACCCACGAGACATTGCGATGGGGATGCTTGTCCCATAAATGTTCCCACCGCTCTGGACACTTCCAGACGAGCTGTTCGAGGCTCGAAATGCGCCGATTGATGGAAACGCTCTTCGACCGATCGATTACACTGTCCAACAAATTTCAACTTTTTTTATGATTTCAATACACTGTTGGGTCCTCCTTATAGAGTTTCTCGCGCTGATTCCGGATCTGTCCTTAATTTTTCTCCTATACGCACAGTTTTTGGAAAACAAGGCTTTGAAAAAAAAAAAAACAACATATTTTTCAACTTTAAACAAATATTTTGTGATTTTATTATAAAAGATATTTGCCACCTCAAATATCTTTGTTGTTTTCAAAGTTACGTCAAACGTCTGGAGGACAAAGTTGATTGGTAAAATGGGGCCCATACGATACCAAAAAATCTTTTGTTTTTATGTAATTTTTTTTAGAGATATGAAGGTCACCTTGATTTTTTTAAATGGAATGAGGTATTTTTTCGTTATAAAAAAGTACTAACCTATGTATGTCGAAAAGTGAGTAGTTCAGGAGATATTTATTAATATTTAATATTAAACATATTGGGAAACAAAATAAATATGTAGTTCAGTCTAGTCTGTCGCAGTCCAAGGAGAAAATTTTTATTTTGCATACACATCCGCTGTCTACTCGTCACAATGTTTAATTTCTCTTGATTCGCACCGGCAAGTTAAAGTGACCCATTTTCAGCCGTTCCGAAAAATTGCAAAATTCCGTCGACCGGGAACAAAGACGGAAATCCAACGAATCGACGAGCACTTAGCCAGCGGGCCGCAGTATCACGAGCAAGACATGGGCTAGAGACGAATTTCCTCTACATTTCACCGTGAACCGTCTCAATTCGGGTCGAACCCGTCCGTCGCGTCGGGTTCCCGCGAATGAATCAATCCACGCGGAAATTCCGAGGCTGTGTCGAAATTGTTTCCCCTGGCAGACGCTTTATCCTCTTAATCCAATTAAAAAGCGTCGGCGGCGCCGCGAGAAATCGTGACGGGACAAAAGAACGAGGGGGAGAGAAAGGGAAGCAGAGTGAAGAACGAGGAGAAGGAGAGGATGGACCCAACGATTTTCCGGCCTCTCGTGTCTTCCGGTTCCACGGATTCCTTGGTTCACGATCGAAGTAATTACTGCGCCTGGAAACGTACGGGGCCACATAAATTGGCCGGAATCGAATTGGATCCGAAGGAACGTGTAACATCGGCTCCTTTCCGTCGCGTAGATCTCGCAGCCATTCGATCCCGCCGAAGAACGGAAACGTGGTTGTACGCCACGCCCGGTAAAAGATAAAAAAATAAAAAAAGAAATCAAAAGAAAAGAAACGAAGGAATCGATCGAAGCGTCGCGACCGGTGAATCGGACACGCTGTTGATTCACGTTTCTCCGTTCGCTTCGACGTGGTTCCAGGAATTCCCACAGTTCGGGATCTCTGACTGATTCTGTAAACGTGTGACGTATTTTTTACAAATTTTTTATCTAATTATTTGGCCGTTTGGCACGACGCACAGTGTGTCAAATGGCCATTTTAGCTGGACAAAATTTTAAATCGTCTATTTTCCCATATTTATCGATTAATATGTTTACAATTGCATAAAATAGGAATAATTATTGAAGTTTTATAACAATTAGTTGGTTTTCGTTAATTAAACAATATGTTTTAAGTTATTTATAATTGAATATAAAATACAACAAATTTAGTAATGGACCTATGTAGCACAGAATGATTTAACAAGTATTTTTAATTATGGACAAGGAGAATGTAAATATGATTTACTAATTGATTTTTTTGGACATTTAGAGATATTCTAACGGGAAAGAATTATTCTTTGGTTTAGTATAAGGTTTCAATTTACAAATAACAAATCTGCTTCATATTATGGTTTATTATTTTAATGACGTAACGTCATTAAATGTGATGTAACGCTCGCTTGCATGTATGAACATATTCTAATTAAAAGAATTTTAATATACAATGTCTGTGATAACACTATTATTTCACTGTTACTATAAAACTAATAACTTATACAAAAATGTAAGTAGAATATATCTAAACGTATTTATGTTGCGACCTAATGTTTTAATTTGGATTTTTACAGCAAAATAAAAATAAAAAGCGAAAGTAAAAGAACAAAATTATAAAACAACTCTCTTTATGATATTATAATCTAAACTTCTGTTTACGTGCATTGTACATTAACTCTAAATGATCTTTATTTAAGGGAACAATCTCCTGTTATAGCAGTGAAATCGATTGATTTTTTAATATCTTTTTCGGAAAAATATGAACTATTATTTTACAGAGGTAAAACGATACATTTTAAAACAAGAAAAACGTTTTATGGGCTGTGATTGTCACGGGCGTGAACGTTGAACGACGGAACTTCATTGTAAAAATTAGTATCTTTTTGCAACGTTCTGCAAATCAATTTTGGTATTAAAATAAACTAGAGAGTCTCTGCTTTGTAATATTTAAAAATCATCGCGTGGGGCGACGAGGGGCATATACTAATTCATTAACGAAGAGTAACAGCATGGAAATTTCTGCGGAAAAATAAGTACCATTTGTGACATTTTATTTACAAAAGTAGAGAAAAGTTGTCGACAATTCGGAATTGCTAAGGTTATGCTATATCCGTCTCATTTATAGGAAATTTAAATACTCCTTAGTAAATTTTTAAATATTTCTTGCGCGTATGGAAATGTGGCCATTCATTTCATAGGTTAACCGTCCGTCATTAAGATGAAGTTTACACACTCTGCGAACATTTTAGTGAAAGTTTTAATATTCAAGAGTTTTAGCACACACACGCGCGCGGTTATTTTAGGTTATATTGGCACAGTTAGTTTCTGTTTATTTGAAAGTGAATTCTGTCCAGCTGAAATGGCCATTTGACACACCGAGCGACGCAGATATTTGCCGAGATGTAAAATCGATAAGGGCGAAGTAAGTAACAGCAGCAGCAAGATTTTATTCAGTTTCCGGATTCCGTTAATTCATTTCTATTTCCCGGCGGGCCACGCTCCGCTAGTGTTTCCCGATTGAAAGGTTCGGCGCAGTTCGTCGGCGCTCAAAGGTGGAATAAACAGAAGCAAAACGTTCGGTAACATTTATTGCAGCGGGATCCCGTTCATTTCGTGTTCACAGCGTGCCTGCTATCCGTGACTCTGAAATTAAAGCTTCGGAAGAAATTTCATTTCACCGGTTCGCTGCCGGCTGAATCGCTCCGCATCGTTGCGAATACACGTTTCCCGTCGTCCATTGAGGATAATGCGTCGAACATAATCCGTCGCCGATGCCACCCGGAAGAATAACTTTTCCCGTGAACGAAATCAATTGACAGAAATCATTCCGAACGTTCTCAGAAAGAGGGAGAAAAACGTGATCTCGATGATCAAGCGAAATTTACTTAGTGGATGTTTCGCAGGCGCTTCGCCGAATTTAGAAAACCAGCACGGAAACCGCAAGAAAGCAAGTCTCGCGTGCTCGATACAGTTCTCGAACTGGAACTGTCGATTCGCGAAAGTATTCCGTGACTTTTGCGCGACCAAGCCTGTTCTCGTTCGTGTAAAAATAAAACGGTAAATCATTGTTTTCGCCTGCATCCCTTCCGGTTCGCCGATCTCGCAAATTTCCGACGACGGAGCTTGCTGTGCCCCCGACGCTTTGCTCCCGTGCCGAAAATAATAACACGCGCACGCCTAAAAAGAAAAATCTCTGTCGAATATTTGGAAACGATTTTGTTTGTTCATCGTGATAACAAAATTGCCGGCGTAAAAATATCAGCGGAAATGATTTATTTAACACTAAACACCGGTCAAAATGACCGGCCCCAGGTTTTTTATTTTACAATTATAGAAAAGTAATAAAAATGATTTCATAAGAAACAATTGTATACAAGGTATTTCACCTAACTTAACCACCTTAAATATCTTTGTTGTTTTTAAAGATACGTCAAATGTCTGAAGGACAAAGTTGAATGGTAAAGTGGGGCTCGCACGATACCAAAAAAGTTTTAGTTTTTGTGTAATTTTTTTTAGAGATATGAAGGTCACCTTCATTTTTTTTAAATGGAATGAGGTATATTTTAATACCTCAATCGATGCAGCTGGACATTCGTTATAAAAAAGTACTAACCTATGTATGTCGAAAAGTTAGTAGTTCAGGAGATATTTCAACTTAAATAACTCTAAAGACGTTAGCGTTTACTTACCAATGTAACGACAGTAATGGTGTTTTAGAGTTATTTAAATTGAAATATCTCCTGAACTACTAACTTTTCGACAAACATAGGTTAGTACTTTTTTATAACGAATGTCCAGCTGCATCGATTGATGTATTAAAAAATACCTGATTCCATTTTAAAAAAATGAAGGTGACCTTCATATCTCTAAAAAAATTACATAAAATTTTTGTTGGTATCGTATGAGCCCCATTTTACCATTCAACTTTGTTGTCCTTCAGACATTTGACGTATCTTTAGAAACAACAAAGATATTTAAGGTGGTCAAGTTAGGTGAAATACCGGGTAGGTATCTTTAGTAGCGCACGTATTACAATAGGAGCCGCACAAAGTAGGTTCAGTGTTAAGGAACTGTCGGGAACAGGGAAGTATGATCTACGGGAAATATCATTGGGTGAATCGAATCGTATCCTCGATCAAAGCATAGCTAGCTTAAGTAATTCCATCAGTGTGAACGCGATACACGATCCTGAGGAATACCAACGTCGGTAACTCCGATCAATATTCAATTATCGGAGTAGGCCATGTACGTCGAAGATCGTTCGTTATAGACGACTATGTTATTTCACGCAACTGTGTTATTTCTGCACTACGGCTATGTGTTTTGTAACGTCTCGATGCACGAGTTTCGCCTAATCGGAACGGAGCTCTAGCCTACTCCGCGCCCACTGTAATATAAACCTACCAGCCCCTGTAACCGTATCACGCGATCGTTCTCATTTTTCGATTCTAATGAATTTTTCACTATTTTCCATTTCTTTCCCCGCTGTTTCCGAAGTCCTCGGAACGAATTGCAAATGAAAATTTCATATATTCCGTGAAATCTTTCCGAGTGCACGTGCTTCATCTCCGTTACAACCCATTTTCACAATTTTCCAACAAATTTTCCATGCATTTTGAAACCGTCGTAGTATACAAGAACTTTTATTATTAACTTTCCCCCGAAAAGCGGCGAACGAAACTGATTTTCAGACGGCGACTTTTCGAGCATCCTCGCGTGTTATGCCGTTGATTAACTCTTCTGAAATTCTGGAGAAACGTCAGCGGTATTTTAAGAGAGCATTTCCTAATGGGAAAATTGGGTGATCGCAGCGCGTTTAAAATTTTAAGCATGTACCGCCTCTTTTTTTTCTGTATCGATTTTTTAATGAGAAGGTACAGTGGTGGACAAAATGATAAGGCACCGTTGTGCACACGTAAAATTTCATATACAGGGTGTCCAAAACCAGTGGAAACAGTTTCAGTGGAGACGAATTATATTCACGGATGAAAGGAACTAAATTTGGATGGTTCAGGTGGATACAAGCACTATTTCCATGATTTAAGAAAGGAACAAAGGATTTTGAGTCGTCGACAATGTGGTGGCTGTACAGTAACGATATGGGGAGGAATCGCCTATAGAGGAAAAATGGAAATAAAATTTATTCAAGGCTGTATGAATAGGTCTGGCAACTCAAATTTAATTAAAGAGCAAATTGGAACACACGCTCGCAGAATTGCTGGCAGAAAATATATATTTCAGCAAGGTAATGCAGCCGTGCATACTGCTCGCATAGTAAAAAATTATTTTGAAGCGGAAGATACAAAGGTTTTGAATTGACCTGCAAGGTCTCCTGACCTAGACATTATCGAGGCAATTATTACGGAAACCAGCAAGAATATGAAAAAACGTTTTATATAAAATATTCTTCATATGAAAGGGCACATTTAATGGCGCCATGCACGTTTTTCCATAATGGCCCTTTAAGGGTCAGATGAAGGGCAAACTTCATTTTTTTCAAATGGAAATCCATATTTTCTATTTTATATTCTTATTCTACATCGAAAAATAATAATATTACGTATAAAACATTTTTTTCCTGAACTTACCATTTTTTAACGATACCATGATAAATGTTGCAAAGCTTGCATAATGGCATACAACGTGTATTGTGAATCTTCGTCTATAGTAGGCGGCAATAAGAAGTACGTACTTTATCAGATGATTTATCAATCGTAACAAAAAATATGGAAAATTGTAACGCCACCTACAATGCCCAATGTACTACACACGTATTCCTGTCACCGCTTACTAGATTTTTATGACTTCAGATCAAACTCTCTCTCAGTATTTTTTGTCATCACAAATATTGGGATATTGATCAAAATTTGTTTAATGAAACCTTGCACGCTAGGAAAAAATGCTTTATACAGAATATTATTATTTTTCGATGTGGAATAAGAATATGAAATAAAAAATGTAGGTTTTCATTTTAAAAAAGTGAAGTTTCCCTTCATCTGACCCTTAAAGGGCCATTGTGGAAAAATGTGCATAGCGCCATTAAATGTGCCCCTTCGTATGAAGAATATTTTATATAAAACATTTTTTCATGTTCTTGCTGATTTCCGTAATAATTGACTGTCTCAAGATAAATGGACCATCCTGTATGTACAAATATGTATGTTCATTGCTAAAAACCTCGTATATTTCGTTCATTTGTTACCATTAGGCAAGACGTTGAAAAGAACAAAATGCTACTCCACATTTGGCTGGCGTTTACCGATTTTTCCGTTTCTGGCCGGAATAGTGGCCAGAAACGGTCCTTAATTTCCCAGTAATGAGCATCAGCGGGCAATTCGGGTCACTGAAATTTCCCTCGACCCAAAACGCGAAATTTCCCCCGGTTTTTCGCCGCAGCCCGGCGTTTTTTCCCGGTGCTAAAAAAAGAAGAGAAAGACAAGCTGGTAAAACGATGTGAAAAAGACTACCGAAAACGACGGCTCTCCATGATTCACGGTGCTTCTGTTTCTACAAAGAGCTTGCGCGTATAAAACCGGGCGTAGGCCGGCGCTTTTAATTAGCACGGGACTAAGAATCGACAATTAGGCGTGCGCGCGCGCGCGCGCGCGTTCGTTCGCTTCGGTTCGAAATTATTTCCAGCTGTGTTCGGAACTTTTAATGGCGTTGGTTAATTGTTGACGCATTAGGTGCTGTTTCAACTTTGTGATCGCCCCGAAGAAGTTGAAATAGTTCCGCTGTGTTCCGAACAAAGTGTGTTAGCCGAAACCCTAAATTTCAGCTGCGAAAAACGGCGATGCCGCCGTAGCAATTTAGGTATTCTTCGTTCTTCGTAGGTCGACCGATAATTCTCTCTCTGAACGGCTGAAATAACATTTATTGAAATCATATTTTTTTCTTAGATATTCTTGCAGAGCACGAAAAGACGAATCCAACGAGTACCATGACGATACCATTGCGATAACTCAATCTCGAGATATTTGTATCGAAAAAATATCATTTTTTACGTTTTCATATACGAATCTCTCGAGATCGAATGATCACAATGATATCGTCATGGTACTCGTTGGACTCGTCTTTTCTCGCTCTACGAGAATACCCAAGGATACATACAGGGTACCGTGCAATTTGAACGAATGAAAACTTCCGGCGGCCAGGACGAAATTCGAGCAATTGTTACGAAGTTTCGTTATTCTTCTCGTGGTTGTACCAGTGTTTTCGCACGGCTACTTATCAATCCCGCTGAGGAGTCCACTCTAACTTTTTAACGAGGATTTGAAGAACGAGTTCTTGCAGGGGCGGGGAGGGCTGTTGACCGATTTATGAATTTTCATTCTGGCTTGTCGTTTCTGCGGTCGATCACGCCGGCCACACAAGAGAATCGCCGAGCGGAATGGGAAAGTTCTAACGAATGGGGCTTGTTGCGCCGTCACATCGAAGGGACACACTGTTCTCTCGCGCTTTATTCACCGGGTTCGCAGCTCTTCTTCGTTTTTTTTTTATTCTTTTTTTTTTTTTTCATTTTTCTATCAACCAGGATGCTGGGACCTGAGGCTTTCGTTCGGTCGATTCTATTTCGCGCTGTCGCGGTCGCAACCAGGTTCGAAACATTATTTCGCGCCCTGTCAGAGTCACGCTGCCCGCTTCGAATTGCGTCCTCCTTCACTGCGGACATTGTTCGGGCTACTTCGTTATCATCAACGTCAACGAGTCCGTATCCACCAGGAACCGGCTTTAAACGAATGAGAATACAATCGAAAATGCAATATCGCCTGAAATAAAACTGCGATCGCCACGGCAAGGACTCGAAGAACGCCGGAAGACTAATCTGGAAAATGGTTCTATTGAGGGGCGCGAGTAATTCAGCAGAAACAGCAACGAGCAATCATAAAGGTCTTGTTAGAAACATTTTCTTCGGCTATAGCTGTGCTTCCTTATCCGTCGTAAATCCGAACTGAAGACATGTCGGGAGATACTTCTCCCATTCAAGTACGCCGGCTGGACGTTATGCCGGTATATCCGCTGGCGAAGAGGTTTTTCCAGAGGCTGTGGAGAGGAGGCTACTGCCTTCTTAAACGACATTAGGGGAATCCTCATAAAACCTGCTACAAAGGGACTAGAAAGATGCCTCGGACAAAACACTCTCCTCATTTTCGCGCGTTGATATTCTTTTATGATGGCGTTTCATTCTTCCCAGCGCTGGCCGCTCCGGGATTTCGAGCATTTCGTAGAAACATTTTCAATGAACAGGATTTATAATATTCATGCTTGGATTTCCCGAGGTACTACTGATAAACAACGCCCAGGTGTTCCCGCGTGGCTACCGGTAGAGATGTGAAGAAAAGCGACGAGAACTGAAGGGAATCAGGCAGAAGTTGAAATGCGAAGAGCGGGGACCCTCTGTCTGTAGAAATCTTCGTCGTAGCTGGTAGAGGTGCAGCTCAATGGCTGTCCCGGGGGTGGGTGTTTACGGGTTCGCCCGGTTTTAGCCAGCTCCTTAAAAAAAAAGGGTGTTCCCACGTGACAGAACACTTCAGAATTTCAATCAGCGAGTTTTCGAGGATCGGGAGGGGAACGGTCGGCGATAAAACCCAGAGATCGGTGCCGGGTCGATTTCTTCGGAGGAGTCTGCGACCGGGAACCACAAACCCGGCCCCCGGTAATCAGTTTATACAGTTTTCTGTGGCAAAAAGCGAAACAGTATAGCGAGCGGTGGTCTCGAGGATTTCGAACCGTTTCAGCGAACCGACGAAACTGGAGGCGCGGTTAAACTCCGCGGAAAAGTAGGTAATGTCGAAGAGGATAGAGGAGAGGAGAGAAGAGAGAGAGAGAGAGAGAGAAGGGGGTGGAGCGGTTTCCTCCACCCATGCCATTAACGGAATCCCCATAAAATCTAGCGGTCGGGGAGGCCGAGAAGAGGGTGCTACAGACTGTGCGGTGGCGGCCACTCGTGTACCAAGAAGGAGCACTTCTCTAGCTCGCGAGGCCGGCAACTAGAAGCTGCTTTATTTACTGGAGTTTATTTACCCAGTCCTAACGTCAGCCCGTGCAAGTTCACCGGGTCGAATATATATTGGACGACTGTTGACTCAGTATTCGCCGGAGAGAACTTCGGTTTACCGAGTTGTCCCCGCCATCCACCGCCTCCGGGTTCGTCAGGCGAAATTCTTCGGGCGAGGAGGCGTGTCCCTCTGCTTTTGTGGTAATGGGTCTTCCCCCACTCCCTCCCACACACACACACACACACACTACGATTCCTTCAGCGTAGATGGCGATCGACACCAACAAACAATCCCGCCTGTTCATCCGGGATGATCGCGTGTCAGTGAAACAAGATCGCGAGCCCGGCGCGACAATTCGTTTGCACAAAGGGATTAAACTCGATAACACGAATCATCAAGTGATGAAGACTGATTGCGAAAGTCCGCCGAGCTGCCCGCCATTGTCATGGAGATTTCTCAGCTGATTTGATGGGGATATAAAAGCGAAATCCGTACTACGACCTCCTCGCTGCTATTCCTCTTTGTAGCTCGCGTCGTTTTAGAAACGTCCCTGAGGAATTCATTAGCCTCGACGGTTTTTCCTGACCTTTAATTTAGCTTCCGGTCGCTCCTCTTTCCAAACATATTCATGAATTTTCCGGAAAATTTCAGAGGCAATTACTTCGTCAACCATTCCGTTCTTTGATCAATTTTCTTCTCGACAGCAGGTTCCCTCCGTGCTCTCTCTCTCTCTCTCTCTCTCTCTCTCTCTCTCTCTCTCTCTCTCATTGTCCGGAACGAACCGATACAACTTCGGACAGGTTCTCGGGATTCATCAACAACAGGGCGGAACATACTGTACGTACGTCGTCCGCGCATGCTTCTTTAACTTGATAATGCGCGGTGACACGGACACGATAAGACGAAACTTTTCGCAAGGAAGCGACCGCCGGAGAACTTTCCAATCGGGTCGGACATGAAAAACAAACCCGGACACCGGTTTCCTCCACGTCGCCAAAGGAATTCGATATAGCAAGAGCTTCGTACCACCCCTATGTCGCGATAATCTCGTGGCCTGAATTCTTCCAACGTGTCCGATATTTCGTGTATCGAAAATCCACGGCCACTTGGCGAACTTTTCAAGCTTCATATTGTGCACGTAACAATTCATTGACACAAATATCTAAATAGGCTCGAACTCTCCGGGTTCAGGGTTCCTTTGGCTGACCTTCGACCAGGTGGAGGATGTCCGTGAAAGGCCCTTCATTCTTCATCCCGGTCGACTCCCTTTGTCGTCAGTGTCCAAGTATCTCGTTTAACGACAGGAGCGAAGGTTAATTCGATTCAGGGACACAATCGCCAATCAGAGACGAATCGCTGAATTATCCGCTGCTTGTCATGGAGCCCTAGATCCAGCGAAAGAAAAAAACAGGATTATCCTGGTCATCCTTTGTCATGCCGCGCCGACATCGAGAAACTGGCACCATAAACGGTGTCCCGCAAAAGTGCCTTCCACTTCTAGATATTCGTCAAACACTAATTAAAGTTACGATTTAAGGCGGCAGACTCGTTTCCAGAATTGCAAGGATGCGGGACTCGCCTTTTCATTTCTCGATAATACAAACACGGGGTTTTTTAAGTAGTCGAAAACGCTAGATAAAAGATCGATCTAGGGCGCTATCGCCCTCAAAAGTCCTATTTTTTCGTTTACGAGGCGTAAATTGCATTATTCGGAAGCATACAACTGCGCATGTAGCTATTTTCATAGCGCCCTAGTAGTCCAGTCAATGAATGCTCATAAGGGGAGTGTAGAGGGACATGGAAGGAACACAATTTTTAACTTTGTGACTTTGTTTGGACTAGTTTGGACTAGCACCCCGCTCACCTCCTAGGAGGACTTTTAGTATGTTTACCTCCTAACTAGTCAAAACAAAGTCCCGAAGTTAAAAATTGTGTTCCTTCCACGTCCCCCTACAACTTTTCGTTGACTGTACTATAGATCGTTCTTTTATCTAGCGTTTTTGACTACTGAAAAACACCGTGTTTGTATTATCGAGAAATGAGAAGGCGAATCCCGCACCCTTGCAATCCTGGAAAAGGGAGTCTCTACCCCCTTAAACACCGGCAATCCGTCGTCGATTTAATTTCTCGGGTATAATAATTACCGTTCGGGTATCGATCAGGCGGAAAGCGGCGCGCGCGCGCGAGCCCTCGCCGACAATGCCGATTGTTCGAAGTTGATCATCGGATAAGTCGGATGCGGCATCGGTGGCGGAAGTTGGCGTTCTAAACCATTGCGGGAACCCTGGCCGAACAATGTGGCATTGTTGGTCAATGGAACTAATCTCGCGAATCTGTCGGGTTCCGAATGGAATTTCTCCCCGCGATGGAACAAACAGAGACGAGCGATGAATCTGATGGCAAGTGACAAAGCAACAGAGAACGGCGAGGGGAGGGGAGGTTAGCTTTTGGTCGGTATAATGTCAACTGCGTAATCCGGCCGCAACGATGGACTGACAGTTCACTTCTCGGATCCGCAGAGCCTCTTTCGGTGGAGGACACCGCATCGGGTACACATAGCATCAGCTGGCATCAGCCATTTACTAAACGCCGCTGATTGCTCGTATGAAGGCCTGTGTGTCAGCTTGCTCGGACTTTGATTGAAGAAAGGGAGGGTGGAAAGTAGAACAATTGATGGACAAAGGAAGGGAGCAAATAGGCTCGAACGGGCCCCTGGCGAAAGGGGTTTAGAGGATGGCTAACCCGTGCTCCACGCAGTTATGCCGGAATACCGCGATAACGATGTTACCCGGCAAGATAAAGATCCTCGAGCATCGGGAGGCTTGTGTGAGCGCAGCATAACGCAGGGTGGAACAGAAGACGTGATCTCGCGGCGACGTGCGTGGGCGGTTAGGTCCCTTTGAGGGACACCGGGTGTGCCGATCCGACTGGAATTTTCTCTCGTCCTTCCTCCTTGGGAGTCCATGCAAGTTTCTTTCATCCGGTCTTACGCTGCCGACCAGGAAAATTAAATGCCACGATGCTGCCCGGCCGGCGCGCAGTTCCTTTGGGAACGACGCGCTGTAATGTGATTGAACTTGCGACTGTGAAAGAGACCCTGGGCCAGCGTGTGGGAAGATTGTTAGAGCCGAACGGTTCCTGCGACCGTTCCCGTCCGCCATTTTATTACCGGCACGGCTGGACAGCGTGTCCCCTGCTACGACAACAGCATCAGACACTATATGAAACCGTAGAGACCCGTGTTATGGAAACGAATCTGTTCCAGCACGCGAATAAAATATCGAAACAGATCAGACTAACGCAACAACGGAAATCAATATTACGAGAACCGCGTTTCAGATCGGCGCTCATTGAAACCGCGAGGTGTATGTCAGTTGATTTATAGACACGACCGGAATTGCAACATCAGGCGCGACATACTCGCTGTACACGCGACCATGGCCGCGTAAACCTTCGGACATTTCGCTGTGACTAATTACGATTCTTGCGCGGAGAACTGGACATCGGTAGCCGGATAGCGGTCGATCCGCGTGGGCAGTTCCAAGAACTGTCTCTCTCCGATCGTAGGTGCAACCGGACCACCGATCCAGCTCCGTCCGATCGATCGATTACGGATCCAGGCATCGGTGTCCGAAATTTGCACTTTCATTCGCTTATTTGCTCCGCGAGACTAGACGAGGCGTCCGAAAGGAGCGGATAAATGCTAATTCAACTAGAACTGATCGAACGGGTCGGCTACCGGGTCATCTTGATACCGGGATTAGATTAATGACTCCGGATCGCCGACTGCTTGTACCCACCAGCCCGCGTTTTCGCCGGTCGAGAGATATCGATCAATTACGAGTGTATTTCAACCTGATATCATTCCATTAATTATGATGTACACTCGGTCCTAATTATACCGTCTGCTCTGTGCGATGTTAACGATCGCCGAGCTGGTTCTAGGACCCAAGAACTATCTCAATAGCAAAGTAGTAGGGCTGTGCGGGAACCCGATGGTCGGGACGAGCCGAGAAGAGGTCGAGTCGGGTCGGGTTTCCGAAAATTTCGAGAATATGACATAAGACACTCTTGGAAAGAATTCGTGATGGACAATACTCGGTAATTGTTTACAAAAGATCTACGTCCTCCGATTTCGATGAAATTTTAATATGTTATGCAGCAACACATTTTAAACACCTTTTTCCTTTTCCAATATAGGGGGATCGCTTTTAGTTTCCGAGATATTTGCGAAAAACTATCGCCGATACTGTATTGAATTTTTCGTATTGCTCCACGCTGCGTCGCAATGTAAGGTTGTCCCGGCGCGGCGTTTGTTTACGTTTTGCTTGTAAACACGCTGTGGACATGACAGAGGAAATAGGGTCTCACTACCATATTATATATTGGGTTGTCGGGAAAGTCACGACGCATTTTTCGTATCCGTCTCTCGCAAAAAAGTATTTTGTATATTATATATTATATATTCTTTTAAAATTGGAAGCTCACCCTATATATGTATGACTAGATTGAGACCCTGTTTACTCTCTCATCTCCACAGCGTCAAAATGTAAACAAACGCCGCGCCGGGACAGGCCAGGACAGATTTACGTTACCGCACAGCGTGCAGGAATACGCAAAATTCAATACAGTATTAGCGGTAGTTTTTTGCAAATATCTCGAAAACTAAAAGCGACCCCCCTATATTGGAAAAGGAAAAAGTTGTTCAAAATGTCGAAATCTATAACATATTAAAATTTCATCAAAATCGGAGGACGCGTTGACCTTTTGTAAACAATTACCCAACATTCTTTCAATTTCAATTTCAAGAATTGTTTCACAGATTTTGCAGTATGGATTGCTGCATTCTCCTGTTGAAAAATATAGGCACCGCGCGCGATACGAGCTGCAGGCTTGTTTAACTGATCTGTTATTAGTTAAATATATTTATTACTATTCATCCGATCTGATAAAAAGTTTATTTCTGTCTTCCCATAGTAACCAATAGTGGCCCATACCATAACACTGCCACCATCCATTTGACGGTAACTTAAATGGAGTTCTTCCTTTCTGCAATTATGAAAGTAGTAGGACCAGCCGTCAGGTCTATCTAGATTGAATTTTTTCTCGACACTAAAAATGACTTTTTCCCAGTTTTTAATCCAGTGGACGTGTTCACAAGCGAACTTTAGTCGCGCTGCTTTGTTTCTCCATTAAAGGTGGCCGTTGTTTTGATTTCTTCCGTTTAACGTGTTTGCTTCCTTGTAAAATGTGTGTGCGATGTACATTTTTTAAATTTGTTTTCAATTTCAAAATTAAAATTCGACTCAACACGCAAAATTGCACGTCCATCACGTTCGGAAGTAACGCTAGGTCTACCACTTCCTTTTGTTTTCCGATAAGCACTTGGATTTTTTAACACATTATACATATATCGCGCACCTACTTCTGTTTAATAATTTCGCAATTTTATTAATACTCTACTTTTCCGAGCGCAACAGAACGATTCGATCGACCTCACTTTTATCTAAATGCTTCCCACGACCCGTTTTTTATTTTTCGTTGTAATATACAAAGTACAAACTACAAAGTAGCTTCTGAATCCTGGTCCTCAGCAATTTCAAGGGCCCGACGTGTATCGCGACCGCTTGACGTGTATAGTCCCGTTCGCCCACACGAATCTTCAAAAAGTTGCGCAACGAAGTCGGAAGTGTAAACACCGGGGAACTTCGCCTAGTCGTCTCTGCTATACAGAGAGGCCGGCGTGCACGCCGCGCCGGGGTACCCGTCCCATCGGGAGCTTCCGACAAAGTTTGCCGGCTCGTAAATAAAATTCCAAATCTGCCACGGAGTAATTCAGAGGGTCGCGGAGGCAGGGAATCCTTACGCTTCTCCGGGGCGAAGTTGCCGCGGCATCATCGTGGACTTCTGGTAGCCCGGGACTCCTCCGTTAGACAAAGGCGAGGCGTGTCCCAGCGCATGGTTGGAAAGGTCAGAAAGTCAGAGGACTATAGTTGGAGGAGAGAGAGAGAGAGGATCGAGCGGGAAAACGTAACGAATGACGTCGGTGAGAGTCGTAACTTTGTGCCAATGGGCACTCCCACGTCTCATCCGAAGAACCGATGGGGTGCTCGCGTGCTTGCTCGCCCTGGTAGTCTTCTGTTAGTCTGCTATAGTCTTCTACCTATTGCCGCGTGTATCCCCGGCTAGCATTCCGAGACAGTGGCGTAGGCGGCAAATGATTTTGCTTCTTGTTCTTGCAATACCATCGGAAGGCTAAATTACTTTAGCAGGACTGCGCAGCTGCTCTTCGTCATCTACCTTGTTAGCATCGGCGCGCTTCTTCGCTGCTTGGTCCGTTGTCTTTTATGATATACACGCCAACCTCGAACCTTTGAATCTCGCATAATCTACCAATCCGTAGAATTCGGTCACATTGTTAACAACTTCGCCGATATGCCCTTCGGCTGTTTTTAGAAAGTAAATCTATGTAAGGAGGTCTCCAAACCACCCTCGACAAACATAAAGGAACGAAGTATGACCAACTGTTCAATACCCCGGGAAGATGTACTAATAATAGGCATAACCTTTCGGATTGCAAATGCTCCGGTTTCTGCTTATGCGAAGTGGGGCACCGCCATGTTTCAAGACCTGCAATCGTGCTTAAACTATTAATCCGAAAGGAAGTCAACGGGAATAATTGCTCGATCGATTGTCACGTGGAATTTCTTTTTAAATGCTCGTGAAGGACTATACTTTGATGACGTGCTGCGCGAAAATCGTTAACTATCAAGAATCCTTATCTACAAAGCCCTTAAGCCTAAACCGCAACATTTTAAACTGCAAACCTGGCCCTGAGAATTACCAATAAATTGAATAGAATTACATTCGGCACTTATGAGAGTTACTTATTGATCCAACAGCAGCGTTTTCGCTTCTTCAGAAAGAACTTCCTTGCGCTTGCTATTCTTTATTCTTGGAGAGCTTATAAGTATTCGGGAGTTTTCAGCTCGTGATTTCCTGAAGACTTTATTATTTGCCTCTTGTGGCTCTTATCTTAAAGAATATTGTTCGGAGACAGCTAAATTGTGCATTAAAGTTTATCCATGGTATAAACTACCTCCATCGGTTCATAAGGCACTGCAACATGGAAGTAAAGTACTTGCTACATTTGAACTGCCAGTTGGTTTGTATTCAGAATTTTTTAGCTCATGAACAGCTAGCGCGTCGATCTGGCCCAGCGTGCGGGGCGGGGCGTTCTAGTGTGCGACGACCTTAATCCGGCGACGCCACTGTCTACACCACCGGGAGGATATTTCTATTACCTCTTCCTGCGTGGCAAAGCGAAAGATCCTCGCATAGACGCGGTTAGTATCGACGATCTGCGACAGACAATGGGGAATGAATTAGTGGCTGCGATCGACAACGATGCGGCCAGATATTTATTCGAAGAACCGCCGTGTTTCCTAGTCCCCGACATCACGCTATAATCCGCAACTTCACGCACACGAACTGTAAACTACACTCCTCCCGCTTCCACTTCCCGTAACTCAGAAATCATTTCGGGAGAATTGAAGTACGGAAAGATTATTCGGACGCTTATCGGACATTTTTCAGGTTTTTAAAGGCGCGACGGAGGTAACGAAGCGGAAAGGAACGCGACCAGAAGGTCTCGGAGAATACTTGGAGGAAGTTCTCGATTCGGGAAAATGTTTTCGCAGGGTTCACCGGGACTGCGTTTCAATTAAGCTCCCGTGGAAACTTCTTTGCCGGCTCGCCGGAGCGTGTAATAAAGATTCGATAAACGCGCGGTCGCCGATAATCATCTTATCGATAATTGATCCGATCTTTCTTCCCCGAAAGGCTTGGCCCCCCCCCCCCCCCCCCGTAGATTATGAACTCGGATATTTACTTTGGTTCCTCCATACGTTGCGTACAATCAGTTTTATAATTGATGGCACGCGCCTTAACTTTTTTTTTGTAAATGGACCCCTCAGCTTCTCTGCCGAGCTAGATGGATTGACCAGACGATACGCTACGGGAATTTTGGGAAAAAAATGGTAAAAGTTACGTTTTTTATATCGCGATTTTCTGGTTCGCGCGATACGGTTTTGTCTCGCTCATGGCAGGCGGAGACGTTTTTTTTAATAAAGCCAGGGATCATGTTTGACGTGTTATTTTTAAGTGTACCGAGTGTGTTGTTCTGTAGAGGCACCTTCGACTGATCGTTTATCAGCGGCCGGACAGGCTTTCGGGGGCTGTTACAATTTGTATCAATTCAACAACAGTTAAGCCTCGGTTAACAAGCGCTCCGGCCGACATGAAAAATTATCGGCGATCAATAAAAACCGTAGAAATAAAGGCATTGTATATTTCGGGAAAATATATCTCGTTCCATTGTTCGCGCGCTCCCGAAGATAAATCGACGTTCTAACGGGCAACAGCTACACGGGGCACGGCAACGATAATTTATTCGATCAACTTAATTATTTTATCAAATATTTCTTCGTCGTAAGCGAGTTAAATAATAACGAAATGAAATAGTTCGGACCGCGCGTGCGGAACACGTTCCCGGAATTTGTTTCGGTAAACGCTGATTGTTCCACTACGTGCTGAAATACATGTAATTACTAAATCGACACGATTGATTATTCATTCGGATTTAATTATGATAGCAATGATTGCTATATTCATTCCACCCGGTAATTGTCCACCAATCAATTTTCAAGGGTGACTAGTTCCGTAATTGAATATTTCCAGCGAGAGGCCGGGAATAACGCGTTTCCGCGGCGCATTCTCGCTCGTAATTGCGCTCGATTTTATTACACGCGGTTGCAGTTCAAGCATTCAATTGTCTTTCTACTTGCCCACGATCAGACCCAGTTTAATCGTTTTCGTTCTTTCGCGTTGAAATTTTCATGATTTCTGGGTCTTTCGAAATCTAGAGACGCTTCTAACACAATAAATTGTTTCATTCTAACGGAATAAATTGTGCGTTTAACAGTTAAATTTCTTGCAACAAGACTTTCTGCCATGCCGTTCTGCGTACTACTGATAACTTAAAGGACCGAATATTTCAATATAATATAATATTAAAAATTATCTGAAGTCACTCCGTATGCAAATTATTCTTGTAAAAAGAAGCGAGATCCTAATCAAAACTTCCAAAAAGTAAAAAAATTACGCCGAGTACATGAATTGAATTGATAATAATTATGATCACAAAAAAAAATAGAAGAAAGTAGAGTCAGAGTTTTAAATTGACGAATTACCTGAAAGCCTGCGAGAGAGAAGGTATGTTTTTAAATAATTCCTACTCATCGACACCTTGACCTTGCTTTTGCTTTTTTGAAGTTTTGATTGGGGGCACATCTTTCTCGGCCAAAAATGAATGAAATTGTTCAATGGCTCCGGGATCTACGATACGTGCTAAATCATCGGGACGTTCGCCGGCCAGTTTCTTCTTCGATCGGCATTATCGAAAACGATCGAGCGTATTATTGTATCGCGACGTGGTTATTCCTGACCCGATCGACAGATACGGGAGGGCAGCCCCGATATCCCGTGTTATTAGGTCGCACAAAGAAATCCATTGTGCTGGCCAGCTTTCTTCTTCTGCCTCCTCAAAGGATAACGTCCCTCCCGATAGAGAAAAGGCTCTCTCTCTCTCTTTCTCCTCGAACCCCGATAAATCTCCGGGCCGAAAAACATCAGTCTCTCCGGGGATTGTCGAGCCGTGAAATGAAATACATTTATATGGAACGCGGCCAATTAAGCGAAATCGTGCCCCCGGTTTGCTTCAGGACCTCGTTTCCCGTGGTTCCTCGTCACGCGTGTTTAACATCAACAAGAAAAGTGTTGGTACATAAAATTTCCGATTTTTGAAAAATCGACGATATTCCACCTGTTGCAGTTTTCTAAAAAAAACAACCGTGCAACCATGAACTTCTGGACTCATTTTAAAGACTGAGCATCCTACTTTCCCCCACGCCATTGTTCACTTTACTAGAACATTTTTACAAGATGCAGCACATGAGAAAGCGAAGACCCATTTTTCCACTTAAATTCTACAAATTGAAACTTTTGTAGGAATGTTGTAAAATTTTTTCTGGAATGATTCTTCCACGGATTTGAAGATTGAAACCTCATCTTTGTAACGAGACCTTAAAGATTGACGTACGATTTTTTTCCACGGTTTTATCGGACGATACCGAGAAATTACCAGTCAAATTCCATTAGTTATGGTCGCAGAAGATGGTTTATCGGTGATATCCCCATTCTGAAATGTTTGGCGCGGGACGCGACAGCTCGGACGTGCGGAAAAACAGAATGGGAATCAGAACGCGTCGTTAAACCCGCGAACAGGAAACTACCCGGCAGGTTTACTTACAACTTTCTCACCGGCTCGACGCGGCGACTTTATATCCGAGCAACCCCGTCTTTTCCCGGCACCCTTTGCCCCCCCACCTGCACCGTTCCGCACCGCTCCGAACCTGTTTCCCAACCCTTCTCACTTCGTGACCCGCCACAGACGCGGCGGCGGCGGCGCGAACAAAAAGCGTCGCCACCCTCTGTGAAACCCGTATTTTCCTCGGCGCCCGCCTCTTCTATCCTTTCCGCATTATTGCGGTTTCCTTGTGCAAACGAAAATACCATGCAACTCCCGCAACCCCTCCGGCAATGGAATTTATTTCAGAGTCCCATTGACGGGGGAAAAGAAACGTATTTCGTTCGGGACTGTTGTCCTGTAGGAACCGTAGCCACCCCCGGCGGGACGCGTTGAAAGGGTGACAGGTTTTGTTGCCGCGAGAAAAGGGGATAACTCGCTGTTCGCGGAATTTCCTTCTGAATCGACGCTGCCAATTTAGACGTCTCGGTATTATCGAATTGGAATTGTTGGAGTGGCTTCGGGACCATTAGCTGTCACCTCGAATGATCCACCGCGTCATCGATACCCTAAATGATCTCCGGCCGAATTCTTCTTGATCTAATCACTCATGTGGACCATGGATTTTATACGTTTATGAAATAATCAGCAGACACAGTGAAAGCTCCTTCGTTGCCCAAAGGCCGGGGGTTCGAGCGGTCAACGACACCATTTTCGATTTATAAAACGCAACAACATTTTCGAAAATTTGACAAGATATAATTCTTACTAAATTAATGCAATCACCAAAGTTCGGGTTCGATTCACTGCACCGCGTTTAAGAATTGTAGCAACTTAAAGTTTGCGCATTCTAACACGTCCTCTTATGGAGAATTCCTAAAATTCCACTTCAAACCCTATTTGAACCTTGAGAAAACGCAACCAGAAACTCCAGTTTCTTTTTTTATATGTAGTAAAAGTTATGTAATTAATTATATTAAAAATTTATCAGGATTCACTGAACAGTTACAGAGCAAAAATATTATAAACTGTTACAAAACGTGAAATTTATCGTGTTTTAACGCAAAATATACTCATGAATGGCTTTCATTGCCAATATATTGATGGATTTCGAATGTCTTGTACTTTTGTCTCCCATTGTACCTCCAGAACATCCTTAAATGACGAAGAAAAGAAAACTCCTTGCCATATTCCTTTCCTATTGAACAGTCCTGGGACATATCTGGCGACCAGATCCACGCAGGCCTGATCCTCTCGTTGACAGGCAGTGGAGTGGGTAGACAACGATCGTGCCCACGATTCAGGACAACGAAAGAGCGATTACTGTATATTTTTCGCGACTTCTCCCGGGTCGTCGACGCGCGTTTTGTCCAGTGACTGGTGGACTCCGCAATCGAGAATCGCGTCGATGATTACCCTCCTGCTAGAGCCGGGTTCGAAGCTGCGTAAAACAGCTTGAAATACGTTTATTCCTCGCGTGTTTGACAACCTCCACGGGCTACTAGCCGAGTTAGTTACGGTCCGCAGACTCTCTCTCTCCTTCTCTCGCTGCTGTTCCCGCAAAAGGAAAAACGCTGGGACAACGCTCGGTGTAAACGTATTTCACGTTGACTAGAACAGCAGGTGTTCAAGATGTTAATAACGCAAGAGATTACGGCTGGGCGACACCGGAGTCGAGAAGTTCGAGCTGAATCATTCTTATGGCTAACCATTAAGACGTTTATTCGACTGTAATCGCTGCGCCGAGCTTGGTTAACGTTACTCCACGGCGCAATAACGCTCATCAAACTGAAGCTACACACCGTCACCCGGCTGCGGGACTCTGGATATTTTTGTTTAAACAATTCTCAATCGAGTCGCTAATCTGTCGAGCTACTATTGTGGGAATTGGAAGGTTTTGGTGGAAGTCAAGTTCGTGTACACGTTAAAGAAAATATATTTAATCAGGATCTAACGACAATAACAAGGGAAGGACCCCACGTGTTGTTACTTTATAGGGAAAAAATGTTTTCAGTATGTTAAAGTTGAAAAATTGGCCACGAAGACGGGGTCCCCAGACCACTGTGCACCGCTCGCCTGCAAACCCAAACGGTCAGGATCAGCGTTACCATATTTTTATCCCGCCCGGCCCCTTACCCTTCCTCCTCTCGCCCAGTTTCGCGGCGTAGCTCGTCTTTGCACTCTTCCCACTAACGCTGGCGACAGTGGCGACGCGCTGGCGTACGGTACGCGTGAGACGAGCTACGCTGCGAAACTGGGCGAGAGGCGGAAGGGTAAGGGGCCGGAAGGGATAGAGGGATAAAAATATGGTAACGCCGGTCAGGATACAGGGTACTTAAACCTAATGTTAATTTATTCGTACCGCACACTGTTAACCTTTTCAGTTGGGGGTGGCGAGATTTTTCATTTTCTAGTTCTGGTACAGAGAGCTGCAAGAGTGTGAGCAGTTTTGGAGCAACTGCGAGTGAAACAGAGTATCAAAACGCAGCGTAGCGAGATTTACGGAACGGACAATGGCGCGGAGGTAGATAGCGCTCGCTCGAACGACAACGGAGAGCCGGACTATCAGCGGCTCTTTCACGGCATCTGTCGTTGACTAAGTTTTACGAATCACCGAGCGAGATTCCGGCGCCGAAAAGCTTCTTGCTTGCTTATCGAGGCCAGCGGACAAGCCCGATTAATCTTCCCAGTTCCAACTTCTACAACCCACTGGCTGAAACAATGCGCCGCATCTCGCATAAACTTCCACCGCGCGCCTCACCGCTGCTGCTAGGGAACTGGTAGCCGCCACTCGTAACTCCTCTCTGCGAACCGGCTGCATATAGATAGATACGCTTGCACCGAGTCCCCCGTGCAAGCCTCCAGGTCAGATAGAGGCCTGGAGTCGACCCGTTTCGTTCGATATATCGCGGGAAGTGCCGGCTGCCAGCTCGTCGACAGCTACGGTGAGCTCCGGAGTGGCCGTGCGTGTCGCATCAACCACTAGTGTCTGTCTCGCAACACCCGCTATCTCGGCAACACGTTAATGCGCGTGCAATTTTAAACGCTGATCATCGCCAATGTTTTCTATACATCGGGACTAGACGACTAAGTTTTAACATATCTAATTTTTAACAATGAGCCTTCAGTATTTTCCTGACAATTGTTGTACACGAAAAGTTTGCACATTGACTTGGGTACAGAGGTCGGCATTATTTGGCGAAACAAATATTTCAAATACTATTTAATATTTTTGATTTTATTTTACTTAAAGAGAATAGTATTTTAAGTAAGATATACGATTTCGAAAATAAAATATTTCTATTTTAACAATCCGTGAACCTCAAAATAAAATATTTCTATTCCAACAGTTTGATCCACAAAATAAAATATTTCTATTTTAACAATCAGAAAGACGAAATAAAATATTTTACTTTCCGCATTGTTATAATACTCTGGGAAACCGCATAAACTATCTATCTCATCGTTAAGAAACAATTTCCACTCATAAATGTATTGAATTCGAACCATTATTTTCAGCAATAATATTTGAAATTGAAATTGAAAATAAAGACAGGATATAAATATTTTCAAATAAAACAAGCCCCGGTTCCCCTACTCATCTTTTTTAGCCAGAGGCGTCAAGGAGAGGCGAAGGTCGACTCTGGTTTTTTAGATGGTATGGCTTTTTATTTTATGTGGTATACAATGTAGGTTGTATACAATGGTATACTATGTAGGTCACTCAAGGTCGCTGAATGTTGTTGTCTTCGTAAAATTGTCCCAACACTGTCATGTCGAGACGGTGCCGGTTCTATTACCGTCGAGTAACGAATCAGCCTCCACCAGCAAACGATTTACTGCCGAAAAATGCAAATCCCGTTGTAATCAAGAATCTCCGTTACAAAAGGGGTTCACTTTATTAGCAGAGAAGAGAGGCGTCGAGACACTCGCGGACGATATAAAACCGGGGCGACAGAGAGGCTCACGCGGAAAAATATTAGCTTTCTTAATGGGAGTTTCGAAGAGGAGAGAAACCTATTTATTCTACGGATACAGATAGTCGTTTACGTAGAGGATAAGGGCTCGTTTTACGGTGTGCCCTCGGGTCACCGATAAGAACTTCCTCGGCTGGTATCAACCCCGTTCTGCCAGCAAGGTTTCTCAACTACGTAACTGCGCCGCGGTGCCGACCAACGAACGATTCCTACCAGCAGTTTCGTTTCTCAATAAGCAGACCTCTTCCTGCCAACAAAGAATGGGGCGGGTAACGTTCAAGAAAATCAACAAGACAATATGTTGAAAATAATGTAATAGTGTTTTAAGATTCTTCTAGTGTGTTTACTGTTTTAAACACGTTATAGAAGAATTATAAGATTCTTCTGGGATGTTTATCTTTCTCTGCGTCGAAGAAAATATTTTGTCGCCCAGTCTCGCGCGGTATATCAAAGTATGAGAGCGCATACTTTGGATCGTTTACTGGATACGAAGACTCGCTCGGAGATGGAAGGGAGGGCGAAGTTTTCGTCTCGTCCTCTCGCCGCAGGGGTTGCGTTTGTTTCCTATAGAAAATGGGAAGATTTACAGCGACGACAGTGCGCGCAGATCTATATTTCTCTTCAGGATCACTTGTGGCATCAGTCATGCAAGGCATTCGGGTGTCAGCGTAGCTGCGCGCAAGATAAACTCGCCTATCACTCTTCGCGAGGTACTCGTTTACCAACTGCGAAGGGAAGCTGAGGAATTCGTACTTTTGCCACGGGAAAATAAATCAGTGTCCTACGTCGCAAGTTTCTGTCGGGCCAGCTAGCGTTGGGAACTTTCGTTTCGATGCGATCCGAAGGAAAAATATTATACCGTTACGTTTCCGCGATGGAATGCGTCTCTTCCGGACGATCAACGGTCTCCTCTGAATATTTCAATTAAATAGAAATCGGAACTATTCGAACCGTTCGTTCGAATTAAATAAAAGAGCGATTCTAACTGTACAGCTCGGTTAAATAGAAGGCGGATCGAAATGAAACGAAATTTTAATTTTAAAAAATCTCATCTCTCTCCAATTTTCGCTCGGCTGGATATTATAATAATCATTTCTCTGTTCTGCTGAATGTCCCTCAGTATCACCAGGTGGACATACTGTGAGAGTCAGAAATCAGTATACACCCCATGCGTATGAGTAGACTGCGGATTTTACGCATTTATGACAGAAATTGGTAAGCACAATTCAAAGCAGTGAACATATTAAAAAGATTTAAAAACATCAGTGTGTTACGTCCTAAGGTGGACGTTTGAAAGATCAATAGTATAATTTAAAGATTAGAATTGAGATACAACGGAGTTTTGAACCTACCTGCATCCACCGGCTTCGGTTCGGGTAATTGAGGATTTTCTTAAAACTAAGTGACCTTGTTTGGAAATTTGGATAGCTGAAATCGAAGTTGGGTAAACTCTTTCATAAATGAAAGAAAAATTATAAACAACACGTAAGTTGGTTGAATCCATGCCAAGGCGATTAGCTGCCGTAATTACAGCTAAAGGTGAACCTACAAAGTACAAACTCTACGTAATTTTATTAATAAATGAAGATAAATCATTCTTAATTAGTTGTGTATACTCACTTGGGATATTCACCACAATTTGTTTAATAAAACCGTGCACTCTAGGAAAAAATGTTTTATTCGAAATATTATTGCTTTTCGATGTAGAATAAGAGTATGAAATCAAAAATATGGGTTTCCATTTGAACAAAATGAAGTTGCCCTTCGTCTGACCCTTAAAGGGCCATTATGGAAAAATGTGCATAGCGCCATTAAATGTGCCCCTTCGTACGAAGAATATTTTATATATAAAACATTTTTTCTTATTACTGCTGGTTTTCGTAATGATTGACTGTCTCAAGATAAATGGGCCACCCTGTATATTTAACAATTGTTAAACAAACGTGGTGTACCCGAGGTGTGTATACTCACTTTTGACAGTCACTGTACGTTTGAAAGCGTGACATTCACGAGACGGACGCACGTGGTGATTTATTAATCCGAAGACGGGCGTCTTCGGGGTCTGCTCGCGGATCCCATTGCTCGGTGCCGTATTCGATGCAGCGGCCGGGTCTGGGGCCCGGGTTTCTTTCTGGTCGGCGTGTAAATGCGTGTCGTCGCTGGTTTACGGGCTGGTCGACGACGTAAACTGGCCGCGGCGGCGCACGGAGCCTAAGGATATTCGAGGGTAATGAATGATACGCGAGATAATGGCCGATGGTATCGCGGGGCCAGGTGACTCCGGGGCCGGGTGTCCACGTGACCGATGTTCCCGGTGATCCGCGGGGAATAAATATGCAGCCCCCGGTGCCTCAACCCCGTTGTTGCCGTAAATCCGTTGTGCTTGCTCGCGGGAAACAGGAGTCCCGCGGACATTGTAATCGGAGGAGCGGACGCGGCGTGAATAAGCCCTGCGAGCGAACCCGGCCGCGTCATTTTTCGTCGTTCGCCACGAGCTTTCGCGCCGCGCGTTTCACCCCGGCTGCGTGATTGATCGCCACGTAGACTCTCAGCCACGCCACGCACGACCGAGCCTTTTTGGCCTTGGCGCTAGCGCCGGAGTCGGCTTCCGGTTGCCTACCCGCGCCTAGGTGCGAAACACCTCGGCAGGTGAGCATTAGCCCCAGCTTCGGAAATTAGAAGAGCTTTAGATACCATCGATCAAGGTGGTGCTCGATTCCAATGCTATTGGAGCAGTACATTGATAAAACAGTTCACTGTACTTTATCCATAAATGTCCCAAATGTCTGGCCGGTAAATGCCCCAGAACTATCACCACTACTGCGGGGTGTACCCCCTTGAGGAACTTACCTGGAATTCTGCTGAGGGATGTTAAATTGATAAAACAGCTTTTTTCTGAATTGCTGCGATTTGGTAGCAGAGGAACACACCTTCGAGTCTGTTCGGGGAGCTAGAGAACGATCGAGCGGGCGCATTAGGATCAGCAAGTCAAGGCTTCCTTCGCCTGTCCAATTGGAAATGATCCTGAGCGGGTAGGCAAACATTCCGAGACGACCCGTGTGGCAGCGTGCACCAGCCGGCTCCGCGTAATTTGTACGGCAATCGACGGACGATCCAGTCAGCTGGAACGATCCACGATCAAACACACGTAATACGCCGATCGGAATCCGTCAGTGCATCTTGTTGCTGTTCGTCGTACACCACCTACGCCTCCATGTAATTAACACCTCTTGTTTACCTGCCCGCCTGATCTGACGGATCCAGGAGAATCCCCTGTGTATACGTGATTTGTCAAAGACTGCGATCCCGAGGGTGAAGCGGCAGGCGGATCGAGATTGGATCGAAGATCGTGGCGATTCCATCATAATGACATAACGACCAGACGCATTTATTCCTTTCTGTTAATGATTCCAGCAAGTCGGAGATATAACGGAACACGGCTGAAACAACAGGAGAACTTGCAACGCAGCTATTAATTCTAGTCGTCGTCGTCGTCGTCGTCGTCTACATGAATTATCTTGTGCAAGTGAAACCGGCAATAACGCAGTTACCAGCGGAATAATGAGAGAAGCTAAATCAGACGCTCTAATAGACGGCGCTTTCTTAAAGTTATAGCTAACAAGTCTAGCTCGGCTGCTGTAACAGCGGCGTGCAACAAGTGTACCAAGAATATGGAAATTACCGAGGAGTTTCCGGTTCTATCGAATTTTAGACATCGAAAACACGGAAAAATACGAATGTCTGAAGAAGTTAAAATTATGCTTCATCAATGTGTTCAACCGAGTCGGCTATGGTCTCCGAAGAGCTACGCAAATTCAGCGTTCGCGGGCACGGAATGCAAACACCGCACCGTGGAGAAAGGTAAAAAGGAAGGGGATGTAGAGGAGACGCAAAGTTGTCTCGTTTTCAGAGACACAAAGCAACGGGATGAAAGCGGAAGAGGCGAGGAACGAGAGGACGGAGCGGATCGTTAGCCGTTAACCATCACCCAGGGCAAGACGTTGTCGTAACGGGGCTCATTCAGAACGTCCATTACTTACGTCGCGTAATATTATAGCTTCCTCATTAGAGAACGTAAGGGTGAACGTAAACGAAACTTGCGCCGGGGGGCGCGGACCACGGGGGTCACCGTAATGACGTCGGGTCGCCAAGAACAATCGCTCATTTCTTTCATTTCTCTTTTTTCGTTCGTTTGTTTACCTCTTCCTGCTCTCCTCTCTCTAGATGAGCCACGAACAATAGATCCGCTTCGGGACACTTTCTTGTCCCACTCAATTCGGTCCTCTCTTGTTTCGTTGTTTTATCAGTTGCTTGTTTACAAGATCGATCCATCTAACGGTTCATGTTCCACAATATCGTAAAAATTACAACGAGTTAAGTCAGTTTGAAATAATGTGATGCGAAATAACTGACAAACTCGTTTCTCTTAAAGTTTCGCTTACACCACTTTCATAATTACGGGCACAAATGAGCCCCTTAGCTGACAAGCGAATTAGGTCCCTTTTCTTGATACAGTAAAGTCGCGTTTACTGTCCAACAGCCTGTGGTCTTGCACGCACAGTGATCGCATACCGACATTATTTTTGTTATGACTGCGTCTACCGCGCCGACCGCGCCGAGAGTTCAAAAGAAAGCCGAACGTAGAGAAGGACAGCATGACAGTGGAGTGGGTAGGCACTGGACAGTGATCGCGTACCCGTTCGCGGACAGTAAACGCGACTTTACTGTATTGTAGAAATTCGTGTAAGATCGTACAAAAAATTAAATACACATACACATTTTATTTAAATAAAAATTTTTGCCCAACTCTCTGCGTGTATCTTTCCGTGGTGCCTTAAAATGAAGATTGAAACGCGTATTAAATATATGACGATGCATGTGCTCTTTTACTGGTAGTATGTTTACAACATATACATTTTCCGAATATTGTTCATGTGTGTAACGAGATACATTAGCAGGAAAACTTTGAATATGGCCATAAACATTTTTAATAGTGCCTTCGCTGAGTTTACGCGGATTTGGTGCTTTGCCTCTATGGTCATTTCCAACAGATTTACCTTTCTGCGTATACGTATACATACCGGGTGATCATTTGAAAACTTTCCAGCCGAATATCTCGAAAAGTATGAAAGACATTAAAAAAGTGTAAAACAAGGATTTCGAGGGGGAAAGAAGGGGGCAGTATCAGTTTTTTATTTGGGTGGCGTTTTCAAGCTCATTTGAAGGTCAATTTTGTTTTTTCACATGGAAACCTGCGGATAAAAAAAAGTATCCCAAAGTTGACCTTCTAATGACCATGAAAACGCCACCCAAATAAAAAACTGATACTGCCCCCGTCTTTCCCCCTCGAAATTCTTCGACACGTGTTTTACACTTTTTTAATATCTCCCGCACTTTCGAGATATTCGGTTGGAAAGTTTTCAAATGAACACCCTGTATATATCCATATGTTCCGTGGAATAATGGAGTAGGTCCAATATTATGCCATTATTCAAGATATTTTTACAGTCACTTCATTTATGATGTAAAATTGACTCTTATCTTTTATTAACATAAAACACAGTATACACAAGTTAATGTGTTATATAAAACAAGTATTCCTAATACTTACTATTTCTGTAATAACTCCATAATTTTAGTCTTATACCACTTGTCCAGTAAGGGGCTCAAACGGCTTACGAACAAAATTGTATTGAACAGCGAGACGACGAGAGAGACAGCGCGCGAATAAGAATAAAACGCGAAAGGCGTTAAACAATATTGTTATTTAATATTCGCCGCGGGCGGAGAAGAGGTAAAAATAGAAACGCGACTTCCCGCGGGCGGCGGTGTGACCGGGTAAAATCGATTCCGAATCGATGCTCGTCCGCTCGAAACGCAGAGGTAATTTATCCGAACGTAAACCGGAAGTCCCAACGGCCGGCAAACGGAGGCAGCCGAAATTGGTATGCAAAACGAGATAAATCACGCTTACGTACGCCGCAGCTGCAGCCGCCGCCGCGAAGCACGAATTCGTTCATCACTCTGGATCCAGAACCGTTTTCTCCGAGCGTCGACCTTCCTCGCTTTTGTATCGCGCTCTGAATAGGAAAAATCAGCGGGTGGAATCGAATAAACTATTTCGCCGATTAAGAATTCGACCGGGGAATCGCCGGAGAACCATGGTGCGAGAACTTTTTTTCTCGATTTGTCTACAATTATTGTCGTGCCATTTTTCCTGACGAAATGCCACCGTCTTCGACTTCTTCCGGCACATTCGTCACGTTTAGACACACAGCTCGCGTGCTTCTTTTCGGGCCGCGAACTCGCAGAGATTCGCCTTTTCGATCTCGTGTGTATGGAACGTGCCGCGGTGTCTATACGCTTTGACAACTCTCGCAACAATTCCCTGGTCTTACCCCTTCGGAAGCCGGAAGATATTCTCCTGGAAATTGCGTCGTCTTCCCGGAAGTGCTCTCCTTGCGCGGCCGATGACAGTTGTTTCACGGAAATGTAGTCGCACGTTAAAGCGAGAACCGACACGGCGTTTCGAAAATTGCACCCGAGTTTCGGCCATTGCTTCGGAAATCACTTGGAGCGGGTCGAACGGTGGATACATATTGTGTGAAACTGCTCCCGGGTATACGAACGTTACATAAATACGTTTAATTGAGATCATTGTCCGCCGCGACGCCGCAGGTATTATAATATTTCAACCAGGCACTCTAACTGTTACAACCGAAAAGAAAAAAAGTCATGCAATAAAAGTATTTCATCGACTAAAATCGTATTGGTTACGAATAATCACTATACGGGGTATTCCATCTAACTTGACCACCTTGAATATCTTTGTTGTTTTTAAAGATGCGTCCAATGTCTGAAAGACAAAGTTGAATGTGGTAAAATGGGACTCATACGATACCAAACAAATTTTTGTTTTTATGTAATTTTTTTTAGAGATATGAAGGTCACCTTCATTTTTTTATATGGAATCAGGTATTTTTTAATACATCAATCGATGCAGCTGGACATTCGTTATAAAAAAGTACTAACCTATGTTTGCCGAAAAGTTAGTAGTTCAGGAGATATTTCAATTTAAATAACTCTAAAACACCATTACTGTCGTTACATTAGTAAGTAAACGCTAACGTCTTTAGAGTTATTTAAATTGAAATATCTCCTGAACTACTAACTTTTCGACATACATAGGTTAGTACTTTTTTATAACGAATGTCCAGCTGCATCGATTGAGGTATTAAAAAATACGTCATTCCATTTTAAAAAAATGAAGGTGACCTCCATATCACTAAAAAAAATTACATAAAAACAAACATTCTTTTGGTATCGTATGAGCCCCATTTTACCATTCAACTTTGTCCTTCAGATATTTGACGTATCTTTAAAAACAACAAAGATATTCAAGGTGACCAAGTTAGGTGAAATACCCGGTATTTTCCCGAGTGAAACAGTCTCGAACTCAAAATTGTCCGTGAACAAAAACAGTCAACAAACAGATTTTGTGTTGTTCTTACAGGCTTGCTTCATCCGAAAAAGAGTAGGCAACTCAATAATGAAATAAGCAACCGAAATGAATTTTCTCCTTAATAATTATTATGAACAAGTGAAAAGAAATAAATTTCTTAATAATTGTTACTTGTAATCGAAAATTATAAAAATCGATATTTTTTAATCAATTTGTTCTTCGAATATTTTTCTTTATATTTTGTGTAGATTATCTTAAATTTCAATAATAATCAACTTTTTAGTAATGATTTTTATCGTAGAAAATTTTGGAATAACTGTTATGTTTGGTCCCTGATTTGAACATTGAAAACTATAGACTCGCCTCGATGAACTTTTAACGTTCATGTCCCAGAAACGAGAGCGGCTAGGATCTTCTATGGTGAGGACGTAACAGGGCCGCGCGTGTTTTTACGCGAGGATTATTTAAGGGCCACATGGGCGGGGAGTTATGACGCTTTCCTCCATAAACTGGGTCGAGGATTAAGGGCAAATTACTCGATGAGATTGGCATAAAAGTGACATTATTGACGGCGACATCGGTTCCGTTGATTTTAATCCCGCAGAGTGCTTCGACATTATACTCCCAACGTCTTCGGCGAAAATAATTAGATTGTTGCATATGAAGTGTCCGATTTTAGAATGCAACTCTTAGAAAACGTTTTGATCAAGAAATACTATTACAGTCTATTATAGGTTTATTATATAAAACTTTGAGGTATAAAGCTGATCCTTAACACTAAACGTACCACGACCGATCAAATGACCGGTTCTAAATTTCTCTTATTTTACAATTAATGAAATCATAAAAATGCCTTCATAAGGAGTGATTTAATAAAACAGAGAGAGAGACAGGCACGTGGTTGCCTTACAAAAATGTGACAAGAATTATTTATTTTCACTTTGCGCGATTCGGTTAACGGTAAACTTTACTTTACCGGACTCAAAATTTGTGCCATTCTACTATTAATCATGATGTATTTGGTATGTAATCCAGTAGATTTGTACCCGGGGCGATTGCAGGTCGAAGTTTCGATCCTGTAGGATCAATGGTTCAGGAGTTATGCTTGCTTAAAGTTGTGCATTTTTCAGTGTTTTGACAGATAAGGTCGCCGCCATATTGGTTTGTGGTGACGACCGCGCGTCGCTTACCGAGCAAAACCGCTAGACGGCAGCACGGACACACAATAATATCGCTAATATCGAGAATATGGCGGCGCCCTTACATGTCAAAAACACTGTAGATTGCTCAACTTTAAGCAAGCATAACTCCTGGACCATTGATCCTACAGGATCGAAACTTCGATCTGCAGGCGCCCGGGTACAAATCTACTGGACTACATACCAAATACATCATAATTTATAGGAGAAAGGCACAAATTTGGAGTCCTGTAAAGTAAAGTTTACCGTTAACCGTTTATTAAAGAATCGCGCAAAGTGTAAATAATTCGCAAAGTGTAAAAAGAACTGTAAAATCAAGATAACAATCTTGTAAATGAAAAACGTGGATGACCCCGATATCTTATTTTTATCGTAATA
The DNA here is from genome assembly GCA_028455605.1 of Lasioglossum malachurum. Taxonomy (NCBI): domain Eukaryota; kingdom Metazoa; phylum Arthropoda; class Insecta; order Hymenoptera; family Halictidae; genus Lasioglossum; species Lasioglossum malachurum. Next base: position 15,121,421 of record CM052312.1, on the reverse strand, counting down.
CAATTAAGAAACTTAAAATTCGTAGATAGAATACGTTGGGTATACAAAATTCCGTTTGTTTCATGACACTACTAAAAATCGGACATTTCATATGCAACAACCTAATAGGGTTGGTTTTGTATTAACACTGATCATACCCAAAATCCGACTGGTATTTATTATATAATATTGACTTTCCATTGGTCCGTTTACTTGCTTCGACTAAACACACGTTCAATTAGCGAATTCAAAAATGGCCTTGCACACCTCGATGTGTTATTGATTTATATCCGCCGAATGACTGATGCTGCTGTGTAGAAACATTTGATGAAAATGGTGAATCCAGATACGGTTATAATAAGATAATAACGTTCGTGATATTTGTTGCGGAATTATACACTGTTGACGCTGAATACGCGATAGCTATTTGTTTTGTATATCTGTAGGATAACTCGGTAAATGTTTCCATTATTTTTCATGAATATGGAAAATCTCTACAACGAAGTAAGCACGTATAGTTCGCAAGAACTGCAATGCCGTAGTCCTGACCAAGCCGTTATCCAATTCTAAACGCGTTAAAACGAAACCTCTTCGCGCAATGCGATATTGCACTCACGATAGTGGCTAACATTTCAGATGACGTGATAAATACCGAGGATCCTTCTACCGTGAATTATTAGTCAATGTGAATTATTAATCGATTCGCTGAATGATAAGATTAGTCTTCAGCAAACTCGCAGATTGTTGTTCGCTCGCGATAGTCTAGTCTATTACATTTTACGAAATGTATCCTCTTGCGAAGAATGAAGGAAAATATTGTCGTTGGGAAAGTTCGAAATGCTTTCGATATAATGGCATTTCGAGAAAGAAGAGTTCCCGCCGGCTGTCCTCGGAGAAGAATCAAAAGTCGTCGCGATGAGGATAAATAGAAGTTGAAACCATCGCGACAGAATCGTCCAACACGGAAAACCGGTCGAGCTGGAACTTCTTACTGAGAAGCATTCCATTTCAGCAGGAAAGTGAGGAATAAACCAGAGGAACACTGAGCATTGACCTTAGCCGGAAGCGCTTCTTCCACGAGGAATCTTTCCTCGAGCTTAAACTATTATTTCTATCGATTATAATACTGTCGCTGAAAAACCATTCTTAACGGTGTGCGAGTTTCCTTCTCTGAAAGTTAAAATCCTTAGGCCCCTCGTCTTGCTATGTTATTAGGCTGACAACTAAGTTCACGACCACTCCACATTTTCTCAAACAAAGTTTTATGTCTGTATGTGAACATTGAATAACTTTAAAGAAAAGCAACCGATTTCCATATATGAGGTATTTTTATTTAATTTGGTCCTTCACAATTTATTTGGACTAGGTTTTGGGTCAATCAAGTGGACGCCTTTATTGGCCAAAGCAAAATGTGCCCTTTTTACTGCGTTTCCCATCACTTTTTCGAGCATCTCGGGCGGCATAGCGATGATTGTGGCACGAATGTTTGCCCTGAGCTCGTCAATGGTCTGAGGCTTGCTGACGTACACTTTGCTTTTCAAATAACCCCATGAAAAGAAGTCCGGAGGGGTCAAATCTGGAGATCTGGCTGGCCAGTCAATGTCGCCACTTTTTTGAAATGTACTGAATTGACGTTTCAAAAACGTGTTCACTCAAGTCAATCGGTTGATAAACGTCAAAGTTATTCAATCTTTACATACCGCCATAAAATATGGCGCGCCCTGTATGTATTTTTTAAACACGAGTACTTTATATATCAAATCATCCGCAAAATTCAGAGCTCTCCTATGATATACAGTTCAATAGGAATGGCCACTGAATGAGGTTATAATGATGCAATTGTTACGGATGACGAACAGGTGTTCAATATCATCTCTGGCAGGAACCGTCCTAGATAAACGAACAGAGCCACCCTAGATAAATCTACATAGCTGTTTAGTTTAGTTAGTTTAGTTTAGGGCCCAAACATTCGCACGACCAACTGGTATTTAGTTGACAAAGTACGAATGTTCACTCAAAGGGTACCGACAAGTACCACCCGTCATTGCAGGGGTATATAAGCCCTTGCATTTCTAGTGCTGCATCTCGGAAGTCAACTACCAGTGAGATAAGGTCGCGAATTTAGTTACCAACCTAGCAACGACATAGGTTAAAATTTTGGGACAGGGGCCAACAAACGCCAAGAACTGCAAATCCCTACCTCCTTAATTACACTAAAACTATTGGTTAAAATTGCCAGGTGGGGGGCTACCGAACAGCAAAAACCGCAAAGCTCCACGTGGTCGACTTCCTAATAGTAAAAAGTGTTGAACTTGGTGACCGTCGGGGCCGAGCAGGTCGCCGGGCGACAAGGTAGCCGAAAGCTGTGACGGACACATCCCCCGATGTCCAGAGAGCAGTCGCTAATCCCCTTTTACCAGCGTGGCAGGGCGGCAATCTCCATCAGAGACCTCCCGCTACTCGTTGAACACGCTGGCGGTCTACGATGGCGTGCAAACCACGCGAAGATGGGATAATTTCCCGCTCGTGCCGCGCCGCGCCGTCACGCGATCCGCCGGACGCTCTTCAGCTTTCAGAGGTTGCATCGGCGGTGGATCGCGCGCCGACGACGACATTTGCATACTGCATACGGCGCATAGAGCCGGTACCCATATACCCGGCGCTATAACGTGCCGCTCGTGTCGACGGATTTCGCGGCGATCGCGATAGCTGCTGCTCCGCATATCCCTCTTCGTTTATCACAAGATCATTTCGTCGGCCAACTCTGATACGCCGCGTTTAGGTTTCCATCGCGGCCCGTGAGCCTTTCCGCGTGCCGCCACCTCTTTTCCTCGAAACAGACTACCTCCCCCCCCCCCCCCCTTGTTCCGCCAAGGATTATCAATGGTTTACGCTGCTTTTCTGTTCCAACGAAATGGCTCTTTTTATACCCCAGCTGGCTAAAGGCGAGACTGCCTGCATGTAGAGCACGTCTGGGAAACTGATTGCTCACGAGAACTGGCACCTGCAACGCTCATTACCATGTCGAGTCGTAGTACACTGTTTCGGGGAGAGATTCCATCGGATATGCTGTCAGCTGGTTCTTTAGACATTCCCTTTTTATTCGGACATTAATGCCCCTAGACGCTAGGCCCTAGCGAACGGAGAACGTAGGAAAAGAACCTCTTTCGTGTCTTCGTTGCGAAACCTTGGTCAACGCGTTCGTGGCGTTTTTCTGATTAAAACGAGCCCAAACGCGGTGCTACTCGGACCTTGTTTATTGTATTAGGTCAACCGGAAAGTTCCGTCAGTTTAGCTCGAACTGTCGTTATCTAAAGTAAGGTTAACTTTTTAGTTTGAACGTCTTTCAATAAAATTCAGTACATAACGATATACGCTTGCATCAATAAGAAGAATTTGAGCCGAATAAGCGTCATTTGAACTGCAGCTGAAGCTCATCGAATGATTGTAGAGGTTTATAGCGATAATGCTGTTTTCAATGAAACATGTAGAGAGTGGTTTCGACGCTTTAAAAATGGTGATTTTACAGCCTTAAAGCCTTGGGGAAGGTCTACAAGGAAGGAAAGTGGGTCCCATATGAACTCGAGCCAAGAGACATTGAAAGGCGGAAAACCATCTGCGAAATTCTGCTTACTAGGCAACAAAGAAAGGGGTTTCTCCATCGTCTCATCACTGGGGATGAAAAATGGATTTATTTTGACAATCCTAAACGTCGAAAAACCATTTGTGATCCCGGCCAACCCTTAACATCGACGCCAAAGCGGAATATCCACGGAAAGAAGGCTTTACTCTGTATTTGGTGGGATCAGAAAGGTGTGCTGTACTATGAGCTGTTAAAATCTGATCAAACAATCACAGGGGATCTCTACCGACAACAAATCATCCGTTTGAGCCGAGCATCGCACGAAAAACGACCGCAATATGAAACGAGACAGCGTAAGGTGATTTTGCTGGATGACAATGCTCGGCCTCGCGTCACAAAAGTTGTCAAGGCAACGATAGAAGCACTTCGCTGGGAAATGCTACCACATGCGGCTTATTCGCCAGACTGTGCCCCATCTGACTACTACTTGCTTCGGTCGATGGCACACGCACTTGCTGAGGAACGATTTAATTCTTGCGAAGATGTCGAAAAATGGATCTCTGACTGGATAACCTCCAAAGATGACTCGTTCTTTCGTCGCGGAATTCGCTTGCTACCCGAAAGATGGGTAAAAGTGATCGCCAACGATGGACAATATTTTGATCAATGTACTTTTTCATTTTGTTTCTTAAATAAAGCTCTACTTTTTGTCAAAAAACGGACGGAACTTTCCGATTGACCTAATAGAACGGTTATGGACGCGGTAGGCTACCCAACATGGCTACCCTCATGCGTCTGTGAATGTCTCCTCTCAATTGGGACAAAAATCCCAGCCCTGCTGTAGAACCACGATTATGTGGAACGAACTTTGAATTAAAAAAAAAACTGAACTCCCATGATGCCGTGGCCGTACTGTTTTCAATATCACTCCGGCCAAATCCCCGTTTACCGGCACACAACGCGTGTACCTGGATCAATCTCTGCGTTCCGCATACTTTACTTTAACCACTTAACTCGATTAACTAACTTTCGGCTAACGTTGCATGTTAAACACACCGACGCGGATTAGCTCGATTGGTATCGATACGAATATGTTTACCGAATGCTAAAACTTTGATCAAACACTTAGCTACCGAGCTCACCGGGAGTCTCTCAAGCGAGCCGAACAAAACTTGTCGAAACAGTTGTTCGTAACGCAGCAACGTGATAAATTATTTCCGGAATTTTGCTGGCTCGAACCCTTCGTTTCATCATTCATTCCGTTGCCGGGCTAGCGAGTTGTTAATTGTTTCTTATCGGAAGGAGGTATACGATTCATGGTGGAAGAAGGATTGTTGGGAAAGTTGCACACTTCCGAGCAGAAAATAGCGGTTCTCCTGACTCTTGACTCTTCTGATTGTAGTATTGAGAGTCACCGGGTATACGTTCCGAATATCGGTTAGGGCGGTTAGGATATCAGCGAGACGACGATCGTTCATTCCAGCGTGTGTCACGTCACGAGGTCCAGGCCCGGAGGTTCTGGAGAGCATATGGTGGATGGATGTGGTGATTTACAAAAAAGGTTTCGCCGTCACGTCACCGTCGCCGGCCGAGCCGTTCACGAGGGAATAACGCTGGTCGTCGTTGTCCACGAGAAAGGCTTACCGGTGTTTTTCGCGTACTCGCTGCTCGTACCGAGCCTAAATCTAAGTCACCGATGGCGCTTCTTGTACCCGGTGATCCGGGATATCCCCGGCGTACAAGCCGCGGCTGGGTGGTCCCGCAAGAAACGGGGCCCGAGCAACGTCCTCTCATGTCGGGCCCAATTTGCTTGTGTCGACTCGCTCCGAGAAACCAGCCACCAGCAGAATTCAATCGGCGCACCATTTTTCTAGAACGTTGTATGTACACGGTGTTCACGCTTCTTACAAATAATAAATACAGGGTGAGTCGCCTAACGTTATCACCTCAAGTATCTTGGTTGTTTTCGTAGATACATTAAATGCCTTGAGGACAAAGTTGTATGGTAAAACAATTTTTGTTTTTATGTAATTTTTTTTCAGAGATATCAAGGTCACCTTCATTTCTTTTATTGGAACCACCCTTTTTCGAACATCTGCAATGATAGTCCCTTTCATTACGAATTCAGTGACTATAATTAGTCAAGGTCATTTAAGGTCACGGACAGAAAAAACCTGATGAATTCCTGATGCAGCGATACGTGCACTTAGACTTAGTAAATTCCTTTTTATTCTCGTAAAAATAGTCGAAAATTGCCAGTTTTTGTTAACGGTACACTGTTCCCGAAATTCCCGGGAAAGGGGTGACGTCAGACCCCGTATCGGGAAGCCGACGCTCCCGTGAATAAGGCGGAGGAACGTTATAGGATCCGCCGCGGCGCAAAACAAGGCAAGAAAAGTTTTCACGGTAAGATGTACGGGTTGGTCGGTCCGCATCGATTTTGGATAAAAGTAAATAACCGTCGACGGCCCGGGGGCGACACCGTTCCCGAAGATCTACCCTGTTGATGTTCCGGGGCTAAGAAAGTGCAAGGGAATCCCACGGCACCTATACCGAACCACTCTGACTCCATGGCCTATTTGTGAGATGGCACGAGGACTACGACGTAACAGAATTTATTCCTTCCGTCCCCGCAACCCTAACCTACCCCTTTCCTCGCGTCTCTTTTATTCTTGCTGAGAACTTTTTACCAAAATGTTTCCATTCTGTATCATCAATATTTGCATGTTGCAGACAATTGCACAATTTATTTTCATAATTCTTTCCTCTCTCTTGTTGTCCGTTTGACGCAGATTTTTATCCACGATTCCTCGTCCTTTGACCGTTCACCCTCTGCTCCCTGAAAATGGATATTGCGATATGTTGTACGCGAAATCTCGACCGACTCAACCGGCTCGAAATGAGAACCGACGAAATTGGTGTATTTCTCGTGCCCGGTCCGCGTTGATCCGCCACATATCGACGAGATATTGTTTTCGACGATCCGTCGTTTCGACGTCCGCCCTTCTCGTGGGATTGTAAATATCTTCTTCAAAGATCCGAGAATTTTGTCGAGTTCGTTCTATTATTACCGGACAGCCTCTTCTACCGCGTAGAAGGGTGGCAGCCAATACGCGGGCACGTCTGACTACCACCGTGGAATAGGGAATTAAATATCGAAGGTTCCGACGGTGATTAACTTTACCAGGGTAATGGAGATCATGTTCTGCAATCGAATGTCAATACCTTTCGCTGTGCAGCAATTTAAACTTCACTTTATTTCATCGTTAATACGGAGCTCTATTTTCTCCCTCTCCCGAACATTCCCCGGTCAAGGAATTTTCATTACTTCGACGCTGATCATTCTGTACTTTCCTCGATATATTTTTATAGGTTGCGATTATCAGGTTATTCGGATACATTCTCCGGATCGCTTCGAGAGAACCGTTTCGCACGATCAAATAACGGAAAGTATACAGGGTGTCTCACATAACACTTTTCACGATTTTCCAAGTATTTGCGATAATCTGACAAAAAACATTTTCAACAAAAGTTGATCAGTCGTCGATTAAAAAAAAGTTCGAAATTTTTCTTTTTTTTTTAGTATTGAAAAAGCCACACCTTCATTTCTTTAAATGGCACTTTGTATTTTTGACTTAACAGTATTATCGCCCGTATCAAGACGAATTCAACGACCTCGTATACGATGACCTTCGGATGACCTTGAAATACCATTTTAAAAAATGAAGGTGCCTTGGCAATAAGTAAAAAGAAAATTTTCGAACTTTTTTTATTGCAATGTATTGCCAATCGAAAACTGATCAACTTTTGTTTAAAATATGTTTTTGTCAGATTATCGCAAGTACTTGAAAAATCGTGAAAAGTGTTATGTGGGACACCCTGTATATTCTCGATAGCAATATTATAAAAATAATAAAATAATAATAAAAATAAAAAACGGACTAAAGAGTATAAAATCATTTTTCCTAGACCCATACAGGTTCTTAACCCCATACAGATACTCCTGAAAATTTGTGTGATTGTGTATTTCTAATAGCTATGAAAATATTTGTAAGATTTAAAACGAAAATACGTAAAATACGTAATTCCGTTCAAAACAGATAATTATCAATTCTCGAATAATCCTCGTATTAATTAGTTTGCAAACGGCACAATGGACAAGAGCACACTAGAAGAAGGTATCACCTTTATAATTCAATCCCCATATCAAAGGATCTCGAAAAAATTGCCTTATATCCTGTTATTCTTCCGCTCCTTTCATCGGACTATCCCTACAAAGGAAGGGTAAGAAGGCCGGATATGGGATTAATTAAAATTTTAAAAGTCTATTACCGTTATCATCGCATTCTTTCCCTGCTACAAAAGCTCGCGCCATTGCGCAAAGAGGATAACACCGGGAGGGATTGAATGCAGCTAACAGGTGACCACTATTTGCTTGTAATATTGTCCTGACAACAATACAGTATGTAAATGTCTTTTCAGTGTAATGTTACTATGATGAAGGAACGTCTTATTTCCTACGACGAGTATATTCGGTACGGGATCCTAATCACGTGTTATGGCAATGCCCTATCTACGATAATAATAGAGATGCTCTGATTCACGAATTTTGCAACAAGGGTTACTTTCCACCCTATACAATAGATGCCTTGTTGTGCGGACCCTTTCTTTGCCCCTTAATTTGTATACATAAATTTCTTAAGGGGGTCTTTTCCAACAGACGACGCTCGACAGTTCCACACTCACACACCGCTAGGGTACCGCTAGACCACGTATACGTACGCGAGGATTGCAAGGGTCCGGGATTCCATTTCTGATTTCTCGATAATGCAAAGACAGGGTTTTTTAGTAGTCAAAACCTCTAGATGAAAGATCAGTCTAGGGCGCTGTTTGCTTCAAAAGTCCTTCTTTTACGTTCCCGAGCAATAGTTTCGCAATATTCAGCTACATGATTCCCGTCGGAGAGGCTAGTCGAATATTGCAAAACCATTGCTCGAAAACGTAAAAGAACGACTTTTGAGGCAAACAGCGCCCTAGATTGATCTTTCATCTAGCGTTTTTGACTACTAAAAAACCCCGTCTTTGCATTATCAAGAAATCAGAAGACAAATCCCGTGTGAGTGTACCCTAGCGGTGCGTGAGTGTGGAACTGTCGAGCGTCGTCTGTTGGAAAAGACTCCCTTAAGGATCACTGTTTACACCTTTAGAGCAGTGTCACCAGATGAGGGGAATCACGGTGAGATGATGTACCCCCTGATGTACTCTGGTCATCAGAGAGGGGGTACTTGTATTCCCCTCTGGTGTCGGTTTCGGCACTTTCTGGCGACACTGCTTTAGAGTAGGGATGGGATCAAGTTCAATATGTACTCACGAATCCGAATCAATTTCAGTAAGCAAGTTTCATTAGATAGGTTTCGATTACTACTTAAAAGCAATAATGTTTCAATGATTATATTTGAAAAGTATTCATTTTATACAAACTGATATATCGAACCTCGGAATGAGTACTTACAAGTTTCGCAAAGATACTTATAAGTACTTCGATGTTGAAAGTAATCGAATCTTTCACAAGTAGTACTCTAATCTTGGAAATCAGAACTGCATAGTAGATTTTAAGCACTTTCTTTATTAAATTCGTAACTATTTAAGAATAATATTTTCGATAAATTATGAAATTATAGTTATACATGTTGAATTAAATAATGCATTAGAGGACAACATAATTGATTTTAAAGGTAAAAAAGATAATGATTAGAAAAATCAGAGAATTTCCGGTACGATATTCAGAAAAGTTTCGAATCTGTTCGACCAAGATTCGAATATACTTGCAAGTATTATTTCCGTTTACCAAAGAACTTGTGAAAGGTTCGAAACTGTCTGACATAGGTTCGAGTATACTTCGGAGTACTACATATTTCTGTTTTTCGAAGTACTTGTAGAGAGTTCGAATTCAATCAATCAAAGTTCGAACCTGTTTGCGAGGTACTTGGTCCCATCCCTACTTTAGAGCTGTACATATTCGAAATGTTCCATATTGTCAACCTTAGATTTTAATGTTAGTTACCCCATGTAATAATTCATAAACTCAATAATTAATAAAAAAAAACCAAAGAATTGTTATATTTTCAACATCGAAAGTGTGAGATTGAAATTCCCATCTAAAAGGAAATGTCCAGCCGACGTTCATGCAGATTCCGGGATTTAATCAAAATGAAATTCGCTCCCGTCGTTCTTCTCGAAGATTTCATCAGATCTGAATCCTATCGTTTTCGGGGCGATATTTGACGAATGAACCGTTCATAAACTTTCACTTCCATCCCATACTTTCACTCGGGACCATTCCAATCTCGTAGCACGCTGTTCTCTTCATCTCGAACACATCCCGAGCGAAGTTTTCGAATAGTTCGCCGAGGGGGACGAGGTGCGCGAACTTCCCTCCGGGAGAAATCGATTAGATGAACTTGATTATAGCCTGCCGAAGAATAGGAGGAATAGAAATTTCTGAACGGTCGATAAACGCAAGTTTAATTGCCAGTGGCAGACCATGATGTTTCTGTCCGAAACGCGTTATAATCCTCGTCGAATTTCCCGCGGAAAACTCCGGCCGTCTTGAGAGGATATGAAATGTTTCGCATAACTGGAGTTTATTGCTTTTGCTGAAACACTTTTAACGGGACGTTATATGGGACGGTCTTGAATTCCCATTTTTATAGGCAAGTTTAAATAAAGTTAACTCTTTGCATACGTAGCAATATTAACTTGAAAATTGAGCATTTCCTCCTAGTTAGGATATTTCCATTCCCTATGATTCTTTACATTTTACGGATACGAAATTGTGGTGGTATAATAGGCTCGTACAATACCTAAATCAGGTCGGGCCAACCCGAATGGTTTCACGGGCCACTTTGATGACGCGTAACGTTACAGCGGGCCGCACTTTAGGTAAACATGCTTTTAAAAAATCTAATACAAATACAAAATTAATAAAACTTTATTGTTATACTATGATTTAATATAATTAACTCCCGAGTCTCTTAATTAATGAGCTATTTGTTTATCCTTTCTTTCATTTCATTTTTGTAAATATATTAAATATATATAAAAACACCGGATATCAAGAGTCCAAAAAATTTGAGTTCATGCATTAATTGAACTTTATAGTATAGGATTTACGTCTTTATCGGAAAAAGAGTCGTGAAAATAAATCGGAAAGGCTTGAAAACATAATGCAATTGTGATGAATAAAATGAATAAAATTCGATAGAATTTTGTACAATTTTTATTTGTTTTTGATGTACAAAGGCTCTGTTCCCATTAAAAATAGGATTTTATTTGATTCCACTTTCTTAAAATTTGTCTAAAAAATTGGAAAAAATGCATAAACATCCGCAGTCTAGTGACAACTAATTAATAATATCAATGTATGTTAGTCGCACAATAGTGACTGATGACTAAAGGTTGATGGCTGATCATCAACTACTAATTCACTAATAAGCAATAGCTAACGATTACCAATTATAATTATTTGCCATGTTGTTATCACCAACTATTCAAAAAGTTTTGACTAATGACCATTTTGCTCTGACTAATATTCAAAAAGACTATTAGTCATTTTTAAATATTAGTTGATTATTGCCCTACTCTGCAATAGAAATATAAAATCGCTCGGCGGGCCGCACAATTTAATAGATGTTCAAGTTTTTTACTCAGAATGAGGATTCTCCCGGATCATACGCGAGTATGGCAAAGCAGGTTACACGTCGACGATTCGAGCCGTCCGCCATTTATTAATGATGGTCGGATCGCGGCCATTTCGTGACCGGTTATGCAATCGGATCAAAAGGGAATGTTTAATGACCGGCGGCGTTTAAAACAACGTCGCGGAACCGTTTTAAATAATGTAATTAACCGAGGCCGGTGGCAAATATTGATTTTCGACAAGCAAAAACGACAGTGCGGGACGTGGGGGTGGGGGTGGAACGGTCATTGTTGAAATGATTTTATCGGGGCCGATGGACCCGTCCCACGGCAGACAGTCATTACCGCCATTATCGTAACGGCGGCGTTGCCCGGGCCTGACGTCATTATCATCGTCGATATTAATAAAGGTAACATTACTGTACAATTACCGACGTTCACCGCGATAAAATAACGTTTGCGGACGATATTGCCGCCGACGTGGCTTACCCTCGCCGCCATGCTCGCGATTAATGTCAGCAAAGTGCTGCGATTTCAAGCGACGCGATGGCAGCTGCTGCGCCTTCCTCCATTCTTGATTCCCCGTATCATTCGTCATTTTTATGGTTATCACGTCACGCGAATCTCCGAACTTTTTATCGAACTGCCGCACAGTGTGTCAAACGGCCATTTTAGCTGGACAAAACTCACTTTCAAATAGAGACTAACTGTGCCAATATAAAATAACTCCAATTATCGACCATAAAAGTGTTGACTATCAAATTTGAAGATGCTTTCGGCTCTACCGTTTCGATCAATTAATATTATAGCAATTTTGCAACAAAATTAACTTTCCTGACGTTTCGGTTCGATTTTGAACCTTTATCGAAGGTGGAAATTTGCCACCATAAAAGTGAAACGTGCCAATACGCAATCTAAAAAAGGAATATATAAAAAAACTTTTTAAGAACCACGCTTATATTTTTTAAAATGCACTAAAACGGAGAAAATAATTTTTTTACATATTATTGCCTATAAATAAAAGCGTGGAGCGCTAAAACCACTAATCTCAAAAAAAGTTATTTTCTCCGTTGTAGTGCATTTTAATATAAGCGTGGGTTTCTAAAAAGTTTTTTTTATATATTTTTTTATTTTCTACTTTTTAGTCTCTTTTAAATGGAACGCAAGATATAGTAATACTGAAATAGTAGGGTATAGAAACGCAAGATATGGAAATACACGAGATAGAATTAGGGGATGACTCCGAGAGACGACGTGTATCTTGTTAAATCATTCTATGCTACATAGGTCCATTACTAACTTTGTTGTATTTTATATTTAATTGTACATAAATAACTTAAAATATGTTGTTTGGTTAACAAAAACCAAAACCAAAAAAAACTTAATACTGATTCATATTTTATTTTGTTCATCTAAATCTTGTCCAGCTAAAATGGCGATTTGGCACACTGCGCGCCGCGGCACTTCAGCCTCGGTCACTGAATAAATAATCAGAACAGCTTTCGGGTAAATTAACTGGTAATCTCAGAACTTAAGAAATGCAGTTATCCCATTGTATAAAAACTTATTTATATTAAGGTTAAGGTCGGGTACGCGGAGATTATAGTGTTGGGGAACGTAAAAGAAACATCTTGCGAAACGGATGGCCGAAGATTTCTGGGACTGACGCTCGAGGAGCGAGATGAGAACGCATTCGAGGGGATGAAGGGAGAGTTTATTAAACGGATTACGAGGCTCCCAATTTTGTATTAATTCGCCGCTGCAATGTATCTCATTCTCGTCTGACGGCTGGCAAATTATAAGCTAGTTGCTCGGAAACTTTGCGAATGAGTTGTTCCGCGTAATTGTATACCGACCCGATGCAACGGGTGATTTTAATATGAAATATTTTAATGACCTCGTTAATCACGGAGTCCATCTTCCGAGGTATATATCCCGGGCTTGCGTTCTCGTTACGCAGAATTTCGAACCGGGCAAAGAAGAACAAGAACGAGGGAAGAGAAAGGTCGAGTGTACGACGTCGGGCTCGATTTTCAAAGGATCTCCAGGTTCGCCATCTCTAGATTAAAATGCACTCGGGTTCGAGCTAGTACCGAACAGAGTTCAACCGGCAACGAGATAAAAATGTTTTAATTGGCTCCTTAAAACAGCTCGCCCGCGAGAACCCGGCCGGCCCGCTGTCAGCGGAACTGCTACGATAATAACTGCAATAAGCGCGCCATAATCTCGCGTCGCGTCTCCCCTCTAGCGTCGCGTCGGCGCAGTTCTACTTGGATTCCAAGTCGACGGGCTGCGCGAATCAACTCTCTGTGACGTTCACTGAAAAAAGATAAATATTTATTGGGTATGGGAATAAGTTCCCGCCCTTTTTTTGTGGAAAAGAAGCTCTTTATTCAGAAATACAAATGGAAAGTAAATTGCAAATGCATTCAGAGTAGGCTCCATCGGGCTGTACAACCTTCTTTCACCGTTCAGGAAGTAAACGGAGTCTTCAAAGATAAAAATCTGGTTGTTTCGATGCAATCCATTCATCGAGCCAATTTCGGGTACTTTCATGGGAAGTGAACTGCTCTCCAGATAGGGCCGACTGCATGGACCGGAACAAGTGGGAACCTGAAGAGGCAATGTCCGGCGAATATGGAGGGTGGGGCAAAATCTCCCAGTTCACTCCTTCAAAGTATTTCTTCTTTCTTATGCCGGTCGTTTTTCTTGTAATGCTCGCTTCAAACGTAATAATTGTAGTTTTTCCAGTGATAGACGTGGATTTTCATCAAGTGATGCTCACAAATCTGTATCTTCGAAATTTTTTTGGCGCACCATCGCGATCTTTGTCCCTTGCGTTGAAATCGTGGGTTTTAAACCGTCGAAACCATTTTTTATTTTGCAGTCGCACTCAAGACGCTCGTTTGCTGTCTTCGTCAAGCGATTCGGCCAATCGCGGAGGACGTGTAGGGCGGAGTAGGGATACCACGTGGTACCTACGAGTTTCTCTGTGCCAACTCTTGTTGGACGGACAGTACTACGTTCCATTAAATATGCGATCGGTACGTAAGGGAGTCTCGCGCCTGAACATACACACCGCTAGACTACGTATACGTACGCGAGGATTGCAAGGGTCCGGGATTCCATTTCTGATTTCTCGATAATGCAAATACGGGGTTTTTTAGTAGTCAAAACCGCTAGATGGAAGATCAATCTAGGGCGCTGTTTGCCTCAAAAGTCCTTCTTTTACGTTCCCGAGCAATAGTTTTACAATATACAGCTACATGATGCCAGTCGGAGAGGCTGCAGCGTCCTCTGACGGACAACATGCAGCTGAATATTGCAAACCCATTGCTCGGAAACGTAAAAGAAGGACTTTTGAGGCAACAGCGCCCTAGATTGATCTTTCATCTAGCGGTTTCGACTACTAAAAAACCCCGTATTTGCATTATCGAGAAATCACAAATGGAATCCCGGACCCTAGCGGTGTGAGTGTTCAGGCGCGAGCGTCGTCTGTTGGAAAAGAGTCCCCTAACTACAACGACGTCTGTCAAAAGCGCGGAAACTTATTCCCATAGCCAATATGCAGGATGGACCATTTATCTTGAGACAGTCAATTATTACGAAAACCAGCAGAAATATGAAAAAATGTTTTATCTAAAACATTTTTCATATGAAGGGGCACATTTAATGGCGCTATGCACATTTTTTCCATAATGGCCCTCTAAGGGTCAGATGAAGGGCAACTTCATTTTTTCAAATGGAAACCCGTATTTTTTATTTCACATTCTACATCGAAAAGTAATAATATTTCGTATAAAACATTTTTCCTCTTCCAGTGACTCCTGTCCACCGTGCCCAATCCTATAAAGTCCTATAGAAAAATATTGATTTTTCGTTTTGAAAAATTTCCACTGGGCCAGAAAATTCGAGAAATCGTCCGTTCCGCTCCTGCACCATCTTGTATCGATTCATAGCTATTGAGTCTCGATTTGCGACCTGGGCAAAGCATGAGGATTGCATGAAACCGATTGAATGCAGTCGCCCTCGTCATGGACAGATCCGGAAGAAGTTCCCGAACAGTTCCAGAACGGGAGTTCGTCCCCTAAGAGGCGAAAGTGGATTTACGAGGAATCAACCGGCCGAAGAGGATTACGGTTCGCGGATCGTGGATGTCTGCTAGTCGCCGTCGGAATCCGCGCAGTGTTTCGTGCAATTTTTTATCCTCGAGCGGATCATAAATCGGGATCTCTGTACCGCGCCGCGCCGGTAGAAATAAAACGGATCTGCTAGGCAAACGAGGCAGCGCGATGCGTCATTTGCAAAATCCGATTTCCCGCAATTAGCGTACATTTAACGTAGCCCTGCGCGCTTGACGGATTTATTCAGATTTTTTCGTTCCGCCGGGATACTTGCCGCACGGAACTCGCAACTGCGAATGTAATAACTGGCGTGAGTGTAATCAGGCAGGATCTAGAGTTCTCTGATAAATTCCTCGCTGAACGGAAACACGTGTCCGATAACCATGGAAATTTAATTTCTGCCTTTCTCACAGGTGGAAGATATTCGAATGACGAGCAGAACAATAAAAAAAGAATATGCGAATAGCGAATCGACGCGACGCGCGCAGCAGTAAAGGATAAATTACGTGGAAATTTTTTGGGGAGCCCGTAAAGTCGGGGGACTCGTCGCGCGTCCGGATTTTATGGATTCTTCATTTTTCAGTTTATTTCGGTGTCTCTCGCCGGCGCAAGATTAAGTTCTTCGGTGAAATATGATTCCGGGAGCGTGGATTTGTCCGACGCTCGGTGTCTTCACTCGTCACCGGCACGTTTTGACGTCGAGGCTTCAGTCTGCCGACCGCTTCTCCGGAAGAGTAAAGTTTATAGGGAATCGATCCAGCCGTCGAGAGAATTTCAGTATATAAACCGGGAATCGTAAAGCAGTCGACAGACTTCGGTAACAGTTGGATAAAAAACGATTCGCATTCGCGCTACAGGATCTCTATGAGATCTCTTCTGTTCTCCACTCCCCTCCCCTACCCCTTCTGTCCAACGAGCCGACATAAACCAGATCGATTCGACCATCGGGATCAAATTGCGCCGTTCCAGCAGACGAGGCCTTCCGTGCAACCTTTTTACGGTTACTAAAGCGAAATTGTTTTTAAACGCTCGGCTAATGGGGAAACGAAGCTCAAAATAGATTCGCGCTGCGCTACAAATTCTTTGTACCTCCCAAAAATATACTTCCTTGAAGGGGATGATTCCGTAGGTCATTCCAAACAACTTTCTCCTTTGCGGAAATCTTCTCCGCGGTTTGGTGACCGAGTTATTCGCGAGGAACGCTGGCCAATCAGAGCGCGGCTACTAGGAACGGATCCTGGCTCGACCAATGTCGACGTCGCGCTCAACGGGTCCTGCCGCTATGATTGGTCCGCGTTTTTCGTGAACAACTCCGTTAATGAAGCGACGTATAACATTTTCGCGAAGGGAAAAGTTACTTCAAGCAGAGTTGTGCAGAATTACAATTGAATTACTCCAGGAATTATAATTACAAAGTAATTGAATTACATTGTAGTTCAGTTATATTGTAATTTATAACTCAGATCTTCATTCGATTAAATTACAATGTAATTCGTAATTGCAATTACAGTACAATTTTTAAATACTTCGTAATTAAATTTATTAAGAATTAAAGAATAATAAAGTAATAGGTATGAATAGGTATTTCAATTACATTGTATTTCAATTACATTGTATTTCAATTACATTATATTTCAATTACATTGTATTTCAATTACACATCTGATTAAAATACTCAATAATTGAATTACAATGTAATTGAATTAGCACAACTCTGACTTCAAGTGACTTCAAGAATGACCCTTTTCAGAGAAATACGATGATTTGTAACCGTTATGAATTGTTATGAATTCCCTGTAGGAAGAAAGTGTGTATAAACTTGTCGCAAACGTTGGCTGGCCGGTCGACGACGAAAATCCGCGTTTCGCCACCGCCGAGTGCGCCTATTTCAAGTCGGCAGGCAAATATCGAGTCAAAGGAAGAGGGCAAGGTCTGGAACGAACGAAGACAGAGACGAGACCGGACGTTGAAATCAGAGAGAACCAGATCTCGTAGCCAGGGGCTTTCCTCGACTCGCCTGGCATCCGTAGTATGTTTGATTGTCCGCTTTTCTAGCATCATCCAGCGCCGACCCTTTGCTCCGGCGAGTCGGACGACAGACGACAGACAACGAGGAGGAGGAGGAGGAGGCCGGAAAGACTGCAAAGTACCCCTGCGTACTTCAGTCCGGAGGATGCCGGAACGTTTTCTTGATGAGAGTCCCGCTTCTGCAATAATGGCCGAGGGACGCAGCCTTTCGTCGTGCCCCCGGGGACCGGATACGGGTTCGCCAAATAATTGGCTCCGTTATGGAGAAATAAGGACGCGTGCCGCTAACTGAGCAACGTCGAAAAAACGTGCTCGGACCTGGACAGGAAAATTTTGCTTTTTCCACCACCGAAAGTATCGCGATGCTTCGGGAAAGCAGCTGGCCAGCCTAATTGGCTGGCGGAGTATCACCGTTTCGCTCTGACAATTAGACGTTTCAGTGATTCAACCGCTTCTTCTGGCTACTCGCCTTCAAGGGGGTCACTGGATCCTGGATTTCGTATACAGGCTGCACCATAACCTGCGAGACTCTCCTCACAAGTAACCTAGCTCGCTGGAGACAGCTACGGGAAGGTAATTAAGCAAGATTTCTAGTGCCGTCTGCACGATCCTCGCGAGTCCTTTTTCGGGTAGTCGATTCGCAGGTAATCCCGCTAATTCCTCGATCCGTCTGTCGTCGAAATTTCACGCGCTAAATCCTTTTTAGCGGGTACTACTCTGCTGGAACGCTAACGTAGCTAGCCTAGGCGTTAAATCTTCGGCTAATATATTGCCTGGGGCATCGACGTGTCAGGATGATACAGGGAACAGGCTCGAAGAATACGTTGCTGATAGGTGGTGCAGAGAGAGAGACCGGCGCGGCGATCGGCCGGTGGTTTTCAACCGAAGCACTGGGTGGATACGTCTATAAACCGCGAGCTGGCTTAACGAACGACTTGATGAAAGTTTTAGGAGCCCGTGAAATCCCCGAGGACCGGCGGCTGCATCTGTGCTATCGGGTTTAAGCTTAAACTATAAGGGTTTACGTAATGTGGTTTAATGCGGTATCCTTGTCCTACTCCGCGCAGACACACTCCTAGAGGAAGTTTCAGCCTAGTTACACCGGGTTTGCTAGAGCGGAGGTCGATTTAGCGGGAATCGATCCTTTCAAGAGGATTACCCCCGCAGTATCTGGACCTCTAGCCGTCTAACCGCTCCCGTCCGGAGACAATTAACCGATTGCTTTCGAATAAGCATGGGTCCTCGACATTTCTGATTTTTTTTTTCAGATTATTTAACCCTCGTCCGTCCCTCGTTTTACCAACTGAATCTGTCCCCTTTTCTTTATTTAAATCGATAAGTTAACATGTGTTCCGCATTAAAAAAATAGAAAGAAATATGGGGCTGAAAGGCGTCTTTTTGGGTAGGCTATCGAATTTCAACACCAAACCCGGGTATAACCCGGACACAAATTTACCTACGAATAACAGAACGGTAGAACTTATTTCGGGAAGACTGTGTGAAATTGACACGAGAGGCGGATGAGGGTTAACTATCCTGAACAAGACCTGACGCTCTGGGCCAGAAGACCCATTTAAGGATGAGGATCCTGTCGAGGTTGGAAGGGGTTCAAGGGTCGCCTGGTATCTTGTCGAAGATCAGCGGGCATTGTACCAGCTGTAAATAAATCCTTAATGATCCTCGCCAGGCTGGCCGGTCCTCTTCGACTAATTATACGAACCGTGCGGGGGCGGGTGGGGATAAAGGGGGCACACCGTCGGTATCTTATAACCAGCGCACACAGCCCCAACGCCAATTAGTAATTAATAATGGCGGCCGAGGATGTCGTGGATACTTGTCGTCTCGATCGAATTAAACCCCATATTAATCGACCCTAAACGCCCCCGAAGTGGCCGACACGTTTAACCCGAAACCCGAACGGGCCACGCTGTGTTTATTTGTACGCGAGGAATATTATTGGATATCGGTGCTAAGAAAAATGCACACTGGTGCTTTTGAAATAAAAGAATTCTCTATTTCACGGCGCGGGAGGAACCTCTTTACTGATCGAAATCCTAGCTTCGATTGACGCTGAGAGGGAAACCGTTGGAACCCCGAGAGGAGATCAGCGTCCGCTCGTATCTCCGGACTGTTTAGGTAATTTAGGTTAGGCCCCACAGAGTCCGGCTCTTGAAACAAAGTATCAAATTGGATACTTTGAAATCTCTGGTAGAGACGATTCTGAGATCGTTGATTCATTTTTGACAACGAACAACAAGTTCATTGCGCTGGTAACTTATTGATAGTCGAACAAAAATATAAATATATAAAATAAAATCCTATAATATTATATAAATCACGAAGAATAATGAGATCTTGAAGAGGAGTGGACTCTTCCGGCTCTGTTCTTCCCACAGTGATCAGCCGGCTGTATTTACGGATCTTAATCAACCGTTCGGAGAAACAATGGCGCACAATGGGGGCCTTTTATTCGCGTGTGTCCGTGATTGAATTTCTCTAGAGGGTTAAACCGGCCCATGGTGCTAACGGTTCGTATGGTGCTAACGCGTTAAGTCTTCGGTGTCGGGTTACCTGGACGAAACCGGCTCCTCTGTTCCTGGCTGGCAGCGGACGATCAACAGGATCCGGCCCGTGTGAATTTGGAAACCGAGAAGCTTATTTGCCGATGGGGATTTACGTTCTCTTATGTCTGAGCGCCAGAATTTATTCAATGGATTTACCGGATGGAACAGCGTTACTCTATACATATATGTCTGCTTGAAATTTCGTCCATTGACGAACGTACTTGGTACTAGGAGCAAATAAATATTGGTTTCTCCCACTAATAATTTCAATAGGTGAATTGGATTTCTAAGCAAGAAATGAGCACACTGATGTGCTTAACACTCTTTGCTGCCACTGTACGTTGTGCGCCAGGGGCGGAGCTGTTAACGGGGATATGAACGGGCTGTTTCATCGAAAGCAAAGAAACCGACGACCCAGTTCGAGCATTATGCAATGTCCTCGGTGGCGTAAGTGTAACGGTGCAAGCATCCAGCCACGATGAACTCACGCTGATATGGAGGAAGCTTACTAGCGAGCTCGAAACACGGGCAATAGAGTAATCGCGAGGAGGTCGGTGGTGGCAAGTTCGTATATTATGAGCTTTTTAGGGGTGAGCGGCAAAAGGAGCCCGCCACCATCCGAAGTACCTACCCTTCTCTCCTGGAAATTTAGACCGTGTACCTTTCTGCTGGAACGAGGATAGATGAGAGTGCCGGAGAATAGCTACCGCGGCGAATAGCTAAGCAAACGACGCCGTTGGCTTATCCTGTCGAAAAATTCTCTTGGTACTTCAGTGAAATCATCGTTGTACGCAATCATCTCTGGCAGATATCGTCTGTAATACGTTTCTGATAATATGACGATGATCGTCGAAGCACTCGGTATCGCATTTCAGATCGTTTCTACTCTCTGTCGGAAACTGGTACGTTTCCCCACGGACCTGTTCCGAAGATCGCGTATGCTCCGCGTTCCGCTCGATTCCCGGCAATTATTTATCAACTTCCGGCGAACTACAGCCGAGCCTGTTCGACGAAAACCAACACCACCTATACAACATACATATAGGTGGTGTTGCGAAAACGCGCGTCGAGTGGTCGTAAGTTCTCGGCAAAGTGCAATTAACCGGAGCACGATTCGTTAACGGTGACTACGAAGGTCCAATAATTTTTAATCGAATGCAGCCACCGTCGATAATCTTTATAAACACGCTCTACGCGTGCAACAAAGCGCTTAAGCGAGTTTGCCCCGCTACAAACTGGAATGTACTCGTATAATATTTTGCGAATATTTATTGTAAGTTGCGAGTACACTTCCCATTCTTTTGTTCCCGCATATTCATTAATAACGTCGCACAATACTCAAAATCATCCTCGTACAATGCTCTTCTTGTATACACCTCATCCCTTTTGGTCGCTAGTTCTTCTAATTCGCTCGTATACCATTGTTTACCTCCCCAAACTATTGGAATTTTAAAAACTTTCTTTATAAGTAATTTATAAGTCTCCTCGCTCTTATATTCGCATCTACTATATCCTGGGATAGTAAATCTTGTTTTTCCCATAAGTTATTGTCGATCAGCTTAACAAAATCATTCATGAACTACTTGTACATTTATCTCCTTATTTTTGCTATTGAGAGAGAGAGGGGCTGATCTGACTACGATATTTTCTGGAGTGTCGTCTGAAGAGTGGCAGCGGGAGGAGATTTTTATTCGGTGTTCCCGCTGGATCGACAAGATGGGCTTCAAAGCGTTCCTATGGCATTGTCACGGCACGCTCGGGACTCTCCTCTTACTTCAGCGCTCTTCAAGGTTACTGGAATGTCGAACAAACAGAAAATACTCTGAAAATTCGTCTGGAACAATTTGTCGTACCGCCTATAATTTTCGAGTGATGCCGTTCCGTCGAGAAAACGGGCTTTTCAACGCACTGCCCACCGCAGTGGAACGAAGAGGTGCACACAGAGACTGGTAAACGCACGGTGCGTGGCCCCTCGAGGAATGCAGGCGTCGCCGGTGCATTACCGGGCCCGATTGTGCGAGACTAATCACCGGGAAGCAGCGATAGCTCTGCGTCGCTGC
Source organism: Lasioglossum malachurum (assembly GCA_028455605.1). NCBI lineage: Eukaryota > Metazoa > Arthropoda > Insecta > Hymenoptera > Halictidae > Lasioglossum > Lasioglossum malachurum. The sequence goes on along the minus strand of CM052312.1, from coordinate 15,099,385 downwards.
CATGGAATATTAACCCTTTCGACACGACTGTTGACTCCAATCAAATACCGACGCCGACAGCGTTCACGGAAAATCAGAGGCCGGTGATACAGATCAAACGGAAAATGTAGCTTGTCAGTAAGGCCGCGTTTCGATCACTCCGACGCGCTGTAACCAATGATGGCGAGATTACGCTGGTCGACGCCATGATCGTTGCTGTAGAACAGACAGTTTATGTTAGCGTAACCATTTATAATATGATTTTTGTAGGGCTTTTATAAAAGCAATTTATTATTTTCTATTCGATGTCACGATAATGCACGATATCTATTTCAATGTCCACAGCTAGACAGCACACACAATATTGAGGTTAACCTAACCAAACACAGCACAACATAAACAGTGAAACATAACCTTTCGAATGTGTACTCGATTTGCACGATAGCGCTGACCAACGAAAAGCAAATCCGAATGAAACTTACACTGCAGAAGAATTTTTCGAGAGGTCGCACTTTTTTTGTTGCGTAAAATGGTGATAAAAAACCGTACGTCAATTTTTAAGGTCTCGTTGGAAACAGGAGTTTTCGATCTTCAAATTCGTGGAAGAATCATTTCCAAAAAAAATTTCAACGTTTTTACACAAGTTTCTATTTGAAAGTGGAAAAAGGCACATGGATGATTCGATGAGCGTATCTATTATGGTCGGCGTTGATCGAATGCAGCTCGGACTCCGCTCATCTATCTCATCCCCACCGGGTTCCTGGCCATTCACCTGACCGGCGCGCCATTTTGCACATAAACTATTTGCCGGAGCTCTGAAAATTACCGAGTTAGCATTGTACGGTCGCGGGAGATCCGTTTCAAACTTCAAACTAAAGCCTGCACCCCTGCAGATTGCGAATAACTGGTATCCAATGGAACAATGCGCCTAGCAAGCGTAGAAAAGCCTTATTCGGCTCTCGTTCCTAAGCGATTCTGCTGACTATAACGAAGAATTTGCTTAACAAAAGTCCAGAAACTATCTACGCTGTTTGGTTCTGCAATGTTTACCCTCGTTACATCGATTCTCGACTTTTTCGGCCGAAAATACATACGTTCGTTACCATTTTCTTCCGCGGAGCACTGCCTGGATGTTTACTCAATTTCGCTAAACAAGCTGCCCTACATTTGTTCCAAACCAGAGATAGGCAAATATTTATCTAAAATTCTTAGATAAAAGATAAACGACACAGTTTATCTGTAAGATACTCTCCAGAAATTTCATTTGTCATTTGTAGGTTATCTAAGCTAGAAGTAACGGCGTATGCGTATTCAACGCCTCTAGCGGCGTTTATCTTTCACGATTATTTGAGAGTCGAAGGCAGTGCCACCATGTATCTTGCGGTGTATCCGTGAGATTTTGGCTACGGAAATTTATCTGTGAGATTTCAATGGAACGATTTCATCTTAACCTTCAGATTTATTCGAAGCTCGACGTAGCGAGATGATTTATTCGATTTTTTCATTCGTGACGTGTATTTCGCAGAGATGAAATCACATGTATCTTTATTCGTTATTTTTATTTGATTTCAAACAACTGAGATCTTGATCCGACCCGACGTTGCCACGTCGTAATGTAATACTTATTTGTAGTACGTACAGTGACTTTCATTATTATTCCATATTCGGACACTCTTACAAGGACGATAATAATTGTTTAAACAAACAAATTTTTATTATTTAAACACATGTTTGAACAAATAGATTTTCATTATTTGGACGATTGTTTAAACAAATACATTTCTATTATTTATACAAATGTTTAAACCAACAATTTCTTATTGCTTAAACGATTGTTTAAACAAACAATTATTTAAACAATTTTCGTCAGTTTTTGCAATGAGTAAAAGTCTGTAGAATAAATGGAAATGTCATTGGGTTTCACCATCTTTAGATGACAGTATTATAAACATTGCACAGCGGACTCTATCGAAATGGAACGGTCAGCTATATGTATAGTGAAATACATGACGTAAACATTTGGAAAAACGGTGCAAACTAGTTGCATAAAGAGTTGTAAAGAACGACAGAACCGTAATACAAATATATCTTTTTCACAAGTAAGTATTTTATACTTAATATCGCATAACCTATATGTATAACCTACATAACCTATGTAAACAAATTTATTTATAGATTTCCGAAAGATCCACAGTTAGGAAAAAAGTGGATGAAAGCAATTCATTGTGTGTTTGTTCTAAACATTTTGGAAGTGATGGCTTTGTTGGAAATTCTTGGAGTTCCAAGCGTAATGATACCTTGTGCACCTGAAGTGTCACGTATACAACCAATAGAAGTATAGATAGAAATTGCAAGGTTTAGAAATGTCCTCTATGCCTCCACCCACGCAGAAAATGTTTGTGTCACAATATGGCACCCTCTGTACCGTCCTCATATTGTTCATAACATTTTTCCATATTATTACAAATGACGGATATATTCAAGGTGGACACAGTTATTGCCCCACCCTGTATGCAAAACTTACAGGTCACTTAAAGGCAACTCAAAGATAACCTTGATTTTTTAAAATAGTACCACCTACTTTCTGTATCATGAATCGATAGACTATCGAATTCTGAATAAAAATGTATTGACCTCCATACGTTCTAAATCTAATAGATAACGAGATATTATCTAAACAGTTTTCTTTCTTCTTTGGATAATATCTCGTTAACATAATTAGGTTTAGGACATATGAAGGTCAACACGTTTATACTCAAAATTTGATACTCTATCGATCTATGGTATAAAAAATAGGACATTCCATTTTAAAAAATGAAGGTGACCTTCATATCTATAAAAACAATTACATAAAAACAAAAATTTTTTTGGTATACTATGAGCCCCATTTTACCATTCAACTTTGTCCTTCAGACATTTGACGTATCTCTAAAAACAACAAAGATATTTAAGGTGGTCAAGTTAGGTGAAATACCCTGTATATCTGTACTAAAAGATTGGAACTCCTCGTACATGTTTTTTAGAACATTCAGAAAGATTTCTCTATTAATTTCCACAGTGAACAAATTTGTTTTTCCAGTTTCTAGAATACAAATGATTAGTTGATGAGTAGCATAAAATTGATCTAAACTGTGTATCGGACCGCGGAAGTAATAGAAGCCCCACCGTACAATATTATATTGCAATTCAATTAGTGCTGAAGTGCATGTATTCTTGTTTCTACAGAGTGACCCGCGCAGTCCAACACGAAATGAAAAGTAGAACAAACACAGAGTGCGGTCCGTGTTCTGTACGACTGTTTTTCCAATCACGCAATACTAGTCCGATTCACAATCGTCGATTCAATAAGTCAACTGCACCGGCGCGGTGCGGCGGAGCTTGATTTTTATCGTTTCGATAAATACACGAAAAATCAAGTCGCCCGTTCGTCAGGACGAGCGCGGATATACGAAATTCAGATTTTTAATTGAAGCCTACGGTCGCTTAGGCAATTGTCCTGTTGGAATTAATTCTGCATGTACGCTACTGTGCAAAAGAAAGAAGCACCCGGCCATATTTAATAGGAATGCGTAAAACATCAAATAAGGACACAGTAAGTTTTGAAAAAGGATTCCGCTGTTTAATTGAATAGTTCTCAGAATATGTGTGTTATTGCGGATTATTTAATACTTATAAATGCAATAAATCAATCATTCTATAATACAATTTTTACATAAACATATTGTTCGTCACTATATCTTATAATTATACTGGGTGCTTCTTTCTTTTGCACAATAGTGTACGTATATTGTTACATTCAGAGATCAGAAATCTGGAAGAAATGGTGAACACGTTCGAAGCACTCTCGAGCAAAATTGTCCGTTCGAACAAACTGCAAGCGAATAAACTGCCTAACGACCGGCGTATCTCGAGTGGCGAAATTCAGGGAGAAGCGTCAAGAGTTAAAGTGTGATTTTCGCCGCGGTTGCCCAACTGTTACACTTTCACGAACTCATGCTAACTCCGCGACATTTGTCGTGCACGTATGCAACGCTAGCATGATGCATAGGCCACCATAATCTGCGCAACCTGGCCTAACTAATAACTGCTGCAGTGCGACCGTTTTTGCCCGGACTAGTCTTGAAACTAAGAAATGCAACAAACATTTATTTCGTGTTGAAAGATTCATTCTACACTGCGTGACAGTAGTATAGTGTCCCAAAAATAAACTTCCCCGAAGGGAACGATTCCTCAAGTCATTTCAAGTAACTTTTCCCTTTACGAAAATGTTCTACGCCGCTTCGTTACGGAGTTATTCACAAAAAATGTGGACGAATCGGGGCGGGGCAACAGCGCACAGACTCCGCCCCGGAGCAGGTCCTATTAGTCCCGCCCTAATCGTCCCCCGTTTTTCGCGAATAACTCGGTAACCAGGCCGCGGAGAAGATTTTCGAAAAGGAGAAAGTTGCTTGGAATGACCTCTGGAATCTTGGGACAATTTTTGAAACATTTATTTCATATTAAATATCGATGATTTGTGGACGACTCGCTCGCATAACATTGGGACCGTGGTAGATCCTCGGTGGGAAATCCGCGTCGCGTTTCCTGTAATCCCGGCTGTTTCCCGATAAAGAGTACCGCTCGGATTAGGGGGGCGCGACGGCGTGGTCGCATTTCGTTCGTAATTTTTCATTGATACAAACGCACGCGTTCCATTAGCTCGCGCAATCAATCCTCAACTGTTGAGTACAAAATTGCGAAAAACGCAACGCCCTCGTAGATCCGCGCACACACACGCCACTCCCCAGCTCCGGTCGACTGTCCGCTCCCGTAATTGGACATCCTCGGGACCATAAAAATAGCCGTTTCATTTTATGGGCAATTAATTTTAGCGAGGACGCGGCGCGTACAGCTCGCGCGCCCGGAACACCCTAGGCGCCCGGCGGCTGCTCCCGTCATTGTGAAAACAGCGTAATATCGGGGCCGAACGGGTATTAAAAAAAGGAAGCGCAGCTGTAAATTTAAGTCACGTCGCCCCGACGAACGACGTTGCATAACCCCCCCGAGGAGGAGTAGCGCAGCAAAGTTTTGCGATCGTATTAACCGGCGAATTAATCCCGAGACCCATCGATTGGGAATCCCCGAGATTCGCTTCGCTTCTCGTTCTTCCTGTTTCCTGGCTATTGTGGTTATTGCGATTCATAAGGCAGAGGTGTTTGCGCAGCAGAACCTCCGTTATGTGAACGTTCTATTCTATGAACACCTGTTATTTGAACTTCTATTGTGCTGGCCGCCCCACCTAACCTCAGCAACATCTACCTGAAGCTTTGGGATTCGGCGCAACGACGCACAGTGGACGAGAGAGCGATCTTTTTGGACAAAAATTCGCCGACAAATCAGTTTTTCATCGATTCGCTACTGCTGAGATCAGACGATTAAATGATGTTGTGCATACGTTGTAAAATACTCGGACGAATTATCCGAATTACATTGTAGTAATTCGAAGTTTCCTCCAGCTCCACCCGCAGCGGAAACGTTCGAGGCAGCGATTATAACCACTTTCGGTTATAATAACATTCCACGCGCGTGCCTCCGTGACGGCCGGGTGCTTGACGGGAATTAAAAGACACTTCGCGGCTGAAAACTTTCATTAAAAACACACTTGAATCCGCCGAGGAAGGTGCGGGCGTCATTAAGCGCGTTTTAACCGCACAAAGTTTCCGCTTTCGTTAGCGGCCGAGTTAATGGCCGGGTGTTTTTACGGATCCCGCGTGTCGCTGGGAACGTAAATTGCGACTAATAGGGGTTAAATAAATAGTGTAGTGGTTTCGAGGTGAACTCCTGGCTGTAGCGGATTAGTCACGTGACATTGTGACGAACCGCGGGTGCGGAGACTAGTCTTAATCTAGGGTCATTCCACGCCAAATCGATCACTTTTTGCGGGCACCATCGTCGGTTTTGTTTTAAACGAAATATGCTGTAGTCCATGTGAAATTAGGGGTGGGAGGGGTACAAAAACGTACAAAAAGAATTTGTTTAAATTTTTCGACATTATCAAGTTGATTATCGAGGTTGACAAAATTATTTTGTAATAGCCCAATCCTTTCCTAATAAAACAAAGAAAAATGTAGCTCAATCGGACAGGCAGTTCCCGAGATAAAAATTCGCGAGTGAGGCCCGTTTTCGCCGAAACGGACAAAAATTGTGAATTCCGAAGGCCTGTCATTTCTATTAAAAAAATCGGAACCGGCAAAGTGATGACTTGAACTCCCACTAATTTCACATGGACAACAACATATATCATTTAGGACAAAATCGACAATGGTGCCTGCGAAAAGTGATCGATTTGGCACGGAACGACACTCTGACGAATCTGCCTCGCGTCGGTTTCATCTGTTTCATTCGTAGACGTGTAAAATAAATATAAAATAAACGATGAGGAGGACATAATCGATCAGCGATATTCGAGCGTGTCTGGCTGGCTGATCGTGTCCCACGGAGGCGATAAAACTGAGCCACGTGAAATCGGCTGAATCGACTCGCGTGCGGAACCACCGGAACCACGGACCCATGCAAATTGCATTAATATGTCGTGTAAACGCTCGGCAAATTGCTTTACCATCGATTTCGACGCGCCAGCAATATCGTTAGATGTCGGCCGACGGCCCCTCCCGTCGTCACGTCCGTCTGTTTCGACTTCGACGGTCGCCATTTCGTCCGCACAATATTTCCCTCCGACTCGTTCGAATATGTTCAACCATCTGCGCCCACCATCTCGAACCCTCTGAATTTGGTAGAATCTGCGCGCAACTCCGGTAATCGAAAATATCCTACCGTAATTAATTCGCCGAACAGGATAATAATCCTTGTTGGGGGAAAAATGAGTCCCCGCGATTCCGAGGATACCGAGATTCGCGTATTTATTCGGCGGGCGGGCGGCTCCAATTTGTTGGAATCGAGTACCCACTTCGGCGGGTTTCCAATATCCAATTCTCCGGAGGAACGTTCGCGCCGAGTGCTCAATGAGCGGCAGAAATGCCATTCATCGAGCATCATTAAGCAGCGACTGGTGTTGCTCGTAATCGCGCGCGCGCACGCCGTAGAATGATGATTCTCGGTGCGCCACCCTTAACCCTTGACCGTCCCTCGTGTCAAACGGGCACAGCGATAGAAGATCGATGAAGTAGCAAGGTGAACAGTTATTTATTCGGACGAATTCGCCTAGAAATACCGGAACAGTAGAATTTATTTCGGGAAAGCTGCGTGTGGAATTGACACGAGGGGAAAATCAGGGTTAACGTGTCGCGGAGACGCGGGTCCGCGCGGACTTCGGCCGCGTACGCCAGCAACAGGTTCGAATACGCTCCCGTAATAACCGATTTTTGTAGTGAGAACAATGCGGGGTGAGTTAAGAGAGCTGTCGGAGGAGGGAAGACAGCGACAGAGGGGAGGATCGATGGGCGAAGCGAGGTTCCCGAATCAATTTTTACGAGGGGCGGCGGCGGCGGCGGCGGCGGCGGCGGAATTTACGAGATTCATTAGGGGCGGAATTTGTCCGTCGAGATCTTCATTGAAAGTCAGAGCAGGCAGGGCGGAAAATAAAGCCGACCGCGTCTCCTCGCAAAAACCCCGGGACTTTCGAACACGGTTTTTACAGCTCCCGGTGGCTCTTCTTCCGGCGTCACGAACTGCGGCTGGATTCCGCGATGAATTTTCACTTCCGGCCCCGTGGAGAGCGGTTCAAAGGTCCCGCATCGCGCTTCAGCCCTCGATTCCGTCGTTTCTCCGTTCTCTGTCGTTTCGCGGCCAGAAAGAGAGAAGACGCGAGGAGAGAGAGAGAGAAATAGAAGAGAGTCGCGCCGCCACTTGTTGCTGTCCTTCGATCCGCCGACACGACATTCAACCCTTCCTCCTCTTCTCAGTGCCCTCTTCTCCTCTTCTATGTCCACCGCTTTTATTCCTCACCCCTTCCGTCCTCTCTTGCTCCTTTCCATTTCCCCTGGCGCTCACCTACCAACGCGGTTTCCCTATCGGACGGAACCAGTATTATTCCTCTATCCTCCTCATTTTCCCCTCCCCCTGGCGCTTAAGAAAATTATACACGCCTCTTTCCCCCTTCTCCTCCCTTTGAACCGGCAGACGTCTCTTGTCGATTCTCGCTGGTCCTCTCGGTTAACCTCGATCGCTTTCGTCCACCGAAGTGGCCTCGATCCTTGATCTTTCTGAATTGTCTCGTTTTGATATTGTTGCGTGGGCGACCAGTGGCGCCCAGCCCTAGTTGAACCCCTTTTTCTTAGCCAAAATATCTGTCAACGGTATACCCAGGGCTATTCCGCCATTTTAACTTTGGAAGCTAAACACTTTTTTCTTGGGGGAGGACTTGGACCCCTGGCTGCCCCCTCTGAGTGCGCCACTGTGGGCGCGACTACGGTAAAGGTAGACTATTACCGAACACCGTAATCAATTTATTAGGCGAGGGGGAGTAACAATATGTTATTTATACCTGTAAAAAGAAGTAGCGCGAGCGTTGAAACCGTCCGACGTGAATTTTCGATCACTTCCGTTCAATGGGGAAATTCGTGATAAAATGATTCGCGTTCGAATCCCGCTTAATGGATATTGAAATTCTACATTTCACGTTACTTCTGCGGTATTTTGTTCATTTTCATGCCGCGACCGATTTACATTTCCATTCGGAAGGCGCGTACGCTGTGTGAGAACGCGTTAGTATATTTAAAATATTCGATTATCGTGTTATAATTAATGCGAATGCTCCCATTGTCAACGGGACGATGTCTGCGTTGCGTTGGAGGATTAATTGGTTGTGAAAGTTGCAATTGAAAGAAATGACTGACGTAGACTCTAGTCGACGATCTATCCTTGGATGTCGGTGTCCAGATCGTCGTTATTCGTCGAACTGAGAACGAGGAATCGGATGAAAATTCGGGTCGCGTCTCTGGTGATTCGGTTTTAATGGCGATTAATCTCCTGACACGGACCTCATTCAGGAACAGTCCGATCGTTTCGGTTCGTTCTGTACGTAGCCATGCGCGTCGGATTCCTTCCGGCGAATCAGACTCATTCCCAATGACTCGGCGATACGTTTTCGCGTGCCATGGGAACCATAATTAGGGTTCACGGGCCGAGAATGACGGAATAGCCCGAACTCTTTGTTCGTCGGTGCTCGATCACCGGATAAAACTTCCTGCACGAATTTCTCTCCAACTTTGAAACACACAAGCTAACAATTTACCTTTATCAGAATCAGAGTAATATCATACAGCACCTCTTTGGATTTGTCTCAGTGCCTGCTGTTATTTTCTCAAGAAAAATATGTAGCATTCCATTTAAGAAAAGTAGATCGATCTTCAGATCTCCTCCACTGCTCCACCCACAGGAAAACAATTAATACCACGTAATGTAGCCTGTCATACCAAACAACTTTTGTAGGAACACTTTTTTGACAACGCCTTCCGAGATATCCAGCTGTTCTCACTTGAACAGGACAGCCTGTATTTGTTTCCAAACCTGAAGCATGTCAAGTGAATAAACTTCCGAAAGCGACAACCCTCCCCGATCTTTTTTATACTCTGGACTCTTGCGTACTGTAATGGCGGAAACCATAAAAATCATAGTTTTTTTCCATTTATTTCCGTAAATAATGGTAATTTTGAAAAATACTTCAAATAAAAGTTGTAGGTCCCATCGAAATACATATTTTATGTCGTATTCGTTTTTGTCATAAAGACAGTAGTTTTTGAGAAAAACGATATTAAATGTTCAAAACTTCATATAACTCGTATAACCTGGATTTTCGTCTGCGTGGTCGCCCCCACCTCCACCTGATCCAAACTAATTCTCATCGCATAATCTTTGCATTCTATATAGCCGTCATACAGAATTTGACCTAAATAGTAATGGATAAATCATGCGATCATTGAAATCGAGGGTGGCTCCGTATAAGTGAATAATTACCTATCATTTTTCTCAGAAAGTATTATCTCTATGACAAAAATCAATACAACATAAAATGTGCATTTTGATGAGGTCTACAACTTTTATCTGAAGTATTTTTCAAAATTCCCTTTATTTACGGAAGTAAACAAAAGAACTATGGTTTTCATGGGTTTTTCATGGTTCCCCCGACCCCCGCCGAGTTATTTTGGGTCGTCACAGCCAAAATAATAGGTTCATGTAAAAAATGTATATAACCTTTTTTGTAGAGCTTTTTATGAGCTTCATTTTTTGTTTGCAACTTTTTTCTCTAAAATCAATATTTAGTAAGAGCTGTCACAACTTTGAAGGGGGCTGGGGGACAGACGAGGCTTTGTCGCCAAAAATCCTTTTAGGGGCTTTCTTCTCTAACCAAGGATAAGCTTTGGCAAAAATTTCAGCAAAATCGGAGGGTTGTCGCCTCCGGAAGTACACCCTATCAAGTTAGTAAAAATTGTGTTTGATCGAATCATGAAATCCTGTATATTTTTATGTTTCCGCGTGTTCCGTTGAATTTTGTTTCGCAGTTTTTGCAACTGCTTCAACGTGACGCGAAACGTTCTGTCTGCAAAGGCAAACTTTTGTCAGCGAGATCCGACTCGACCGTCACCAAAATTAATACATCATTCAGCAGTTTCCCTCGGCTCTTTAATTACCATATTTTTTAAGGGGAGGGGCGGGGGGGAGTAGAGAAAACGTTCCGGGCACGAAAAAAGTTATTTCCGTCGGTGGAGTTTACGCACGGTGAGATTAATTCTTCCTTCAGGAACGCTCGTCATCGGTCAAGACTTAATAGCCCCGTGCGCCGTTAAATCCATCGCGCCCCTAATTACATTAAAAAGTATCTCCCTGCCTGCTTATTACAGCCCCCGGTGCCCGCCATCCCGATTTTCCTCCTCATTATCGTCGAAAAGTTTGAACGGCCACTTAATTGGCACTTTGTTATATCGATTGAACAAACGAAGCGGACGAACGAGATTCATTCGATGAACGGGTATAGCGATGTCGGACGTTACCGGTGGGTGGAGAGAGGGATGAAGGAGAAGGTGGAGGATAACCGAGGCAATAAGAATGGGAGAAAAGAGAGAGGAAGAATGAGAAGATAATGCGAACGACGGAGATCCGTGGAGAAAAGAAAAGGATAGAGCGGTGGGGGTGGCGGGGTTGGAACGAGGAGAAGTAACGAAGGGAAGACGAGAATCAGTTTCTGTAATTTTACTGGATGGGGTTCGAAATTGCACATACTGCATGCGAAACTCTCAATTTTGATCTTGTAGAGGGTGGGTCACCTAACATTATCACCTCGAGTCAGAGCAGGGGGAAAAAAACTAGTATATTTTAAATAGTAAATAGTCACATTTACTTTAAGGCGTATGTACGACTTTGAAAATAAAATATTCTATTTGATGCTGTAATTTGTGAAAATAAAATATTTTATATTTGATGCAGTCATTTTTTTTTTTTTTTGTGAATAAAATAATTTATTTGAGGCAGTCATTTTTTCGAAAATAGTATTTTATTTGAAGAATATTGAAAATATTTGTATTTTCTCTTTATTCTCAATTTCAATTTCAAATATCGTTGCTGAAAATAATGGTTCGAATTCAATACATTTGTAAGTGTAAATCGTTTCTTAACGATAAGATATGGTAGACTGTATGTTTATGCGGTTTTTCAGAGTATTATAACAATGCAGAAAGTAAAATATTTTATTTCGTGTTTCAGATTGTTGAAGTAGACATATTTAATTTTGCGGCTCAGATTGTTAAAATAGAAATATTTTATTTTCGAAATTCTATATCTTATTTAAAATACTATTTTCTTTAGGTTCGATCTGATGCTACTACTCAAGCAATTTTGCAAATTACCACAAAATTTTTGAACGTTTCGGTCAAAACTTTAGACCACTTTCAAGAAAAAATATTTATATAATTAATTAATATAAAATAGAGGTGATAACGTTACGTGACTCACTCTGCATAATTCTTAAAATTAATTCCATAATTGTAATTTAATCATTCCAATAATTGTAACATGAGAAATATGTGAAATCGGTCGTCCTACCGGTGGATTCAGCGTTAACAATAATTTTCGGATCGGCACGGGAAACCTGGAAAATAATATCCGCGATTCCCGGGTGGAAGTTAGGGCGGAGTGTGCTCCGGTTCGGATCGGCAGCGTGCGGCAGCACACATCGGTAATATCCGGTTTCCACGATACGTAAAAAGATCCGCGGATAAGGGAGACCAATAATAAAATAATAGCTGCGGCACGCGATCCATAGGAGATCCACGGTCGCGTGCACGACTTGGCTCCCAGGAAATTATTTCTTCGTTTCACGTGCGAGCAAGCTCTTTATCGTTCGACGATCTGCCGTGATCGGGGTGAAATTACTCCCGACTACTCCGTCGCTGTTATTCACGATGATGATAGATTCGCCCCCGTGAATAAAGCATGTGCGAATAAGGCTTCCCTCTGCTCTCCTCCCTCAATGATACTCTAGTGGGAAATGTTTAGACACGCGTATCAACCGCAATCTTATCGATTAACAAGCCACCATAGGCCAACCGATCATCGTCCACGTTAATGACGGTCCTCGCGGAAATATCACGTCGAAACTACAGAGAAATAGTACCATAAATATTACGGTAGTGGGTCATAGTCGCTTCCGCTAAAAGATTTAGTTCCGTTCATTTTCGAGTCGGCAAGTGAATTTTCATCTCGTCGCAGCCTCAGTTCGTTTGCAAATAAATCCGTCAGCTGTAAATAAATTTTTGGCCCTTTGCGCTCGCGCAAAGTTCCCGTATCCCGGGTATTCGCTCGCGGCGATGATTATTACGCGAAATTGAATGTACAAAAACAGCTGTCGCCGCCAATGAATTTCTCTCTCTCTCTCGAGTTCTCCTTCCGTCCCGTATCTGTCTAGCCCGCACTCCTAAGCTTCATACATGATATTGCAATCCCTCCGACAACATCTCGTTTCCCGGAGTCTCGTCTGCTGAGATTCTCATTAAACATTCGCATAAATCTGCTCTCGCATGTTCGACTCTGCGGTTTACCGTCTGTCCCGGAGATCAAAACAGATTCTTCCGCAGCCCCCCAGAAAAATATTCAGAGTGATCCGCGTGGATAGAGGCGGGTCTTCAAATTAAAACGACGCACAGTGCGTACAACAAGTAATATATCCGAATATGTCAAAATCTCAGGATATTTTTTGCCCTTCTCGAGATATGTTAACTTGAAGTTTTACATGCAAGTAATAAATAAAACCACCGTTGAAAATTTATACAAAAAATAAATCTACTTTATTAAATGTAAAAAAAAAAAAATTCATATACCTTGGTGAGCACTTTCCATTATACAGAATTATTATTGCAACACTGATTTACAATTAATGTAATATTATTTGATTCTTGGGGCTCTAGAGATAAATTTGGTTACCAATGTAAATGCAATAGTAATTATTCACGAAAAAAATGTAACAATAAGATTAATAAATTAAAAAAAAAATTAACAATGGTTACGCATAAAAATTATTGTTGTATGATTAATAATATCAATTACCACTTAATAGAACGTTTCGCGAAAGGAATTTATCGTACATCGTGGTATAAACGTGCAATTTTTTAATGGGGGTAGGATCGAATTTTCCATGGTACACGATCTAAGAAAAAGCACGGACCCGAGGATTTTTCTGTGAAACAGAGAGACAGGCGATTCGATGGTCGATCGGTCAGGTGTGTTAGAGGGAACCTGTCGTTTTCCCGAAAGGACCGGGCCCCGAGCGTCGGACAGGTGCCATTAGCCGATGAGAATTACGCTCGGGGACGCGGCCCAGCCGGGTAATTAAGTAATTAACGATCTTGATGCGCCAGGTGGTGTCTTTAATCGGTAACCGGCGACTAGTTTTACGCTCGGCATGCGGCGATTTCTAATGTAAACGAGAGCAACGCTAATTGGTAGGTTCGTAACACGTGCCAAGCTACATCCGAGAGTGTCATTACGGAATTGCTGAAGTCGCGAGAGTTAGTTCCCCGATAGTCCCGCCACTTAGAAGTCCCGGGGGATTTCCGAGCCCATTACTACTATTTGCCCAGTAAAATTACAGAAACTTATTCCCAGTCTTTCCCCGTATTTCTCGGTTACTTTTCTTCGTTTCAACCCTCGTCATCCCTCCCGTCAACCCTCCATCGTTCGTTTCTCCTCGAACCTTCGGTCCGCGGTTAGGATGGTTTCAATTCTAATACGTGCACGATCATGCTCGTAAATAAATACAGAGTACAGTACGATAAAATCGGTGGAATAGAAACCATCCGAGCCAAAGCGGAGCAATAGGTCCCCGCCTTCGCTGTAGAAGGTATTCTGTGTTCTTCAATTAAGCAAACCGTGTTCCGTCACTGTTATGCAGCGGAAGTTTCGAATTGGTTTCCGCGAAACTATGGCAACTAGAGAACCTATCTGTGATTGGCACGGAAAATTTCGGAACAGCCGGACGCCCGTGTAAAGTTAGGAGTCACAGTAGACCGCGCGTATTTCTGATAAACAATTAAAACTTCTCCGACAATCGGCTAAGCCCACCTCAGAAAATTGAGCGCGCGAGACAAACCATAGCGGCGCTACAATATTCCTAAATTTTTCTAATCGCTTGCTGTTTTATATTTCACCCAGCGAATTTCCCGGTAAACGCATGAAAATCCGTAGTCCAGTGATCACACGGAGCGCCATGGGTGTTCGCAATAATGAATATAAAAATCGAAGACAGGTTTTTTCCGATAGATCGATCCATTAAAGCGTTATTACAGCCATCGGTGCACTGGATCAAACGTATCCGACGGATCTTTCGGAGGGAATTCGTTCCAGTCGATCTGAAAAAAGGGTCGAAACGAACCTGGGAAAAGCTTGCTAGTTCAACCCTTGCTGGTTCACGACCGGTTGAATAGAAAGGGGGAAAAAAGCGGACGTACAACGATGTTTCGATTACTGCTCGTTCTCTCCGGCACGAAAACGAACCTTTCAGTGAAATAACGTTCGTGTAATGGCCGTTCGTAGCTCCCTCTGTCCCTACGAAACACAGCTCTCTACCTCGTGAAATCGGTACACCGATCATTTCACGTGTCTTCTCTGCATGCCTCGACGCACGTACCCCGTGTCCTATTCTTCCCACCGGGCTTTGCCAGCGTTCCGTTATTATTGCTACCCCTCGTACGTAGCTGCGCCCATTCCCCTTCGTCCCCGCCATCTCGGCCCAATCTTTCCCTCTATCCGGGATTATAAAACCAACCAAAACGCTGGAAATCGCTCAGCTTTAAACACTCGTAGCTTTCGAACCACTGATCTCCCAGGATGGAAACTCGGATTTTTGGTATTTTCTCGCCAAAATCTGCTGGATCGCATAAGAAAAAGGGGAAAATGTCCGGTCACCCAAGGTACGGTTTAATCATTCTAATGAATTATGCATTACATACAGTTTAACCGATTAGTGAATTGTAAAGTTAAGATTTACCAAGATTACCAAGATTATTCCGCGTTCCTATTTCTATGTGTTCCGCCGTTCGACCGCCTCCCGCATTCACGTCTCTCCGGCGTTTTCGACTCTTCGCACGGTTGTTTCGCTCGACACACTTTCCTTCGGCCACCTTTCTCCCTTTTGTTCGCCGCCGGTCTCTATTTTTCTTTTTTTTTTTTTTTCCTTTTTGTTCGTCTCCCTCTATTTGACTCCGTTCGATGCGACTCGTCTTCGTTTTCGTCACACGGCCAGCGGGACGGGTCAATTGTTCGCCCTTTCTGTTATGGGTTACGACCGGGTCAGCCCGGGCTCTCCCGATACTTTTCCCCGTTCTTTCCACGGGAACGTTTCCGATGATTACAAAGCCACGGGAATAGAGAAACGGACCCGCAGTTTTTTCTTTCGAGTCCAATTCCACGGGCGACCTGCTCGATTTCATTTCGATCTCGGGTGCAAGCGACAGCCTCCTGTAGTTATTAATTCTTCACGTGAACCGCCGCGCAACTGAAATGTTTCATTTGCCCCCCCCCCCCTCCCCGCCCCGATGTTCCGGTAATATCTTTCTTTCTGAACCCCCACCCGCCGTTTTTTTTTTATTTCACCATCACTCCAGATCGCGAAAATATACCGATACTAATACCTCGCGAGATTCAGTCGTCCGTAATGTACGCCGGCGTGGGCGTAATCGCGATGGGAATTCTAATAAAGAGAAGTAGCCGTCGTATTTCTCGCAGCAATGAAATTCTTTGAGAGCCACCGCACCGGAAGCGTTCCGGAAGACACGCCACGAAGCGCGGCACTTCCGCGGGAATTTAGAAAAGCGTACGCCACGTCTGGTCTCTTATTTCGCGGCTGGGGTTACATGCTGACGTTCTCCTTCTTCGTTTTTTCTGTTCCGTAGCCAACACATTTCCGTGATGAAAGTGCACTCGCGATAATTCATTCCGTTGCTGCTGTGTGTCTTAAAGGAGGAGGCTGGACACGCGCGCTGACCGTCCGAAGATTTTAACATGATGAAAGAGGAACTCGGAGCTAATCTTGCGACGAATTTGACACGACAGGTTGCACAGAAGTCCTACGAAGTCGGTCTATTTGATAAAATAGAAATTAATTATCTCCGCCAGTAGCGGGCCAGTAGCGGGCCAGTCGCGTGGCGGAAGGCGTCACGTGACCGGGGCGTGGCGGAAGGCGTCACGTGACCGGGGCGTGGCGGGAGGCGTCACGTGACCGGGGTGTGGCGGAAGGCGTCACGTGACCGGGGCGTGGCGGAACAGCGTCGAAGAAAAGCAACCACATCGCCGTTTCCGTCGGGAAATCGTCGGGCTACTGAGTTCGTACGGTCGTAACGACTCCGTCGGATCCGACCTCGTCGACGACCACCTTCGCAATTCGTTTTCTCGAGCATTTTTACCCCCTTTTTCTTCCCAACCCCGCTCGACCTCCGCCCCTCGCCCCTCGATAGCGAACTTCGACGGTTTAACGACGACTCAGCGGTGTTTTCAAGTGGAAAGTTCACAGAGGCTCCTTATGGGAATTTATAGATTCGTTTTTTTTACGAGTGGACCGGACCCCGGTCGAATTGATCGCCATCGATCCAGGCCTGATACCAGACGCGGGAGAGGGGCGCTGCGATTTATTGTCGTCATTGCAGGCTGGATAATTCTAGATGTTTCTAAGACACGATAAAAAAACATTTTGCAAATATTTCTTTATCGGAATGATCGGCAATCGTCCGAAAGGGAGAAAGAATTGGCATCGGCCGACCGATAACATATTAATAATCGCGGCCACGTTGGAACCGGAAATCCTCTTACGTAAAGATTACGTCGGGCCGAATTTAAGGCAGCAACTAATCTTATAATGCTTGCCGCCGGTTTTAAGAAGATTAACGCCCGAAGATATAAACCGTTCGGCAAATTCTCCTTTATTTATGCCCGCTGCAATACTCAACC
>CM052312.1:15036112-15081876 GCA_028455605.1 Lasioglossum malachurum | reverse complement strand
ATAAATCTTTAAATACTTTTGTTTGGTGGCAATGTGTGTTTTCTCCCAATCACGTTGCAAATATTCGTTCTTGAAGTTGAACACTTGCGATAGTTAATATTTGGCGACGTGAAAAAACTGGAGAACGAGAAACAGAGTAACGAGAATATTTCGAAAGGTAATTAACGCATCGTTGTCCGAATATTTGCATTTACCAGGCACATCCGATGGCTGCTTACCTTTCCGGAACAGAGGCGAATCACATGTGGGTTACGCGATTAGCCTTTGATTTACGAAATCAGTATACTACCGCCATACGAAAGGTATTCCAGACTAAATACCATAAGCATTGAAACTACGGTCCGACCGGTGTGATAGGATTGCCCCGCATGAATAAATTCGACGTTCCGAAATCCTGCAGAATTCCGCACTGACGCAAGCCCGCGCCCGCGCGAATTCGCCTACGGAATATTTATTTGGAGAAATGCTCGCGGGAACTTTGCGCGTTCTCATAAATACCGCGGCCTAATCGCGAACTCCTGAATATATACAGATTGCTGTTCGCTCCTCTAGATGCTGATTAAGTGGCAATCGAGAGACCCCATGGATTAATTAACCGAACTGCCAGTGTTATGCATTCAAACATTGAGGATGGTAAATTGAAGTCCACAAAATGTGTTTGAAAAATCAGCTGGATTAACGAACGTACAGAATAACTCCCGAACTCATGAACTAGATTTAATTTTAATCGAATTGCGAATTTCATGCATGTAGAAAGTTATGGAGGTAAAATTCGAGTCCTCCAAATGTGTTTTAAAAAATCCCTTGATTAATGAACGCATAGAATGGTTCCCAAAAATGTTCATTGAGTGAATAAATGAGCCGTTTACTTTGAAAGTGGCGTAGGTCCATTTGTCAATTATTTTTTGTTGACTTTAGTAACGTGTAGAACTTGAAGTTAGCTTTGTAAACAACATTTTTGCGGTTAAGTATATTCAGAGTAAATTTTTTCGCAGTTATTTCAACAATTAAAAAGATTACTTTAAAGAGGTGGCCCAAGTCCAACTGATACACGATCGCTAATATGTCGAGGTTATGTTGTTGACAGATGTGCAACCTTACGACGTGACGTCTTACATCTGACACTAGCCGCCATAACTTACTGGTGGCGCTATCTGATTTCAAACGACGAAGACTTATTTGTACTCCTAATAGAAATCGAGTGTCTGCTCGGCGATGGTAGTCAAAGGAGTAGGATCTGGAATACCTTGCTCCGGAACGGTAATGGGCCGCACAAATCCAGGCCCGAAAAAGCCCGTTGACCGAACGAAAGCCCGGGCTAAGTAATATATCTATCTCGTCGGGAATTTCGCCGAGTTTTCTTGTCGGTGGGCAGCCGTTCGTCAAGGCGCGTACGGTTTTTAGTCGGGCTATTTCGCGTCACTTATCGTAAACAACGGTCGGCCCAGTTGCTGGTACGACCAGGCCGCTAACGAAAGGCAATATCACGGGCCCGTTTTCGGGTGTAGCCGCCACCTTGATGCCCAGGAATTAGCCGAGGAGCAAGGACACCCCGTGAACGTTTTATGCTCATTCCGGGGTCGTGAGATATTCGCCGACTCGTTTCGATGTTCCCCCGAAATTTCGCGCGCTAGCACTCGCTTCGGGCCCCAGAAACCCGTTCGCTTTTTGTTATTTTCGCGACCCGGGCTACGGCACTTTTGCGGTGTCCTAATGGACTCTTAAATCGGGGACAAATTGCATTTACCGAATGCCGGTTCTTGAATTAATGAGACGGTCTTCGTTCCCGAAGTCGCTCTAATTTTTTCACTCTCTTCTTCTAATATAAACGTGATATATCAAACAATACATATATACCGGGTATTTCACCTAACTTGACCACCTTAAGTATCTTTGTTGTTTTTAAAGATACGTCAAATGTCTGAAGGACAAAGTTGAATGGTAAAATGGGGCTCATACGATACCAAAACAATTTTTGTTCTTGTGTAATTTTTTTAGAGATACGAAGGTCACCTTCATTTTTTTAAATGGAATGAGGTATTTTTTAATCCATAAAAATTTTTTAATTCATATCTCTAAAAAAAATTACACAAGAACAAAATTTTTTTTGGTATCCTACGAGCCCCATTCCACCGTTCAACTTTGTCCTTCAGACATTTGACGTATCTTCGAAGACAACAAAGATATTCAAGGTGGTCAAGTTAGCTGGGACACCCTGTACAAAGTATCGCATTTAATTCACCGTAGAAATCGAACGTGGAACGGCCAGGCCGATAAGTGGGCAACTAAAAAATTCCCATCTATTCGAGCAAATCGAAATGAACAAGCTAGCACGCGCGAAAAAACGATTCAAGATACAGTTAACGAGTTTCCGAGAGCGCGAACGAGAAACTATAGGCGGCCAAAACCTAAATGGGGGCAATATAGTTTGCGGGAACAATAAAAACCACTGCTTGACTGTGCTTTCAACTCGCAGCCTCGGATCCAGTCGGTTGCCTCGATTGAACAAATTTTTTCGCGTGCACAAAAAGCGGTGGGCAATTTCAATTTTTTTTCCTTTTGTTTTTCAAGAAAAGCAAGTGGGTTCTGTTATTCCTCCATTAACGGACGAACTTATTCTACGTGCCGGCACAAGAGAAGATGTCCACTCGAATGAAGAAGTTCGAGCGGGGAAGTGAAAGCTAGTGCGTGCGGGATTCGAAGAAACAGCTGGAAGTCGTGCGGGAGAGTTGCCGCGAGATGGATTACGTTTGTTCGCGTTTGCTGATGCCCGGCCAATCCGTGGAAGTGGATCCAGGGATCGCCGGTGGCCCCGTCGGAGAATCACGGTGTCTGATCGCGGTGTGTAAACCCGGGACAGAAATACGACAGTCGAACGGTGTATGTATAGAGTTGTGTGTACGTGTGTACGTGCTGACACATGACTATTAGAGCTACCGGGCTCTGCTGTGTGGAACCAGCTCAGCATCGGCCGGACTCTGAGCTCGCCCCGAACTGATCAGCGCTTTCCCGTTGCCGCCGGGGAGAAGCAAAATTATGAAATAAATTGTTTCCGGAGGAATGGTTATAGACGATAGCGTTTGAAATACGCGAGCATTATATTTATGTACTGAGGTATATTACAGTCCACCGTGCAGCGAAACACAACGAGGTAGCCGGATTAGAACAGACGACAAAAATAGGAAGAGCATGTACATTTAATCTCCGCAGATGCTCGTTACGCATAAATTAAAATGACGTACGGGCGTAATGCATGAACTAGTTTGCATGCGCGTCTCTCGTAAATATAAAAACTAGCGTTTTCAGGATGATGCCCCGCGCGTGGTCTCCCGACGAACGAACACGTCCTTGTTTCCCCTTACAGTCGCCGCCGCCGAGAGGATTTCGCAGAAAAGCAATCAACAAATAGGTTTTAACTTTTGATGCACGCTCCTGTCGCGGAACAGCCATTTTGTTAAGTGCCCTTCTTAGATCTGGAATTTTGACGACAGAGACGGTCATTCCGCTGTTCTGTTTCTGGCTGAAGTTAATACAGTTTCGGTGTACGTAGCGCAAGGTACAGCGAGGGAGCTGCGCGATCTAAGAAAATTGGATGTGTGTGTGTCTACCATTGAATGATATAAATATTTATTTAACATAAGCACATTTAATTTCATTTGCTTGGAAGGAAGTGTTCGACGACCCTGTAATCGGACCTGAAAGTGTCCTCCCACTTCCGGGATCACGCCGATCAATTACCGTCGCCGTCTAGCAGTTTGCCATCGCTGACAATACAAAATTAGAACCCTCCTTATGTAACTACAGTGGCGATCTATCATTCCATCGACAAAAATTACGTGTCACGGGGGTAACGTGAACGGCTGTCACGCTACGCAGGGCGCGAAACTCGTCGCTTCCTTTAATCACGACCCCGAAACGGGGCCATCGATTTTTCATATTAGCCTCGAAACACGCGACGGGGGCGTGTCTCCATAAAGACGCAGACACTGTTTGTCCCCTCTTTCCCGAATTATACGCGAAACTCGCATTGCCATTTTACCTGATTACGGCTCGTAACATATACGAACACGTTCGATGTACAGTAATCGCTTCTTCGTCGTCCTGAATCTTGGGCACGATCGTTGTCCAGTGCCTACCCACTCCACCGCCTGTCAACGAGAGGATCAGGCCTGCGTGGATCGCGCAGAACCGAGAACAATAGAAACGGAATATGGCAAGGAAAAAAGGAGTTCTCTAAAGCTAGACATAAATCAAAAATAGTGTCCGGGCACGGTCGTTGTCCGCTCAATCCCCCGGCCTTTGGACAACGAAGGAGCTTTTACTGTATCTCTTTACTCAGGGACCAGAAAAATTGGAGAAAAATCTTTCCAGCAATTTCCCGCCGTCCTCGAAAGTCCGGGAAACCGCGTCGTTTCTGTTTCCCGTCTTTATCATGAAGTGGCGCGGCCTCCATTATCATTCCCCTTATCCTCACTATCATCCGAACGCGGTAAAACCGACCGTCGAACGTTCCGGTCGTAATCGTGACTATCAAGGTCTGATCGCCGGTAATCGAAACAATTATACCGCAGCTACTGTGTCGCAGGAACAAAAGCGACCCCCCCGCCCCCGTTTTAAGGTTAATGCCGTAAGGTCCCACCATCCTGGAAGGGCGAGGGGGGACCGAGTGGGGAAGAGAAGGAAGGACAATTTAGGGACGGAAATCGTCGATTACCACACAAGGATTAGTGGTTTCGTCCTCGGGGCAAATCTCTCCTACGTGCCCCCGGTATATCTTCCTGCGCTGCCCTCCAATATGACCCTAAATTAGATAGATTCTGCGGGCTTACCGTCGCGAGAGCTCAACTGATTTGTCCTCGGATCTCTCTCTCTCTCTCTCTCTCTCTCTCTCCCTCTCTCTCTCTCTCTCTCTCTCTCTCTTCCTTCGTCTTCCTCCATCCCCCGTTTACGAACAAAAGTTATATTACCTTGCCGTTTACCGGAGTCGCCACGCCACGCCTCGGATCTGTGTTAATTTCGACCGAACCACCCTAAGATCCTTCGGGAAACGTGGCTCCGGAATTCGAGAGATCGAACATGTTAATTCCGCCTGGACTACCTAACTAATCTCCTCCTATCAGAGTTCTTTCACCGTCTCCATCGATTGCCCGGTGTTTATGAATTTCGGTGTTTACACAGGGTGGCGCAAAATGACCTTCACGGTTTGAATTCTTTATAACTCTTTTATTTCAACGTTCTTCCGATTTTGTGTTTCAGAATGTTGTAAACAAGACTTCCGGAATTTAATTTGGAAAGACACACAACAGAACGACGAGCAGAAATCATCGAATTTTATTTTGAGAACCAACGGTCGATCGTTTTGACGCAGCGTGCGTATCGTCGATACTTGGATGTGCCGATAATTTCATCCGTGTGCGCCGCGCCGTACGAGGTTTTTCTGTACCTGGGAGGTTCCTTACTAAAATTTGTAACCAAACAATGTATCGTTTGACACATCGAAATATCGACGACATGCACGCTGCGTCAAAACAATTGACCGTTTTATTTTGCAAACGTTGGTTTTCAAAATAAAATTCGATGATTTCTGTTCGTTGTTCTGTTGTGTGTCTTTCCAAATTAAATTCTAGAAGTCTTGTTTACCACATTCTGAAACAAAAAATTGAAAGAATGATGAAATAAAAAAGCTGGAAGCAATTCAAACCATAAAGATCATATTGCGCCATCCTGTATCAGAAGTACAAATAAGTCTCAGCCAGTGAGTTATGGCGACTAGTGTCAGATTTAAAACGTCGTATCATAAGGTTGCACATCTGCCAACAACATAACCTCGAAATATTAGAGGTTAATAAACTCGACATAAAATGTCGAGTTTTGGGCCGAATAAACGTCATTTGCGGGAAGTTCTGACTTACTTCTTTAATTTGAAGAAATCTGCAGCTATAAAGTAATATTTTACACTTCTAAATAGTGAACGTTCTCTCTAAAATCCGTATCAATGCCTCCGATCGGAAACATTCTGCCAGGGGTTGTGCTTGTTTCGACCGATGACGCATGGCCTGTCTGAGCAGCACCTCGCATCACACGAAGATACCAAAAATTGGGTCGATTCATGGACGGCGTCAAAAGGTGAAGCGTTCTTCCGACGCGGTATCCGGATGCTGCCAGGAAGATGGGAAAAAGTGGTGGCCAGCGATGGACAATACTTTGAATAAAACATAAGATAGCGTTCTTTCGCAATAAATGTCCAACTGGAGATGAAAAACGGCGGAGACTTATTTGTGCTCCCAATACATTTTGATGAAAACAAACTCCGATCACCTTGAAATACGACCTTCGAGAGAAATAATGTTTTGACACATGGAGGATGCATCGTCCCACGGACGCGACGGTCGCAAATTCAATACTGCCGGGATACACGCGGGACAGGGGCGCAAGAATGCGCGGTTAGCCGTTATGTAATCTGTAAGCGGAGAAGAAGCGCCGACACGCCAGCTCGCCGGGAACAATTCGTTTCGATGCCGCGTCATAAACGTAAGTTTCCCTGTAAATGAAAGCTGGTATCGCTTGTTCGGCGTACATAGCACCTTCGTCTCCCCGTCGAACGGTGTATCTCCATTCGACGCACGTCTAACGACCTGCCAACCAAAGTGGTTTATCTAAACGTACGCGCGGAATGTGCCGCGAAAGCATTTTCGCGCACGAAACGGCAAGGGGCCGGGGAAATTGTGTTCCCGCGCGTTCGAAGAGGTTTCACGAAGGTTGACTTGCCTTTGATTTTCGTATTCGCCATTCATTTCGACAATTCCTGGACTGTGCGGGACAAAGAGTGTAACCGGGGCTGGAATAACGCAACAACAATACCCCGGCCGAAAAATTTCAATGAAAACCGCGCGCGCCGAAGGGGAGGAGTGAGCGGAAGAGAATGGAGGGGAGCATTCGACGGTGTACGTCGCGCGTGCTCTCGCAGCGTGAATTTACATTTCTATTAAGATTCCCTCTGAGCCAGGCGAGACAAGCGGCGCCGAACGGGAAGGGCCAAAATCAGGAAGAGAAGGGAGAACCCGGGGCCACAAGGCGCGGCTTAATAAAGTGCTCTGAAAATCCTTTGTGTCCCGCGGAACGCATTCATTTAACTTTGATCCTTCCAGGCCCGATATTTTCCTTCTCTTCGCGTCACGGTTCAACACCCGGAACAACCTCCCCATTCTTCTCGTCTTTCTCCACCTTCGTTCCGACCCCGTGAATCTGAACTGGAGATGTCGCTGGAGTCTCATAAAAAATACAATATTTCCCTTTCATTCGAATCCGCCCGGCTCCCCTCTTCGCGACGATCTGTAAGTTTAATTCGACACGGAAATCCGGACAAGTCGATCCCACCGACTGCTTGATTGCTCCCTCTCTCTCTCTCTCTCTCTATTCTTTGGATGTCTAATATGAATTACAAAACCGCCTCTCTCCGCCTCCATTGTCTACCTCTTTCGCTGTTCTTCTTACTTTCTGCCACCAGAGCTCTGTTTCCCCTTTGTTCCGAAGAATTTGTTCCGAGTCGAAGTATGCGGCAGCTCTGCGGTGTTAATCGAGATCGATTGCCCGGTATCGACGCTCGAAATGACGCGCGACGCCACACTGGGCTATTTGGCCAGTTCAGCTAGCCAAAAGTGAAACTTTTTCGTCTGTTCAAAATGACCAAAACTTTTTTCATGTACCGGAATATACAGGGTGGTTCGCGCAACTACTAAGGTATGCGATGCAGGAAAAAGTTTTGTATACAGAAGTTGCACGGTTTGCAGGGGTATGTTATACAGTGTATTTATTTTTTTACAGGTGGAAGCGTTTCGGAGATTTGAAGGTCGACTTTGTTATTTTAAATGGAATACTATATTTTTTATAGCAAAATATGGAAGAATGTCGAATTCTGAGTAAAAAAGGTATTGACCTTCGTTAGCCTTAAACCTAATAATTAACGAGTAATTTTACTATATTGCCTGAAGATTTTACTCGTTAATTATTAGGTTTAGGGCTATTGAAGGTCATTCTTCCATATTTTGGTATAAAAAATGTAGTATTAGTATAAAAAGTAAAGTAAATATAGTATTTTAGAAAAGCAAAGTCGACCTTGTCAAGACTTATTCAACGATACATAATATTATGACCTTGACACTATTAATAACGTTGCAAATAGTAATTTCTCTTAATCTGACGAAAAAATGATTCAAATAAAAGTTTAACAGTATTCACGCATGTATAAACTACAATATGTAAAATTTTGAAAACGTTTAGAAGAAACTTAATTTGTATTTTTGATTTGACGACCGCAATGGTATTTTAGAGTTATTTAAATTGAAATATCTCCTGAACTACTGACTTTTCGACATACATAGGTTAGTACTTTTTTATAACGAATGTCCAGCTGCATCGAATGACATATTAAAAAATACCTCGTTCCATTTAAAAAAATGAAGGTGACCTTCATATCTCTAAAAAAAATCACATAAGAAGAAAACTTGTTTTGGTATCGTATGAGCCCCATTTTACCGTTAAACTTTGTCCTTCAGACATTTGACGTATCTTTGAAAACAACAAAGATACTCAAGTTGGTCAAGTTACCTGGGACATGTATACAATAGTTCTCGGAACAGTATTAATTTCTACATCATGACGTCATATAAGAACAAATATGTTTGCTATAAATATTTGTTTCTGTTTATGTTGCAGGTAAGAGAAGACATTTTTTTCAAAGGTCGTTGGACTCGACACGGTCCGCCAGGCCAGCCGTTCAATTTACGCGTGACCGCGAAACCAGCATGGCGGCGGTCAAACTTCGGATTTACATTCAGGTAAATTGGAGTGCAGTATTCCGAGTGGTACGCTCTCCGAACATACTGATAGTAAGACAACGTGTTTTCGAGGGGGAACGGTCCCGGTTATCGAACTCCCGGCTGCGTTATTGATATGCTAACTAGCTCTCGAACGCTGCAACATAATTTTCTTCTTGTTTCTCCTTGGTGCCGCAGTCTCGAACTGGTCTGCCTAATTTCATTCCGCGCCGAGTTGCGGAACTGTTGGCTACGTGACCGATCGCGCTCCCGAACTGCCGATCTTCGAACAATTTCCACCTCTGCTTTCTTTCGAGGTTATGTTAATCATTACCTTCACGGTTTTCATTAATTTCAGGTCTTCAAAGCTACCATGTATACGTCCACAAAAATTGCAATTTGCATAAACATCGAGTAATTATATAAAGCTAGATTAATTTCAACAGATTCTGCTTCACGCTTTTGCACCCTCCAATGTTCACACCTTGTTTGTTCGATACATTATTTAGCCACCGGGTACATAGAGACTTCCGTAAACACACGAGAAATTTGCTAACAAGACGGTGCTCGTTACAAGTTTGAAACTTGCTTCCACAAAGAAATACCGATTCACCGTTCAGATGCAATGCAAAACGCAGAGAAGTTCTTATTGCTTTGCAAACCGCCAGGGACAGTTGTTGTTTAAAGTTCTCTAATGAGAAATTATTCGAAATTCTTGTCTCTGACTGCAACATACAAATTACAGTGCTTTCTATAAGTTACCGCGATGCTTAATGAATTTATATCGCAGATTTTTCCCTCCGTTCCGCTTTATTTAATATTCCCTCATCACATTTTCTAAATATGATCGCGTGCTATGTATTCGATTAGGATGGTCAATGTTTCGATCATAAATTACCAGGTTCGATCGATCATCGAATTTGATTGTACAGTTAGTCGGACAACTTGATCCGTTCTCGAGACTACCGGCAACTTCGCGAGTAAATCAAAGTCCGCATTCTATTTTAAATCGGAACGGTTTCGAACCGTAATTTATTATTGATTTCCAATGGGGCTAGGTATCAAGTCGAGTATTCCGAATAAAAGAATTATATCAAGCGCACGCCGGATCCAATGATGTTCCTCGGCGAAGCAAACAGTATTCTGATAATGTGTTTACCTGGGATCGCACTGATCAAACATTCCTGTGCTTTCTTTATCATAATAAAAGTTGCTCGAGATAACCAATTCGCGCGCGGAACAGCTGCGAATTATGTTCGACGTACAAAAGCGTCTGGGGGCTCCTGGGAAACCTGAATAGCCATCGAATTTCATTCGCGTCAGCTTCTCACGGAGCGCCACCTTTTTTGTCAGCCTCGGTTCATCTTGATTTCGCGTTACCGCGAGCTGAAGCGAGTCGGAGCGTGGCTGCGAGCTTGCGATTTCCATGTATTGGCAAAGGAGGCCATCTAAATATCTTTCCGAAATGTTACGGCGCGAAAGTATTCGCGAATTTTTGCGAAAAATGCAATTAAATACATTTTCATTCGGTTGAATGATTACAACGAATTTCAACTTTTTTTTTTGTATTTTGATTCCCACTATGCGATTCTTATAGAGCTTTTCGCGCTGCGAAAAAAAAGCTCTTTTTTTTCTTTAAAAAAAGAAAGTTGATCTTCACCTCACCTTGGAGTGTCCACCGGAAAAAGTAAAATTGCGTATGGTCAATATTTTGGGGATATTCGTCCGTAAGGTCGCAAATCGTGACGCATTGGTGATAATGTGAATCAACACGAAACCACATCGATTATTATACATCAGTGTTTTCGCAAACGCGCCACATTCACACAGCTTGAAGTAATCAGTTAGCATTGTGGTCGGTGGAAAAAGTCGTCAAAACTCTTGAACGAATAGACTTTCTCGCATGCCGATTTCTCATTAACCTTCCCGAAGAAACGCTGCGTCTAATGGCTCAAATCCCAGCTTTCTACGTTCAGCCGTTACGGAGATGACCGATTACAAACAAACGGACATTTACATTTTTATTTATACAGATACAGGGTGCGGCACCAATTAGTCCCCACGATTTTTCAGCCCCTTCGGATGGTCGGATGGAAAAGTGTTTCGTACGAAAGGTTAATCAGTATTTAACCGGCAAGAGATTGCAATGTTTTAAATTTTTAAAAAATCGATTTTCAACAAAAAATCAAGGTCGCTGTCATATCTTTAAATGGAACTGGGTATTTTTAACTTCATAATATTGTAGGTGACGTCGAAACGAATTCAACGACCTGCTGTACGATGACCTTTCAGATGACCTTGAAAGAAAATATCGCCACATGAATCAATAGCCAGAATATTTGAAATAATTCTACGGTACGCAATAGCAACGCCTTGCGTTTAGAGATAAAGAAATTAACGTAAACATTGCTTCAGAAGTTAAGTCACAAAAAACGTATAACGTATCTCACAATTTCATGTAATGAACTAAGATCTTGCGGCACAAACGGACAACAGTTGAGGAAATGAGCGTTCACAATGTTTATGTTCATTCGTTTACCTCTAATTGCGAGGCGTTGCTGAATTATTTCAAATATTCTGGCAATTGATTCATTGCGATATTTTCTTTCAAGGTCATCTGAAAGTCATCGTATAGCAGGTCGTCGAATTCGTTTCGACGTCGCCTTCAATATCATGAAGTTAAAAATACTCAATTCCATTCAAAGATATGACAGTGACCTGGATTTTTATCATTTTTATCATTAACATCGAGGTCATTAGCGACCACTTTTGGTATACGATTGTAAATACAATGTTCTGGCTCGCGCTTGAAACATTAAATTTAACGTTTCCAGATTGCACTGTACCGCATGCGAGTAATTAAACGTTAAAGAAAACGGTGTTTCACGAACGGGAGCGTAATAACAGCCGGAGAAGAGGGGAACGGATCTTCCGTTCGAATAAAGAATTTCTTGCTAATAAAAGGCGGTCACGTTCGCGCGAGGATCCGCGCAACGACGCCATAAAATTATTCAACCGGGCGCGAAACCGGCGAACTTAATCCGAGCTGAATGGGAACGTCTCGTTCTCGATCGTGTCGTGCGGCGCGATCGTAACTCGCTCGAGTTTCACGTTAGATTAAGAGCGCGCGAGGGGCGTGCGAGCGATCAAAATGATTTTCACGGGAAAATTCGGCGACGGGACGTGCGCATCCTAACACGGGTTCATCGGAATCTATTTAACTACTCGCGGATTGTCGAACTTCGGTCGAGTAACCGGAACACGCGAGCAGTCGGCCAGATTACATCTCCATCGAAATTCAGCCGAGTGTTCGCCTGTATGTACAGTAAAAGCTCCTTCGTTGTCCAAAGGCCGGGGGTTTGAGCGGACAACGACCGTGCCCGGACACTATTTTTGATTTATTGCTGCGTCTTTAGAGAAACGGCTAGTTAAACGACAAAGAAAAGCATTCGCAGTCAAAAGCAGTCAACTGTCTGGCTTTAAAAAACTCCTTTTTTCCTTGCTATATTCCTTTCCTATTGTTCTCCGTTGCTCAGTGGAGTGGGTAGGCACTGGACAACGATCGTGCCCACGATTCATGGACAACGAAGGAGCGATTACTGTATTAGCCTGTGTACGCGTCGAGAAGTAATTAATTTCAATCATGAAATGCATAAATTTATATATTTCTTTTCTCTACGCACTGCTAGCTCTGAACGAGAATGTATCAACCTGTGTACGCTGAAGAGTAATTAATTTTGACAAAACAACCGTGAAAATCGTACCGGAGGCCAGCTATTCGGTTGATCCGTTCGTCAGCTGCGAAGCTGGGACACCTCGGAGATTGCGATCACGTACGCTGCCACCGGGCTGGCAGCGACACGTATTGATTTGTGTCAGCGAGATGCTTGACACCGCCGAGGTGATTGTTTCACAGTTTCTCGGGGAACCAGGCTGTTTTGTCTTCGAAAGAAACGCCGAGCTGCAGCTTTCGACAGGCTGGCACTTGATGCATGGGGGAATTAGACGCACGACTCTATCAGGCTGTTCTATACATATACAGTGAGCGCCAAACAGCAGAGAACAATGATAGAGGTGGGCCGTTTCTGGACCTAACTGGACATGAAAACTGGGATCAACAATCTACCAATAATTATGGAAATCAGACCTGGCTGGGTACTTTGCTCATCACTGCCACCACAACTTGAGGAAGCACTCTGAACGCATACCCTGTATACAGTGAACATTAAACAGTAAAGGACGATGGTAAAGGTAGGCCACTTCTGGACCTAACTGGACATGAAAATCAGACCTGACTGGTTACTTTGCTTTTCACTGCCACCACAACTTGAGGAAGCACTCTGAACGCATACCCTGTATACAGTGAACATTAAACAGTAAAGGACAATGGTAAAGGTAGGCCACTTCTGGACCTAACTGGACATGAAAATCAGACCTGACTGGGTACTTCGCTCTTCACTGCCACAACAATGTGAATTATTACAACAACTTGAAGAAGCACTCCGACGAGCACGCTGAAGAGCGAACATCCTACACAGCGAAACCATGAGAACTGCAAAACTCGGTGAGATCGGGATCTCTGGGCAGCGGAGGTGCTCGTTCCTTCACGTCGGACGGTCGGCGTGGTATTGCTAGCAGTTGGCTGTCGTCGGCAGCGCAAAGAAGCGGGTTCGTGGCGATTCGGGTGCGCTCGGGCCGCACGAGCCGCGCCGCCGAAAGAGAAGTCGTCCGACTGGAGTCGTGTGTGCGGCTGCAGTCACTCGTGGAATTCTGAGTGGTGTCAGTGCTCCGGCGGACGCGATCGCGCGCGTGAGTGTGTCGTTCAGTAGCGTCGGTTCTCTACACGAAGGGATAGGTAGCAAAACCAGAGAAGCAGGGACGCGTTTTTATTATCTCCGTCGATCCTTTCTTTGTGCACCCACTAAGCCGCAGTGAGCGTGGCCCGTCCCCTTTCGAAAAATAGATCCCTGAAAATCCGTCTCGATCCAAAGCAATCTCGTGTTCAGTGCAGTGCTTGTGATCCTCGAAGAGTACTCCTCCCGCTTCTGGTGTGTGCCGTGTGAGTGATCGTCGTCCCCCCAGACCTCCAGCCCAGCTGCTAACTAGCCTTGCAAGCCGGGCCAACTTCGGAAATTTTCTCTACCAGTTGCTGAAGCCTTTCCACTGATCTCCGAGCCATCAGCCTTCTCCCCAGACGTTCCTAGTGGGTTCTTCAAGGACCCACGTGTCTCTCTCACTGCCAACTTCCGGCCTTGCCTCGATACGTCGACTGTTAACTTGCGCGAGTTCGCAACAGTCCCGGGACTGTTCCCGCGAGTGAACTCTGTGCTCCGCGAAGTGAAAACGTGCGATGCTAATTGCCAGTTGGAGCTAGCGATTCGATTGCTGTTAATTAAGCTGGCCCTTTGATCGGCGAAGATAAGCGAGACAGAATAGTCCTGTCCTCGAGATCGACCAGCTTCCGGGACCCGTTGTACATAGGTAATTTCGCTACTTTTCATTCGAACTTTCCCCCCCACCCCAGGCGGCTTACTCCGCCTCGGCCCCCTTTCTCCTCCGGAGTCTCTTTGTTGCTTTCGGTATCAGACTCCCGGAGACTTTTTGCTCGTTCCAAGTGCGTCGTTAATGAGTTCGACTCGCGTTTCTTGTCTAGCAATCAGAGCCACGGTGTCATTGTGCCCAGGTACCCCCGGCCAGGGAAATTGAAAACGACCCGACCTTTCGTCCAATCGATCGTTTGTTGCTATTGCCCTACCCTCGGGACAGTTCTTTTCTTTCGCGCCCCCGGGATAGATCGTCTCGAGAGGACCTCGGGATGTAACTCACCCGCGCCCCGATCCTGATTCTAGGCTTGATAACAGATTACCGGGACAATTTGTCCGGTGTCGGCGCCATTGTCAGCGCGCCGATGCCTGAATTGATAATAGGCTACGATACGGACGACACGATTGTGTTTACATAATTCATCGCGCCGGTGAGAACACCTTTGCCTCGGATAGACGTCTGTCTACACCTGAACGTGATTTTCTTTCATTGTTTGTTTCATTCTTAATCTTCTCTCCGCGCGTCGCTGTTCCAACGTTAACCGTGTTATGTGTAGCGGGGTAATCGCACCACATACATTTTTCGAGTAAAATGGAAGGGAAAGTTGCGAAATTTAAATTAACGCTAAACACCTACCGAGCACTAAAAGCAAAAATGACAAGGCTCCATTTTTTCTCGATTTTCCGCAATTTCTGTCCAAATATCCAGTAGTTGCGGTGGGTTCAGTGTGAGACAATTTGATACGTATCACAGATAGTGTTCCCTAGAAAATTTGTGTAGATTTTCCGTTCTTCCCACACGTTCTTTATACGGTGTCGAACGGAAACGATGTTGTTCTTCCTCTTCGAATGTTGATTTCGACAGCTTTTCCTCGGCCTCGAGTCCGTCGGCATCGAGTTTGCGTGAATAGTTGATTGATAAGCAGCCGGCCTCCAAGGAGCTAGCCAAGGGTCATCGCGAAAATAATTGCGAGCGAAATCAGTGCCGCAGCTGGCGAAGTATTCCCCTGAAGAAAGAGAGATCCACCAAAATACACGATTCCCGACAAATGTCTACCTCGTTACCGGCTCCGCTATAAATAGATCCGAACGGCCTTCGTCAACCTTCCACGAGTTCGTCGACTTCGTCCAACCGGTACCCTACTCTTTGACCAACGGATACCCCGAGGGGGAAGGGTCTATGAAGGAATTCCGAAGTTTTGAGATCACGGATTCGGGCCACGTGGGTCGCCAGTTTTCGAGTACTCCGGGTGCGAGAGCTGTCCGCCGAACGAACAGCTGTGAATGACACGTAACTCGTATTAACACTAAACCTACCGAGTCTTCAAAGTAAATTGGTACACGTTCCCTTATAAAAATGACAAGATTAGCTTTACTTAGACTTTGTAGATAAAGATATCTATACGATCATTTTTTATGGAGTTATTTTTTATTATGGGTTTGCGATTTCTCTGATTGGGGGGCGCACTCGTTTCACCTATTCGATTAAATATCTTTCCGAGATAAATCAGCTTTCAATGGAAACGCGGAATTCTTTTGGCACGTGGCTGCGAACGTGATGGCGACTCTGTTGAATTGTGCTACTCCGAAGCGCCCGCTAATCGAAGCTCGGTACTCGATAATCGCAGATAATTGTCCGCTATTTTTATTATTATTTTATGTGAACGTTAATGGAATTTTACTGGTTATCGAGAGGTGAGCGATACCCGTGATAACGGCTAATCGATCAAATGAATTTACGTAATTGCGCTATTAATTATTCGAATGTATTATACAATGGAACGTCGATTGTCGACACATAATAGGCGAAATTGTTTCGACAAGTGATTTTCCGGAGAACAGAGAGTTGCGTTACATCAAATAAATATTTGGAGGTCGTGACGTACAACGCTGTGAAGTGAGAAATATATGGCGCCACTTGAAAATCATCGGTAACCTTCAGAAGACCTTGAAAACTACAAGATTTCCTTATGTCGCCATATTTTCGTCTATCATCAAGCCTAACGGAGCTATGGGTGTTCTGTTTTCAGCTACTTACCGTAACCTGCTTAATTCGTAAACCTTTTAAAAACGAATAAATTTTTCAAAATTGGACTCGGCAGCTTGAGTTTTGTTTGAGACGTTGGAAGGGTTAGTTTACTAGCTAATGTGTAAATAATTTTTTAAAAATTGTTATTGGTCGCAATTACGAAGGAAACAGTAAAGACCACGATTTTTAAATTTTTTCTCTGTGCCCGTGATGAAAATTTAAAACATGTATTTTGTAAATCTAAGTAAGTTATATATGTACAAAGTTTCATTGAAATTGATAATAAGATTTAAATCGCAGATTCTTACGATTTTTGCTATTTTCAATCACAATTATATATCTCGTAACATCCTCGATCGATTTCGATGAAACTTTGTACAAGTATAGAACTTACTTAGGCCTACCAAAGGCACCTTGTAAATTTTTATTACAGGTACAAATAAAAAATTAAAAAATCGCGACCATTACTATTTCCTTCGCAATTGCGACCAATAACAATTTAAAGAAAATTATTTACACATTAGCTAGTAAACTAATCCTTCTAACGTCTGGAAAGAAACTCAAGCTTTTGGGTCCAATTTCGAAAAAGTGATTCGTTTTTTGGGAACGATTTTCGGGATCGGGACGGGATCTTGAAACTTTCGGGACTCCTGAGAATGTTCGGGATTTCTTACTAAAAAACAATATTAAAAGATTCCGTACAGTATCAGAGATATTTCGAAGGTTCACGGGAAACCTGAACATTTTCGGAATCCCATCCCGTCCCAAGCATCGGGTTTCGGGAGTTCCCGGGATCTCGCACACCACTAATATACACAGAAATAATCGCAAACGAGTCCATTAATTTTTCATACAGCTGAAAGCAAATTAAGGTATATTTAAGCAAATGCATCCATCAGAATAGCAATTAAATGGAAGACAAATGGTATTATCGTGTACTAAGACGTTTATAGACCGTTTTCCATCTAGTGAACTCCGATACATAATTTAAAACATGGCTGCTATACGTTTCCAAATATAAACATTGTCACATGTGCACATAATTATAACAGTGGTCTAAGAGTGATATATTTCTTGTTTCGAGATATTTAAAGTACTGTTTAGTTCGTTTTTCACAATATTTGACTTATAAACCACTTTCGTCATTATGGGCGCTCATAGTTTATGCAATACGAGTGACCTACTCGTTCTCCAGTCCCATAATAATAGTAGCAAAAGAAAATAAATATAGAACGCTACATTAATATAAAAAATCTAGATTACATTGAACAATAAATTAAAAATATTACTCCTAATTTTTATTTTGTGCGTACAGATAATTTCTGGATTTTTCAATAATTTCGTTAATGCGTTTTAAACTTGTAGGTAGGACCACTTAGCTGCGAAAACTTCTTTCTTCTTCATCTCAATTTTACAATGGGTTGATATTCAACTGAAATGAAACAATTAATTTCGATCAGCGGACGAAATCAGAAAAGTATTTACAACTCGTGATAATTAAGTTAACCTATGTAAAAATTGAAAGATGTGTCAAAACAAATGACAGATGTCATGAAACATTGATTTTAATTGAAGCCTTCGCAATTTTGCGCCGCAGCATAACTTACAAGCTGCGTTCGCCAATATAATTCCCGTTTAAATATCCACTTGCTACTATTTTTATGGGGCAGAGGGAGTATTAATTACTATCTCCGGTAAATATTTTATAAATCCTGCGAGTTCAAGGTATTCATGTATGTATCTCTAACAATTCTAACGAAGCGAACTGTTGTTCATTTTGCATACATGCACGACACGTGTACTATTTTACTGGATCTGCATGCGCATTATTTAGCATAAACGGGGAACGGCGTAACATTAATCTTCGCGACGAGGTTGGGGTTGGATAAACATTGTTTCAGACAAGATAACAAACGCAATCAATATTAATTTTTAAATAATATTTCGAAATGTGCATAGCTAGGAGAACGGTAAAAATCATGGAACGAGGCGGCGGATGATACAGAAACCCGAGTGACGATGCTCGGCTTCTGGTTCGCCGAGTATTATTATTTCTGACACGTGTGACAAAACAATTCCTCCCCGTCCGCGGGAGTTCACTATAGCAGTCCGGTGGCCGTGTGAAACCGGAAATAGGAGTGGCGTGCCTGGCCAGACGTACCACGCGTTTTCCACGGTTCCTCCCGCTTTATAGTTTTATAAACGTTGTATCGCGTGATGCCTGTGTGGCGCTCACTATTGCTTCGGCCCGCAATTATCGTCGATTGTCAGAATCAGAGTAAAAAGTGGATCGGTGTATGCGTGGCTCCCGGGGAAAGAGGAAGAGAGAGAGAAAGAGAGAAGGATCAATAAAACCAACGTAAACGGGCCGCCGCTCCTCATTACGTTTCTCGGGCAGATCGTCTGATTTTTAAATTGCGTCCTTAAATTGAGCAGAACGAGCCGAGTAACCTTTTTGACGATGAACAAACACCTGTGCGAGGATTGGCACGTTTACCTGAGCCACCGACTGCGATTCCTACCTCTTTCTGGATCGTTGCTCGTACCTTAAATGTCGTTCCCAAGTTTGTACAACCCTACGTTCGCTTTACCTTCCGGTGAACAGCTCTCCGTGCACCGTTCTCAAACAGAATTACCCGAGAAATTGATAACGTTCTGCAATCTTCTTATTTATACGTTTGCGGAAAATGCTTTTCCTTATGAAACCTTTTCACCGGCATATCCGTGACACTTTCCCCGATAAAACGAGCCCAAACACGATGCAGTTACGATCATGTTTACGCGCTTAATCCACGAGAAACTGGAACCTCCCTTATCCGAACCGACGCAGTACTGTTTCTCCAAAATGACATCCCATCGTCTTTCGCTGAGATTTTCGCTTGATTTTAAACAAAATAATTTCTTATGCTCTCCTGTTTTCTATTTTGTGTGTCCACAATGTGCATCTTGGCCAGCACAGAGCTCACAACATGAATTATTCAGCCCCTTTACCGGACTCTACTTCATACCGCGTTTTTATTGTTACTACTCCATTCTCTTTTATTAGACACATTATTCCGCCACGCCTCGGATATGTTGAAACAACCGCGTACACGTGCATTCATATCGCTCGAATCCTCTTTCACGGCGCGGAAACCGTTTTATAATAATCGCTCGATTAAATAATTGAATCCGAGCCGAAATTCCTGTTCCCGATTCTCCCGTTCGAAAAACCTCGATTTGTATGCGGCCGACGCATCGGCCATTTACCGAGCGCGCACATTTTTGTCGGGTAATCGACGCGCACGCTCATGCTCCGCGTCTCTCGCCATTGTAAACAAGCGGGATAAAAATCGTTCCGAGGAAAGCGCGTGTTGGATAAACACATCGCGCGATCTGCGATGTCGCGGAATTCGAAAGAATCGGCGATTAGTCAGCGATCTTCGATCTCGACGAACGGCGTAAAATTCAACGGATGATGATCGACGCAGCGATTAGGCTCGGGTCGAGCTGAGGAATCTCTGTGGCCGAGGGAAAGATAAATATTAGCTTCGTAGAACTATTTAGAAGTATTACAAATATTTCATAGAACTACACGATGTACAGTGACTCGAATTAACATTCTGAACGCTCTTTTACTTTTTTAATATTGTGTTTTTAATAAATAAAATATCTCATAAACTAATCCCATCCCATAATAAATAAAATATTCCATAAACTAATCACGAAGAAATATCAAGCAGTACTTGATGGACAAAAATTGATAAATAGTCGAAACAAAAATATTTACCTACCGCCGATGTTTTTACATTTTTTATTCTTATTGGTATAACACGCAAGTTTCGGCCACGACAACGCATTACATGGTGAGCTATAGTCATTCTTATATTTCAACGTCGCGGAAAAGCAGCATCATCTATTTTATAGTATTACAATTAAAATGGATTAGTCAACTAGCCCCGGTCTCCCCTACCACCTCAGAAAATAAGATTTTATTTGATTCGAGTTTCTTAATTTATTTGGTATTTGATGCGACTGAAAATAATCTATAAATAAATAACAGTGATAGAGCAGATTGTAGGAAATATCGAATATTGTTGGTTGCTTTTTCAAGCACCGTTTCTAACTGGAGGACCACGTAGTTAACTTCGAATTGGCTCGCAGAATGGTTAATAAAATTTGGCAGTTTTTCATGGAAAATATTGATTCTCGTGTTGGGAACTGCTATGCGCTATACATACGGCTTCCCTCCCGTGTCGCCTTCCTCTTCGATATTTGACACTTTTAACGAACCACCGTGGATTCCTCGGTGTGCAGCATCGGGACGAGTAATTCGAGAACCAAACCGGTTCGTTCTTATGAAATTTCTCGATGCCGTAAGACCCTTAGCATTCCTGAGTGGAGCGTATAACACCGCTTTTCATTGAATCTCCGCTCGAGTG
Source organism: Lasioglossum malachurum (assembly GCA_028455605.1). Classification (NCBI taxonomy): domain Eukaryota; kingdom Metazoa; phylum Arthropoda; class Insecta; order Hymenoptera; family Halictidae; genus Lasioglossum; species Lasioglossum malachurum. The sequence continues at coordinate 15,061,067 of CM052312.1, read as the reverse complement.
AACCGTCTCTGCTCATATCTGTACACACTTATATATGTGCACGAGTATTTGTTACACTTGCATACGCGGAATCGGCCTCAGCTTACGTGGATGCTGCGAAGAGAAAGGATCATGAAGTTCGGCTTCGGCGCCTGAAACCGAAACCGATTTCTATGGACGGATTTCACTGTGCCAGAACCATTCGACGCTTCTAATTACAATTTTTAGTATGAAAATTCACTAAGAATTGCTAGACTGCTGATTTTAGTTCTGATTTCGATATAAAATCAGCGATTTCATGCTCCTGCATTTTTTTGAAAAATCATTCGACGCGTCTAATTACAATTTTTAGTATGAAAATTCAGTAAGAATTGCTAGACTGCTGATTTTAATTCTGATTTCCATATAAAATCAGCGATTTCATGCTCCTGCATTTTTCGAAAAATCGATTTCGCGACCAAAAATTTCCGAAATAATTCACTGTCGTGTCCGCCATTAGGCAGACTGTTCATGAATTTTCTCGTAATTTTTTGTTCAGCAATTTTCCGTTGAGAAGCCGCTGATAATTACAGCCAAGATGCAAGCGGTGCCGGCTGAGAAATTCATTCGATCATGCTTCCCTGCAGTGAGGTTTATGTGGTGGAATGGACATGATCGCGCGCGCGCGCGCGGGCCGCTTATGAAAGTCAAGTAGGCTCGTCGAATAGTTTCGCAGATGTGCAAGGGGTTGAAGCGTCGGAAGAAAAGGGTCGAGCGCGGGACAAGGGAGAGGGGGTAGGGAGGAGGGTGAAATCGGAGGATCGTAAATTTGGTAGGGCCGGGGGTTCCAGAGCGGATACCGCGGAAAAATGGAGGAACGTGGCGAAAAAATGGTGGAATACGTCGCGTTAAATGGTAACCCTGGCAAAGCTCGAGGCCGCCACGCTTATATTCTATGCACGTACAAATTCACGAACAAGATAGCCGGGAATCCTCCCCCTAGTTTGGAAGGGTGGGGGGGGGTGGATGATACGAGGGTGCTCTGCATTATGCAACCGGCCTTTTAAAACTGTATACATTGAAAAAGTTCCAGACGCGGTGAGTCAGTCCGAAAATTTAAATTGCGCCCTCGGTGCAGCGTCGCATGCAACTTTATGCTCCCCGGCCTCATTTTCCGTTTCTTTCGAGTGCCCGTCTTTCTGTCCCCCCCACCCCCCACCCCCACCCCCACCCGTCGTATCTTTGTCGCCCGCAACAAGCCGCGCTCCCCCCGCGATCCTTTATCTCGCAAGGCTTCTCCTCCCCCGTCGGCTGCACATCCCTTGTTTATTTATCATTCTCGTTGTTTGCTTGTTAGCTCGCGCGCAGGAGGAGAGCTCTGAAATGACCGTGAAAAAAAAAATGTTAACACTCGTCAACAATTTTCGAACTCTGTTTATTGTGCGCAACTAATATATATTTTTTTTTTAAATTTATTTTACGTCGCTTTCTTAACTGTCAGCGTTATTTCGCGACCGGACCTACAGTTTTTACAAGGTGGGTTCCGAACCACCTTGGGCACCACGGTTTAAATGGAACTAATATTTGATCGAGCGACTTGAACCAGAGGTGGGCATTATTTGGCGAAAAAAATATTTAAAATACTATTTAATATTTTAGATTTCATTTTGCTTAAAGAAAATAGTATTTTATTTGAACTATCTGAACATCGAAATAAAAAATATTTCTATTTGAACAAATGAATCTTCTATTTATTTGAACAATCTGAACCTCAATATAAAATATTTCTATTTTAACAATTTCATCCACGCGAAATAAAATATTTCTATTTTAATAATCTGAAACACAAAGTAAAATATTTCTATTTTAATAATCTCTGAAACACAATATATAATATTTAATTTTTTGCGTCGTTATACCTAATACTTTCAGAGAAATCGCATTACTTATTTAATATTTCTTATTTTAGCAATATATAATTTCAAGAAGAAATGGTACTTACTATAAGAAATTATTTTTTTGTTTGACTGCTGCTATTATTGCGTATATCCACTTCAGTTCGCAGCATGCGCCTACTGAGGTTTGTTGATAAACACACAGTGTATCTTATCACCGGGAAACTATTTATATTCATAAGTCTATTGAATGCGAACCATTATTTTGAGCAATAATATTTAATATTGAAATTGAAACTAAAGACAAACTCCAAATATTTTCAATATTCTTAAAATAAAGTACTATTTTCAAAAACGACTGCATCAAATAAAATATTTTACTTTCAAAGTGTTGTACAGCCACTGTAAAATAAATGGGATTATTTACTATTTACTATTTCAAATACTATTTTTCCCAGCTCTGACTTGAACTTTCTTTCATTGACATTTCATGGTAATTTCAACAACGCCAGCACGCTGAAAGTGAAAGGCGATTGTGCGGCTTCGGAATGGATTCTGGGAAGGGGAAGGTCTGGAACCATCTACACGTTGTTCCTCGGATTTTGTTTACTACGATGAACATTGATAGCCCAGTTCGTATCTTCTTGAAGATAATTTCATATTTTAGGCAGTCCACGCAGAGCTAACGTGTTCCCCTATCCTAATACTATTTCAAGCAGAGACCGACAGAGTTATGGCAGTTTGTAATGGGTTTCGTTTAAAAGGTGGAACTTTTCTAAAAAATGTCTTCACATTATAACTTCCGGTGGGAACGGATAAAGAAGAGTTCGCGAGAAGTTTCTCTCTCACACACACACACAGCTCGAATGGAAGTTGTAAAATATAGAAATAAAAATTTGTCTTCCGCGGGAGCGGACAGTTGATCGATATTAAGAAAGTTCTTGATCATTCTGACGGGACGATATTCGATGGACAGTTCTCGATACATATTCCGAACACTGGCAAATCGGATCCTATAATTGTTCAAAATCTGATTGTCGAGTCTTAAGTACAGAATGTATAATTTGTTTATTTCCTGTCCTCTGGAATGAAAATTCCATTCGAGCGGCGGTACAGTTAGTCGCCGCGGAAAGTATGTTGACACGTCTTAAAAATGCATATTTTCTATTTTAAATCAATAATGTAGGAATTAATCAAAAATTGCCAACACCATTTGCAGAAAAACAACCCCAAACCCGTACTGATCATTTAAAGCATTCACCTTGCTTTCTCCATACACATTTTCTTCTATTACCTTATTCCAGAAATCAGGTGATTTGTTTTTAAACAAACTATGTACGGAGAAAGCAAGGTGAATGCTTTAAATCAACGGTGATAACGCCTACAGCAAAGCATGGTGGAGGTTCAGTATGGGTTTGGGGTTGTTTTTCTGCAAATGGTATTGGCAATTTACATTTTATGGACGGGATACGAACAGTAGCATGGTATGTAAATATTTTGCAACAGAATTTACAAAATTCAATAATAAAAATGAATATCCACGGTGAAATGCAAACTAGCGACGAAATGTTTCAGTGAAAATGATATTCAATTGTTACCAAGGCCCCCTCGAAGTCCCGATTTCAATTTAATTGATCACCTGTGGGATCACTTAGGTCAAAGTGTGAGTGAAAAATTTTGGAATAATTAAACAAGCACAACTGTGAGTGCTTGGAATAGTATTGACGAAAATGTTATAGATAAATTGGTTGGAAGTACAGTGTTCCCGCGATTAATGTGACTTTCGGGTATGCGGATGATGTGACTTTTTTATCCCCACTACTACCCCCCTGTACTAGGGCGTTCTCCTTGGGCGGTCGATCGCGCTACAAAGAAATTAAGGTATTATAGAGTATTTAAATTGGGGTTTTATGATACTCGATGTATCATTCTCAGGTATGGAATAGCATTAGTACAATACAACAATTCCCCGCTTAGCACCGTTGTTTACCTAGAATCGTAGTTTACACTTGCAAAAGTTATCCAAGAAATCTATGTTCGGCACACGTAAAAAAACGTAGTACGTACCATTCCGTTTCCTGAGACTCGATACCCCCGAGGTTCTCACAACAATCGCGGGAATACCATATGCCTAGAAGACTTGGAGAGGTCATAAGAAACAAAGGGTATCAAACTTCACATTAATTACGTCGTTTCGTTGTTAAGAATACACTCAATTACGAATTTTCAATGCTATCAACATACTTTCCGCAATTGATAAAATAGTTATTTAATTTTTTCTGTCATTATTATGAACTTTTTATGTCATCTTTGGTGCTACACGTACTAGTTTCTATTATATTAAATAACGTACATAATACACAGGGTATTTCACCTAACTTGAGCACCTCAAATATATTTGTTGTTTTTAAAGATACGTCAAATGTCTGAAGGACAAAGTTGAATGGTAAAATGGGGCTCATACGATACCAAAACAATTTTTGTTTTTATGTAATCTTTTTTAGAGATGTGAAGGTCACCTTCATTTTTTTAATGGAATGTCCTATTTTTATACCATAGATCGATAGAGTATCAAATTCTGAGTATAAAAGTGTTGACCTTCATATGTCCTAAACCTAATATAGTTAACGAGATATTATCGAAACAATTTTCTTTCTTCAATGGATAATATCTCGTTAACTATTAGGTTTAGGACATATGGAGGTCAACACTTTTATACTCAGAATTTGATACTCTATCGATCTATCGTATAAAAAATAGGACATTCCATTTAAAAAAATGAAGGTGACCTTCATATCTCTAAAAAAAATTACATAAAAACAAACATTTTTTGGTATCGTATGAGCACCCCATTTTACCATTCAACTTTGTCCTTCAGACGTTTAACGTATCTTTAAAAACAACAAAGAGATTTAAGGTGGTTAAATAAGGTGAAATACCCGGAATATTTTCGATTAATTCCTAAATTATTCATTTAAAATAGAAAATATGCATTTTCGAGACGTGTCAACATACTTTCCGCGGCGACTGTATCTGCAACGTCCTCGGTGGTGACTAATGTCTTTCCGTTTATGTTTAACGAAGCATCGTGGCCCCATAAAACGCGCGACATCAGCGACGGGTCGTATCGTGCATCAAGACGGTGTCGATACCGAGACGTTTATCGGTCGAGACCGGCTGTAAAAACCACCGGGCAATGCTATTTGTATTTCCCTCCCGAGAATATCTCTCGCGACCACTTTGCGTCCGATATCGCGCGCAATTAATATGCTGATTACGCCCGGTAACGTGCAGAAGAGTCCGTTTCGGAGATAATATTCGGTGTCCTGGCTGTCTCTTATTTTTCAACCCGGCTCGAAAGCCAGAAAAACCAGTCCGTCGGATCCTTGAATACTTCTTCGACACTCGCGCAGTAACCAAAAACAAAACATGATTACGCTTATTTTCGAACAGAATATTATCAATACGAACGACTCGCTACCGCGCGAATGTATATATGTCGGTTACACTCCAATAATTCTATGTCGATAATTTTGCAACAAGGTGCAGCGGATATAATGCTCGCAGTAATGTACCAAAGCACTATTCATCTATAATATCAATCGAACTACCATAACATTATAATCACTTCCGGTATCACTAACAAGTGCACTCGGATGCACCATTGGTTCAAACTCCTATCCAACTCCAATCATTCGATAAATAGATAAACGAACGTATTACCGGACGTATTCCCTGATAATATAGATTGATTTTCCACGGAAAAGAGACGATCGTATCAATGATATGAAATCTTTGAAAATTGTTTTTCTTTTCTCTACAGAGACAAGTACAATATTATCTTCTAATGGCAGGTATCGTCTATCGCTGAAGTGTCTTCCTGTTAATGTCGGATATAGCTCGAACATACCGTGTTGCACACGTGGCGTTAACCCCTCAACCCAGTTCCATGTGCTTAATACGATAATCTCTACAACATGTGTCGGTATGCATGTCGTGCGACACGTGCACCGATGCGCTTTGATGAATTTCAATTCTTCCAAACTCCCGATCGAAATATTAAGTATTCATTGATAAGAGATCCGCTGCGAGTTACGAGTCGATTCGATATATCCCTTCATAATCTCTCTATCGGGACTGCAAATTTTCTGGAAAACGCAATCAAATTATTTCGTTATATCGAAACGTACGACCAATTAAATATTCCCGCTAATGAAACATGAAATGCTGCCATTTTTAAAATCGTTTTCTAATCAATTCAAGAAAGTCCCGGCGATGGTGAAAGTGATGGTCAACGCGATTAGCCAACTTTCCAAGACCGTGCAACGCGTGAAATCGCTGAGATCGACTTTTCGAAAATTGTTTCGCAAGAGGGTCGATCGAAAGTCCAGGTGTGGCGATCGAGACAGCGCTTTTATTTTCCCCTCTTTTCTTAGTTTAAGGATGAGCGGACAAAATACATTTACGTACACACCTGACGGGGGGTAGTGTGGGACTCGGGGGAACAGATGCTCGGTTCCCCCAATACCCTGTTACGTATGCGGACGCTTCCTTTGGTAGCTCTTGACCCTTCAGGAGGAAACAGAGGACCCATTTAAGGACATAGGGATCACTCAAAATTGAATCATATTACTGTCAAATTACGAGACAGCGGAACCACAACCCTATGCTTTATAGCGGCGATCCGATAGTGAAATAAACATCCGCTAGTCCGCTCCCGTGTTCCACACGAGGCGACCCGGTGGTGAGATGGACGTCGGCAAGTCCTACGTGTACCTATATAGTGGCGACCCGGTTGTGAAATAGACATCAGCTAGTCCTCGTGCACTTCTACAGTGGTGATCTGGTGGTGAGGCAGACATCAGCTAGTCCACTCCCTTGCTCACACGAGGCGACCCGGTAGTGAAATAGACATCAGCTAGTCCTCGTGCACCTCTACAGTGGCGATCCGGTGGTGAAATAGACATCAGCTAGTCCTCGTGCACCCCTACAGTGGCGACCCGATGGTGAGACAGACATCGCCTAGTCCACTCCCGTGTTCCACACGAGGCGACCCGCTGGTGAAATAGACATGGGCTAGTCCTCGTGCATCCCTACAGTGGCGACCCGATGGTGAGACAGACATCGGCTAGTCCACACCCTTGTTCCCTCAAGGCGACCCGGTTGTGAAATAGACATTGGCTAGTCCTACGTGTACCCTTCCTACCTTGACCCAAAATCTCTCAACCCAAACTACTTTCGGTTTCCGCATAGCTGCCTGAACCTCGGCTCGTAACAACCCACTAAAAAAACCGCTCATCCATTCGGGGACCCGCTGTCTGCATATCTGCCTGAGCTGTTCTATGATTTCGGGCTAAAGCCCCTCTCCTGTTCGTGTCTGAAGCTTTTATTTCCCCCTGGAACCACGGAAAACCTTATCAATTAGGCAGCTCACGGCTCGGCGTTGGGTACAAATAGTTCGCGTTTGCACAACACACGGCGCATGTACACTGCGCGGCGTCTGTTGGTGACAAACGCGATCGTGTATCGACTGTTGATAGAGAACAGGATCGAACGCATCAAGTGAATCGGACCTGAATAGCGCCGGGAGGTGTTCGATCTCTTCGGTTTTCGATACACGTGTATATTTTCGTATGACCATGAAGTGATCTTGAAGGCGGAAAAGTCGTTTCATTAATTGTCGCAGCATTTATTAAAGTACACGGCAGAAAATTGGATGGTCGGAAAACGGGGAGGAAAATGCAGAGCGCAAACATGTTCCGAGTAGGGAAAGCGAAACGGTGTCTCGTAGCGTCTGCGGGAACAATTACTCGAACAATGCCGGGGGATTAAGCGGGCGGTAAAGGGCGTTTAAGAAGAAGGTACGTAATAAAGAGCGACGGAAATGATTGTCCGCGAAAGAATAGGCTCGGACGACGCCGAAAGGCGAGGGACGTGAAGTAGTAACAGCGTCGTGGGCGTCGTGAACGGGGACGCGAAATCTCTGGGATATACGGTCAAGGTGGTAAGGAGGCTATCTATTTACGAGCCACGTTCGTATCTCGGAGATAGCGGGGCCGGCCGTATAGTTCGCGGCGCGGCATGAATGGCAATTCGCCTCACGGCGAATCATTCAAGCCGTACGTCACACGAGCCTCGTCCGTGCAACGATGCACCGTGTATCAATCTGTTGTGCACCGTGGCGCGCCTCCGCTGCACCAGGTTACACTCGCGGGGGAAATCGACCGTGTGCATGACGCGACCTCGGACTTGGACTTTGCCGCGGCCCCCTCTCGTCGCTACCTGATCTATCAGAGTCAGCAACCGGGGACCAATGCAGTCGCCAGAATCAACCAAAAGTGGTCGGCTTTTCCTCTCCTCCTTTTCCCCTTCCAGCACCATGAGCATACTCCACAATCCCCCACTAAGTACCGTTGAGTGCTGACAAGAAGGTCCCTGGCAGGAATGCGGTGACGTAGGCAAGAACACGCGCCCGATTGGTTGGCTTGGAAAGGGGGCTAGGACGTCCCGTTTAACGTTTTCCAAATACTTTTTTGACCGAGCATTGTCATGCTGAAAAATGACTCCCCGTGGCTGCCCTAGTTCTCCTAGGCGCCACGAATAGCGAGTATGGAGCGCACCTGAGGAGCTCCGAACTAGGACCGCCAGGGGGAGCGAGACGCGCGGCCGGATCGAGGGGGCGTAGCCTTCGAAACTCGGCCGTCGCGAGTAAGTAAATCCGAGCGCTGAGTCACGCCACCGCTTAGCAAAATCGACATTATTAACCGAAACACCTACTTACTTCGATTGATCCGATTCGGTGGCTGCAATTCAGTGGCCTGCTCGTCAGAGATGCTCGAGGACGAATTAGCCGACGATGTAAAATTCATCTCCCGCAGGTAGATCTCGCTTTGAGCAACGTCTAGCACGCGTGTCGAGCTATCGTCGGAAATCGACATTCGGAAATAACCGGCACCCTATCTTCCGAACTTTTCCAATCATACCTGGGCGGAACTTGCCGGGGAACCAGCAGGGGGAAAAAGGAGAACGGGAGGGCGTAATGAAAGTTCGCCAGGGAGAACTTCCGTCGAGGAACTTCTCCCTCTCCCGTACTCCTCCCGCCGGTTTAGTCCGTTTGCCGCGTCTCTCCGAGAGAGGAGAGGAGAGACGTCCACGTTGACCCTGGAACAATACCGTGCGCCGGTTGATTTATTTCACCGGCCTGATTAACGCCTCGCGGAAATATATTTTGCTGTCGGGAACAGCGGCCCGGGTCCGTCGGAATTTTTACCTCGTAATGAATAGTCAGGAAACGGCTACGTGAAACCGCTCTGACAAGTATCCTTTTCTATGGTCGTCGGGTGCCTCTCTCGCAAACCGGCAACGCCGACTGCGAATTCTCTCTCCGCCGCGGAATATAAAACTCCTCCCGGCCGCATCCATCTCGCGCGCTCTTTGTAGCCTCTGAAACACTATTTAAGTCACTCGTGTACACGATCATCTTTATTTACGGCCGCGGACGGCGCTGGCCGACGCGCGCGGTGGGGAGGACGCCTTGTCCGGACGGACAAATGTCGAAAATTTCGAGCAGCGACGCTTTTAGAAAATTCAGAGACTCGGAGAAAATTTTGAAATGTCGATTTTCCTCCCTTGTCAGTATTTCACTCGTTTTAATTTTCGCATTCTCGGCGGCGCGGCGCGGCGCGGTCATGATTCACCGGTGTTTGCGGGGAAATTTTATGCCGCGGTGCCAACACGTGGGGGCCTCATAATTTATTTAATCTCGGGGAGAATGCGCGAAGGAACGGACGTAAGAAATTACGTCGGAATATTCTACCCGATGGGGACGCGGTTTAAATAATGCCGGATGCTCCGCGGCGCCTCTCCCGCGGGAGAATAAACAGAATTTTTCGTGGCCGAAGAAGAGGAAAACAAGAAAATAATGCTTCAAGTATTTTATAATTGAAGAGGTTCCTGGAGGACATTCTGCAATTTCGTAGTCTGGTTATCGACAGATGAGGCCAGGGGGTCGCGATTAGAGACGTTCAGCGATAACGGAGAGGCGACACGCGGCCCACTTCGGAAACTTGGTCGCCGCGATAGTGTAGCGCGCGGTCCACATAAACAATAGAACCCGATGAGAACTAGCGTTCTGTCAACTGACAGCAGGCTTAAACTCTTCCGAGCGAAGCACTGGCCGGAACAACGGAGACTGATGATAATGTCTCTGACTGATATGGACACGTGTTCCATTCCACTTGATCGCCGCTGACTCGGAGAATACTCTAACGTTCGTGTACGCGAAAGAGATCTGCACGATGCTCGCGGAAAATGATTTCTCACCCGAATTTCTGACCACCACACAGTGGGTCAGATCGACGCGCTAGTTGTTCATGGGCTAAAACAGCCAGTGATGCCAGAGTGGACGCCTTTTTTCGCGGATGCGCGTCCAAACCAGCAACGTACCTATGATGAGGCGATTATACAGGGTGTCCCAAAATTCCTTCAACAGCAAAAATGTTATCCGCGGCTTTGTTTAGGAGTTATTAACGATATTAACGAATTTCTTAGATTAAGGCCGCTCATGCTTCTCGTATGAATTTGTCTAGCTTCTCCGGATATTATCTTTTCATTTCTGTGCAAACGTTGATAAATTTGATCATTTTTCGGTCGAGGGACTCGAGTGCTTCCATGCACGCTGCTGCACCACCAACCCCATCGATATTCATTGTTGAATGAAGATCAATATTGTCTTTACGTCGAACTACTTCAACTACATTTTCCTGGGGCATGTGGGGTAGACCGAAATCGAATAAAGTGTTTCGCTGTCGCGAGTTCGAGAACTAGGCCACGAGGTCCTTTCAGGGCTTGGCCTTGCCGTCGTCGCGTCGCGTCGCTGGTTCGAAGAAAAATCAGCTGGATTGTTCAAACAAAACTGATGTTGTTGCACCGAATTCCTATGCAAAATTCCACGAGTCTGTCAGGAGAAGAGGCACGCGCGATTATCGCACATGTTCGTTCATGGAATCTGTACCGTGTTTAATTGTGCTGTCCCCGGTACTCTATTTTCCAGTTTATTATTCGAAGATTGTTGCTTGACACTCTCCAGCGTTCCCAGGCCATAACAATTAATTACAGAGCCAAAGTGGGGGTAAGTGTGGAGCTATAAAAATGCGTGGCTGATTTACTGACCGCCATAAAACACGCAGGCTTAATGAAGGCACGCTGTAAAAACGTAAACTCGATTCGCGTTTTTTTCGACAACTTCGAGACTCGCAGCGCGATATATTTCGGTGTTATTATCGTTTGTTTGTTGTTCCCTGTGGAACTGGATCGTTGACGGTGAGTCACCATAGCACACTCGGCCACGAGGAACTTCCTTATCGCTTTATGTTTCGCACACGTGTCTTCGTTTCGTCCAAGTAATATTTCGTTCTCATGATGTTCGAATAAATTCCGAAGGATCGCTGAAAATATTATTTCGTTTTCTTGCATTCGTGAGAAAAGAGCACGTTCATATTTCTTCGGTGAAGTTTGCTTTTATAAATTTGCAACGGTGTTCCATTATACATGTGTGTCACGTTCCGCCAACATCCAGAGAACTATCTGGCCTGAGTTATGCGCATCGATACATTTTTAAAAGTATCTCATTACTTTTTAATCGACTTACGTTGCCACATAAATACGGAAATGAGCGTGTGCGTCTCGAGGAGACTTTCTCCCCCCTGAAGCTTATCCATCATTCATTATTCTGTAATTATTCCGCGACGTTGAAACGCCAGTTTTTCTTGCATTTTTCACCGCGACAAATTTTTTAATCTGTTCCGATTTGGAGGAAGTAAAATGTCGACGTGCCGTTTTAAAGAGCACAATAATAACTGTAAGCAGCGGAGCGTGCGAGCCCGCCACAATTTACCTCGATAAAGATGCTCTTATGAGCCAGTATAAAACGTCGAAACGATCTTGTGATCCTTGCTAGTTTGTGCTTGCGTCATAACCTGCGATCTCCTCTCTCCAGGGCCGGAATGAAAAGGAAACGAAAAAGAAGGGAACGTAATAGGAAGGACTTCTCCCTAGGCGTGTTGCGTTTTTATTACTCATATATTTAGATAAAACTCCATTTTTTTTATTTCTATTCAAACCTGGAAGTAAACCTGGGGGACTTTAATTTCCGGCCGCGGCCGTTCGGGCTCTTATTGCGGCCGCTTTCGTTTTAAGCGCGAGTAAAATACCAAAGTAGATAAAGAAGTAAGAAGTTGCGTAGAAATTATGGTCGGAGACCACTGCCGGCTCTTACGGAGTTATGGTCGCGGTTATGGAACATTCCATATTGCATGATAGTCTGGAAAACAGGGAACGATTCCAAGATTAATTACAATTAGATGTTTATGTAAAATGAAAATTTTCGTTTTTGGAAGAAACAAAAGCCACTTATAAGTTTATTGAGTAAACTTTACTTTACCGGACTCAGAATTTGTGCCATTATCCTATAATTTATGATGTTTTTGGTATGTAATCCAGTAGATTTACATCCGAAACGGCTGCTGGTCGAAGTTTCGATCCTGAAGAATCAATGGTTCAGAAGTTATGCTTGTTTAAAGTTGAGCAACCTGCTGTGTTTTTGACAGGTAAGCTTGCCGAGCAGAACTGCTAGATGGCAGCACGGGCACACAGTAATATGGTTAACATAGAGAAAATATCTCAAAAAATGTTGGAGAAGAAATATCGTGGATAATATTTACAAAACCTAACCCAGACCCAGAGTTGTGTAATTCAATTACTCAATTGAACGCCCAGACCTAACCCAGACCAGTTAGAACGCCACATCGTGGCCATGCCATCCAAAATCCAAACAACAATCTCAATACCCGCTCTATATTATCAGCATTAACTTGTGCCCGTGCTGCCGTGCGGTCGTCACTACAAACCAATAGGCGGAGCCCTTACCTGTCAAAAACACTGAACAGTGCACAACTTTAAGCAAGCATAACTCCCGAACCATTGATCCTACAGGATCGAAACTTCGATGTGCAGCCGCCCCGGGTACTAATCTACTGGATTACATACCAAATCCATCATAATTTATAGGAGGAAAGCACAAATTTTGAGTACGGTAAAGTAAAGAGCAGCCACTTTATTTCTTGATTTAATAATTATCTGTAGGTCGAACCTAAAATACCAATGTTTCTCAATTTTTAAAATCTCACCACAGCTCCAAATAGCAACCGCTCGTTTTCGTTATAAATGCATGAAATCCGCAGTCTAATTATAATTGAACGAATATTTTAATCAATCCAAGGAGGATAGCAGTCGGAGCGGAACTTTTCCGAAGTGCCAAAGAATGGCGGTTCCCTTTGATGGAAAACCTTCGCGGAACATTAGTATGCCCTTTCAATCTTCCCCGTCTATTGTAACGATGATTAATCAGCAGTCTGTCGAGGTCTCCGAAAAGAAACTCTGGCGGAAGAAGGCTAACCGGAAAGATACATCTCTCCTACGCGTCTCGCGTTACACGAAGTAATGAAACGCGTTCCCGTAATTTGATCTTCGGCCTGACTTCCGAAGTTGATAACACCGCGCTGAAAGTGGATTTACGATTATGTTTCTGCGGTTGCGTATGCCGTCGCAGTTGCTCCGGTGTTTGATTTACGTTTATCGGACAGTTTCTCCGGAGAAATTGATATCGATTTGGTAAATTTTCTCGCTGAATGTTTGAGTCGCGTAAACCACGAGACGTGGTGGATGAATATAAAGATTCCCGGGGTACAAATTATATCTGTTAGCGTCGGGAATTCGAGTTCGCGATGCCCCGAAGCTCGAACGGCCGGGCGTATCTCTCGAAGTCACGTCGAGGAGTCGATTCTCGCGCGAGCTCGCCGTATTTTTCGGCGGGGAGTGGCGCAGCACTCTCTTATAAAGGCGAACGATGCACTTTTTTTCCCCCTTCCCCGATGGCTGCAGCTAGCTCCTTTAACGAGAGGATATCCCGACGCTTTCCGGGCGCGAAAGTTCCTCGGATCCCCGCCAGTTTGCATAACTAAAAGAAACCGTCGAGCTATAATCGTCCGTTCGTTTCACGAATTTACTGCATCCCTTCCGTTTACTCTGCCGGTTTCCTTCTCCGTATCTCTCGAGCGTCGTCGTCGTCGCCGCCGACGTCGTTTCTTCTCCCCCGGGGATATTCCGACGGGACGACGGTGAATCAGAGCGTCGCAGTTTACCGGCTGCGAATTCCGACGATCCAGCCTGATTAGCTGGATATTTGTACTTCACGTTTGATAAGAACGACACGACCTGATTCGCCGGCTCGCGAGTCTCTTTGACGGTGTTTGCGCGCGCCATCTTCTTTGCTATCACGGCTGACGACGTTGACGTCCTTGCCTCTTCCGGATCAGCTCCGGTTCCGTCAGATTAAGACCAGGCCCCCACTGCTGCGCGTCCCGTCACACCGTCACGCGACTGATCCGCTAGAGAGGGGACAACCTCTGCTGTAAATTCGAGAGAACCAGAATCATTTTTCCCACGAACCGAATAATAATAAAACGCGATCACAATTCCTCCGTATGGAGGCTGCAAGAAATCCCGGGTAATGTTCGCGCGAGTCCCGGACTATTTTCTCCCGGTGAGGACGCGCAGCTCAGGTTTTTTTTCGAGTTCTCATTACACGACCGACGGCGCACGGTCGTTGATGCAACACTGTGAACTCCGTCTTCCCGCTGCAATTTCTTGTCCCCTGCAACCCGGACGGCTGAAAAATCCACGCCGTAGAACGAGAACGGCCGATTTATCGTGGGAGCTCGTTCCCGTGTTTCCGGTCATTTTCTCGAGTGCTTTGAACCACCTCGAACCCCCGCCACAGATGAAATATAGCGACGACGCTCCAGTTACATGAATTAACTGTTCAATAAATAAATCCCACTCCGTTCTAAACGGTTTTTCTTTTTCTATTCAGATACATTAGTAGTGTAGAATATAACGCATTAAGCACGTAACTTTGAATCTTTAAATTACATTGCTCGAAAAAATTTAGAAGGAGATGGCATGCCTGAATATTCGGTTCATAAAGTAACCATCTGATATTTCCGCGTGGGAACAAATTGAGCTTGCTTATCATTTCTTATAAAATTATTTTTAGGATATCAATAATTGTAGAATAAAAAATCTGGAACCGGTCATTTTGACCGGTGGTGGTAGCAACGCATTCAGCCGTGAACATAGAAACAATAGATGGGACGCTTTTTTGTTTGATACATTTAAATCTTTACAAATGCATCCAGAGACCGAACAGAGTTAGAGCCTGGAATTTTACTGCGATCGGTAAAAATCGTGTACGAGTCGCAGTTTGAAGGCCAGTTACGTAATATGGAGTTTGGGTGATTACATATTTTAAGATCAGTTCTATACGGTTCGTAATACGAAATATGTTTTCAGTCCTTTTTTTTTTTAAGGGTGTGGTCGAAAAAATACGTTTACGTGCACCCCCGGAAGGGGGGTGGCGTGGGGCTCGGGGAGACGGATGGTCGGTCCCACTGCCCACTAAAAAATACTCCACACCCGGGACAGCCAATGGGCTGCCCCTCTACAATCATCTTAATGCCCGAGCTAATAGGGAGTTCAGGGCCCCCGCTTCTCGCATTGCGCCAGAGCTCCCTGTGCCTCGGGCCCAACACCACACCTGTTCTTGTCCCTATTTTTTCTTTTTTTCTCAAACCTGTTCGCGAGATCCGACAAATCTGAAAAAACACTGATATAAACGCGGTGCTCCGAAAATTTCGATATAACATCGGCAATTCTACGGGTTTTCCTTCCGGATTTAAAAAAAAAAAAGAAAGCGATTCCGCAACCAAAAATTCTGAAATAAATTCACTGTCGCGTGTGCCGTTAGGTACAGCGTTCGTGAATTTTCTGGGTGTATTTTTCATTGTTTTACAGAAGAAATTGCACGCGTTTCACGGTTTCAGAACTGGCCGAGCTGCGGTGTGTTTGCAATGGCAAGTGCTGGTAAACTGGGTCGTGGTAATTTTATACGAAGACCTTCTGCCCCATTCTTTTTTCTCGAACGACCCGAGTAA
Source organism: Lasioglossum malachurum (assembly GCA_028455605.1). Taxonomy (NCBI): domain Eukaryota; kingdom Metazoa; phylum Arthropoda; class Insecta; order Hymenoptera; family Halictidae; genus Lasioglossum; species Lasioglossum malachurum. Next base: position 15,045,163 of record CM052312.1, on the reverse strand, counting down.
GTGGAGTCCGAAGATTGTATTTTCCAAGGGGCATACTGCTTAGCAGCTGGCTAGCCTCGTAGGAGAAATTTCAAGAAAGGGAAACACGCATCGGGAACAGCGAAATAATTCAATTTCGCAGCGTACACCCTTCGAAACTGGCGTGTGTTCCCTTCAGGCAGTCTCTCCCCACGGCGAAAACGTCGGCTGGTAAAATGCTAATTACCTTCTGCAGGTTGTTTCCTGCGTGTAAAGATGCATACAACCAAGGCAGAGAGAGAGAGAGAGAGAGAGAGAGAGAGAGAGAGAGAGAGAGAGAGAGAGAGAGAGAGAGAGAGAGAGAGAGAGAGAGAGAGAGAGACAGAGAGAGGGTAGTGACCCCTTTCGGCGCATGTATATTCATACAGTTTCCTTGTCCTCCTCGATTCCTCGCTCTCCTTTTTGTTGGCATTTAGCATTCTGAACTTCGAGATGCACTTTGATCCTCGTTCGCGAGGTCTTTGTGATAATACTTTCCTCGTTCTTCGTGCAAACCCTTTGTGCGATTTTTGTGTTCTGCCGGGATCCTCGTTTATTCGAATTTTTCCTCGGTGCATGCCCCGCTCGTTTAACAATGCCTCCATGTACGCGGAACGGAACGTAAGAAGTATACATATTCCTTGTGATCCCAGCACTGAAACTACCGGCTCAAAAAGTGACCCGTTTGTAATTTTAATTCTGCCACAATTGTTAAAATCGTAGTTGTTGCGATTAGTTCAATGATCGCAGCGAGAGAGGAATGCATTAAAACGTTAATTGTAGTTTATCTAAGCGAACGGACAGCGAGAACAACACTAATTGGGTTCGTTAGCCTGTTGAGTTTTTCTACTGCGTGGAAAAGACCAAACTTGCGTGTGTGTTTCAATGGAATAGTTATCGAAATACTTCTGCTACTCCCAATTAAATTTTCCGCGCTTCCGATACATTCCACTTGTTTGTTGTTCGTTCTACTTTTTTCGTTTTTGGTTAATTTAATTAGTTGCAAAGTTTCGACGAAATTTTTTCGAGAATTTATCCGGAAACCTCGCAGAGCACGATTTTCCGAGAGTGTCATTGATTTTTCCGGGCAGATGTTGGCATAAACGTTTATATGTACTCTGTAACTTATTAATTTCCGACTCGTATTTCGAGTAATCGAAGTTGTTACTGTTAACGGTCGAACAGAGATTTATTACGTTGCTAATGTCCCGCCTGATTCCGGGCTAACTAAGCAGCCGTAATACATCTCGTCCATTAATTCATTAACGGGCCGAGCTAATTAGTTCATTAGGGGGAGGGTTTTTTTTCGGGTGGCGTAATAAGACTAATGTCGTGTTTCCCTGGTTATCAGAGGCGTAACCGGCGTGTCCTTCGCGTAGTAAACGGAACGAGAAGCTGACATACTAATTAATGAAGAAGCATGGGGCAAACAGCACGATGGGAAATATGGGTGGAACATTGGTTACCTGGTATCCTCCGTTATTAACCCTGTGTCGGTGTTATCGCGCATTAATGTCACCATTATATGAATATTCGTTACCGCTATGTCCTCCGATCTATATCACTGAAATTTAGAAGCTGCATCATTCTCGAGCAAATATGTCACAGTAAAAATATAGTTACGAAAATAATTTCGACTCTCAACAGGTTGAATATCTTATTAGTGGACAGCGGATTTTATGCATTTTATGTAATTTAAAACAGCAAAAGACCGTCAGAAAAATTTAAAAATGCTATTTGTATTCTTTCCAACCTATTGAACACATTAGGAGAGAAAAGAAATTTCTATGTCGTTCCAGCTTGTTGCAATTCAAGCAGGAAATTTTTATTTTGCATAAAGATCCGCAGGTAAACTTTACTGTACCAGACTCAAAATTTGTGCCATTTTAAATTATGATGTATTTTATCCAGTAGATTTGTACCCGGAGCGGCTGCAGATCGAAGTTTCGATCCTGTAGGATCAATGGTACAGGAGTTATGCTTGCATAAAGTTGAGCAATCTACGGTGTTTCTGACAGGTAAGGGCGACGCCATATTGGTTTGTGTTGACGATCGCGAACCGCTTACCGAGCGGAACTGACTAGATGGCAGCACGGGCACACAGTAATATCGTTAACATAGAGAAAATATTTCAGAAAATGTTTGAGAAAAAAAATATTTACAAAACCGAACCCAGACCTAACCCAGGCCAGTTAAAATGCAACATCGTGGCCATGTCTTCCAAAATTCAAACAACAATAGCAATACCCGCTCTATATTATCAGCATTAACGCGTGCCCGTGCTGCCGTCTAGCGGTTCTACTCGGAAAGCGGCTTGCCCTTGCCTATCAAAAACACTGAACAATCCTCATCTTTAAGCACCCATAACTCCTGAACCATTGGTCTTAGAGGATCGAAATTTCGATCTGCAACCGCCCTGGGTACAAATCTACTGGATTACATACCAAACTCATCATAATTTATAGAAGAAAAGCACAAATTCTGCGTCCGGTAAAGTAAAGAGCAGTCAGATCCGCTGTCTACTTCTTAGGTTGGCAACTAAAGTCGCGACCTCCGGCAAAAATAACGAAATTATCAAACGGCTCAACCCAAAAGCATACAGGGTATGCCCAACCACATGACGTACGTAGTCTTTTGATTTAAAAAAAAAAATTAAATGGCTGTATCTCGGGAATGGTGCGTCCTACCGCAAAAGTAACGAAATTTTCAAAAGGCTCAATCCACAAGCATGTAGGGTGTGCCCAACCACATGACGTATGCAGTCTTTTGATTTTTTAAGAAAAGAAAACTTCTTGCAGTCTAGTAATGTTTAGAAGTAAATTAAGATTGGAAATGGTAAATAATCCTAATGAAGCGACAACAAGATCAGGAACAACTCCTGATGCAGTATTTGCAAGACATTTGGACAAAATTGAATCCAGAATATTTATATCATATTATACGCTCTCCTTCTTTGCGTAGCACATTTCGATCGTTCATTATTTTCTCTATGATTGTCTATGATTCTATCATTGAAAGAATTTCGGCTGGTGATAGCTAAAATATGATATAAATATTCTTGATTCAGTTTTGTGTGTCTTGCAAATACTGCATCGAGAGTTGTTCCTGATCTTGTGGTCGCTTCATTAGGATTATTTACCATTTCCAATATTAATTTACACTTCTAAACATTACTATTATATTAAAATAATTTCGGCGCGATATTAATGAATTTTTCGGTTCAAATAATTTCGGGCTTCCCGAGGTTGGACGTCTCTGCTCGCTCTCGAGAAGACGCCTGGCAATCGGCTCCGCAATTATTATTCGCGAGAGGAATCCCGGGTCCGCCGGTTGAATTACGCCGATTCTCGTTCGTCGTATAATTTCCACGCTCGAGGAACCATAAAAAGGGGACCGGAAGCCGGAACTCTCGCATCGTACCAGCACAGCGTCGAATTCCCCGATAAAGTCCCGTCGGGTCCACGACAAATCACGTATCCGACTCTTTCCTTGCATGACTTATCAGTCGCAACCCCCTGTCCCCCAACGCCCCCGGGGTTGTCTTGCCTTTTCTAATTTCAGAGCTGGTGAAATAGACATGGCTCATTACCGATTTACGTTCCGACGAATCTCCCCATGAATATCGCGAACGGAATTCCGCGTGCGAACCGGAAGCACGTGCGACACCTGCTCGCCTCTCGCTATAGCTCTCGATTGTGCGATCTCCTCTCGGATCGGCGAGAAGCTATTCAGAGGCGGACCGGGAACATTCGTTTTCTCCTCTTCGACGTTCTTCCCGTTCGTTTCCACGTTACCAACGATTTCCATGGATCGACAGCCCCTGTCAATTTGTCAGCGAGAGCCGGCCCCGAAAAAATCCCACGTCTTATCGGACCAGCTTCCTCCACCGCTGACTCCGCTGTTTTTCGATCGACGACATTTTTGGATTCTTGCGTCACGATCCCGAAGACCGTGCTGGTTGCTCGTGCGATTTTTGATTACGCTGTCCAACACCAAATTTGTTCCCAATATACTGTTGCGTCCTTCTTATAGAGTTTTTTGCGCTGATTCCGAATCTGTCCTTAACTTTTCTCCTATACGCACAGCTTTTGAGGAAAAAAAACATATTTTTCAACTTTAAACAAATATTGTGATGTTATAAAAGATATTGAATTGTTCTTTACAGCAAAAGATTCTGTAGAATCGAGTGCACTGATATATAATATTAATGCATTATGACTGTTTAAACATGTTTAAACGATCATTAAAGATGGAGAGACACCACTTCTGCACCAATTGTTGAGGATATTTCTCATTTTATCTCGAAAAATAAGGGTCCAGCGGAAAATCGAACTATACCACGCGATAGAGCAGACTTTTATCTTGAGAAACCACCATATTAAGTTTGGAACGTCGACGTGTTTTTCGAACCAGAAAGCAAAATATCTTCGCCCGACATGAGTTGCCGCCAGTGGCGCTCACCACTAGAACGGTCGTTCGCCGCTCCGTATCCCGTTGGTGCGCCGTATCCCGTCTGGAGCGCCACTGGCGGCAACTCATGTCGTGCGAAGTACATGTTTAAACATGTTCGAACAATCGTAACGCATTAATATTATATATCACTGGATTCGGGAAAGTCTACAGAATCTTTTGCTGCGTGTGTAAAGAACAATTGAATATCTTTTATAATAACATCACAATATTTGTTTAAAGTCTTTCTCCTTTTAATTGTCTTATTACTAAACACCGGATCTTTACGCATTTATAAGGCAATTGGCTGGGTGAAATATAGAACGGTAAAAAATTGGAAATGTTTAAGAATATTGTAACGTTGGTTTTAACGCAATAAAGTCATTAAGGGATGAAATCACTGTTTATTTTACTCCTGCTTCCCACAATCAATGCAGATCATCCTTAGTCTACTTTTTACTCTGAAATGAACACATCGATGTCCTTAAATCTTCGTAACTCGTCCACTGCTTTACATTGTACGTGCTCGTTTCTGTCATAAATAAAGTATGTACGGTACAAAGTGCAGTTTATTAGAATAACGCACCTACATAAACACATTTCCAACACCGGAGAATTAATGGTGGGGAAAAAGTTGCCCGGGCCAGACTCTAGCGACCACAGCAAGGCGACAACGTCCGAAGAGCGTCCTCTCTCTCTCTCTCTCTCTCTCTCTCTCTCTCTCTCTCTCTCTCTCTGTCCCCCTCCCTATCCACGGATGAGTAAGAGAGAGGGTGTGATAACAATCCAGGCTCGGCGCTGTTTTATATGTGTGTCAACAGATCCCCGAGCGGACGTATGAATAATAAATGACAGAATGAAATGTCAATTCCATGAAATTGGATTCGTTTCGTGGGCACACGTTGGAACGAACGTTCGCGGATTATACAAAGAAGCTTTCGCCCCGCCCCCACGCGCGGTCCTCGCGAAAATCATACACCTCTGCGAAGCGCGGCCGGGTTGCTCGTTCGCGCGACTTTTGGTCGGACCCCCCGCGCCGTTTTCAATGGGATCGCATTTATAATTAAGGCAAGTTAATTACGACCGCGTAGCCGAGTTATCGGACACCGATTCCGCGGCCACAGTTTTCCACATACACACACACACACACACACGGTGTCGAAGGACGCCTGCCAGCGTATTCATTAGCCGGATGATGAGCGGATCATTCATCGAAGAATACCTAGTTGCCCGGCGTGAAAATGAGTTCGATTTCCGGGACGCTCGCACGCTACACGGCCGATAGCTTTTCTCCCAGCGAACAATTAAATTACCTCGTTCGTGCCCGTAACTTCATTAATGGAATCGGTTCCCACGTTCGCCGCCCGCGGACAGTCGCTGCTCCCCTACTGAGGAAAGTTGCAAAAAATTCGAGACCCTCCCTGTCTTCCCTGAGATCGTGTTACAAGAATCGATGATGCTATCGGCGCGGAACTATCGAACCAGTTACAGCCAGTGACAATACATTCCAGTCCACGACTGCAGTCAGACTGCATACAGGGTGTCCCAAAATACCTCCCATTTCCGGGAGAAATTTTGGGACACCCTGTATATCCAAGCGATTGTTGGCGCAACTCGTAGTGTTTGGTGCAACACCGTCCGGCAATAATGGGAACGTATTCTATTTCGAAGGAAATATATTAGGTGTAGAAATCAATTCGGTGCCTTTTTAAAACAAATTTAGCATGTATTTATAATGGAAATAAAAATATTCTGCATCGATTATTCTGCACCAGAATTATAAATAATTTAATATCAAGGCACCAAATTAATTTCTACACCTAATAATTGTAGAAATTAATAAGAACCAGAAAAGTCACTAGTCCCTCAATGGTCAGTGACCACACACTCAATGGTCAGTGGTAACTCACTCAATGGTCAGTGGTCACTCGCTCAATGGTCGGTGGTCACTCACTCAATAGTCAGTGGCCATTCACTCAATGGTCAGTGATCACTAATGGTCAGTGACCACTCGTTCAATGGTCAGTGACCAATCGCTCAATGGTCAGTGACCAATCGCTCAATGACAAGGGATCGCTCACTCAATTTCAGCAGTCACTGGCCCAATTGTCAGCGGTCGCTAATGGTCAGTGCACACTCACTTAATGGTCACTGACCACTCACGCAATGGTCAGTGACCGGACAGTCATTCTTCCCTGATTATTCGAGAGCATAATCTAAACTATAATTTCCTGAGGGACACAGACGGACGGATAACAGAGAATCGAGTAATCTCTGGTTAGCGGGATGATGAATGAATCGCGTGAAAAATATCGGCGTTTCATGCCGGGGACGAGCTTATCTGGCGATCGATCGTTCTCGCGGTAATTGAATTTTTTTCGTACACGGTCCGCGAGAACGCACGCGGAAATTCCGCGTAGGTCATTTCCGCGTTTCGTGACGGGGTTTCTCGCGGGGGAGGCGTGTAGAAATGGCCGGTTAATACGGGCCAGGTTCGTGCATCGTGGAAAGTTTGCGACGCGTAACTGATGAGAACGATCGTTCAGTGTCGCGCGTTGGACATTAAATTAGATATCATTACGAAGTTGCCGGGCCGGCGTGTTTAAATGATTCATTCCCGCCGGGGAGTTGAATATCAGAATACACCGGTGGGTTTCTTTGCTGTCCGTTATCTCGAACCACTGACCCGTGATTAATGATTGACACGGAACTACCGTGTTCCTGGAGGCTTTGACCGATCTATTGATTAATTCGAACGTTTCCGCTGCCGCGCCGTCCATTTCGCAAATACAACAGATGCTCAACAATCCGCGAAACACAACGAAATTTCCTGTACCTCGCGTGAACGTTTGTTCGTCGTTTCCGCGCGAATTTTTCCGCGAATTACTTCCAATTGTATCTAATTCTTCTTCAGAATTGGTTCTAACATTTCCATCTAATTCGCCCTATAATTCCTAAATGATACGGTCCTGATCTCGTGTAGATTAGTGTTAAGTGGCCGGGACACGATCCCAGGAGCAAACATTCTCACCGTCGCGTCGGCAAGTGTCAAGCATGAGATCTACAATAATCATCTCAGCCGAGTGAATCGATTATGACACGACAGCGTAATTGATGAGACGCTTTAGTGTGTTACCGTGTAACCTGATATGTGACTCAGTGTTCAATGTTTCGAACTGATTGTACTGAAGTAAAGAATTAATTACAATTGAATTCGAATGTCTTGCTCGGCCTCTGAGAACAAACCTAACCGCGTCCGAACTTTAATTAACGATCGCGCAAATATTAATTCAATTGGATTTTTTTTATCAGCGTACGGAAATTGAATCTCGCGGGACACCATGCCAGAAATGAATCATTCGTCCGAATGAATCGCCCGGTTATAACGAACGTTGAACGCGGTCTTTTGAAAATGTTGAACGCGGGCGGCCGTTCGCGAATTAAGATGATCTTTTCTGAAATTAATTAAATTCCTTCGTCTGGCGGACGCTTAGTCAGTCGCGGCAGACAAGCCGAGGTAGTCTCTGCAACCTCAAGAAACCCGGGGGCTCGGCAGCCTCTTGGAATCCTTAATCCCGCGGTCGCCTTGTGTAAATAATTAATGCGTTAACTGGAGGCATTAACGCGTAATTGCCGGCGACTAATAGGACGCAAGTATGCGGCAAGTCTGGCACCTTCGGCCCTCGACAGAGCATCATGGGAACGAACAGTTTATGAATTCCGTCGGTGTTTGCCCGTCGGGCTTCTCCGCCTTTCTCTCAAAAGAACCTCCGTCGCTAAATAAGCCAATATTTGCAGTTTCTTACCAACGACTTCTGTCCTCCGAAGAAGACGATCCCGTTGAATGGCGTTCTACAGAAGATTATTTAAACTGTTTTTCTCTGTGATTTCATTTCCCAGAACGATCCTTTATCTTTTCCTATTTGAACGGCAATTTCTTAGATCGTGTAGCTCCACTATTGCTGTAATTTCCGGATAAAAATCCGCAGTCTGCGTGTCACTGTAATATCCGCCCGGGTTTCGGTATCGCAATGATTATTGCACAGTAATTTCCGCGAAATATGCTTTTTTTTTTGTTTTGGGTGGCAAAAATTACCCGAATCGCGCGGGGTTCCGCGTTAATCATACTTCAAAACAAGAGTGGTACTCGGTGTGGAGTTTTCTCGAAAACTAAGCCACCGTGGTTCTTTTAATTAAAGAAAGTTGACTTTCTTAAGGCGCGCGCGCGCAAAGCTAGCTCGAAATACTGGCCGATTTATTAACACGGCGGTGGCGGCAGGCGAACGAAATTTGCGATACATAATCTCGCGCCTCCGCCGTCGGAAGTCGAACGCGTCCGGTCACAGATTAAAAAAAAGAAACTTACCCCGGCAAGAAATTAATTAAAACTGCTTAACTTTAGAAAACGGAAATAAATTAAACATGGCTGGTCGGCGCTCTCTTGAAGAATAACGTCGAAATTTTAATTAAAGAGAACGCGCTTTCATCATTTCCCGAGCTTAGAGGAGAACCCGGAGAATATGGAAAAATTTTTCGTTGGAAGTAAAAAAGAAGAAAGAAAAGTGTTGACTTTCATATGTCCTAAACCTAATAGTTAACGCGATA
>CM052312.1:14992705-15019777 GCA_028455605.1 Lasioglossum malachurum | reverse complement strand
GGGATGCGCAGGAATTTTGGGACATTCTGTACACTCCTGCAATGACGGGTGGTACTTGTCAGTACCCTTTGAATGAACATTTGTATTTTGTCAACGACCAAGTTGGTCGTGCGTATGTTTGGGCCCTAAAGTAAACTAAACAGCTACGTAGATTTATCTAGGGTGGCTCTGTTCGTTTATCTAGGACGGTTCCTGTCAGAGATGATATTGAACACCTGTTCGTCCTCCGTAACAAGAGTGACATTAAAATGGTAAAACTTTTTTTCTGAGTCGCCGAAGATCATTCTGACAATCAACATTTTAGCTAAGAAGGAACCTATTCCCAAAATTTCATCCAATTCTGTTCATGGACGACTCCGGACGTTCAGCCATGCCTTGTACAAAACTGTAATTATAATTACTGGACCTCGGATGTTTATGCAATTTGCCAAATTCTAGGCTCCAGCATTTTCCGCATAAAGATCTGCAGTCTAATAATTACGTATGGAACTGGAAGAAGTGACAGTTCGCTTTAAAGTTTCTTCGAAATAGATCATCGGCTTCGGTCGACCTCGTAATGTTTAAATAAACTTGAAAACTGTTCTCTATTCTCCAGCAGCTGTCGATGACACGTTGCGCAACAACAGGCGTTCGCTATTCAATAAATTACATGAAAATAGTGCATAGCTGGATCGATCGGTCGGGACCATGCAACGCGCGAGCTAATTAAACCGGCAGCTAATTGAAAATAGGTAACGATAAGAACGATAGGATCGATGTAACGCAAGCATGGAAGTTGAACATTTTCCAGAGTTGCGTTTGCCAACTGTACAGTCCGCAACTCCAGAAACTGGCGCAAACTAGTTAACCATGTGAAGTTATGAACGACGGATTTATCGTGTACGCCGCGCCGTTGCTCCCGTTAAAAATGTGACCTGCAGCCTTGTGTTGTCACGTTCAATTACCCCTCACCTGTTAAACAATAAAACTGATCGATCGCTTATAATAAGACCTGTCCGTAATAAGTAAAGCTGTATGTAGATTACAAACATAGCCGGCAGCTTCCAGTCCTAAAATCCGAGACGAAGGCGAGTTCCACACGACATTAGATCGAAATGTCAAATGTTGGCTATCTCGATGCGAATCGGTTATTTTCGCAGCTGCTGTCGAATAATGTCACCCACGTCACCAGAGTGCTCTTCGCCGGCTCCGGGGAGGAATCGCGAAATGTCAGAATCACTCCCGGAGAGGACCTCCGGAAATACTTAGGCGCGCGTGTTTAGCCGAACTTATTCTTGTCGTATTCGTTCTTGACATAATTTATTATAAAATAATAGTATGGCCCTGAAAACCTGATACATCAGAAGAAAATGTTGAAAAATAAAATCGATAACATTCTGTACGTATTACTGCGGACGAGAAAGGGCCATGTACCAATTACTGCGGATTAATTTACAAAAAATTAATTTACAAAAGTCCTGAATACAGTGACAAGTAATTGGTTTACTTGTTATCATTACCATGAGGGGATGTTTTAATAAACAAAATTTAATACTATTCTTTAATAATTAAATTAATAAAAAGAATGTTAATAAAAATTGTCTGCGTCGATTGCAAGAAATAGAAACAAAATTGAATGTTACTTCTTCCCTTAATGATTTTAATACAGGAGAAATTATACAGAGTGTCCCGAAATTTATGTGTGTGTGTGTGTGTGTGTGTGTGTTACACGGGATATCTCTTTATACATCGTATTTAGAAAAAAATATTTCGAATGAAATTTGTATGGTTTTCAATGCTCTATAGAAAGGTGCATTTGTTAAATATTTTATTCAACGCGTTGAAGGTGATTTTAAGGTCAAATTCATTTTTTTGAAGAAAAACTTTTTGAGAGAAAACAAATAAGTTTTATTCGAAACGTTTTTTAATTCGACAACAGCTTTTTAAGTTATTCAATGATAAAGTCATAAGAAGTGCATCGTCTAATGACTAGACCGCGGATTTTATGACTTATGACAAAAATTGGTAAGCACACTTTAAAGCAGTGGACATATTAAAAAGATTTAAAGACATCACCGTATTGCTCCCAGCTTAATCAGATAATTAAAAGACGAAAGAGCTTCGAAAATCATACAAATTTCATTGGAAGTATTTTTTTCTAAATACGATGGATAAAGAGATATCCCGCGTAACACACAGAAACTTTTTGACACCCTGTATATTGACATCTTCAATATTAAAACTGTCCAACAATTTCGAATTTCACGTACACCCAATTTTTATATAAATGCATAAAGATCCGCAGTCTAATCATTACCGCGAGTAGTCGTTTGGTGATCGAGGTAGAAGAAGAATGGTCTTATTGTTACGTTTATCAACCGGGCCGACCGAATCGCGGCGCGGCAACGCCGGGAAGTGCACGTCAAAGCGCGATAAATTCAATTTACCTGGGGTTGAACCGCCTCGGAGAAGGACAAGGAGGTGGAGGATGAGGTGTACAAAGGATGAACTCGATTTATTCGAATTCGTTGCATCGGTTTCGCTCGATTCACTCGAGCCGAGGATGTCTCGGTTCTCGCAATTACAGTCGATCGCGGACGACGTTGTTTCCCGTCCAAATTAAGAATGTTTTCGCGCGGTATCGCGTCCCAGTAATTTTATTTCCGTGTTGCGAGAGAGAGAGAGAGAGTGAGAATGGTATGCACGAGCCACGAGGCGAGAAGCTTACAACGGAAGAGGGCTCCTTATCTGCATCGTGTTGCATCGCTCGCAACATTCGAGGCTGCGCACACCCGTGATTAAGTGGATGCGTGCGTGTAGGCGTGAGCATGCTTTGTCGAAGAACCTGAGAGAGAGAGAGAGAGAGGAGAGAGAGAAGAATGTGTCGGCGGAAAAAAGATTGCGCCATTGGATAACGATAAACTGCCTGTTACGAATCTTCGCTCTTCAGCAACTTCCGATAGCCGGTGTCCAAGATATTGATAAAATAGGTCTCTTCATTCTTTAGATCCACTTAGACCTTGTTGTAAATTACGGATCTTTATGCGTTCACAAATGATTCAGTCACCTTGAAAATTCATTCACTTATGAATGGAACAGTATTTACCGGTCAACGAACACCTGTTCGACGGTCCCGGGATCAATAAACGGAAGACTCGGCCCGAAATAGTTACTGGATAATAGCCAAGCCTCTGAAGCCCGAGAGAGTTCATTCGTAGCTACGCGTGCGAAAGCGGATAGCAAACTTAATTCCGGTTAGTCAACTTGTCGGTCTCATCTATTATCATCGAGATAATTCTCTACCAATTTTTGACAATATCTGTTACACCAATCAGCAAAAACTTTTTCGTTCGAATCGAAACTCCAAAATATTTTACTTTCCCACCGGTTGTAGGATATAAAAATGTTTTTGGAAAAAGTGAATGAGAAAACCGAGGCTCCGACAGATTGTCGTGCGATTCTCCGCACGGAACAGTAGTAAAATTGTAGTAATCACGCAGCGAATTAATTAAACTCGGTCGGAAATAGCCGGAGCCCTGTTACGGTGCCGCGTGCGACAACTAAATTCCGTCGAACAGGAAATCGGCCGTTTTTGCGATTTCAACATGTCAGCGGAACTTTGATCGAGGATTTTGCCACATGCGGTTTGCGGCCAACAGGTTGGTCAGCCACCTCGAGTCGCGTTACGCTGGGAATTGGAGCACGATCCGTGCCAGATTTAAATTTTCACTACCTTTCCCGAAATACAACGGTGTCTCGCGTATTTTTCCGTCGTGACCTAAACTGACCGCTTTCGCGATTCACTGTACAAAATTAACGTTCTCTGACGATGGATAGCCTAAAGCTGCCCTCACACCGATGCTTGTTTCCTGTCTCATTAGCTGTTCCTAATTTTATTCGCTAAGCCAAGCTATTTTCAGTTTCCTCATCTCGTTGTTCATTCTCTGACGGTCGACTAACCACGTGTTAACCTAAAGATGTCTTCACACCGGTGGTTTTTCTGGTAAACCAAGCCATTTCCCGATCAACTTGTTAACACTAGATCTACCACGCCAGTCAAAATGACTGGTTTCACAATTTCATTTTGAAATTCCAACTTCACTAAAGGTGTAGTATAATGAATTTTATTTTTGTTTTATTGAGATGCATATATATATATATATATATATATATAACTAAGCATTTTATCTAAAGACCAGTTAGTTTGACTGGTTTCCGTAGAAATAGGTATATTCTAATTCCCGGGTGAAACTAGTGTTAAATGAGATAACGCTGAAAAAGCACCGGTGGCGCGTGATTCGCCGGCTAGCGGCGCATCAGAATGAGTTTCCGAAGTGGTGAAATTTCTCGGTGGTAATTGTGCCGAGTCAAAGGATCGTAGTGTCGTCGTCGCAGCGGCGGTAACGTAGCAGGTCACAGAACAGGTTATTGCCTGACAAAGCGTCCCTCTCACCTGGCTAACGACGAGTCCACATCCGGCGGATACCGTGCCGTAGCCCAGGGCCGTAAGATCTTGGCCCCCGAAGGCGTGGGTAAGATGAAAGGGAAGCTTTCGTCGAGGCTGCTTGACACCTGCCGGCGCAGACGGCGACAGGCTTTATTGCTCGAGCTACGTTTCGTCACAATGAATCCTTAATGTCTCCGCCACCCCTCTGCCCCGGTTGGAAAATAATAGACATTAAGCCCGAGTGAGGCAAGTAAGGGACGGTTAACTACGCCCGGAAAAGAAACTTCGTTAAGGGTGACCCCGGCCCCCGGGAAACTTGCGAGCTCTCCGCGACGCAAACGAACGACTTCCGCGTGCCGCTAACGCGATTGAAACTTCGGGCCGTTGCCTCTCTTTCTCTCCAGGTGCGTGTGTTCCTCTTTTTTCTCTTTTTGTTAGTCACTTTAATTTGTTCGCAGAAATTAAATGCGCACGATAGGGTTGTGTCGTTCCCGTAATTTCAGGTACTAGTTCGTCGCTGCTTTGTTGCTGTCCTGTCAATTAATTCTCCGTGTCAGCAGGCAGCTCATTTCTGCTTCTCCTGGCTTAATGTATTCATGCGATCGAGGGTGAAATTCTAAGGGATGATTATGCACCTGCTGAGCAGGTTATACACGATGGAGTGGAAGATCTCGAATAGAGGCAGCCAATGCGAGCCGGCGTTGGGTAAAATGCGTATTTCCAGTGACTGACAACTCCAGAATTACTAATTAAATCATCAATTTCGGAACATCGATGGGTCATTCCCAACCTATCAAAATGATCAGAGATGAACACAAGGCAAGAAAGACGGAGGCCTGGCTTTACGAAAACCTAAGTCATCACTGGTCCTCCGACTTGTGGCTCCCCACCAGCCCTGATTGGATCCCCTCGACTATTACGTGTAGGGCGTAGTCGAGGCAAAGGTAAATGCGGAGCCACATAACGCGCGGAAGATTCTCTACGAGCCTCCATTTTGGAAGTGATGACAAATATGGACATAGAGCCTGCAAGAGCATGCGAGCTGGACCTCCTGCATGAACACGTGGTTCCAAGAGGGGAGTAAAACTCACGTAGGCGAAGCCTCCGTACGTAACAATGTAATGACTTTTCCGGATTTAGCTTCACGGCCCTGTATTTGTTTTGCATAAACAGTTTATCTTTTGTCGGTGCGATGGTTAAGAGGTGTGGTTGGTTAGGCGAAAATTTCAGTATAATCGGTCGCGTAACCAATTTCCATGAGGGCGCGGTGGGGGGGGGGGGACTGGTTTCCCGCCAAAGTCGGCGGAGATCGTTTGGCGGTACGGGTCCGACGGCGCGGCGGTTAGGGTCGTGAAGCTTGCATACAACCAGCGCAGCTTCAGAATGAAGGAGCTGCCCGAAGACAATGCGGGCAACGTGTTAATCCCAGGACACCGCGTGTTTATCATGGTTGGTCCAACTATCTCCGGGTCGTGGGTGGGTCTTTCGAGGCAGCTCCCGCATCCCCAGACACCGCAAACCTCCGAAGCCGTCGACTGACGTCACCGACACTCGGGACCACTAACTTACGTCCCACGATTAAGTCAACCACTTCTCGCTAAGACGACGGCGGCGTCGGCCCCCGATGTACCCAGCTAGTGGTAGAGACCGGCGTGATGTCAGACCGTAGTTCTAGGAAAATTGATCGATATGCGGTCGTACCACCGTTGGCCAGTAGAATGGGATGGCACTTGGTCAGACGTTTAGCCAGATAACAAACGCTATCTCGATCCACCTGAAGTTTACATAAATACATTTTTTATGGAATCGAATAACTACCGTAAAATAAATATTTTCATACTAAGCCGTTAGCGTTTACTTACTAGTGTAACGTATCAGTACGACAGTAATGATGTTTTAGAGTTATTTAAAGTGAAATATCTCCTGAACTACTAACTTTTCGACATGCATAGGTTAGTACTTTTTTATGACGAATGTCCAGCTGCGTCGATTGATGTATTAAAAAATACCTCATTCCATTAAAAAAAAAAAACAGAGTTGACCTTCATATCTCCTTGACGTCTCCACCTATAAAAAAATTAATGACATCAGATTACGAGCGCCTCAATATCAAGTAAGTTTGGTCTGATGCACTTTCTTCTATCTTGAAAATCAAGCGAGTTATTCAGGTGACCTGTTTATTGTGCCTCACCCTGTATACTATTGAATATATATATATATCAAATATTGTTCTATAGTATTGCTACTATGGAATATAGTATACTTCTACCACCGGCGAAATGTAACATTAATGATTCGCATCGAGTGTATTGAGAGGATATTCGGAGTGCAATTTCGCAACGGACGCGGTTCTGGGGATTTTCGGGTTGGCTCTGTATTGGGAAACGTAAGATTCGGCTTCACGCGTAGGTGGAGCCCCGCGGCGGCGAGCGAATTTGATATATCCGGAATCGATTCTCGGGTAGAGAACTGCCGGTGAGTGTTCATTGAAGGAGTTTACGCGGTTCGCAGACGAGAATTCCGTCTCCTGGACCGTGGAAACGGAAACAAGCGGGTAGTTTGGTTGCCGAGGTGTATTGTGGGGCGGCGTGTCGGTGGCGAAGATCCACCAAGTTGTAGCCAAACTTCACGGTTTCCCGGTGTACAGTCGGTTGCGGGCGAACCATGCGAGAGCCACGTCCAACTGGTTTAACAAGTCATTACACAATTCGCCGAGGGAAGCTTCGTGTCTCGCGGAATGAAATTTTCGAATTCTCCGGGGGAAACGTGATTCCACTTCGTCTCGAATTTTAACGTCCGCACCACCGTTCGGTTTCCACGGTTGCACGGACACACCGGGGCTAATTCGCTAATTTTTCGGGGTAACTTGAAAATTATTGGGAAGATTAGACATTCCTTTCGTAGTAAATGTTAAGTAGAACACAAACATTTCATGTAAATATTACACATTGAGTTAATTCAGTTTAAAGTACATATTCGATTTTGAAAGTGACCTTGAACCTTTAGCCAGCCGAATAATATTTACGCGCGACCTAAAAAGCAGAACAAAAAATTGCACAGGTGCGAGGGGTACAAGTTATTTACCAGTTGGATTCTTCGGGGCCGGAATATTTTATCCGATTTCATTCTGTCTCCGGTTTGACACGCATATCTTTCGAGCGCATTTGCATATGGCGGTGCGTGCGCGTCCACAATGTTCCATTTTATTAGTGGCCCCTTTCGTTTTCGTTCGTTGTCCCCCGTTGTTCGGCTCCCCTACCATCTCTCCGGCTGACTCTTTAACTCTTTGTTATTTCCCCGTCGATCCTTAATCCGCTCGATCCCTCCTATTCTTTTTCCTCGTCTCGTAATTCGCCATGGCGGGGTTGCAAACGCCGCGCCGCGCCGCGTCGAACTCGATGCGCCGGCAGATACGACCTTTTGTGAGATCGGGCCGGGCCGGTCCGGGCTGGTCCCCTTCTCGGGAATAATAAGACGAAAAAGCCGGGGCACGGCTCCCGCCTCCGCGAGGCAAGACCGAGTCCGTTCTGCTTTCAGGAGATTCTCTGGACGATAAAACGATTTTAAAAATTTTCGGAAAGTATCTTTTTTTTTCTAAGTGGATCTTATTTTCAACTTTCGAATTTCTTTCACGTTGTTCCGAATAATTAAAAAGAACCCGTGCGAATAAGAACCACCCTATAGTGGATACGCAACAGCCTCGGCTTCTCTCGCTTTAACACCAAACCTACCACTGCCGGTCGTATATGACCAGTTTTATATTTTTCGCTTTACAATTATTGAAATAATGAAATTGATAAATTTCTTTATCCAGACACGCATATATTGTAATACAAATTGCACAAGATTGAAACAAGTAGAGCCTTGTCATTTTTATATTCTGAAACATTTTAACCGCTTCTAGTGCTCGGTAGGTTTAGTGTTAAACGCGGTCACGTGACCAAATTGGATCGCGGTGTCACTCAAGATTCGTGCGCGGGGCTTTAGGCAGAGAGGAACGTGCGACGGGCGGGGCGTCTGCGTCGTAATAAGTTGGCGAATCGAAAGTGCAGCTACGATTGCCGGGCAACGAGATTACGGTAATTACCTGCCACGAGGAGCAACAGTTTCATTACGGATAAGGCCGGGCGTGCGAGCTCGTTGTATCCGGTGCAGCGTGCGGCTTTCGGAAAAAAACGAGCGAGAAATAATCGGACGAGGTAAAGGAACACACTGTCCTTGCGAGTCGAGCGTTCGCGTGTGCATTCCGCTGCCCTTAGGAGAAAAACCGCATTATCATGCGTCAGCGAGCGAACGCACGCGCACACGCACGCAGACACGCAGGCAGTTTCGAAGGGGCACAGATGCCGCGATGGAATTTTAATGAGATCTTATCCGACGTCCCGGGCGAATCTAATTAAGCATCGCTCTCTCGGTGCGCGTCCGACGACGATCCGCGAAACAAATTATCGCACGGTTGTTCCGGTCGCGAAATCGTGAACAGCTTGCCAATCCGGCGCCAACCGACGCCGGGTTCGAGTTCTGCGCCCTTAGGCGATTATTCCACCGTTTGCAGATAAACCTAAGACACGTAATCGCTGCCACGGGACGCTCCCGTTCCAGCTGCACCCATTATCCAAGCCCCGGGCGAAGTTTTCGGTGCAATCTCTAGGCGCAACTCAACGTGTCTCCGTGTGCGGTTCTTGCTTCGTTATCGCGGGAGATGTGTCGCTGGTTCGTCCCAGGCCCGCTAGAGGACTCGGCCAGGCTCGTTAGATTATCGTTACAATTTTTTCGCGACCCCCCTTTCTTGTCAGACGATTTTTATTTTCGCTGGGGATCCGTTTTTCAGTGATAAAGAGCGTGATAATAAGCATCGTGTTTCTCGTCGATAAACCTCGGCGGCCAACGAGGATGGCCAGGAAAATTCCATTTTCCGTCCGGCCCTCTTCCGAATCGCTGGGTGGTCGTGTTCGCATACGTGTCGGTCCGCGACACGAATTTGCCTGGCTTTAAAGTACTTCCACCGGTCCAATTTTCCGCAAGAATGTGACACGTAGCAATCTTGGTAACCTCGGGGCCCCGCTGCACGATTTATTGGCTACCGAGTGTACCAGCGACGATTTATCTTCTTCCCCTCCCCCTCTCCGTCGCCCTTTCGCCCTTATTTCCTTCGCGCGCCGTCCTCTTTTACTTTTTCTCTCTTTCGCTCTCTCTCTCCCTCGATCTCGACCACCGATACTTTTTTTCAATTTTTTCCCCCGGTTTCTTCGCACTCGGTTTTTCCATTGTCCCTCTCTCTTGATACCCTCCTCTCACCCTTCCCCCTATCCTTTCGGACGGTTTCGCAACGTCTTCTCCGTCTGTTAATTTCCGAGTCCCCTTTGTTTTCGCGAGTGCTTTTCACTTCCGCGCATTTCGTTTTCATTCACTGCCTCTTTTTTATTGTACTCCGTTTATGCGTACTTCTTAATTAGCTGTTTTAATGAATTATTCCTGTGGAGCGCGAAAAGACGAATCCAACGAGTATAATGACCGTACCGTTTCGATCATTCAATCTCGAGATATTCGTGTCTGAAGGAAACAAACCTAACCCAGAACTACACTCTTCAGACGGGAATATCTCGCGACTGGATAATCGAAACGGTATGGTCATTGTAGTCGTTGGATTCGTCTTTTCACGCTCTACAAGAGTATAGAAGAAAATCTACTGGGTGTCGCGTAAAAATTGAAAGGTTTTCTCCACTGTATAACTTAATTCTGAAAAATGTCTTCGTACAACAAATCCATAGAGGGGAACGAGGTGCTCAATAGATGAACAGTAAGAAAATCAGTGTAAATGTTCAAGTGTCTTGGCACATCAGGACAATGTATAATAAATCGCACGACCGCAACAACGGAATTGTTCGACGGAATTGCGGAGCATTCCGGCAGAGCCGGAGAGAACCGAACTAATCAACAAACGCCAAAGAAAACTAACCGGGCAACCCTTCCAATTACGTGTCACCCTAAACCGCGCGTCGCCGACATCCCTCCGCCGTCCGAACTAATTAAAAACATCGGGCCGGAAGTATCTTGGAAAGGCGGTGGGTCGCGTAACAAACGAATCACGGACCGCCCTTCCACCCGTTTTCCAACACGCCCCCCCCAACCCAACCCCTAATCCCTTCAATTTCGTTCGAGGCACTCGTCACCCTGGTAACCTTAGCGAGATCTACAATTACGACCGCTTAATCGGAGCGATACCTTAATTAAAGTAGCAGACAGGGGAATCCGAGTTTCCTTCGTCCGCCCACGACGCGCGAAAACGAATGAGGGGTGGGGATTACACCAAGGGGCGGTGGATGAAAACAGAAACCAGAATCGCAGGAAACACAAATTGCATCTGGTATTTGATATCTTATCCGCGCGTTTACGACCGGGGCCGACCAACCCGGTGAAATGTAACTCACGGTAATTAGTGCTTTGTTCGCCGACGGTGAAGCCTGACTCGTTGTTTTTTCGCAGGATGTCCCGACCGCGCCAGAACGAACGCAGCTGATTGGCTCGTCGGCCTCTGATCACTATGTTCGAACCGTTTAGGGCTCTTGATTACCCGCTAACCGAATTCCTCTGAGTTCATCCAGAAACAGGGCTTACAAGGAGAGTCCACGGTAGACGGGATCCGGATTTTCCTGAAACTTGCAGTATTTCAAGATGACGTATCCAAATGTAATTTAGCAAAGCAGTAGCGCGCAACTCTCAAGATTGTCCGAGAAAATTGCATTTGAAAATCTCTATGCCCAGTCATAAAGAGTTCGCGTTAACCTATAAACAAGAACCGCAGTGGCTGAGGGCGCTGGTGGAAAGAAGTAATCAGTAGGTCGCTGGTTCGAGTCTTGCTGTCGACAATTTAATTTTTCTCTTTTTTTTCAATTTTAATCCTAAAATTTATGAAGTCTGCCAATAAACAATTACTTTTTAAATAGAAAATGAATTAAATAGGAATGTTTATGAATATTAATGAAGTGTGTTTTCCGCGAGAAATCCTGAAAGAGGCGTGTTCTTGTACAAACGGTACATTTACAGTATGTGCTAGATGTCGAAAAAATTATTGTTTCCCATGCTTTTACGATGAGTATCACTGCGGGTCGTGTCATACTAACACAAAATTTTTATTTATTAATAAAGAACCTGCAATGATAAAATAAATATAACACTGTGTAATATTTTTATGTTCGATTTTCTTTTCAATACCCACAAATAAGAAACATGCATTTTCTATTTAAAAAATAATTGTTTATTGGCAGATTTCATAGATTTTAGGATTAAAATTGAAAAATAAAAATTGTCGACAGCAAGACTCGAACCAGCGACCTACTGATTACTTCTTTCCACCAGCGCCCTCAGCCACTGCGGTTCTTGTTTATAGATTAACGCGAACTCTTTATGACTGGGTATAGAGATTTTCAAATGCAATTTTCTCTGTCTACCGTGGACTCTCCTTGTTGGACGAACATGCACTTCTCCTTTCTTCGTTAAATGATAACGTATTTCTACGTATCGTTATAAGATAGATTTATGTACACGATCTAAGAAAGCTGCCACAAAATTAATTTCGAGGTCGACGAATTAAAATCGAGCACGTTCGAAGATCGATGAAGCGGAACGACTGAAACGGCGTCGGGGAACGCGACACGGTTTTGTCGCGTCGATTTTATCGCGTCGATTTTGTCGCGGATGCAGAAAATCCGTCGAAGCGTGGAGAACTATACATATAGCGGGCGCGAGAGAATCGCGGCAGCCGTCGGAGGTTTTGAAATAGCGGGGCACGTTGGTGCTTCGCCGGCCTGCAAAAAGGAAAGAAAATCGGAACTCTGCAGGTGTAACGCCCGCAGCGACCGGGTGATAAAATGCGCGCGGACTTTCGATGCAACGATGCAACGGGGTTCGGATAGAGTGTGAGACAGGGAGAGATGGCAGGGGAGAAAGAAACCTTCCGCGATGCCCGGGGCTCGATAAAAAATGCAGTGATCACGTTTCGACAGAGACTTCGGAATCTCCAATCTGCCTGCGCTTCTTCTGATTCCCATTTCGCGAACGCATCGCACTCGCTTGCACTCGAGTGCACCGTTTTGTGCACGACCGACTCGACCTGTATACAGCGAAACGCGATTACTATTGTTATGCATTTTATTCCTGTTCTTATTAACGCTAAACCGAGCTCTGAGAATGATTGGCACGCGTTGCTTTGGAAAAATAAGATCACAGAATTTCTATAGATTTCCTGTGATTTTGATTGTAATTTGTGCTTCGATACAGAGAAATGCGAAATTCGCGAATTGCACTTAAAGAAAATACTGGATGTTGATAAAATTTCAACAAGTCCTAGACGACAATTTATCAATTAATATTCACTAATTATATAAGCATTATAATTATTACTAAAACGATTATTACCTAAGTGAAGTTCTTATAAAAATTTAATTTTAAAGTTAAGATAAAAATTAATAGAAGTTTTATCGTAGCGAATATCATTAGTATTTTCTATAATAACAAACTTAAAGAATAAATTTCTTAATAGTTCCCCCCTTGAGAAACATAATTTAAACATTCCCGAAAATTTGTTCATTTTATTTTTATATCTTCCTAATGTTTCTAAACACGGCTATTATAATTAGAATCAATATTAACGTTCTAAACGATAAATTATAGGCGAAATACTGAGACTTTCAACGTTTTGCCACGCTTAACACTAATTGATTTGAGAAGTAATATTGTCAATTTTAATTAAATGGCTACTCCATGTTTGGTTTCTTGATTTTTGCACTCCTAAATCGGCCGTTCGGACCACTGTGCGTCGCGTCGCTGCGGTTTAATGGAACGCGTACGGTTTTTTTTTCCGCGCCAGGAAGGAATAATTCCGCAGGCGGCGGCGATTTAATATTCGCCGCGAATTCAAACATTTCCAATTACCCGGGCCCGTTCGTTCCCTTCTGAATTGAATTTCCCCGCGTGTAATGGCAAAACAACCGTTTCAGTAATACAGAGCGGAGAGTTACGGCCGCGAACGGAACTGCTCCGGGGGCCGACTACGCAGGTGCTATTGTTCTCAATTAAAAGTTAAGTTGATAACCGGCCCTGATTTGTTAATTTGAAAATGTGATTACCCCGGCCCCGGTAATCGGGATACCACTTCTATTGAATCAGGTTTATGTATCGCGAGTTCCGCTCGTTGCATATTCGTACGTCCTGGAATTTGTTTTTATCGATTGCTAGCCGATTGTGACACCGTGGCTCGCTAATTCCTAGTGTTTTGAAATGATCTGTGTTCGTAATCCAATTCCTAGTGTTTGTAATCAAGTGACTGAAGAATTCCGATTTCAAAGAAACTCTTCGAAGGAATCCGGAAAAGTGCAAATATGAAAATTGGTTCGAGCGAATGGAAACGAGATGAAAAGTTTTCGAGTCGAACTCCAGGAACGAGCAAAATCCCCAGAAAAGATTTACTTCGTTTTGTTCCGGGCTGAACGCAATCAATGATTTCTATCCGCAGCTGCCAGTGATTTTTCCGTCATCGTTCAAGGATACTCAGAACGATCATTGAGCACTCGTCGCGGCGCTCGAGTTATCAACAACAGGTGGCTCGCAAGTAAGTGACTCCGATTTTCGCGAGCCCCGTTTACCCGCAACCCTTCCGGAAATCGATCTAACTTTACGTGCCGATTTGAAAAATTCGAAAAAATCAAGTTAAATTAAATTTGACACAAACTGCAGGAGAGGATTTGTAGGAACTAGTAATCAAATTCAATTTCATACGGATTGCTATTTTCGCTGAGCGGTAGAAGACATTTCGAAATCAGATCAACTTAAATTTGACACAAATCAAATCACATTTTCTGCTTGTGTGACACTCGTAGTTGGGTGAAATCAGATGAAATTAAATTCGATACGAATCGCTATTTTAACTCCACGATATAAGAAACTCAGAACTAGTACAGATCAGATCAAATCACATTTTCTGCTTGTGTGACACTCGTAGTTGGTTGAAATCAGATGAAATTAAATTCGATACGAATCGCTATTTTAACTCCACGATATAAGAAACTCAGAACTAGTGCAGATCAGATCAAATCACATTTTCTGCTTGTGTGACACTCGTAGTTGGTTGAAATCAGATGAAATTAAATTCGATACGAATCGCTATTTTTACTCCACGATATAAGAAACTCAGAACTAGTGCAGATCAGATCAAATCACACTATCTGCTAATGAAACTCATATACATAACACGGTCCAACAAATTTAATCTTTTTTTTCGGATTTCGAAATTTCTCAAAAACTGCGCGTCTAGGAGAAAAATTAAGGACAGATTCAGAATCAGCGCGAAAAACTCTATAAGAATTGCATAGTGGGGATCGAAATCGTTTTTGGCTGTTAGACAGTGTAATTGATAGGAATCAGATCAAATTTAATTTAATCCCAGACACCCACTTGATCGCTATACGCAGCCCAGAACTCATTGTAGCCTGAATGTTCCTCCAACAGACTCCGCAGCCATTCAGCCGCCGCTGTCGATGATCAAACTGCGAAAGCAGAATCAAAAATAACCAAAAAAAAAGAGAAGAAGAAACAGCAATCAAATTAGAAAAATTTCGTTGATCGTTGGAGGAAACCCGAACGAAAGAGGATTTTCTGGCTTGTGAGCGCAGCTCCGTCAATACGAGCGCAACCACCGAAACTCCGGGCTGCTTGTCGAAGTGCAGCAAGTGCCTGGACGACATGAGGTTGATGCAGAGACTGGCAGTTAGCGGACTGTTGTCCGTGATACTGATCGTCCTTCTGACGGGTACGTTCGTGACTCGTCGGAGTCTGGAGAACGTGGTGGATCGCGGTGTCGCTCCTGAAGAACGCAGCGAGCCTTTGAACCCAGCCTGGGTGCAAAACAACGCGATCCCAGGCCAGGACGAGCCGAAAAACGAGGATAAGGATCGGCCCAGGGTGGATCCCGCGAATAGACAGTCGGAACCGTCGGCTGTCGGTCCCCCGCCGATCCCAGTGCCAGGACCCTATGTCATTAAACCGCCTAATCCGCCGCTGGATGATGTGACTAATCAGCGCCGCGAGAAGATCAAAGAGGTAAGCGGCTCTTTCGTTCCTACACGCCAGACTTCCGCGTTCCGACACCTGCTAATTGCGACTGCTCACCGAGCGTCGCCCCTCCTGGCTTATTTTCATCCGATCTACATCAGATCTACAGCGACTTCCATTCATACTCGGACGCTCTCAAAGAAGACTCGCAAAGAAGCGTCCTTTTTTGAGAAGTTAGATCCCAAGATTAAGGAGGTTATCGTCTTTTTAAGAGTGTCCGAATATTGGTGGGAGTCACTGTACAGGGTGTATAAAAAGTAATGGACATCCGTCGTAGGGGTGAATCTACAATTCTGGATCGGTGGACATTTGTAAAAGAAACTTGCCGCAAAATTGTTTATAACAAAGAAAATTCTTGTTAAAGTTTGTTCCTACATCAATACCTTCTACTCATTGAGAAGAAAAAAAGTTTGAGAGGACTTGTCGCAAACAAATATCTATTGAGATATAAGCTGTTAAAGTTCTTGCAAAATTTGATTCTGTAGAATTATACGTATAGAGTCTATACGATAGACAAAAGCCTACTATTACAGTCACACGACCGTGTCGATGAGACAGAACATGATCGGGTGTGTGCCTTAAGCTAAACGAAGTTTAAAGGGACATTCGTCGCCAGGCCCGTACTAAGTGATCGTCTCCCTGCCCATTCGGATCATAAATTTGGGGTAAACTTTATTTTAGCGGACTCAAAAGTTGTGCCTGTCTCCTATAAATTATGATGTATTTTGTATGTAATTCAGTACATTTGTATCCGGAGCGGCTGCAGATCGAAGTTTCAATCCTGTAGGATCAATGGTTCAGGAGTTATGCTTGCTTAAAGTTGAGCAATCTGCAGTGTTTTTGACAGGTAAGGGCGCCGCCATATTGGTTTGTAGTGACGATATATATATGTTCTCTATGTTAACTATATTACTGTGTGCCCGTGCTGCCATCCAGTGCTTCTGCTCGGCAAGCGGCGCGCGGTCGTCACTACAAACCAATATGGCGGCGCCCTTACCTGTAAAAAACACTGCAGATTGCTCAACTTTAAGCAAGCATAACTATTGAACCATTGATCCTACGGGATCGAAATTTCGATCTGCAGCCGCCCCGGGTGCTAATCTACTGGATTACATACCAAATACATCATAATTTATAGGAAAAAGGCACAAATTTGGAGTCCGATAAAGTAAAGTTTACCCCTTTATGATCCGAATGGGCAGGGAGGCGATGACGTCGCACGGGCCTAGTGTCGAATCCCCTTTAAATTTCATTTGTCTCCAGGCACGCACACGATCATGTTCTGCCTCATCGACACGGTCGGGTGGACTGTAGTAGTAGGCTTTTGTCTATGCGTATAACTCCACACAATCATATTTTGCAAAAACTTTAACAGCTTATATCTCAATAACTATTTGTTTGCTATATGCGGCTTCTTTCAAACTTTTTCTCTTCGGGATGAATGGAAGGTGTTGACGTAAAAAACAATATCACCAACAATTTTCTTTGTTATAAACAATTCTGCGGCAAGTTTCTCTTAAAAATGTCCACCGGTTCAAAGATGTAGAAGTGTAGATTCACCACTACAACGGCTGAGCATTTCTTTTTGTACACCCTGTACATCAACTTTCTTTGTTTTTTTAAAGCTGACTGGACGTCTGTGTTTCTAGGGTAACGCGCAGCACTCTTGAAGAAGAATCAATTTTCTGAACTGCCGCACACATTTCTCGTAATTTCAATTGAAACCTTTGTTTATCGTCAAGAACGCGATTACAAGATGGCGGACGAACAGGCGAACGTGGTTTGTCCATTTCGTGAATTACGCGAGTCCACTGAGCAAATTGCTCCGTTCCGGAATGAACGATAGGTGTTGGCTGGGCGAGACGCCGCGCCGCGCCGCGCCTAACTCTGCTCGAACATTTCGCCAGTTGCGAGCGAGTATGGTTGTAGCTCTGCGCGCTGACTATGTTCGGCGGGATCCAATTACAGAACTAATTATATTCCACGATCGTAAAAATAGCATCCCGCTAGCTGAAACGGAAGCGGAACGGAACCGCTGTTTATACAGAGTTCACGGTTCATTTTGTTGCTGAGAAGGCGAAACAGGGATTGCACTGGAAACTTTTTAATCGTGCCCTCTAGCCACGGAATTATCGACGGATACGTTCTCAGACTTTCCAACTGCAACTTCACAGCTGTACCTATAAAAAATCAATTTTAGAACAGAACAATTTTATATGTTTAATGAAATAAAATCTGGGAAGCTACGCCTTTGAGTGGCATATTCACTGGAAACAGTAAATTCCTTTGATTAATTTGAAAATTAAAATCATTCTTCAATCAAGCCCGAGCGGAATGTAAAATAACATTCGATTAAACCCTACGGACTGCCATATGCCAGCGCACGGTGCATCCTGTAGCGAACGCACGAGTGCGCTGAAACGATCAATAACCTGCCATCTGTAGTCATTTTTCCAGAAGCTACCATTCAATTACCAGTCGGCATCTGTAAAACCACAAAGGGTAATTTATAACTTTTTTTCTTTTAGAACTGTTTAACACATGAAAGATTTTATCGGCGGTGTTCGTTCTATGTTATTCTCGAATCTGCGGATTCAGCTCGACGACATCGTATTTGATGTGGGGAACGATAATCGATCGGATGAAGTAGATTCGCAGGAATAGAGGCGCGGAGGAAGGACGAGAGCCACCTTACAAAGAGATAATCGTACCGACAGAGTTTCGAACAGACTTAATGTGATTGACTCATTATCGCTTCGGATCTTGCTCCTCAAACGGCATTATCGTCAATACCCAGTTTACTGCGCCTCGCTAAATTAATTACGCGAAAATGGCGAAGGCGTTTCAAGTTCGGCAAAGTTTCCCCGCACAGAAATTCCGCAATTACATTCATTTTCGCCTACGCGCCGCTGATAACGCGTTCCGGCAACTTCTCCCACTGCCAACTATTTCCTATTGGTGGAGAGAGGACCCAGGAGTGGGGAGAATTGTACAGTCCTGCAGTAGCTACAGTGATCAACACCGGTACTGTTCTTTGAAAATTATTTCTGTAAAATTAATTGGGTAAATTCTACTTTACAGGACTCAAAATTTGTGCCTTTCTCCTGTAATTTATGATATATTTGGTATGTAATCCGGGTAGATTTGTACCCGGTACGGCTGCGGATCGCAATTTCCATCCTGTAGGATCAATGGTTCAGCAGCTATACTTGATTAAAGTTGAGCAATCTGCAGTGTTTTTGACAGGTAAGGGCGCCGCCATACGTCAAAAACACTGAAGAATGCACAACTTTAAGCAAGCATAACTCCTGAACCATTCATCCTGTAGGACCGAAACTTCGACCTGCAACTGCCCCGGGTACAAATCTACTGGATTACATACCAAACACATCATAATTTATAAGACAAAGGCAGAAATTTTTAGTGCGGTAAAGTAAAGGCAGCCAATTATTTAATTGTTGTTGTTTTTCCGTGAAAGAGATCTTCACTTGATACTGAATATTAGAAAGTTGTACCGCATCGAACATTTCTATTTGCCTGTTGTTACTTTTAAGCAGGCATTTTAAACTTAGAATGCTCGCGTGCACTTTTAAAAATCTTCCCCGGTAGCTCGAGGCTATATCATGCTATTACGAACTTTGATCAGCTTTATGAGCCTTTAGTTAGCAAAAATCAAAGTTCCGAAAGTTCTTTGCTGTTGTTGATGGAAGGTGGTTCGTTTGGTAAAAAATTCATAACAGCATAATATACCCTGGGGCTGGCCGGAACATTTTTTAAAAAAGTCCACGCGAAACGTTGTTGTAAATGAAATATTTGCCGGTTCTTCGTAAGCAACATTATTTTCTGCGATGTTCGCAACCGATACTATCATGTTAGATTTAATTAAACGTTGCCGGAGAGATATTTGTACGTGGCGCAGAGGTTCCGAAATGATTTCATTGAAATTTGAAATGCGCCAGGTTATTTCAGGAGCTTACTTCGATCCAGATTACGAAACCAATACCTCGTATATTCCAAAAGCAAGGGCAGCGCACCTCGAATGGCGTCGGGATCGATCTAGAATAACGTCGATCTGATTACGTTGCCTCGGCAGTACGTTGCTCAAACGTCTGCCAATCCCCATGCATTAGGGCTCACCCTTTAACGTTGCCTCTAATTATTAGCGCACAAACTAGCGTTAAGTCATGTCTAAAAAAGGAGCATTAGTGTTACTTTCTCTTAGAAGTGTGTCAACATCAATCAAACTCAACAATCAAACTCTTGCCCTACGCAGTGGCGGATCTAACGGTAAGCGGACTAAGCGGCTCCGGTGGGGCCCCGGGATACCATAGGACCCCGAATTTTAAATAAATTATGAATTTTTTAATAAATTTATTTAATGTGTAAAACGGTATGAAATTTTTCATTACTTTACTTTTTTTGTTAATAAGTTTATGAGAATTTTCTTGCAACTCCTATTTCTAACTTGAGCTTGAGGGCCCCAAAATTTTTACCGCTTGGGGCCTTCACTTGACTTGAGCTGACACTGGCCCTACGATTTATTTTACGGTTTCAATGATTAGGGCTTATTTGTAGATCGTAATTTCCTAAAAAACGAGAAAGCTTAGATCTATTGTGTGCCTATATGTTCTACAATAGCTGTACATTAACAAACCCAAAATAGAGTTTGATCTCGGTTATAGGAAACTATTGACATACATTTTTATTAGAATCTATTCAGAATCTTCATCTGATCTTCTCATTAATTTCCTGGTGCGGAGTAAATAATGCACGACGCCATTTTCTCGGACGGGAATTCTTGTAAAATCCCGAGTGTCCTCCAGATGCAGAAGACTATCGTTCAGCGTCGGGGCATAGTGAGCACGCTATTCAGGCTGGTCACGCGGGACGTGAGAGCAGTAACACCATGGGAACACCATGGGAACGTGGCATAAGGGCGAGACACGGAATTCCCCTGGTCTTAGACGCCTGACAACACCGCACACAAGCGCGCGCGCGCACACACACACACTCGAGCTAACATCTCGACGTATGCAACAAGGTCTTAGGAACCTATTTCTTGTAGGGATTGACTGCGATAGAGGAGCGAAGAGGTACGCAAGAGGAAAGGGGACGCGAGAAGATATAAAAGAGAAGACGACCGGAATTCTCCGGCGGCGACGAGCCTCAGGGGTTCACGATAATTATGTCTTTGTTTATTGTCGTGGGCCCGGTCGCATTGTACCATCGTCGCGGACTAATAGCGTGAATTATTCTTTGCCGGGAAACCGACACCCGCGCCCTTCCAGCGCGAATCTTATTCTCTGATCTGTGAATGAAAGCAGCTCTCAATAGGGTTCCGTGTATACCGGGTGTGTCCCGATCGAAATCATTCGGATTCCTTTTGGTTTCACAGTGAAGCCTCGATCGAGGAAAAACCCTCGGGCCCCTGCTGCTTCTTAGATTTTCCGATTGAAAGTTCCATTGGATTTTGGTTCCACAGTAAAGCCTCGATCCAAGAAACACCCTCGGGACTGTACTGTTTCTTAGATCGTGAGATCGACCGCTGAAAAATTTTCCAGCTCCGGTAAAAGAGGATTCCTTGGAATTTCAACACGCCCTTGACGTTGCGGCCCGAGCGATTTTCCAATTGAAAGGTCCATTGGATTTTGATTCCACAGTAAAGCCTCGATCCAAGAAAAACCCTCGGGACTGTACTGTTTCTTAGATCGTGAGATCGACCGCTGAAAAATTTTCCAGCTCCGGTAAAAGAGGATTCCTTGGAATTTCAACACGCCCTTGACGCTGCGGCCCGAGCGATTTTCCAATTGAAAGGTCCATTGGAAAAAGCAATTGCGGCCTCGTTCCTCGTCGAATATCATTATACCGGGTAACGAGTTGACGCTATAATTGGGCTCGTCCTGCCGTGAAGATGAGTTCCTGCTTGAACGCCCGTGCTGATCCTGCAGCAGCATCACGTAGTTTCACATCCTCTCTCACAATAAGATTGAATTATGCAAAATAAAAAGTGTTTACGGCTAAATTCTTGCGAATAATGTTTCTTATTAAACCATCGTACGTCGATAGTAAATCATAGTGTCGCAATCGCGATCTCTGTCGTGACACGTGCATCGGTGGCGTATGATAAATCTACGATAAAACGAAAACAGATCTCACGGTCGCGCAATTGTTAAAATGAAAAATGAAATCCTTCGGACGAGCGAATAACAAACGATCATGCCCGATCGATCTCCCCGAAGGCTTCTCAAAGGAGCTATAGTTGCTCCGCCATTCAGTATCGGCATTAATACGCCTACTCGCGCCGCGCCGATTCACTCGACGAGAGATCTTGAAGAGGCCATTGAAATCTTTGGTATCGCTGCAACCGGTGCGGGCCGCGCAAAAACCAGTGTCCGCAGGAAATAATTTATTACCTGGATATGTGTAACATTTATATTATTTGTAACTATCTGCAACAATCGGGAATAAGGTGAAATGCCCTAAGACTGGACAACATTTCTTGCTACCTTGAATTTTATCAGTTTAGGTAAACAAAAGAATAACTTTTTAAAAGTTTTAACATAACATTCGGATTTTGTAAAGTTATTTAAAATCCCAAAATTATTGTTTAGATTAATATTTTAATCTAAATCTAGGCATCACTTTTGGCTTGTCCACACTTAGGGCGTTTCACCTTAGTTCTTTGGTTGAACGCTTAGGGTTTCTTTCGGAGCTCTGAGAATGGGTCAGACGAGCATTATGCGAGAAGTCTTACTTATTGTGGCTAACACAAATATTCTGGAGACTGTCTCAGATAATGAACATAATTGGTTTACAAAGGTATGCGGCAGAAGCTTGGTGAAATGAATGAGATATGAAGACCATTCGATATTTAGTTCAAGAATTAGTTTATTAACACTTGGTCTACGGAGCTCTAGAAATTTCATATTATTTTGTAAAAATAACAAGAATGTGTCTATCCTAATTTTTGGCAAATTTTAGTATATATATACTATAACGTATGTATGTATATACTATAACGGATTTTTAAAATTTTCAATATAGGCCTACACAAACAAGTTGTGAAATGCAACTGTTAGTATTTTTTCTACAATTTCGATGAATTGAAATTAAAAAAAAAATTTCTTTTCACAACCTGTAGTAAACTATATATAATTGCCCTGTGTAATGTATAGTACATTATTTAAAAAGTTATCGTCTTTTTCAGAGCGTCCGAATATTAATTCGTTTCACTTTATGCAAAATAAAAAATGTCTACATCAATGGCAAAAAACAGAGGCCAATTTTAAATAGATCGAAGCATTGGCATTTTTTGAGAT
Source organism: Lasioglossum malachurum (assembly GCA_028455605.1). Classification (NCBI taxonomy): domain Eukaryota; kingdom Metazoa; phylum Arthropoda; class Insecta; order Hymenoptera; family Halictidae; genus Lasioglossum; species Lasioglossum malachurum. The sequence continues at coordinate 14,996,923 of CM052312.1, read as the reverse complement.
ATTAAATATTAACTAGTTATAAGTAAAAAGTTTATTAATCACAAATTATGTGATATCTCATTTTTATTAAAAAAAAAAATGGACTTACACCACTTTCCAAATAAACGGTCCAAACATTGCTTTACTCCGAGATGATAGATCCGAAACAATTTCGAGTTCCGCCCGAAGAACAAAAGCGACAGCGAAATCTGTACGAATAGTAATTCCACGTCAGCTCTGTTTCGGCTAATAGGGAGCTATTTTTACGATCCCGAAATATAATTAGTTCTGTAATTGGATCCCGGCGAATATAGTCGAGCAAGCCCGCCATAGCACACTCGCTTTCGCAGTTGCGAAATGTTCAAGCAAAGTTACGTATCGTACGTTCCGAACGAAGCAATTTGCTTTCGGAGTGGACTCACATAATTCACGGAATGGGCAAACCGCGTTCCGAAGTGGAACTCAATTTACCTATTCGCGTCCCATTTTGCGCATGGGTTCTTAACAATATGATCGCCGGGAATTGGCGATATAAAACGACAATGTGCATCGTGTTCCACGGTTTCGGACGCGAAGACTCTGCGCAAGCGGCTATTTCGGCTCCTCCACGGATGCTATCAAATAACCATAAACTCGTGATATTTGGACATCGCGCCCGCCAAGGTATTGTCGATTGTCCCTGAACATGTTCAAAGTGTGCTTAAACACTACATTTCCGATCGAACAAGTGAGAAACTGAAAATTTTCCTGAAAATGCTGCAAATTCAAACGTCTCGAGAAACTTAAAAAACTTTTTCTTCGTTAATGAAACCTCCACAGATTTGAAGATCCACGCCTCCTCTTTGCAACGACTCACAGTGTCGCGAAATACCTCCTTTTTGGACAAAATTCGATATCTTTTGTTCTGTTTATGATAGAAACACGAAACAAAGTGGGTATTTTATTGGGTTTTTTCCGCAGTTCTGTGTTTTGTTAGGTAAAGTACATAATAGTACAGTGGGTAACGAAAGTATTCGAACGCCCTTTAAAACAGAATAACTTTTTTATAATTGTATCAAACGACCTGATATTTTATAATCAATTAGAAGTATTGGTTTACGAAATGATGTGCAAAAAAGATTTTCCAAAAATTATAATTTACACGGTTACATGCAAAAATATAAGAAGGCATTTTTGAAAACTTTTTTTATTTTGGACCTTAATGAAAATTTAATATACCGGGTATTTCACCTAACTTGACCACCTTAAATATCTTTGTTGTTTCTAAAGATACGTCAAATGTCTGAAGGGCAAAGTTGAATGATAAAATGGGGCTCATACGATGCCAAAAAAACTTTTCTTTATTATTACTTATTTTTTAATGAAACTTTCACCGATATATTTGTGGCCTTTTTTCTGATTAAAATAAGACCAAACACGTTATAGTTTCAACTGTATTTAGTGGTTTAATTGACGAAGAACGTTTCGGGCGCAACGAGGACAGCGTATGGGAAAGAAAGAGACGCGGAGAGTCGCAGTCGCTTCGGCCGCGCGCGGCCTCTCTTTACACGCGCTGTCCTCCTGTACGTTCGGCTCTGCCTTTGAAGCTCAAAAAAATAGTGTCTCGTCTACGATAAATGCAAACGAATCTCCCGGAAGCTTTTGCGTTCATAGAGGATTTACTGTACTACTTAAGATCCGCTTGTAATTAATTTCCTACTGAATTTTTTGAATTTTCTTTTCAAAAGACGATTTATTTGGACATTTTGACATAGTATGAACATAGTTATAGACTTTTTCGATTTTTGTCCATGGTTCTCGACACTGTGCGACTGCTTGAAAAGTGGTGACCGATTTTGTTCGCTGTTCCATGCAATAAAAACGAGGCATACTCGGAAAAAATGGTACATAAATTTTCAAGATGTCGTAGGAATTGCAACAAGAGAGGAATGAGAAGAGGGGAATTTCAGAGTGATAATCGCGGTGACGTAGTTGCAAATAGTCTTAATGTGATTGAATCATTATCGCTTCGGATCTTGTTCGGCGAAGGGCATTATCGATGGTATCCAGTTTACCGGTCTCCGCTAAATTAATCACTATGGCGAAGGCGTCTCGACTTCGACTTGGTAAAGTTTCATATACCCCTTACCGGAATTCCGTAATTCCGTCAATACATTTTCCTTCATCGTCGATGATACCCCGCGCTATCGGCTTTCGTTCGATCCGTCGATCCCGTTCCGTTCCCGCAGTTAATGCTCCTTTAATTGGCCAAAGAGAAGTTCCCAGGCTATTCAGAACATTCTATGCTTCGCGGAAATGTACTTGAAATTCGCGTTCGACTTGGCTCCGGAGCATTAACCGCAACGCGATTTCACTATTATTTAGTAATTAATTAGAGTACGTAATTAAATTAAGTACTTATTAATCGAAATAAATTCAATGTCGCATTTTATATTTGCAACATGATTATGGGACGCCTAAACGAGTGGAAACGTAGTAATTTTCACTGATAGGCAAAAGGGAGGAGCATCCCGCGAAAGATTCGAGGTGCACCCCATGGTTGGTTAGCGAGCCGGGGCTAAAAAGTGACCAGGCATTCCTCGGGGAGTATTGAAATTAATTCCTCGAAGCAATTTAACTTCCGTCCTCCGAAGGACTCGGCAACGAGACCTCCCTACGGCGAGGGAAGCGTCGTTTGAGAGTTCCGGAAAAACTCGATCACCGGTCCCCGACTACTGTCAATTTTTCTTACCCGTTCAGCGTAAAATTACGTTCGGCTGGTTCAGCTCCCCGAGGGAAGACGGGCCGGTGCGGTACGGTACAAAACTGCACACGTGCATGCAGCTGCAGCAACGCGAGAGAGCTCCTTCGCCGGCCTGAAGGATCATCCTAGGCGTTGAAGCAGGAACTCATCGTCACGCTAGGCCGAGCCCAATTATAGCGTCAACTCGTTACCGGATATAATGATATCCGAGGGGGAACCAGGCCGCAATTGCCTTTTCCCATCGACCTTTCGATTGCAAAATCGTTCCGCCCATAGTCAAGGATGCTCGTGACACGAGCAAATTACGAGCACGCCGCCAGGACTTCGGCGAACGCGTCGCCAGCCCTATGGAAACGATTCTTTCATCAGCGTTTCGATAGTAAATACAGATAAATCAGTTTGTTCAAGTGAAAACTTCTTCAGGCGCAGCGAATCAGTCTGATCCGTCACGCGCCGAGGTGAAACATCGTTCGGGTGAGCTCGGGCCAGCCGAGTCTAGCCGAGCGAGCGTGAAACAGACGCGTGCGCGTCGCTGCCTTTTCGCTGAGTCGTGAATCAGTCTGATCCGTCACGCTCCGAAGTGAAACCATGGAAGTTTTCACTTGAGTCGTGTGGTCTTACGGGCACAGTATTGTTTAATTACTTTTGAAGATGTTTTATATAAAATAAAGCCCGATTAATTACTTGATTCTCCTTTGTCGCCGGCTTCACGTCGATGTTTCCCATTTACGTTCGGAGAGGGCTTTCCCCGAAGGAACGTTTCGCAGAGACGTTTGTCCGTATTTTCACTGCGTCGGTCCGTAATCCCCGAAATATCCGCGGCGATATTTTTTTAACGAAGATCTCTCGCGCCGCTAAGGCGGCACGATAAACTTGCCCTGATTCCGGGACAGGGAAAAAGTTTTCAACGAAACGGAACAACTTCCGTTCCCATTCCCCCGGTTATATAAGGGGAACTGAAATTGTAAGTTCCTCCGCTTGTATCCTGCAACAGAAACGAAACTCAAGAAATATTCCCGGCAGAACCAGTCCGGGAGTAATCCGCCGAGGTTCTATACAATAATTCGTTCGCATTCGCAAGCAACTTCTCGAAAGAAAGTTGCTTATCAAATTGAAAAACGAACTTCCCGTATCTCGCGGAAACGGATCGGCTTGCTTTTTCAAATGATTTACAAAGCGGGGCTACTTCTACGAATATCTTTATGCCTCGCGTGGAAAATTCATCTGTGACCATTAGGGTGGCTCTTATTTACTCTTGCCAACAATTTGTGTCAACATTTCTTTTAGGACAGCCCCCACAGTTGTTCCGAACAATTCAAGAAAAATCTGTGCAAGATGATTAAACATTAATTATTTTAATGTTTTCGCGTTACCTTCCCACAGATTTTTTTGCAATTATTTGGAACAACTGTGGGGGGGGGGGTGCCGTAAAAGAAATTCAAAAGTCGAAAATAAGAGCCACCCTGGTGACAATTGTCTGTCGATGGAATCGCGCG
>CM052312.1:14981431-14992605 GCA_028455605.1 Lasioglossum malachurum | reverse complement strand
CCTATTCGATCGTATTTTTTCAAACCCCCGCTCCCTTGTAATCCGGCCGAACCGTCCAGCCGAATAACCTCGACGAAAAACACGCTATCAGACCCTATTTTCGAAATAGCTTTCGCCCCGATTGATCGCGCCCTCGGCACGATAGCACGTTCGCGATACTAAAATATGGAAGATGGCTGAAGCCGTTCACTGTGTCGAGAAACGGTTCCTCTCGTCTACGTTCACCGATAAGCAAAACAATGCACCATAGAAGTTCTCTGAGTTTTACCATAGCTATTAACGCCATTCTTCCACGCTTCCACCCGGTCACGTGACGCGCTCCGTCTCCGTGGTGGGCGTGCCACGATGTCACGTGAATTAACTGATGCTGGCAGAGAGAGGGTAACTTCGTTTCCACGATTCCAGCCAATGCCGCTCACCTGACGAATAACAAACAGAGACACGTATAAATAAATTAATGTGAATTTTTTTATTCAACGTCAATAACCCGACGTATTAGGGTTAATACGCCTAACCGTAACGATTACACGTAAAACAACGTGCATAATGCAACTTTCCTGTACCGGGTATTTCACCTAACTTGACCACCTTGAATATCTTTGATGTTTTTAAAGATACGTCCAATGTCTGAAGGACAAAGTTGAATGGTAAAATGGGGCTCATACGATACCAAAAAAATTTTTGTTTTTATGTAATTTTTTTTAGAGATACGAAGGTCACCATCATTTTTTTAGATGGAATGAGGTATTTTTTAATACATCAAATCGATGCAGCTGGACATTCGTTATAAAAAAAGTACTAATCTATGTATGTCGAAAAGTTAGTAGTTCAGGAGATATTTCAATTTAAATAACTCTAAAATACCATTACTATCGTACTGAGACGTTAGCGTTTACTTACTTGTGTAACGTCTTATTGTTAGTACGATCTCGGCTCTGGTATATCGCAGTCGTCGGCACAGTTCAAAGGCCCGTGCGTACTCACTGTAATACCTATATAAAATTGTTTTTGTTATTACTTATTTTGCGTTTTTAGAGGATTTACTGTAATGGGAAGAAGTTGCTTTACATAGTTTCGATCGACTTGGCCATGAATTACATTGAAAATGTTATTTCTGGGAATAATGAATCCACGATATTCAATTCAACAGATACAATTCGCCATGGTACCGCATACCACCCAAGTCGCAGAAAATGTTGTTATTCGTATTGATGAAAAGTATAACCGAAGTGCAATTTAATCTCGCCGGTTTGTTCACTCCTAGTTTCGAGGGCTTCACTATGGTAATTAATTACGTTTATCAATAGACTGCGGGTTTCACGCGTTCACAGCAGAACTGAGAAGTCGTTAGAACAGTTTAAGAAATATCGTTACGCTATTTTCGATTCGTTGAAAACAAACTCTTGATTAATCTAGAAAATTTGTATATACATATATATTCTGCTGAAAGAACCGCAGTCTACAACGATAGTCTTCATTCCGAGATTCAACAAAGTTTCTTTTTCAAATGATGAGCTCTCTCTTTTTCTCTCTCTCTCTCTCTCTCTCTCTCTCTCTCTCTCTCTCTCTCTCTCTAATTTATCAATATGTAATTTGATTACATAAATTTCTTTTAGGCTAGTTTAACTAAAATAATATATATTTACGGGCAGTAAATGGACTTACACCATTTTCATAATTAGTCAATTGTAAAAATCAGTTAATTTCAATTATGAAAAATTAAATATCACTTAAAGTATATTTTGTATTGATCCAATTTTGTTTATGAATAATAACAAGACATAAAGTAGGAGTAGTATTTTTTATTTTGAACGTTAATTGTACAGGGTGCGGCCGAACAACATGTACTAGCGGGCACGAGGTGGTTCCTTATGAAAAAATAAATATTTTTCATATGTAATAGTTCTGGCATTTTTTTCAATTTCAAATCAAATCAAGTCAGACCAAATCAGTTTCTTTTATTAGCCAATATTGGATTGAATAAAGCATTGGCATTTTTTAAAATTAATCACAAATTATGTGATATCTCATTTTTTTTTTTAATGGTCTTGCACCACTTTCAAAATAAACGGTCCACATATTGTAGTAGCGAATTATTTATTTTAATGATTTATATTCAGAATATTATTTCATATTTTCCGGCGCACGGTTTGGGAAGCACTGCGTTAAACGGTAGTGTACGCACCTGAAAGATCATTGTATTCTTGAAGATTATTTCGCGATGTTTGTTTAGTCGACTTCGCGTCGTGATGGTGCACCTCGGCCGTTCTTCAAGGTTGTATTTTATTCTTGTAATTATCGATGTATATACAGAGCTTTATTCCCAGGGAAATCCATTTACTGTCGCGTCTACGTCGCAACTGGGGATTATTTATGGTAGAAAATCGTCGCGCAACACAACAATTCATACGTTTTCTATTGAAAATGTTTTGATATACAAATTCTGGCTGTGGGAGGCAACAATTCGAGCCAATTACGTTCTGCTAATAGCTGGGTAGCCGACGGAAATGGCCGAGGGAAACAAAGCATTATGCATAATATATGCCACCGAGGTGTAGTTGAACAATAGCTCCCATATTCCGTACATACACACGTCACCATCGACACCGAGATGGACACGTTCTACAGGCAGAACTACAGCACTTATTATAACGTGTTGAACTTCACCGGTCTGTGGCCGTACAATAATTCTCTGGTGGTGAAGGCGCAGAGAGTCGTTTTCGTTGTTCTTACCTTGTGCTGCATAATGATCCAGGTGACGGGGATTCGTCCGACATTCTGAAAAAAAAAAAACATTCAGTTCGTTCGTTCCACTTCTGCAAAATCTGTGAAACAGTTCTTTTCTTCAAATAATATTAATATTTTGGAATGGCCCGCTCGTGCCTCCCGATTTAAATATTATAGAAAATGTGTGGGGAGATTTGTCAAGACGAGTCTACGCGAATGGGAAACAATATAATAACGTAAATGAACTAAAAGAAAGTATAAATCACAATTGGACACATTTACAACAAAAACGAATAAAAAAGTTGCATAAAACTATCCGAAAGCGATTACTAGTCGTAATTCAGTTCAACGGAGTGGTATCACAAAGTATTAATTTTGTATTTTTATTTGCTGAATCAAACATTTTTCTGTTAGTGTCGTATACTTTTGTCGAATTAATTTCGGACCGTGTTTACATATCTTTCTCTAACTTTGCTATGGTACGCGATACAATCCTAAGATTTTGCATGTTTACTTTGGAAATAGTATGTAATATACAGGATACGTTGGACTGTACATTTTCTACCTTTAGTTATAAGAAACATAAAAATACGCTAGGTGTCTTATTATTTTGTCGAGGACTGTCGCTATCGGGTTGGAAAAACAGTAACTTCGGTATTCTAAGGTGACATAAAACCCAATTCTTTGATTCAAGCGATGATGAACTGTAATGAATAAAATAATAAATATCTTACATTTTCTTCGATGATCTTCTGCCGTTTTTCTGGCAGCTTCATTATCGGCAAGCAACCGATCCAAGTGCGATTCCAGGTCATCATCATCTCGCCAACCCATAATTACATTCGATCTCTTCGACTCGTAAATGAACATGTTTTTCAGATGTCGACGCTACGAATGGTGGATATGTCGGTCTACAATTGCGTGTTGGTACTGTCATACGGATTACCAATGTTATTGTACTTTCTACGATACGTTGGATTCGTTGCGAACTTCCCAGTAGTAAGTTCAATGTCGTGTTTCGGTTGTATCGGGTGGATCGGTTTAATCCCTCTCTTTCTTCCGTGGGGCCGTAGATTAGGAGTTTGTTCGAAAATATCGCGGAAGATTGCACGACGCTGAAGAACCCCGTCGAGGCGGAGTTGTTGATGAATCAGATCTCGGAGACTCGGCACGTGATCGCGGCGCTAGTAGGTGATTGGTCGATTGATTTCTAATTAAGTGGCCCAAACGTTTCCAAACCCCCCCCCCCCTCCCGCCACCAAAAACATTTATTCAGCTTCGGCAGAATGTGCTAAGTGTCTAGCTAAATATTGAATGACCCTGAATGACCTTGGAAGAAATACGCTGTGCTAAATAAAAGCATACAGTTCTGTATTGATAAATGCAGAGGTCACCTTGAAATACCTCGGGAAGCACGTCCGCTAAAATAATAACATTGTTGGTTTTAGGCCTGATGGGCTTAGGAGTATTGGTCATATTCACTATGTTATTAGTTCCGACGATCCTAGAATCGCAGCTACAGATTTATTATCTGAACATCGTCGGCTTTTTATATCACGAGAAAAACCATGAAACCGATATTGTTTGTTGCCAAATTGTATATATATCCACGTTCGGTTTGCTGTCGGTAGCATGTACAGAAGCGTCCCTCGCTGTCTTTTCCTCATATCTCTGTGGACTATTCGAGATCACCAGGTACGTTCGAACGATGTGTTAACGGATTCGCGTGTCTCCATCAATTTTCCCGTAATGCGTTTGTTTTTATTAGAGATCCCTATATTTCACGTGCATGTAGAGAACCAGAACCGCGATCACTCTTTTTTAAATGGAGGACCTATTTTCGAAACGAAGAATATTTAAAGAATAAAAAGAATATTTTCTGAGGATACATTGCCCCCGTTTCGATCCGTAAATTTCTATAAACATTAGAATAAAGTTTTACTGTCGGCAACGCAGCGCGAGGAGAGGCCAAGTGACCGTTTCAACAATGCATCTTTCATTCCTATAGTTATCGCATACAAACGACTGTCAACACCATGGTGAACTCGGGAAAATCGGATATGCTGATCAACATACGATCAGCTATGGAAATACATCAGCGTGCCATTGTGTTGGTATCTTCATTCGAATATTAAAGGATGTGATGTACAGGAAAGTAAGTTGACCGTCGCGATTTCTGAGGAACGTGCGGACCAGTTGCAAAGTTTTCGACATATAGCCCAATGCTTTCTGAATAAAACATGAAAACGTTCCCCGAAAATTTCCCCGAGAGAAAAATTCGCAAGCGAGGCCCGTTTTCTCGAAACTGGGCAAAACTTGCAAACCTCTAAGGCCCGTAATTTTTAAACAATTTTCAAACATGTCCCATGAGTGACTTATTTCGGGGAAACTGTGTCAAATTAATTGTGAGGATTAATTACCGCAGAGATTGCGATGGTCAACTTCCCCAGGCAACTGTACACTCACTGTACACTCGTCCTTATTGTTACTCTTTTAATGCCTTTTTCTCACCTTGCATTATCTGGAAACATAATGCGAACATTATGGATTGGCGAACGAAGGCTCTCGTCAGATATCACGAAAAATATGAGGTTGTCTTATTTGCTGGCGATCGTGGCAGTTGTCGGATCGTTCGCTGTCAATTTATATCGTGTAAGCAACTGCAATACAAAATGTACGTTTGGCTCTGTGAATGGCAAGATGATAAAGATGGCTTTCGACAGCTTGTGCTCGCGGTGTCCGAGTTGAGCAAACCTGAGAACCTCGTGATGACCATGCTTATCCTGCTGGTGCACATCACAATCATACTCTTGAATAATTATAGCGGGCAGAAACTAATGACGATTAGCGTCCAAGTTTTCCACGATACGTAAGTCCACTTTTTTTCTATTGTGCACGTACGGAAAAGTTTTCAAACCATGCTGTTCAATCCAACAGATACAATTCATTGTGGTATCGTCTACCACCGAAGTCGCAGAAAATTTTGCTGCTCATACTGATGAAAAGTGCAACGGAAGTGAAATATAATATCGCCGGTTTGTTCGCTCCGTGTTTCGAAGGCTTCACAACGGTAATTAATCACTATTCTGGACTGCACAACACTATTAAAAGAGGATTTACGTCAGGCATGGGCAATTCTTAGCTAGATCTGAGGCATCCTCAAGGAATACTCCCACTTCTCCCGCCCGCGCGTCTCGCTCCTCTTGGCGGCCCTAGTTGCTCCGAGCACTATAGCTGCTACGAATTGGCCATCGGGCCTTGCCTGATATGTGTGTAGAGTAAATCCTCATTTGACTAAACTATTTACTTGATTTCTTTTCTTATTTGATTTTTTTGATTGAAATTTTATTCAAACTGTCTTGACCGGCAGTGGAGTGGGTAGGCACTGGACAGTAATCGCACAGGCGACTCCGGACAGTAAATGAGGATTTACTGTATATGTTTATCTATTTTCTGTACGTCACAATTGATTTGCAAATTTGTAATACGCAGACCATAACAGTAGTATTCATTCTGGAATTCAACACAAGCTTCTTTTGCAGATGATGAGCTCGTCTTTCTCGTATTTCACCGTCCTCTTGTCGATTTAATAACAAATTTGGACTACTGTACTGTGACCTTTCGATCTAGTCAGGAGGTAGAAAAGTAAAGTCTGTAAAACTGAGATGCTTAATTTTTAATAAATAAGTTACGTGTAATTGTAAATTTCGAGATGCCTTTCTAGCGTCGGAGCTAGCTTTCTCATTTCCTTAATTCTTACTACGTCGTCATCTCCAAAACCCCGTTCAAGAATTTCGGAGTGAAATTAGTCAATATTTAAATTGCTGTAACTTCGAAATTATTGACGCACTTTTAACGAACCTTCGATTGACGGAGAGCCCGGAGCCTGCGCTTGAAAATGGTTTTTGCTGCATTACAATCCGATGATTGGTTCCTGAGATATCGCCCATGTAAAGACGAATAGTATTTTCTCTACAAGTCCGACCAATTGCAATTTTTGGAAAAGTTCGAATCTGTACAGACCGCTATTAATAAAGTTATCGCTTTTTCTAGTGTCCGAACATGAATGTTAGTCACTGTAGACGCGAATTCGCGTCCATTCGCGTGTGCGTCCATTTTCTGTTGTGTCTACATTACCACTAAGGAATTTTTACGGTAGAAAGTAGTTGAGCTGGGAATAAAGTATAGAGTGCGGTAACAAATATATAATGCATTGTAAATGTTCTGAAGCATCAATCGATTCTGGAAACATTCAACTAGGGTAAATTACACTGCGGTTCTAGAGCTCCAGAATCCGACGGAAATTGACAGCGGGAACGTGGTTTGTTCAATAAAATATGTTGCCGAGGTGTAGTCGGACGATGGCTCCGATGACTCTATACATAGAGACGCCACCATCGACACAGAGATGGACATTTTCCGACAGAAGTACAATATTTACTACAACGTGTTGTACATTACAGGTCTCTGGCCGTACAATCAATCTATATCATGGAAAATTCTGCGAATGGTCTATCCTCTTCTCACTCTGTGCTGTATAGCGACTCAGGTGATATGGGAAATCAAAATCATCGAAATAACCTGTTCACTGAAAATAGTGGATTTGTCGTGCGAAAAAATATAGCAAGTGATTGTGCAAAGTTTAACGTTAAGTGTACCGTGGCAATTTCTTTTTCCTTCTAGTCATTCGATTTATCTCGAAATATTCTTCAGGTGTCTACGCTAAGGCTGACCGAAATGTCTCTGTACAACATACTTATGCTGTTATCGTACTGCTTCCCGATGATGTTGTTCTTTCTACGATACGTCGGTTTCGTTGTTAACTTTCCAGTAGTAAGTTGGACAATCTCGTTCTCAAGTGCGATAGTATTATGTTAACACTATTAACCCCTTGCCCTACGATTCATTTCACGGTTTCAATGATTAGAACTTTTCTTGCAGTTCGTAATTTCCTAAAACAGGAGAATTGTGGATTATTAGCAATAATAATGCAACTGCCAAGGAGCAAAAGTGAATTTCTTTGTGAAAGAAAAACACTGTATTTCTCTAACCTAATTACGTATCTGTGGCTGTCAGGAAGAACGCCGCGTGTCACAATTTCAAAAAATTTGAGTTTACGCATTAATTGAGCTTCACAGTGTAGGATTTGCATCTTTACCAGAGAAAAGTCACGAAAGTAAATTCGAAAGGGTCAGAAAAATAATGCAATTTAACCGATATCGTATGTCAAAGCATTACTGACCAAAACTTTAAACGGCGATATTCCGAAAGTGAAAGTATGTGACATGCGGCGTTCTTCCTGACGATCACAGAAATAACAGAGCAGATGTCATCACGTCATCAGTCCCATACACGGACCTAAAGACTGACACGGAGAGTGCAAGGTCGATGCCCCTCCGATTTGATTGAAACTTTGTAAAGTTATAGATCTCGTTCTCCTGTTAACGTGTATACCCCATTATAGCCGCAGATACTCAGTAGTTTTTAAGATATTCATAATTAAAGATTTTCGTTATATACATATATACCATGAATATAGGTTTTATTTCCATGCACATCAAGTATCGTTGTGGCTTATATATAGAGTACCCGAATATTGCAATCTTTCGGGACCTGAAATCGTGGGTATCCGAACTTTATAAACTTTCGGGATCCCGACCCAATCCGACTCGATCATTGTCCGATTCGACCCAAGGCTCGGGTACCCGAAATTTCGGACCTACCTGCAACATTCTCTTTCTTCACTTCGAGTTCGCTAGCCGAACTGTCAGGACGTCCTTCCGCGCCGTTCAATAAACCATATTCTAAAAAGAATTCTCCAGCGTATTCAGTTACTTAGAAACCCATTTCCCGGCATTCTTCCATAACTATATATTAACAAAAGCAAAACGGAATTTCATCTCGCGGTGTAAAGGAAATTAATAACTTACATATTTATTTAGACTCTGTTCAGAATCTTCATCACGAGTCTACCACGATACTATTGGGCAAGGGGTTACAACTATCTGCTCTCGTTTTGTTTGCCTTTAGATACGATGTCTTTACGAGAATATCGTGAAGGATTACACGACCTTCAGCAATCCCATCGAATCGGAGATGCTGACGAAACAGATCGTAAAAACTCAACGCGTAGTTTTATTGCTGTTAGGTAAAATAACCTATTGGTCCTATACAGTGAGAGTCGAAAGTGAGTATACACCTCGGGAACACGGTATTTATTTAACAATTATTAGATATATTTAAAATTAATGGAAAAGTTATTTGAAAAACATAAAGTGTAGATTCATGGTAATTAAATGTAGAAAACGTAATTCAATCTAATAAATAATATTTGAGATACAACATAAAATAGTTAAGGGTCTGTAAAAATATGAATCAAAAGTGACTATACACAACTAATTAAGAATGATTTATCTTCATTTATTAATAAAATTACGTAGATTTAATACATTTTTGGTCCACCATTAGCTGTAATTATGGCAGCTAATCGTCTTGGTATGGATCCAACCAACTCACGCGTTGTTGAAACAGAAATATCATTCTATACTTTTAGTAGTACGATTTTAAGGTTTTCCTTGTTTGTAAGTTCAAGTCTAATATTTCCCACAAATTCTCTATTACATTAAGATCTAGGGATTGCGGTGAAGAATTCAGTTGATTTGGAGCATTTTGTTACAACCAATCCTTAATAATTTTTGCTGTATGTTTAGGATCTTGATCTTGCTGAAAGATCCACTAATCTGGCAACTGAACTCTTCTAACACTTGCGATATTTTTCGAAAAAGAAAAACTCTCGCGCGGCGCGGCGACAGTAGGGTGCAGGCACGGACTTAAAGGTCTGAGCGCAACTGAGCGTAAGGTAGGCTTCTGGGCGAGAAGGGGCTCCAAGCGAGCGAGGAGAGATGGTTGACTGCGGCCATCTTGGATTGGGCCACACTGTGGTGTGCTCTATAGGCGATTGTAAATACTAGTGTAGCGTCTGTACTACATTTTTAGCATGGAACAGAACCTTACACAATGAACACTGGCATTTTTACAAATTAATGTGTATCAATGCGCAGAAAACACAAAGCCACGACGATTCACGAACATTACCGCACATGTACCGGGCACAAAATGGTTCTGGCGTACCGCGATCGCGTGTATTGTACAGACCACGTCCTACAGACGCTACACTAGTATTTAAAGTCGCCTATAGAGCGCACCACATTGTGGGCCTCACAAGATGGCCGACAAGTTGATACCCCTTCCGTCTTTTCTGACGCCCCCGCAGGCTTACGCTAAGTCCTTTAGGTCCGTGGGTGCAGGGTGATCTGCAGGAGCCCCCACTCTTAACGCCAGACTGCGAACCTCACTCATACGCTTAGGTTCTGGCGGGAACGGCCGACATGGGAGCCCAGCGTCGCCACATCGCATCGCTCTGTTACAGTCACACTCAATACGCTCGTTTGCTGTCTTCGTCAAGCGATTCGGCCAATCGCGGAAGACGCGTAGCGCGTAGTAGAAATATGTATCATGTGCTACCCACAAGTTTGTCTCTTCCAACTCTCGCCGGCGTATAGTACGCGCCTATGATTTTTTTCACAGTTCCAATGACAACGATTTACTATTTTCCCTACTTCTCGAAATGATTTTTCTTCGTTTCTTAATTTAACAATAATTTTCCTCATGTCTTCGGAAGTTTCTGTACGTTTTTCACTCATATAATTCTATTTATGCACTAAGAATTTCAAAGTAATCAACACTGATGAAAATTTACACGGATTCACGCTCATTCAGAAATTACTGCTTCTAGAAAACCACTTTACTGGACCATCTTTCATAACGGACTAACTACTTTTGCTGCGTATATTCACTTTTGACGCGTTCGTAAGAAACCTACTTCGGATAGGCATTTGTTTACAAAACATTGGAAACGTAATTCACTAAGATGTGTGTTTAAATACGATTGTGACACTGTAAATACCATGTACTACAACATCACAACTTCGGTTTTTGCGAAATATGCTGTAAATAGAATTTCATATGATTGGGGTGTATACTCATTTTTGACTCTCACTGTAATTCAGATGTAGAATTGTTCGTGCAGTGTAGGATTTGTTTAAGCGACGACTATTCGGATTTGCAGCCCTGTCGCTCGGAGTAGTGCTGTTCGTAGTAGCAACGTTGCTGGTACCGACACTACTGCATTCGAAGCTTCAGATTCATTATCTCAGAATCTTCGGATTCTTTTACAATGAGACAGGCCTGCAGACCGATCTGGCTTGCTACCAGCTCGCACTGGTAAGCACGATTGGTGTAATAGCGTTAGCAGGTACGGAAGCGACACTCGCTGTCTTTTCCTTCTACTTATGTGGATTGTTTGAGATCACCAGGTACGTTTCAAATAATTTTTTTCCGAAATTTTCACAGTCGACCGTAAATAAAAAACAATCACCTACGTTGGC